>JAKZGU010000004.1:0-600000 GCA_022837005.1 Calonectria pteridis
TTATTTATATTTTGCCTTTATATTTAATATATTTTATTTAGCCCTTTAATATTAGTATATTTTAGCTTCTAAAGAATATATATTAAAAGGCATTATATAAATTAATTTAAAAGGGTAATTTAATATTTATTTATTAATAATTTGCTTTTGCTTTTATAGAAATCTATAAGGCTAGCTTTATATATTATAATATTATATTAAGATTTAAAAATTCTAGTATTTAGCCTATAAGCCTAATGCCTATAATTACTTATATTATTGCTAAGTATTAGTAAGAGTAAAAATCTATTTATTTTTTAATTTTAGAATTATTGCCTTTAGAAACCTAGTTTATAGATACTTAAGATCAAATTAATTATATTTATAAGAAATATTAAAATATAATAAGTTTACTTACCTTGGAGGTAATTATGAATATTAGTAATATTATTGTAGAGGCGGCAATAATGCATTAATAATGTGAAGCTTTTGCGGCTAACTGGCTTAGTCAATTAGAGCAATATAATAAGAGAAAAAAAGCTGGTTACTATATTAGACCAAAGGGCAATTTTATTATAAGTATTAGCCTTCCTAAAATTCAGGCTTAATATAAAGCTTTAATAAAGGCTATAAAGGAAAAAGAATAGTAATTATAATTATAATTAAGTTATATACTTATTTTATAAGAAATTAATATCCTTAAAGGCACTTAAAAAGAGGCAAAATTAAAACCAAGAGATATATATTTACTTAGGCTAATATTTAATTAATAGCTTACTAAAAATAATAACCAAGAGTAATATTTCTCCCTAAAGTTAAACTAAAAAGAGTATAATAACCTCTTAAGCTAAAAGTCTACTTTTAACTTTACTAAGGCTTAAGAGAAAACTATCTAAGCTCTAAGACTAATTATTATAATAAACTAGAGCACTTAGCCTAAAAGTAATAATAAAATATAATTTATAGGCCTTAGTACCTTTTAAGATAATAATAATAATAATATTAAGCTTTATAGACTTAATAATAAAGGTAATAAGATTATTTTTAATCTAAAAATACCTTTAGGGATTACTTTATTATTGCCCTTAGTACCCCTTAACCTAGCCAATAATATAATTAATAATAACTTTATAATATTATATTTACCTATAAAAAAATAAAAAGAAAATAATTATAAAAGAATTATAAAAGCCTTAAAATAATTATATAATAAATAGACAAAAGTATAGGTTAAAAATAAGATATAGTCAATAGGGTCAAATATAGTAGCTAAAAATAGGCCCCTTATATTAGGCAACTTAATTAAGCTCAAAAATATAATTTTTACTATTTTTATTATAATATTTATTTTTAGCTATTTCCTTACTTTTGATTTTTATTATTTTTAGGCTTATTAAATAAAAAATGACTATAGACGAGAGTCTAAATTCTTATAAACAAAAAATAATGATTTTTATAGCTAAAATCTAAGCGACTGTGATGTCCGGAATTTTGTGGCTATCCGGCATTTTTGTGACCAACCTCGTGAGAGGTTGGCGGGCGGACCTGACCCACAACGCCAACGGGTAGAGCTCGTTTTCGTTTGCGGGCCGAACTCGGTTGCCACGGCTGTGGGTCAGATTTTCTGCAAGCAAAAAATTAGTTCATAATTTCACAGTGAGAAATTTAAACAATCTGCTTATTTATTTGAAGGAGCGCTAGTGGTTTACTATGTATTTTTGAAGATCTAAGCTCGGATGCAAAACTCTCTCGGTTCCACACGCAGGTATTCTGAAGATACCTATACTCCTGCAAGACCATGGCAATTTTCACTATTCCACCTATCACAGACCCAGGAGCGAACCATATTTGGCTACAAATTTGTTAAAGGCGGCCAAGTACTTCTCCACGTCTTCGTCCGTCAGTTCCAAGTTCAACGGCGTGTAGCCTCGCGGGGCCAAATAAATGTTGTTCTCAAGCATGTGGAAATAATACAATGCCTGCAAATCTTTACCATGAGGACCGCTGAACCGAATGTTGACCATGCTGCCAGAGCCAGTGACGAACATGATAGGCAAGGGCTCAGAAGGAGTCGACGTTTTATCGTCGGGCTGGATGAGTGTGTCGCCTTGCAAGCTATCAATCTCGATAATATTTCTGGATGCTCCTGCCGGATGATCCGGGTACACTCGGTACTTAATGAGAACCTCCTGGAGCTTCGTCTTGAAGTTGGTGCCGAAGACATTCAGCCTCTCTACCGCTACGGCGTCATATATGTCCAATGCAACAATGCCAGCTGACATGGTAACGACATTGTTGTTATAAGTGCCTGGGTGCTGCAGGCCCGACTTCTCTGGGTCAAAAAGGTCCATGATATCTCGTCTTCCGCCAAAGGCTCCAAATGTCATCCCACCTCCAACATACTTGCCCAAGGAGATAATATCAGCCTTGATCCCCAGGGTTGCGCTGCAGCCATGGGGACCGAGCCTCGAAGCCATGACCTCGTCCACGATGAGCAAGCACTCCTGGGAATCGGCAGTGCTTCGCAAAAAGTGGAGAAATTCGCGCGTCGCTGGCCGACACCCACCAGAGCCTTGAAGAGGCTCAACAAGAATGGCGGCTAGGCTCTGCGGAGGCAGGCGGTCAATGATGGCCTTGGTCTCATCAATGTTGTTGTAGGGCGCAAAGACGAAGTCGTGCGGGAGGTTGACATTGCGGGTGCTTGGGTTCCGCATCAGATCCATGGGGAATATGAGCGTGCCACCGTGATAGCCACTGCTAAAGACGAGAATTTTTCGTCGTTGAGTGAGGTTTAAAGCTGCGGCGATTGCCACGGTATTAGACTCAGTGCCTGAGTTAGTGAATCGCACCAACTCCAAGCCACTGGGGGAGAAGCGCTCCACCACCTTTTTCGCGAACGTCTTTTCCATCGTTGTCTGGCCGCCATAGTTCCAGCCTTTTGAAAGACCTTGGGATACAGCCTCAGCGATGCGTGCATTCGAATGGCCGAAGATGCCGGCGCTGTATTCGCCAAGGAAGTCCGTGTAGACATCATTATCGACCGATGTCAACGTGGCGCCACGGCCAGAAGCAAATGTGATGGGGAAGGGTGAGACATGCAGAATTGTTCTCGTGTTTCCACCAGGCATGTGTTGGTATGAGTCCATATGCAGCTTTTGTGACTGAGGATTGCGCTGGACATATCTGTCCTTCGCCTCGACAAGGGCAGACACAATGGAGTCAGAAGCCATGTTTGCTGGATGTTCAAAGAATGCTGAGTACTTCAGCTATAACGATCACTGGAGACAATTCCTAGCTCCAGATGTGCGACGCAGGGATTGATTTATACGCTTGCAGGCCTAAGGTGGCCAACAGATCCATGTTTTAGCATCGTAACACACCAAATCAGTTGATTGTGCAATGTGGGAAGTCTAGTCGGACCACAGTGTAAACCAAGCCTTGGCGGAATTTTGTTGATAAATGGAGGCAATTCTATCCGGTCCGGTCGTTCTGGCCTACTAGGCCTTACAATCAGGAAGGCGAGGACGACGGGGGAGTAAGATAAGATAGTGTGAGTGGGGGAGTTTGAATTGGCGCGCGCTATTTTGCTCTTTGCAGTCAGCTTGATGGCCCGCATCCACATTACCGCCCATGTTGATGTAATCACCATTTTATAATTGACTGCAGTGATTTAATATAGATATTATACACGATGTAAGAGTTTTCTTTGGGAGGGAAAAAAAGCCTTGTGTTTTCTAAATGCAATAAAAAAGAAAACCCTATCTGAAGATAGGTGGCGACTCTCCCGCCGGGAATTGAACCCGGGTCTCAAGCGTGACAAGCTTGCATACTGACCACTATACTACGGAAGATTGGTGGTTGTGATCAACCACTGTAGTGCCGGAATTCGATGTCGGCGGAGCTGGAAATTATCCATAAGAAGCCTTGACTGACCCAAGCCTAAAAGAGTGTTCTTGATGCCACACACCACGACCCAGCTTCAAATAGGCATTTAAAAATAACCAAACGTAAATACGAAATTCCTGTATGGCATGCAGCGCTTTTTTCTTCGGCTCAGAGACTAATTTTCTATTCTAACAAAGAAGTTTGTTTCTCCTTCCTGAGGAACCACGGATGCTCGGGTCAGAAGATCGTCCCCGACAGCCAATCTCAACTTCTCCGCTGTGGCCGGCGCATTCAACACCAGCGGTTCAGATACCTTATTCATTTCCCTTGCCGCTCTCAGAGCCTCCCTCAGTGCGAAAAAGACTGTGCATCCCAAAAAGAGGGGAGGCTCTCCGATTCCCTTGCTACTTTGAATGGACCGGAGATTCTTCCAGCTCACTGGCTTGCCCTCCGAGTCCTTCTGCAGCATTGATACATTGAAGACTTGAGGGATATCCGAAAATCCTACTTTTGTTAAAATACGCATGCTAGAATTGAGTCAGGAGAGAGAATTACCTGGTATCTTGTAAGTTCCTGGCCCTCTTGTGAATAGTTCACCAGATCTAGTCCACAGCGATTCTTCCATGGTGAAGAGCCCTTGGCCTTGCACAAAGGCCCCCTCGATTTGACCGTAGTCAATAGCCGGATTAATGGAGCGACCCACGTCCTTTTTTTGTCAGCTCTACTTCAGCCAGCCCTGGTTTGATGTACTCACCATCATGATATCGGTTCGGAGGACTGTGTGATCTCCCGTCAACAAATCCAGTTCAACCTCAGTGATAGCACTGTTAGATATTAGTAAATCTAGGTCAATATTGGGATAATTCGGTCGCCACTCACACTCCCTGGGTCCAGTAATAATACCTGTGTACAAATTAGCGATAAGCTGAAAACATACTGGTGACATGACTTACATTGGAAGCGGGTCTTTGTAGTTACCCCATTGAAAGCCAACTCTAGGCATCTTCCAGAATCCATTTGCTGCCAAATTGACTCTGTCCCGGTAGGCTGCATGCGCGATTACAGACATCGGGGCGTCGGCGCCATACTTTTCCCTGTATGGCTTTAGACGCTCATTCAGCTGATCACAAGCATTTTTAACGGCCATTCCATTCAAGTCTGTTCCTGAGGATGCCGCGGTAGGTGAAGGGTTGGCGACCTGGTCTGTCTGGGAATCCTTGTTAAAGATTTCGTGGACGCCGACTTTGAGTTCCTCCGCGGCCACTTGGCACATTTTGGTGTAGAGCCCCTGGCCCATCTCGGTACCTCCATGATGAAGGAGGACTGATCCGTCTTCATAAATACGAACATAAGCACCTGCTTGATTCAAGTGGAGCGCCGTTGCGAAACTAGAACTAGTTAATTCGAGACCCTTCTTAATGAAGACCACAGCACTCACCTAAGACCAAACTTGGTGGGGATCTTGCAAATGCCCCGTTTCTTGAATCGATTTTTGGAGTTGAACTCGGCCACAGCTGCCTTTCTCTTTTCATATTCCGATTTTTCGGTTAGCTGCTCCAGCATCGTGGCAATGTGAAAATCTTCCGTGATTTCCTGGAGGAAGGGCGTCAACTGTCCCACTTTGTAGAGGTTTCGGAGCCGCAGTTCATCAATGTCGATTTTGAGGCCCTCCGAAATGGCGCTCATGAACGACTCGGTGAAATACATGCCCTGCGGTCCACCAAACCCACGGAACGCCGTGTTGCTCACTGTGTTCGTCTTGCAAACCCATCCACGAATCCACGCGTGCGGTATGTAGTAGCAGTTGTCGAGATGTGTGCAAGCACGGTCCCTAGTGGCAAAAGTTAGATACCAAAGGATTCAAGGATGTGAACCGCGAGACTCACATGACGGCGCCGCTCATGTCAAGCGAAAAGCCTCCGTTGTTGTATACATCAGCCTCGAGGCATAGAATCTTTCCTTGAGAATCCGTGCCCACTTTCCATTTGCATTTCATAGGGTGCCTTTGACCGCTAAATGCCATGTCTTCGTCGCGGTTGAGCATTATGCGAATAGGTCTTCGTGCTTTCTTGGCAGCAATCGCGACAAAACACGCCACAGCAGTACTTCTAGACTCCTTACCACCGTAGGCTCCGCCAAGTCGGCGTACTCTCATGTTGACTCGATTCATTGGAACCCCGAGCACTTGTGCGACAAATACCTGGTTCTCCATCAGATTTTGCGAAGAGCTGTACACTTCCATGGAACCATCCTCTGTATGGGGGATGGCAAGAGCTGCATTTGTTTCGAGGTAGAAGTGTTCCTGTCCGCCAAGCCTTGTGGTTCCCTCAAAGACATGCTCACACTTGTCAAAGACATCATCAAGCGGTCCGTCAACCGCTGCTCCCTTTTTGAGCATCTTTCCATGCTTGAAAAAGCTTTTAGCCTCAATGGCTTCATCAATGGTTAGAATGGCAGGGAGCTTGTTGTACGAAACGTGGACCTTGTCGGCAGCTGCACGAGCTTGCAAAGCAGTTTCAGCGTATACCATGCCAATAATCTGTCCATGGGAATGCACTACGCCATCCGCAAAGAGGGGTTCATCGACAGCAATTGGTCCCCACATATTAGCACCTTGAGGAACACTGTTCTTGTCGACGTAGCCCTTTACGCCGGGCATTTGCATGGCCTCGGTCCAATCCACGCTGATAATCTCTGCATGGGCCACTTTTGAAGTGACTAGAGCACCAATGAGCTCTCTCTTTTGCTCCGGCATGTCATCTAAATACTCTGCCTCTCCAGTGCAATGTTTGAGAGCTGATAGATGAGGAATATCTTTCCCCACTACTGTTGTTGTTGACTCCAAGATGTGATCCCGACTGCCGGATGAGATTTCACGGTGTATCTCTCGGATGATCTCAGGATCAACTTCAGCAAGGCGTAGTTCGGAAACTGCCTCGTGCCAGAAACGGAAGAACATCGATAGTGTCAGAACTGATGAATTGTCAGTGAATCCCAGACTCGAGACTAGATGATGTTTATTTACCTTTTCGATAATGGGCCATGCCTCCAGGAACGCCGTATGCAAGATCAAAGTCCTTCAATAATGCATCTAGGGCAGACTCAAGCGTATTTCCATCAGACCATAATTTGCCCAAGACGGCTTGTTGGGTTTTCTGTGCAAGAACAGTCGTGGGAGCCATGCCTCCAAATGCAAAGCTACAAGATTCAACTAGTCCATTTTTATCCAGGCTCACCCGTAGTCCTGAAGTAACGATGGCAATATCGTCGTCCTTTCGCTTCGCTTGTTTATAAGCCTTAGTAACCTGGCTGGAACCTTTTGGTGCAAGTGGTACGACGATGTGAGTAATCACGCCGTCTTCAGGCAGTGCTGTTTTCCTGTACCCAAGGAAGAATGATGAAAGAGGTAGCTCAAAGGAGCCTCCTTGCAGTGTACGAACAATTAATTTCGCCCCAGCAGCAAGTAGAACTGGTGCGGAGTCCGAAATTGGGCTTGCAGTGGCTAGATTTCCAGCCAAACTCGCTACATTGCGGATTTGCCGACCAGCAAAGTAGCGAAGCTGCTTTCGAAGCGCTTCAAAAGCAAGAGCTCTCTCTCCAAGTACCTCGTAAACCTTGGCGGAAATTTCTTCCACCTGAGATAGCGGTAAATTTCCGGGAATAGATAGCTCGTTGAGGCTGTCGAGTTCTTCTTTTGCCTCTGGTAGAGAGAACGTGTTCAACTCTGGAATGTCTGAGGCATAAACGGAGACTTGAAAATCCGTCTTTTTGAATCGAACCTCGATTTGCGTTTCACTTGCGCCACCTATTATTTTAGCTGACGGTAAAGCATTCTTTAATTCAAGGAGTTGTTGTAAGGTGGTCGGCCTGAACCACATCTTCCTTTCGTTGCCGTAGCGGATTGGCTTTGGCTCGTATTTCCATAGCGAGGGTGGAAAGATGAATTCTGTCTGTGGGCTATACGGAGCGAACGGGTGTGATGGTTTGCTCGTGCTAGCAGGCGTGCATTGATCTTTGACCTCTGGTCCCTCACTTTCTGAAGTACCACATGATGAAGATGGCTTTTTGTCTCGGCAACAGCCTCCTGGTCGACCACAAGATTCCGGACTCGATGATAGGCGTTGATCTGAGGGCAGGTCCCACATATCGTCCTCACTGGAACTGTCCGATGATGAAGTACTCTCTACAATCTTTCCTTGTAGATCCTCTACGATAAATGTTCGTGCTGCTTCAAGAATAGGCTTATATCCTGTCTTTTAAATTGTAAGCAAAATTGGACCTCCCTCCATAGGTTGGGTTCGCCTTACACATCGGCACAAGTTTCCATCCAGGTGACCTTGAAGCTCGATGTCAGAGCCAGTCAGGTGAAACTTGCCATCTCTGTACGAATTCCTGATGAGAGCGTAGAGACTCATCACAATTCCAGGGGTGCAGAAGCCACACTGTGTTCCACTTTTACCGTGAGTTGGTATTCTCAATGCCTTTGTGATATTCCGCACTGAGATACTTACTGCATCTTGGCTATTCTCTCTTGGAACGGATGTGGCTGGTCCACCGTTCCAAGTGCTTCAATGGTGAGCAGACTTTTACCATCAACACCAATAAGCGGGAAGAGACAGGCGTTGACGGCGACATGCTTTACTTGCTTCCCCGGCGCGGCTTTCTGCAACACGACAGTGCAAGCACCGCAGCCTCCCTCGCCGCATCCCAATTTGGTACCCTTCAAGTCATCTTGGGCTCTGATCCAATCAAGGAGCACCCAATCTGGATTGGGATTTACAATCTTAACCGCCTGTCCATTCACGAAGAAGTTCAACTCCGTCGTTTCATAAACAGACTGGTCGATGGAAGCGACTGAACGCACATCTCCACCCGGCTTTACACTCTCGGTCTCGGTGATTTTCGATGGCATGGTGAAATTGTGTAAAGCGGTCTCAGTGATTCATGTGTTATCGACCCAGCTCCCCTTTGCCGGCTTCTTCCAGCAGAACTTTTTTTTTTTGGTCACCGAGGCTTTGGTCAAGAAGAATTAAAATCAGGAATAGGAGCGATTCTACGTCACTCACGGGTCATTCGCCTGAGATAGCCCGTGATCTATATAATAGTGGGCAGCGAATTGACCCCTCCCTCATCTTTGATACCACCTGAGGTTCCCCACCTTGCAGGTAGCGGCGAACCGGCTTGCCGACAGACTACTCTAAAGTGGGATGGATCGAGGCCTGATCCTTCTCATCGACACCGGCGATGACCTCTGTATTTGTGGCAATGACTAGTGAAGGGCACAATCTACCGTACCCACCCCCACTCTCCACGGCGATGCAATCAGAGGAGATGGATAAACAAGCATGAATGGGGTTGGCGCCCGGCATCGTCGGGCCTTTTGCCGCCCTTGGATGATAAAGCGTCCTGCTGGACGATTACTGGATCAGCTAAGCCCAGCGCCTTCACCCCACTCTTGTCCCATTTCTCAAAGATCGCGGACAATTACGAACATAACATAAATGCCGAGCTACGCATGCACACTAGATGCGCAGGGACAATTCAATGCACTAATCCTGCATTGAGGGGAAGCCGCAATTCCTCCTCCCCATTCTTCCTACCTCTACCCCACTTTCCAGCGTCCCCCAGCTTGGTCTGATCCCGAGGCTTCCTTACTATGGCGCAGTTGTGGCACCCCACCTTTGATGTTGATACCCCAATCTTGCAGCCATGGTAGCACTCTTCAACCAGGTTTGGTTTAGCTTTGACTAAAGGTCCGGGATCAGCTTGCACTATTCGCGTTTGCGCTATGCCACTTCAGCCGTAGAGCCGCCAGTGGATGGCGAGGTGTAAGATGAAGGGTGTAATAGTGGCGACTCCCAAACTCTACGAGTCGGACTGGATTGACAATCCTAATTGCTACCCAAGATCCATTTTCTCCTCATGTCTCTGCGGTATCTTATCAAGCGGTGAAATTTCCAATTGATGAGTTTATCATCAACTGCACTCATTCAAGCGGCCTCTCGTCTTATTCTCTAGCCTGCCATCGCCAAGCTCTTTCCTCACAAGTCTCGTATGGCCCAAAATCAGTTCTGAGTTATTACAAATGTCTCCCCACAAGTGCGATACCGAGATGATGATGGGCGGGACTGAGGCTTACAATGACCGTATTGAATCACTACGGATAGAAGAATATCCAATACTACAAGGCTAGTATTGAGATTTGACAGAAACTGCTATGAACAAAGCGCTAATCCCTCGCCAGAACAGGTCTATCTTGACCATGCTGGAACTACACTATATGCGAATTCCCTACTAGATAGGTTTACAGCAGACATGAGAAGTAATCTCTACGGTAACCCGCATTCAGCTTCCGTATCATCACAGGCCTCAACAGCGCGGATTGAGCATGTTCGAGAGCGGGTTCTCGACTTTTTCAATGCAGATCCGGCGCAATTTGATGTTGTCTTTGTAGCAAATGCAAGCGCCGGCGTTAAACTGGTTACCGAAGCCTTTAGAGCTCTTCCAGGTGGCTTTCATTACGTCTATCATCAGGCTTGCCATACAAGTCTGGTGGGAGTCCGAGAGGAAGCCAGAACTTCCCGATGCATCAATAACCAGCTCTTGCAGGATTGGTTGGACAATGGTCCCATCCCAGATGTTGCTAATTCTAGAACCACATTATTCGCATATCCAGCTCAGTCCAACATGGATGGTCAAAGATTCCCTTTGAACTGGAGTCGACAAATACGCGACCGCCAAAAGGGTTCATCTGATAGGACTTATACATTGCTAGATGCTGCCGCCTATGTTTCAACATCACCACTAGATCTCAGCGATTCAGAATCCGCCCCCGATTTTGTAGTGTTGAGTTTCTACAAAATATTCGGCTTTCCCGATTTGGGCGCTCTCATAGTAAGGCGGGAATCTGGTTCTATCCTCCAAAGTCGAAAGTATTTCGGCGGCGGAACAGTCGATATGGTCGTGTGCGATAAGGAAAGCTGGCATGCATCCAAAACCCACGATCTCCATGCCTCGCTAGAAGATGGCACTTTGCCCATTCACAGTATTATTGCTCTGAATTCAGCTCTTGACGTTCATGAGCAACTTTTTGGTTCCATGGCAGATATATCCAAGCACACAACATACTTATCCCAAAAACTACGAGAAAATCTTGCAGCTTTACGACATCGAAACGGGGAACCAGTCTGTACAATATACTCTCCAACATGCGATGACGTATCTGCCAAGCTGGGCATGGGCTCCGTCGTGGCATTTAATTTGCGAGGGCCGTGTGGATCATGGGTCAGCTTGACCGAGTTTGAGAAACTAGCGACGCTGCGCGGCTTCCATCTTCGGACAGGTGGTGTGTGCAACCCAGGAGGCATTGCATCTGCACTCAACTTGGAGCCCTGGGAGATGAAACGAAACTTTTCTGCTGGCTTTCGATGCGGCGACGAAAACGACATCATCAACGGCAAGCCTACCGGCATCATCCGCGCCAGTCTTGGTGCTATGAGCACCCTCAAGGACGTGGACAGGTTTTTGGCGTTTATCCGTGAATACTACCAAACCACCAAAGCGGTTGAACCGCGACCTGTTCACAGCACATTTACGCCCAACAAAATTGCGGATCTCCGCGTCGAGGATATAATCATCTACCCCATAAAAAGCTGCGGTGGTTTTCACATCCCAAAAGGTCGGACATGGGACGTACGTCAGGAGGGCCTCGCATGGGATCGCGAATGGTGCTTGGTGCAGAGTGCATCAGGCCAGGCCATGAGCCAGAAGCGATACCCATTGATGGCGCTCCTACATCCCTCTATAAATCTCAAAACCGGGACCCTGGACATTGTGTATCGCGGCAAATCTCCAACTCATTGCGAGCACTCGATTTCTGTTCCGCTTTCCCTCAACCCAAGCTTGTTCAACCCGGCAGTGTCCTTGAAGAACACGCCGTCGCGAGTATGTGGCCAAGATATTTCTGCGCAGAGATACATCTCAACCGAGATCAACACTTTCTTCTCCAATATTCTGGGCGTTAAATGTGTGCTAGCACGTTTCCCAGCTGGGGGGCAGGGTAAAAGCATGCGCTACGCGAAAGCACACCTCCAGAAGCACCAGCTTGATGAGGCAGAGAGTGTGAACGGTTTATCTGGGACTCACGATCCATCCAATTCAGAAACCAAGAAGCCAAAAATTCTCCTATCAAACGAGAGCCCGATTCTTGCCATCAACTCAGCGAGTCTACACGCGCTGAACTCGGAAATTACCAAAAGCGGAGGTACATCCGTATCGCCAGACGTATTCAGAGCAAACATTGTCATCGGATCGGGGTCCCAGAAATCGGGGTCACCCGCCTACTCAGAGGACTTTTGGAGCCGGCTTCGAATTGGGGAGATGGATTTTGAGATGCTCGGCTCCTGTCGGAGATGCCACATGGTGTGTATCAACCAAAAAACGGCGGACAAAAGCAGTGAGCCTTTTGCAACTTTGTCAAAAACTCGGAGGTTTGATGGAAAAGTATTTTTCGGCACGCACATTTCTCGCATTGAGCAGCCAGAAGGGGCCTCGCAGTATGCGACGGGTCAGATGGGGATTACGATTGGCGATGTCGTGCAGATACAGCAGTAAAAAAATTCTTTAGGAGCACCAAAAGAAATGATACATTTTTCGGTCTATTGATGTCTATTTACTCTCTTTTTTTCTTTCTTCTTTTTTTTTTTTTTTTTTTTTTTTTTTAAATAAAGCGAGCCCGTTGTGCAGCATCCGAACCTCTTGCTCAGTTTGACCATCCTTGCATTTCTCGTTACACTGAGGGGTCAAAGATTCTAGTGTTGAAATTAGCTCGATGGCTTTCACCAATCGGTCGGCTTCCATAGCTCAGTTGGTCAGAGCTTCGTACTAATAATTGTTCCGGCAAATGTTGGTGATGCGGAGGTCGCAGGTTCAAGCCCTGCTGGGAGCATTCAGATGTTCACATCGCCAACCGATTTTTTTGCTTTTCGTAAGAAATTCTTGTTCCATCTTGTTTTTTTCGTTGTTCGCTTTTTTTCTTGTCAAAGTATTGAGGCAATCTTGTGTCGTCCGTGGTCACAAACCGTGCCTGTCAGCTGCTCACTCACGTTGCATCATCGCTGACGCCCAATCTGGGTACCCACCATGCAATTAAATTGCAATGTAGTAATATCGTGTCGCGGCATCATACTCCAGCAGCACCTCAGCCTCCATTTGGTCAAGGCTTACCACGACTTGTCGCCAGAGTTGCACCTCGTATGCGCCCGACATGACAGCCGGAGCTACCGTGGCGCACAAGTATCGTGCCTCAGCAAACTCAGCTGATGCATCGTCGCCTCGAGGAGGGTTCACAAGTTGTCTGGAAGCATCCTTGACCGTCTCCCCTACTCCTACAGCTGGGCAGAGAATCACGGCCATGGTCATTCCTGATGCAGCCGTAGACAATCCCGATGGCGGGTTCCAGCTCACCACCATCCCTGGTCGGATACGCTCCTTGAATGGAAGTGATAGGTTATTCGCATTTGGATCCTGGCTAGATGCTCGCGGCTCCGAATTTTGTTCTCGTGCCAAGACCCCATTCGGAACCTCCTTTGAACCCGAGGTCTGCTTGGAGTCGATGTGCAATTGCCACAGCTTTGAGCGGAAGGCTTTCGCCTGCTCTGGAGTAACACCAGGGCTCTTGAGGCAGCGGGCCTCAAATTCGAGACCCGGCAGCCGCAAAACTTGGGCTCCAGTCTCAACAGGGGCTAGAATTGTCGCATCTAGGGGAAGCGTACCCGACTACCATTAGAATTCATGTTAGCACGTCGCTTAACGTCGGTTAGGGTCAAATTTACATTATTCTGTATCCAGTCCTTGACCTGCTGGTTCGACCAAGTCATGGGTACATTGGGCTCGAAGCGGAGCGGCTTCGCACTCGGGACTAAGACTCGCAATGTCTCGGCGTACCGGAGCGTGTTTCTGCTTGGTCCCACATCAGCAAGACACGGGTTAACGCACGCGATAACTGTTGTCTTGCACGGTCGCTGGTTCGCGGGATCAAAGACGTGCTTGAGCACCTTTGTCAATGCGCTCTGGCGGAACGGCAAATGCGCCTTCTTCTTGCCCGCCGTCGTGCCGGCAAGAGCATCGGCTTCCGCTTTTCCGCGCATGCACTCCTTGAGAACAGAGAGGCTCGTGTTGATCTCGCGCGTCTCCTTCATCCGCTGGGCGGAATGGTTTACCGTGTCGCGCGCGGCTTCCGAGCCCGCCAAGTCGACGAGGTACAGCAGGCCATCGGCGGCGTTCCTGTCGGTGGGATTCTCAATCCTGATCCGGCAGATTGAGTGTGACCGCGACGACGTGTCATTTTTCTCCGTGGACTCTGTGCGGCGAAAACCAGTGGCCACATCGATTAAGCCAAGCATCTCATCCGTGTTGGTGATTTGGTGTTCAACAGCGCCGGTCAGCTGCGTGACGCCCAAAGAGTCCTCGAGGAGAGAAACGGGGCCGCAGTTGTTCAGCAGATCTTGCATCCAATCGTCAGCGCATTATTCACACATTTCCGGGCTTGTCATTTTACCTCGCGCAGTATTGCCCGCCAACTCGATAATTGTCAAAAAAACGCGGCGGTACCCATCGACATCCCCCCCAAACATCTCTTGAGCGACATGGCGTTCTAGGCGGGACACGGTGTGCGTCTTTCCAGAGCCGGTCTGGCCATAGGCGAAAAGCGTGCCGATCCCACCATTCCAAGCCCAAGGTACAAGCGGCTTGACGGCATCCGTGTAGATCTGTTCAGTCGTCGCCTCTGCATTGTATATGCGGTCGACCTCGTAGTTAAAGGACTGGTAGTCGCTAGTGGTTAACGGCGGGTATTCCGGGCCGCGCAGCAATGGTTCAGCTTACTCGCAATAGAGCCGGCCCGCGAACCGGGTGCCTGAGCTCGTGAATGTCCAACACATTCGGCTCTCTGGCTCGTGGGAACACGGCCGGAGGCCAGCCCACATCGCGCTCGTCGTTTAGCAGCGGCCGAAGTCGCGCTGTGACAAGCATGTTTGGCGCACGTGTCGGGACTTCATTTGCTATTGGGCGGTCGGCAGGCTTGGGTGGGCTGAAACGCTGTACTAGCGTTTGGTAGCGATCGATGTTTTCAAGAAGAAATTGCTCCATGTTGGTGATACGGAAAAAGTCAGGCTCGTCATCAATTGTTTGTGATGAAGTGTGCTTGTCTGGGTGGTAGTCTACATGGGATTTTTATCACTGCATGCCTAAGGAGTCAAGAAGAAAAAAGTAAAAAACAAACAAGCCAAAACTTGTGCTGATTTTCATGGGTTGCGTCGGCTTCACTGACTATCAAGTCTCATCATGCTGATCGCCAGCCTCTGGTTGGTCTTTAACACGTCTGCCTAGCACCGTCATCTAGCTGTTGTGTCACTCAGGGGGTGGCGGTCGCTAGGGGAACAGGCTCCAGCAAAGAGAAATGTGGTGAGAATTCTAGATGATTTTATTAGCCTAAAAAGGTCGTTTTAAGATGCTAGTGATTGGGAAATCACTTGATATAGATGACTTTTGCGGCTGGCATCGCGTCTCGAATCGTGGTGTAGGGTAAGCAAGCACAGCCCGTGTGCTGTCAGGTCGCCACCATTCGCTCGGCACGGACCGATCAGGTCAGCGCATCGGATACTTAGCCGGAGGAGGCCTCCACTTTCTCCAATTCCCACCCAGGGCCCCCACCAACAGGCCCTGAATTGACTTTTCGTTTGGGCCCTGTGGCAATCATTTGCAGGGAGACGGCCGATAAAGGATGCTCTGGCTATCGCCAATCAGCCCTGTATGGCGCCCAGTCTACAGTGCTTGCGCGCCGCCATCACCGACGTCAAGTCACTGGCATCGCAAACACAGCGCGCATAGACTACTTTTTAGGCTAATAACCATAAATTCTGCCCATGGCGACCGCCTGCAGCATGTCGGCTGAGTCGGCTCAGCCAGCTCAGCCCAGCCCATGCAGGGGTCGTGACGTGCCTGAGCTGTCGCCGTCAGCAAGTTCGTGACACCCCGCGTCAACATCTGCAAACCTCGCTCCTCCTCAACAATTTCCTCACTCAAGGAAACATGAGGTTTTTGCCTGGTGAAGCTCTCGGGCTATGGCTCGCCGTGCTGGCGGTCGTAGCGCGCGCCCAAGACACCGTCGACGACGACAAGTGTGACTGCTTCCTCACCAACGGCTCTGTTCCGCAATACTTTAAAAACCACATGTTTTTCGACTTTCGCAGTCTCTCCAAGTATGCCGGCGTGCCGACCGCCGTTCGGGACTATGAGAAAGTTTCGGACGCCCCGTACTCCAGCGATTACTTCGAGAGTGACGACTGGCAAGATGTATGGGACATCCAGACCTGGGACAACAGCTATGGCCCAGGCGAGGGACTATCCAACGATGCCGGCGTCCTCATGGCCAATTCAAAAAGCAATGTCTACATCGAAGACAACGAAGACAACAACCCTGCTTCTGACACATACTTGACTCTTCGCACGAAGCGTCTGCCTGGTTTTCAGACTGCCGCCGAGATTGAGAGTGTCGACTCCAACTATCTCTACGTGTCCATGAGGATGCTGGCTCGAACCGTTGGGAGTGCTGGTGCTGTCACCGGCATGTACACGTATCGGGATGCCACTGGCAAGCTCGCCGACATCCAAGAATCAGACATTGAGATGTTGACCAGAGGCCCGAGAGACAAGATTCAGTACACGAACCAGCCATCTTATACAGACGATGGAGGTACGATTCCTGAGGCTACCCGAAACTCGACTACACCGGACTGGTCAGAGTGGGTGACCCATCGTCTAGACTGGTCTCATGACGTCGTTGTCTGGTATGTCAACGGCAAAGAAACGGAGAGAATCGCGTTTCAGACGCCAAAGGACCCAGTCAACCTCCACTTTAGCTCGTGGAGCGATGGCGGCACATGGAGCGGCAACATGTCTATGCTTGACCAGGCGCTCCAGCAAATTCAATGGATTGAGATCCTATATAACACGTCGGATAAAAATGTTGTTCCGGGAAAGCGAGCTGATGGGTCATGCAAAACGGTTTGCAGTGTTGATGAGAGCTCTGAAGTGGGACGTGCTGTGGTGTATTCTGATGCTACGCGCATGTCGACCGGTGCGCTTTGGATGATGATATTGGCATTGGGCTTTATGATTTTGGCTTAGCTTGGTACTTAATTGAATGATCGGTTTCCTCTAAGAACTTGCAGCTATTCCCATATTGATTCGAGATTTGTCCGTGATCGGGTGAGGGGTGACGGTAATGCTCATCGTGACATCGGGCACTATGTGGATATCGCGTCACCCTTTTCTGCTTGTCATTGGCTAGATGCCGTCGGGTTCGTCTTGGCACCCTCCCGAACGGCACGGGGTCCAACAACTTTCCGCGTCAGAAACGATTACTAATAAAACCTGTGTAGAAATTTTATTAAGACTCATTGAAGAATGTCGAGCGAAATATATCATTTTACTTTCCGTTTTTCCCTTTTGCTTCGCTTGGTGCTTTTGCGAGACGTTTTACCAAGATGACAGTGATTGCAGTAGCTGGTGGGTCTGACGGACTTGGTCGCTCTATTGTCGAAGAACTCCAAAGCCACGGCGGCTATGATGTACTGGTACTCAGTCGAAAGGTAATGAAGGTTCTAATCAGATCTGTTTTAATGAGGCTGAGATCAGAAGTAGACGAATCCCTCTGTTGAAGAAACACTGGGGTGCCGCTTTGCTGTAGCAGACTACTCGAATGTGGACACCTTGGTCAAACTCCTCGAAGAAAACAAAGTCCATACCCTCATTTCAACTATAAATTCACTGGAGAATATAGACTCAGAACTTAATTTGATGCGCGCTGCTGATCGGTCAGCTGCAACCGTTAGATACGTACCCAGTATCTGGGGTAGCTTCCACTACAAAGACGAGTGGGTTCATACGTAATGCCCAAAAGAGGCCACAGAACTGATCAGCTTACATTTTTCAGGCACGGAGAAATTCTCCCCGTGGTGAAAGGAAAGCGCAAGATTATCAACGAGCTGCAGCGGACATCTTCGTTGGAGTACACAGTGTTCTACTTTGGCTACTTCCTCGACTACTTTGGAAACGGTCGTGTCAAATCATACCTTAAGAACATCCCCATCGTCATAGATGTGGAAAATGAAGTGGCTGGGATTCCTGGCTCTGGAACCACCCCAGTCGCATTTACACACTCCAGCGACGTCGCTCGGTTCACTGTCGCAAGCCTCGAACTTGCAAAATGGGAGCCTGAGAGCTGGATAATTGGTGATAAGAAGACATGGAATGAGCTCCTCGAGCTAGCCGAAGCTGCAAAAGGTATTGACTATTCCCGGATAGCGTTAGAGCTAATAAATGGCCGCTAACGGAAATCTTCTCTGCAGGAACGAAATTTTCTGTCAACTACGACTCTCTCTCAGATCTCCGGCAAGGAAAAATCACAGAACTCCCTGGCCAGCGAGCAGTGTATAGCTTTTGGCCAAAGGAGCAGTTCCAGTGGGTGGAAGCGAATTTCGGAGTCTGGTTTCATGAGGGGTTGTTCGATCTGAAACCGGAACAGACCTTGAATGATTTATTCCCAAGCATTAAACCCATCACCGCGAGGGAGCTGCTGGAGCGGTCATGGAAGGCATGAATGCCAGGAGTCCCTATTTGGAGATAATAGTTTAGGAGGAGCAATATGGTTCTGATTTGGTAAATAGAAATAAAAAGAAGATGTGGTTGAATTCTCACCAAGTCTCCAGCTCAAGTTCTTTAAGCTACAGTAGAGTTGTAAAAAGTACTAAAGACTATTTAGTCCAAGAACACTACGACTAAAGTATGTAGTATTTAGCCATGACAACACTCATTCTTTAATCGTTGTCCATGCTAATGCTAAGAAATCAGTCAGTATACAACGCTGGCCATAAGGGTACCGGACTCGTTGAGTCAACGCAACAAGCTTTTCGCGCTGGAACAAGCAGCTGGGCTGCAACACCCTTGTGGCCTCATGATACCCACACTAGCTTAGGAAACATCTCGTCAAAGAATGAGGATGGGTGTTTATTGACTGCGAGACAACTCGTGGCGGGATGCTGATATTGTCTTAGGCTCGTTGTTGAGTTCGCCATGCGAGCGATGGGACGTGCATAAACACACAGTCTGTATAACCAGGTCGATATTGGTGCACAGATATAGAGCTAATTACTTTCTACCTTGTTGGCCATTGCAAAATATTGGTTCTTCATGTGGCTGTGTTGGTCAGCTGACCCGACGAAACCATTTAATTTAAACCGTGAACCTGCTAGGCATCTTCGCCAAGATTTTCTTTTCTCTCCACTGTCTTTTTATCCTCTTCGCAGCCATGGATACAACGGAAACTCAGAGCAGGATACGCCGCAACATTGCGTGGATGGAGTATTGCCACCAGTGCCGACGCCGTCGTGAATCTAACCAGAAGCCTGAAGTTAAGCTAGGCCTGCCAAGTGCCTACGGTGCCCCGAGCTCACAGGCGCGCCTACCAAAGCCTGAATATGTTACGACAGCCAATCTCATCGGGCATGACGACAAGGAGATAGAATTTTACGCTGCGTGTGAGTTGGGATTGTTTACCCGTGTGGAAACCTTTATTAGGCAGCATCGCCCAAGTCAGGCCGTGCGCCAATATGGACTGGAGCTGGCGTCGTTTGCGCTTCAACCTGTCGTGGCTCAACATCTTCTGGACCAAAGTACAATCTTGCATGAGGGCGTTGTTCGACGATCTTGGAACGACCCAGGAACCGAAGGCGATGTCAACCTCTTCGATACCAATAGAACAGACCCGGTGCCTATGCTCCGAGTGTTCCTGGAATCCGGCTGGGACCCAAATCAAATGTGGAGCGAGCATGGAGTCTTGAATACGCTGTACAAGAACCCAATCACATATACTGTGAAGAACAAGGCCTTTCTCGACTTCCTCCTATCTCACGGCACCGCTATCAGAACCAGCGTCGACATCACTGAAGCGTACGACAATGCTCCATTGGGCGAGCGAGAGTCTTGGGCTTTTAATACCGCCGTAAAGGATGGAAACCCTGCCACATTTGACCTGCTCGTACGCTACGGCTTGGATCCAAGACGTGCTCACCCGTTCCACAGCCTCGCGGGCTGCCAAGGTTTCGGAGCGAAGCCATTCCACCAGAGACGCCCTATGGCCGAACACGTGCTGTCGTTACAAGTCGCAGGTGTCAACGACATCAGGTACATGACTTTCTTGGATCTGATTGCCAGTCCGTCTCAGAGAGGCGAAAACATGACACCCTTCATTTACGCGTGCGCGGCGCAAGACTGGGAGTATGCGGAGTGGCTGCTGGAAAAGGGAGCGGATCCGTACATGCTGAATCGCCGAGCATTTGATCCCTTGGTCTTCGCGTACGGGGCTGGCCACAGGCCTAGCGACCCCAAGGATGTGATGCGCTTGGTGGACAAGGTCTGGAGCCGACTGAATGGCCAAGGGGAGACTGGCGTCCAGAGAGGCGCAATGATGATGGAAAATAACCCCGCAGGGTCCTATTTGAGGTTGCCTGCGTCTCGACAAGCTTGAGGAAATTGTCTTGAGCTGATTCAGAGCCCAGGCCCATCAAAATCTCGACGCGACTGAAGGGGGCGTGTCCTTGATGCCTTGACGCAACGGTTTCTTTTCAAAGATTGAGTTATTAAAAAGCAGAATCCGGAGAAGACGGTTGGAAATTGTGTTTACTTTTCGGGCGGTTCATAATGGGCGTTGCGTGGTTATTGGATTTGACATCTTTGGGTCGTCGCGGCAGAAGTCAAAGAACCAGCTGAATATTCTTAGTGAGTTTTCAATTCAAAAAAAGCAGACTTTAATCTACCATTAATTCCTCGAACTCGTACCGATTTTTCCTGGTCGAAACAAGTATGTCGTGATCACTGCCTGATTCCACTTGATTGGCCTGAGCACCATGCTGCTTCCCAGCGCTAGCGCTGATCCTACGGCCAGAAACAGGGAATGCCGAACTCCCAGACGCCCTTCCAAGTACACGATGTAGATTGATCGCCCTGATTACCAATCTGTCACGCCCTGTTGTCATTCTTGTTTTGACTAAGACATTTAATACAGATCATCAACCAGTATTAGTCGATGCACAATTGATGAGTCTGTAGAAAATTGAAGTCTCCAGCATCAATTCCTCTTTTTTTGTTCAAAATTTGTTACATTCATCATGTCTTCGCAACCAACCAAGATCAAAGCAGTCTTTTTCGACTTTATGGGCACATGCCTCGACTGGCACAGCAGCGCCGTCCAGGCGTTCCCACTTTCGATCCCCGGACCTGAAGCCTCCAAGCTAGCCCTGGAATGGCGCAGGTTGTATTTCCTGGAAAACAACCGTCGCTTTCTCCAGAACATTCCCCCAGAAGACATTGATATCACGCTCGCTCGCACCCTGGAAGCTGTTCTCGATGCGGCACCGGAGCATAAGCCCCGCATTGATGACGACGCCAAAGCGCGACTGATTGGGGCGTGGCATGCTCAGCCCGCGTGGCCAGAGGTCCCAAAAGCGATCCGCAGCGTTCGAGAAGATCTCGGTCTCGAGGTCTTCGTCCACGCCAACGGCACGCCGCGCCTGCAACTCAACCTCACCCGCTCTTCTGGATTGAGCTTCCACATGCTCTTTTCGAGTCAGCTGCTGGGCTTTTACAAGCCTCACCCGGAGGCGTATCTCAAGGCGCTGGAATTCATCAAGCTCAAGCCAGAGGAAGTGGTTTTGGTGGCAGCGCATGCGTATGATCTGCGGGGTGCTCAAAAGGTTGGGATGAAGACGATTTACATCAATCGGTGGACCGACGACATTGATGAGGATAAAGAGAAAGTCAAAGAGGAATTTAATGTTTTCTTGGAGGGCATGAAGGATCTTCCAGATGCCATTTTAAGCCTATGAGTTGGGTAGTAGCGCGTGTGTATGGGACACTGATTCACGGGTTCAAAGGTGCATGTAGATGGGTGTAAATGCTCCGAGTCAAGGAGACTGAATTGAATAAAACTTGCTATCATCACTGCATCAAGTAACTAATACGACCATCATTTCCCAAGGCCAAGACATAAAGAAAGGTTTCGAAACTAATATTTAATCGTAGCGGCTGTCATGGTGGAAAGTTCCCCGCATGGGCAACTCCGCATCATAGGCGGCCGATTCCTTCTTCATGTGTCGGTCGAAGCTCTGGGTCGACATTTGAACCTTCTCAAACAGCGCACGATCCAGCACAGGGGCTGCGGCCGGCAGCTGGCCGCGGGCACGAGCCAGGTCTGACTGGAGGGTGTGGTTGTGGATAGCAAGGCTGGAAGCGATCTGGAAGGCGCTTCGGATCTGTCGACCGTTCCAGCAGCCGGTAGATCGGGCAAGCTCCTCGTAGTGCTTGGAGGCAAAGTCCAGGATTTCGCTGTCCTTGATGACGAGGGCCGGCTCGCCAGTCATCCTATGCCTCTCAGCCTCAATCTCGCGCAGCTTGGAGATGTTGAGGCGGAAGATGTCGCGGGTTTGAGTCTTGTCAAGAGGAGGGTAGTAGAGGGACAGGTGGATACGGGACTTGAAGGCCTCGTCAATGGTGCCCACACGGTTGGTGGTGAGGAACAGAAGACCGTTGTAGTACTCGAGGACTCGGAGGAAGACGGAGACGAGAGCATTTCGCTTCATGTCAAGCTTGGATCGCTGGGAGAGGAACACATCCGCCTCGTCGAGAAGCAGGACACAGTCCCAGAGGTGGGCAAGACGGAAGACATTCTTCAGCGAGGACTCGACCTCATGAGGTGTCAGACCAAGGTCACCGCAGGTAATCACAAACAGAGGCTTGCGGTTCTCCATGGCGACAGCCTCGGCCGTGGCAGTCTTTCCGACACCGGGAACACCGTGAAGCAGCACAACCAGACCACGACCCTTGCCCTGGATCAGATCCTGGCCGGGACCCTCAGTGGCTGCGTCGGCGTAGCGGCGCTCCAGAGCCTTCCTCTGGAAATGGGACATGACCAGACCACGGACCACATCCTTGTAGTCATCCTGGATTCTGAGGTTCTCAAAGACTCCCGGCTCTCGGCGCACAGGCTTGAGCAGGTTCAGGTCAATGGGCAAGAAGCGACGCTCACGCAGAGCATAGGCGAACATGCGCTTGGGCAGGAGGACGAGGTCCTCGTTACGAAGCTCAAGGGCCTTGGGGTTCGTCTCAAAGGTTCGAGAGCCCTGGATGCGGGCGCGGAGGAACGAGTCGGAGTTGATGTTCTCGCGGCGCTGGCGGACCTCGATGCCATCGGCCTTCTGGATGATTTCATTCTGAGCATATGCTCGAGACTGACGAACCCCGTTCAACCAGTGCTGGATGGGCATCTCATCATCCTGAACCTCGCACCTCTTTGACTTGTTGACGGTTGGTTGATGGAACCTGGGGCGCCAGTCGGGCATCTTCTGGTACGCCTCAGTCAGGTCAACAATGACATCACTCTCGACAAACTCGGGATGGCGCATCTTCTCGTAGTCCTCATTGTCGAGAATCTCATCATCAGGCTCGGTGGTGTTGTTGGGAGGGTTCCTGGTCAGGGTCCAGGCGCTGTACTGCTGGTGTCGGTCCTCCAGGTACTTCTGGAAGCTGCGTCCCTGCTCCTCGAGGGAGGCGAGCAGCTCCTGGTGGTTGTGGCGGTAGCGAATGGGGAAGACCTCGAGAGACTCGATCTGGCGCTCGCCGACGAACGAGTCAATCTCGAACTTGCGTCGGACTGCGCCGAAGCCGGTGCCATCGTGATCAATGTAGTAGGCAGAAATCTTGAACTTGTTATTGCTGTCATCCTGCTGGAAGTCGTCGGCGAAGTAGTCCCAGATAGCCGTGGGATATGTCGTCTCTGGGTCGGGGCACTCAATGCGGTAGATGCGCCAGACCTCGTGGTAGCGGCCACCGGCTTCACCCGAGGTGGGCATGTAAATAAGGTCTCCCACACGGAAGAGGGACCAGAGGTCATCGTAAGAAACCTTCTCCGCAGAGCTGCCATCGAACTGCTTGTACAAGGGCATGACCTCCTTCTCGATGAAGTTGACATAGCATCGCATGTCTCGCAAAGCCTCGGGGCTATCCATCAAGGTGTCAAAGTCCTCATCGGCATTGGAGTCGACAGACTGAATCGACTCAGTGTCGTCGTTATCCTGGCTGTTCTCCTCTGAGCTGGTCTCTCCAACCACCTCAACTTCCTCATCGTCGCTGACTGGCTTGTCGAGGCTCTCGACCTCTTCGCCGAGCTCCTCAAAGTCTGCCCACTTCTCCTCCAGTGTCGCAAGGATCTCCTTCATCTTGGGCTGGAAGTGCACGAGGGCCTTGAAGGGGTGGACAAATGTGCGGGGCGTCGACCTCTGATCCGTGTCGTTGAGCAGGGAAGTCAAGTGTCCAAGAACGGGCTGAGACTGGATACGGATGCGCTGCATCTCAGTATCTGAAGGGAGAGGGGCTTCATTTCGCTTCTCCCGCTTGAGCTTGTCAGCGACGGTGGTCTTCCTCTCCTGTGTGGACGAATTGTCACGCAGGTTCAGGTAGTTCTGGCGGAGACGAGCAAAGTCCTCTCGGCGGCGGTAACCCTGCTCGCGGCGGATCTGGGACTGGAGCCCGGGTCCAGCCATGAGGACCTCAATGGCATAGTCGGGCTCATCGAGTTCCTGGAAGCGATTCTTGAAGTTCTCAAAGTTGACCTTGCGAACCTCGGGAATCTTGGCGCGCCACTTGGCAGCGGTTCGACGACGATCGGCAAGGATTCGCTCACGTCGCTCTGCTTCCTTCTGGAGGGTCATGAACTCAATGTCTTGCTCCCGGGGGTGGGCACGCGGCGCAGCAGGCCGGCGGCCACCGGTGGACTTTCGCGCAGTTTGCTTGGTTCTAGCCATGTTGAATGAGGGAAAGGGAGATACGGAGAATGACTAGAAGTAGCAGAAGCGTGAAAGATGAAGCAGATGTGTTGTAGATGGAGAGGATGGAGTTGAAGGAGATGAGATGATGAGAAGAAGGCTTTGACGACGTCGAGCGGACACTTATAAGTAGTCTTCGAAACGAAGACATATATTCCGCCGCGCATGTTTGCCTTGCAGGCACGAAGCGGCCAGCCAATCGGCACACTAGCTCGTCATGGTTCAAGTTCACGGCAGTTGAGTCACACCGTCGCCTTCTCCTCCATCGCACAGACTTCGCACCTAGTCCTAGATGCTCGCAGTTGCTTTTGGGGGCGGCCTGAGGCGTCCGCCGCATTGGCCAACCAGCCCCTGGAGAACAGGCAGCAGCGGCAGCTAAGCTGACGGACAGAGGCTCGTGGATCCACTCAGATCACTCTTTACGCACCGCTTAAATCTTACAAGCGCCGTCAATCAGCGATAAGAGGAGCCTTCTTAGGCAACAGCTGCTCTGGCATGAAGTTTATTGATTTCTTCTCTTCATCAATTGGCACCACATCGATTGCGGGGGGGCCTGCTGCCTTGAAGGAGCAAGCGAGGGGGAGGTGGTCAGCTCTGATTGGCCCATCGGAAGCGGGTGAGGTTCATCCGGCCGTCTAAAGTGTACCGCGACTTTGGTGCAAAACCGGGAATAGGCCACCCACATCAGCACCCGCCAAGCAAGTGTCGCCTTCATAACATGGAGCCATCTACGACCTCATTTTGCCTTCTTCCCAAGGTCTAGGCACACCGCTGAATCGGTTGTGCACTCCTGCCTGCATTGGAAAACTTTCTACCAGAACCTCGTCGCTTGAAATGGTGCGAAAGTTTGCCTTGTCGCGGATGACGCGGCTCGGGTGGAATCCATTGTACACAACAGACGTGATGCCCATCAGCGCTGCGTCAAAAACATAGATGTAGACCTCCTTCTTCTTCAACTCGCTCCCAGATCCTTCTATATATTCCAGCGCACGGAATACCGACCGCACCATGATCAGTATGCTGGTCACGTACAGTACCACCAGCAAGAGCTTCCATGGCGCGCTAATGGAGTATGATCGCCTCGTTCTCTCGCGGGATAGTCGAATGTGGAAGACTAATATCGCCACCATGAAGAAGCCGAAAAAGAGAATCTGAATGCCGAGGCCCCCGACAATGATGTTCTCACCCAATTGGACCGCATCCGAGTCCTTTGCCGTCGCCAGCATGCCGCCTCCGCCGCTCTGAGCAAAAAACGAGAGAACGTCTCCCAGGACAAAAATCTTGGTAAGCCATTTTGGTCGGATAAGACTTCGTTCTTCGGCTTCGAGGAGAACGATGAGACGGCCTAGTATCATGTAGATTGACGCGGCAAAGAAGGCGGGACCTAGGAGGAGGAGGATCGATTGCATTATGTAGGGGTTCTTGGTGAAGTTGGGAGCCTCTTGCGCAGACATGGCTCTCGCGATGTATCCCACTGATTCAACTTTGTCTGGTTAGCCTTGACGCTGCCATCTACCCGCGGAATGGCTCACATAAACACCCAATTATAAATGGGATAAAATACCACGTCCGGGCGCGCAATAGCTGCCATATATGTAAAAGAGCGGAGGCGCCAAAAAGAATCGCAAACACCAATGCCAATGGTAAGGACGGGTCGTAATCATAGAACTTGAAGCCTTCACGAGGCAAGAGGAGTGGATCTGACATGACAGCGGGGAAAGAAAAGACAAAAATAAATGAAGGGATCGACAGGCCTATGTAAGGCACGAGATAAGAGTTAAGTTGAATGAGTGACTGAAAGGGATCGCCAAGAAAAAAAAGGAACAACGGAAATCGTGATAGAGAAGCACTAGGTCGAGTCTTCCGATGCCGCGTTCTGCCCATACATATACAAACTGACAAAGGGTCTCCTTTCTAGCTCAGCTGTTACCAATTACGGACATCTCATTTCAGGAACGACTATAGCTTCCACAGCTAGGCACATCGAGACCGTTCATGTGTGGACCGAACCGTAAACGATGAAAGAACGCGTATCAATGATTCGGGTTTGACCCCCTGTTAGAGGTCTAAATTTAGAACGTCGCTTGAGTCAATCAGGGTGGGTGAAGGCATTTTCACTACGAAGGCGTATTTTTTCGGATCGCAATGTCGGATGATGAGGCAGAGCTGCCGACTGTGTTGAAACAACTGATGAAACATATGTCTGCCAGTCCAACATGTCCGGTTGAAGCCGATAAAGGAAGCTCGAAATCTGACATTGGCTGAGATAATGCTCTTTACCACATCTGCATTATTCATCTAGCATCGGCATTAATTGTGCACAAAATAGCATGCACTATCCACATTCCAGCTGGCAAGTGGCATGATATCTACCGCCTTGGGTGCAACTGAGTGTCGAACCCGCTCGTTCGCAGGTTGCATTGTACGACCAGTTCTGCGTGGCGTTGTCATTATGCCCATGTGCATAAACTCATCGTCGTATTGGACCGCCCGGCAAACTCGGCGGTATTTTGTTCGGGACCGAGTATAGCAATACGCGTCAAGGGCACAGGGAAAGTCGTATCAGAAAAAATTCGCCAAATACGCGTATTCGGGCTGTTTGAGGCAACCTCGTATTCCAGTTAGCCCAAAGTCCCGCAAGCCCAGAACACCACGACGGATCTCACCGCATGTCGCGGAAATTAAGGTTACCGTTTATTGGCGCGAAAAGGAGGCGAAGTAACCCTAGTGTGTCTGGAGGTCTCCCATACGCGCTGGCTCTGCCACTTTCATCGTAGAAACGGCCAACCTTCGGCACAGGCCCCGGGTCAGGCCGCCCTGTTAACGTAATGCTTGAAGATGCGAGGCGGCACCCGTTTTCATTCTTGGTCGGGCGGACCACAAGAGCCCGCTCTGTCCAATACTATCCATCAAGTAAGGGGATGAAAGGTGTGGCGCTCCATGCATGTTGCCGCTACTAGCAAGGCAGTGAAGGAGTGTGAGATCAGGTTGTTGTCCCCCACAAAAGGGCCGAGTGATTTTGTTGCAGAACTCGAAGGCTTTCACCTCCTGACGGATCAAGATGCTGTCGGAAACTCGCGGCAGGGTCATGGTCGGGCATCGTGGACGGTTTACCCGTGAGTAGGTTTTGTAAGCGACCCGAGTGCGAAAATTCACTGATTGGAAAGGATCACAGTTTTTGGGGGTGTTTTTTTTTTCGCTCCGTAAAATCCTTTCCTCATCCAGCTAGTTCAAAATCTCGCAGCGAACATCACGGATTTTGCGTTTGCAAGGCAATGCATTCTGGAATTTCGTATGATCGCAGTGGCATGTGACTTTTTGAGGGAAAAAGTAGATATAAGACGGAGGGAGGAAGGCAGTCTTCAGTGGTATCGGCCATGAATGGTGAGCGCAAACATCCGTCGCAAGCAAATTACGTCTTAGTAGGCCATTTGATCAGATTTATGATATCAACCCAAGAGACCCATCTTAAAATAAGCATAACCATTCTCATAGGACGCTCCGTAATGTCATATTGTTTCTAGGTCGCTTGGGCGATGCCGGCCGAAATTGCCAGATGGTCATGCATGCACCAATGCCAGGTTCCCCGCAAGAGAAGAGCATGGCATGGGGAACAAACGGCCGAACAAGGCCCGAGTACGCGGGGATGTGACTTAAACCGAAACTTCTGATGACAACGAGAGAAGACCTGGGGGCAGAAGAGAGGAGGGCCCTTTCGAGCGTCTACAATGAGGCTTGTCTTGGCCTGATCAGGGTTCATCAACTGGTACATTTTCCCTGGATAAATGCAAAATATTGGTCCGTGCTCACCCATCCTTGCAAATGTCGAAGTCCCCAAGGGAACAAGGTTTGCCCATCCCAACATAGTGTGGAGCGGCCGCGGCAAAAGCTCTCTCTGTTTTATATAAAGAAAGACGAAAGTGTCTGCGATTCTAAATGAACCAAGGCTCACAGTCAATTGAAGAAAACGAAAATGGGCTACTTCTTTGCTTTTTGGCTTTTGTGCAGCTACACTTTCCTTTCCCCATCTGCTGCATATACGGGTAAGTGTTCACAATACCCGTCTAATCCGATGACTAACAGCGCATCTTCATGTAGCCAAGTATGACGATCCCACAGAAGCAGTGGAAAAGACCAAGGAATTTGTGTCGCGACTCAATCTGACTGAAAAGATTCAAATGATTACTGGTATACAGGGGTTGAATGCACCAGGCTGCATTGGCAACATCCCGGCAATCGAGAGACTCAACTTTTCTGGGCTTTGCATGCTGGATGGACCACAGGCTATCAACAGGGCGGACCTCGTTAGCATTTTCCCTTCGGGGATACTCACTGGCGCAACATGGGACACTGAACTTATTTATCAGCGAGGCAAGGCCATGGCGGAGGAATTCCGGGGCAAAGGAGCTCATGTTCAATTAGGGTACGATGGTTTGACACGTCCACATGGTAACTGATTCACTAACTTCGCTCTAGCCCTGTAGCTGGTCCTATTGGTCGCCACGGTCTAGGCGGTCGCAACTGGGAGGGATTTTCCCCCGACCCGTATCTCGCGGGTAAAGCCATGCAGGCAACCGTACATGGGATTCAGTCTATCGGCGTTCAAGCCTGCTCAAAACATTTTGTCGGAAACGAGCAAGAAACCCAGCGGACAAACAGTTTTCTCGAAAATGGAACTGAGATTATGGGCATTTCTAGCAACATTGATGATAGAACCCTGCGAGAGCTCTACATCTGGCCGTTCGCTGATGCCATTAGAGCGGGAACGTCGAGCGTCATGTGCAGCTACAATCGGGTCAACCAAACATATGCGTGCGAAAACCCAAAGTTGATCAATGACATCCTGAAGGGGGAGCTTGGCTTCTCGGGTTATGTCGTGTCCGATTGGTTCGCGACGCATTCTGGCTCGGAATCGATCCTGGCCGGTCTGGATATGAACATGCCCGGTCCTTACGATATACCTGCCACTCGAACTGGCTCGGGGGAAAGCTATTGGGGAGTGAAGAATGTGACAAAGATGATTGATGAGGGAATCGTCTCTGAAAAACGCATTGACGACATGGTCAGCCGAATCATGCTGCCATATTACTACTTGGGCCAAGACAACGACTACCCCACTACTGATCCTTCTACCCTTTTTGTGATCGCTGCGCAGCAAGGAATCAAGCTCGGACAGAGTGTTTTGGCTCCACCTAGCCGTGACGTTCGAGCGGACCATGCCTCATTAATTCGACAAATCGGAGCTGAGGGCATCGTCTTGTTGAAGAATTTGAATAACACGTTGCCTCTCAAAGCCCCCAAGAACATCGGGGTTTTCGGAAACGATGCTTCCCCCCCGGTTGAAGGTCTGCTCTTCGATGGAACCGAGCGTTTCGAAATAGGCACGCTGGATATTGGAGGTGGTTCGGGAACCGGGCGTCACACTTACCTGGTCTCCCCCTTGGAAGCTGTCCTGGCCAAAGCAAACGAGACCGGTGCACGGGTCCAATACATTTTGCGCAACAGTGTTCTGGCACAAGGTAACTTCCAGAGTATCTACCCGATCCCTGATGTTTGTCTCGTCTTCTTGAACACCTTTGCCTCAGAAGGTTGGGATCGTACTAGTTACGAAGCAGACTGGAACTCAACACTCGCAGTTGAGAATGTGGCTGCAAACTGCCCCAACACGGTCGTTGTGACGCATTCTGCTGGCGTAAACACGTTCCCGTGGGCTAACAACCCTAACGTGACAGCCATCCTTGCCGCACACCTTCCCGGTCAAGAGTCTGGAAATTCTATCGTTGACGTTCTCTGGGGCAAAGTGAATCCTTCGGGACGCCTTCCATATTCGATACCTGCCAGCGAAAAGGATTACGATATTCCTATTGTCAATCTGACCGAGAGCGAAGTTACGTACCCCGGTGCATGGCAGTCTGATTTCACTGAGGGACAGCTCATCGACTACCGCCACCTTGATCACTTCAACATCACGCCGCTCTACGAGTTTGGGTTTGGGCTGAGCTACACTACCTTTGAGCTACAGAGCTCTTTCAAGATCGAGAATTTGGCCGACAAAATTGCAGCAGTGCCTAGTGCAGATGCAAAGATTCTACCTGGAGGAAACGAAGAGCTGTGGAAACCTGCCCTGCAGATCAAGACGAGCGTGAGAAACACGGGTTCTGTCGCTGGAGCGACGGTGGTGCAACTGTACCTCTCGTTTCCCCAAGACACTACTCCTTCTGGAACACCGGTGAAGGTACTGCGTGGGTTTGACAAGATTGCACTGAGTCCTGGCGAGTCTAAAGACGTTACCTTTACTCTTCAGCGCCGTGACGTGAGCTATTGGGATGTGAGCGCCCAGACTTGGAGGATTCCTGGCGGAGAGTTTACATTCCAAGTTGGGTTCAGCTCGAGGGACATCAAGGCGACAGCTACCTATGCTGTGCGGTCGTAAGCAGCTTCAACAGTTGCTTGATCGTGGCTTATTCCGTGTAAACCTTCTTTCTAGATGCCATTTTAAGAGTAGGCACTATTTACCATAACGAGAGTCTAGCAGTGAAGCCTGAGTTTCTACTTGAAAATACAGAAATAGACCTTGCGGGCAGTGCTTTTATATGCTAGAACAGATCGAGAAGAGCGCCGGAATAGCCTCTTGCCGTCGCCGCGTGCTGAGTCACAAGTACGCAAAATAAAAATCACATTAATAAGAGATATACAATCGGCTATCAAACTAGAAGGTGATGTAGCTTGATGTTGAGTTTCGCCTCTGGCCCGAGCCTAGCAAATGGCCAATTTAATGAGGCTAAAGTGGGCTCATCAGCGAATGGCCAAGGATTTATTGTTAAAGACTCGCCTAGTTTGGACAAGACTACATTTCCCTGGTTTTCGCTGACCTGGATTGTTGCCGCCGCGCTCTTGGCGATGTCATGTCCAATGGTGTAGTGGATTCATGCGTCATCTCGCGAGAACGAGAACGAGAATGAGTAGAAACGAGGACCCCAACTCGCAATCACCTCTCCGCTATTGATTTATCGAGCAAAATCGTCGTGCACTTTCCCCACTCCTCCTACACTAAGATTATGGCAAATCAAAACCAACATATTCTAAATCGTAGTTCTCGAATTCTCCGCACACTTGCAAATCTTCGATATCCGCAAACTCAATTTCCTGCGATGCCCAATGATATGCCATCTGGTACGAGTCGAAATAAGTTTGTACCCATTTAGATAGTCTTCTCTGGCTTCATGATTTTGTAGGTCTCTAGCGTTGTTACCCGCTGGAGAAACGGCACGACAGGGTGAAATCACTCAAAATTGGCAGATCCAGATATCAGGCCCCAACATCTTTTGAGAGGAATGGAAGAGCATATGAATAGATTCCTGCGGGGTCTGCGATGTATAGCATGGCTAGCTAGCATCTGGGCTTGGACTCGCGAGCTGCTGGGCCTAGCTACCGCCAGAGTTCAAATATGACTAGCTCTAGCACATGGGTGGCAATGCGCTGATGAGGCTCTTGCAGAGTGATGAATTCTATTTCGCGCTCGTTAAACGAGTCGGCGTTGTAGTCTTTCAATTTCTTATACTCTTAAAATTGAAAGGTGCACCTACAAATAACATAATTACGAGTGCCTGTGTTTTTAATAACGGATTCAAACCGTTTGCCGTGCAGTCTATTTCAAAATTCATCAATGTTTTAGCTTCCAGTAGGGAAGGGTGATCTAGGCCTTGTCGGGATTCCCACCTAACCTTATCCCAGTCTTGATTGAGTCTAGCATCGACACTCACTTAACTCTTTGGGCTACTCTGCATGCCAAATGGCTGAATTGGGTCCCGGGCTAGATGGCTCATGATGCAGCGCTTAGGAACCTCATGCGGGAATTTTGTAATAGCTTCTTCTGGGTCCCATGGTATGTATATAAATGAGGAGCCCATCACGTTGCTTTAGCATGGGCAGACATAAGTCATTCTTTTTTTTTTTTTTTTGCAAGGGCAGGTCCACAGTCATTCACTAGGTTGACGATTCATTCATTAACCTGAAGCTTCATTCACTCATTGAAAGAAAGATCCTTCTTCTCGGAAGATAATCCACGGATCATGAATTTTAAACTCGTCGTTCTTTTTGCCGCACAGGCTGTCGCGCTGGCGCTACAGCCAAAGCCAATCTTGGATCCCGACACCCTCATCATTGAAGTTCCCGGTTCTCACAATAATCAAAAGCGAGGTACGTGTGACAACCACGAGGTTTGCCTCCACAAGATGGAAAAGCGCAGGCACAGCGCCTGGGCCAGCGACTTCTGCTCGACGTACATCCAGTCCACCATCACCCAAACTGTCTACGCCGTCTCCACCACACACATCTCCACCACGATTGCGCCCCAAGTCACAGCCACTAATGTAAACGTGGTGTAAGTTTAAGCCCTGGCACCTGCGTGGAATGTTCTGCCAGCGCATTCTAACAGCGATTCGTCGTTTAGGTTTGGAACCAAGACTACGGGCACTACAACCGTGACCAAGGCTGTGACGCTTGCCAGCAAGCAAAGCAAGAGGGACAACTCCGTGCCAATCCCTTATTGGATCCCAGACTCTTGCGATAATACCAAGATTAGTAGTGCTTGCTCTTGTCTTATCGGTTCTCCGTCTCCTGCAGCGCAGACGACCGTGACTGTCGTCACTGCCACGACGACTGTGCTTGATGCCGTATGTAGTCGCTCCAAGCCAAACCCACCATTTTTTAATTCTAACATCCACACAGAAGACTCTGCTGACCAAGTCTACCACCGTTTTCAAGACTTCTACTGGCTTTTTCAACGTGGCAGCCACTCAAACTGTCTTGGTAACACAGGCTGCGGCAACCCAGCAGACTTCGTCCGCACAGACCAGCTCAAAGGCTTCAACCACGTCCACGACCCAAAGCAGTTCGACGTCGCAGGCTAGTTCCACATCGCAATCTACTTCCAAGACGCAATCCGGCTCTACGTCCCAGACGAGCTCTTCTCAGACCATCTCATCCCCTCAAGCTACTACGACATCAGAGCCCACTTCAACATCATCGACCACATCTGTGTCACAGACCACTTCCAGTACGACCTTGACGTCGACAACTAGCCTGAGACAGTCCTCCTCGACATCATCAACGACAACTGTCTCACAAACTACCTCGGCTGCAGCCTCTACATCTACTAGCTCAGTACAGACTACCTTGGCCATACAAACTAGCCAGGTGTCGCAGTCCGCTTCGGCATCGACGATTACAGTCTCGCAAACTACCTTGGCCGCAGCTTCCACGTCTACCGGTTCGGTGCAGACCACCTTGGCGACGCAAGCTAGCCCAGTCTCACAGACAACTTCGACGCAGACAAGCTCTTCGGCGCAAGCAACCTCGACTGGGCTCACATGCGGGCTGGTTGGATGCAGCAACGGCGATTTACTGATTGAAGCAAGCCAAGACTACACCACGCTTGCCGACTGCCGGGCCCATTGCTTGCAGAATCCTAACTGCCTGGGCTTTCAATTTTCTGTCAGCACACACGCCAACTGCAACCTTGCCAGTGTGGGTGCTACAGCACTCAACTCGCCATACAGCTCCATGTTCCCACAGTGTCAGCAGTCGCAGCTGTATGACCGCAACTGCGTTGTTTGAGAAGAAAAGGTGGCGGATGAAAAGAATAGATAGATGTATATAACTAGGAATGTTTTCAATGCTATGAGTTTGATATTATGATCCAACCCATGCGCCGCGGGTATGTGATTTGCCTGGTAGTACCCAGTGAAGATGCGAGAACTAGTGGAATTTAGCTGATTGAAACCCATGAAACAGAATATTTTGTGGTATGGCTGGAGTGCAACTACCTAATGGACTAGGATCACGATTAAAAGAGAGGATCAGGTAACATCTAAAGCTTCCAGGCAGTTCACGGAAATATTCACATCCACATGCGGACTACCTCTGGTGCCCATCGAAAATGCGCAATTGTCATCAGCAGAAAAAGCCGGCCGCTGGGAAAAAGCAATCATAGATCTAGAGAGTGAAACGGAAAGAAAAAACAAATATTGGCGGCTCCTCGTTCGTATTTGAACCCTGTTGTGATGCAGGGCGCAAATGAAGGCGAGAGGTCCGTGAGCACCACCCCATTCTTCAGCCCGCGCTAGAAAGTTCGAAGACTGTCTAGTGCCGGGACCCGCGGTCGTGATTGATCCTGCCGTGGTGATGGAGGGACTAACCGAGAACAGGCGATAACATTGTGCGATTGCATCCGCGTCCATCATCAAAGACGGGGGCGGCCTGTCCTGGGGTTGATCTGTTCGTCAATCAAATGGATCGGCGCATCCGAGCGTTGGCCAGAGGCACGAACCCTTCACGACAGAAGAGCCGCGAACTAAATTACAGTGGAGACACTTGAGCAGCCACGATGCAGCTCGTGCCCTTCATTAAAGCTCTTACGCTGCCGCTCAGGCATCGCCGATGCTTCCAACGCCTTTTTTGTGAGCTTGGCTGCTGTCGTTTGGTACGGTGACAGCTGACATGGCGGGCATCACCGGTATCCATTTACTCTCTCTTGAAGACCGCTATGATAATGGCACCGGATGATGGATCAAATCCACGTCTAAAGCACCTGTACATTTACTGCAACAAATAGACTTTGCTCGTAGATGCACGATAAATTACACGTCCGTTCCTTCATTCGGCATTGCCTCACGCTGGCTCAAGCGCGCCGTTGTCTTCACGATCGGCACTTCTCCCCGTGTTTTTGGCCGAGAGGGTGAGCCTGTGCCTCGAATGGTGCGGACGAAAACAACCGAGACTAGAAGGAGCGGGAACAGGACGTAACATGGGGAACCGCTGCATGTGGAGTGATCGTGATCGCGGACAGAACCGAGCGCTGGCAAAGGGTTTGAGGCTGAAGCAATCCAGGGTTGCGAGTGGCCCAGCACTCATTAACCAGCCTGGCTTCGACGTGCGCCATGATGGCATTCTGCGCTGCCAATGATGCGCTGCACGGTTGCCGCTAGCGCCCAGAAATTGTCACAGCTCCCTGTCCGGGATCTCCGGCCTATCACGGCTGTCGCGATGCTCTTTGCTTCAGCCTTCGCTCCCCATGTAATTAATCCATTCGTGATGCTCACGACTGCCATAAAGGCGCCTTGTTTCCCGCTTCACTCTGGGTTTCCATTCATTCCATCAACCCTTCATTCCATATCAAACTTGACCGAGCCTCGGCTATCGTGTCTACCCACATTCATTTACTGGATCGTCGCTCGCTCTCTTGCTCCACTTTGCACCAGCTAGCCTATCACGATTAACGTCGCTCATTCTACCACACTCAACGCCATAACCAACAATCGCGATGATGTCTACCACTAATTCCCAAAACAAGAAGACTTGCTGGGATTCGCTTCTTCAGCTCTTCTGCATCACTTCCTTCTCCAACAAGAAAGAAATCCAAGAGCCCTTGCCAAGGGCTGCTTCGACCAACGAGTCGAGCCATCAGAAGCTGTCGATGGAAAAGCGCGAGGAGCTTACTCCTCGTCCATCCATTGTCTACGACGAGCCATCCTACCAGCCTCGACCTTCAAGCGCGCCCGAAACCACGCCTCAGCAGCCCCAACCGTCTGCGCCAATCAATGGCCCCGAGCAGAACGGAAACATGCTGAGGAGCAAATTTAGCGTGAGGAGGAAGCCCAGTGCTCCACTAGCCGAGACTCTTGATCAGGCGGGAGCCAGAGTGGAGGCAGCGCCAATCCCTGCGCCCATGTCACCAGTGGAACCAAAGAAATGCCACAGAAGGTGGTCGTCTGCCTCCATGAGTCGACCTGAAGCCTATACATTGCCAAAGGAAGCTCTCAGGAGGTCAGCTACCACCACCATCGGAGTCGACCTGGTGACGGATGGTCTCATTGAGCCACACCCTGCGCCAGCAAGGCCGCACATCTACACTTGCCTCCGAACCAGCGAAAAGAGGCTTCCCCCTCGACCTCCCACACCGCCCTTCGGCAGGGTAAAGACAGAGTATATTCCTCTGCCACCTCCGCTGCCTGCCACCTTCCAGTCCACCACGATGAGAAAAAAGTCGCTCTCCGGCGTTTCGCAATGGCTCTTCCACCAAACAGATGACAGTCACCTGGAATCAGCTATGGAACTCTTTCACCCAATGCCTGTCAAGCCAGCCATTTCTCAGCGCTTCGCCGCCAGCCCACAATGGCACAACGGCTCGAATACTACAATCAACACACTCGGCCTTGGTGACGGCCCCGGCATCGTGTCTGCTTGGTCCATGCATGGCATGGAAGCCGCCGAGGCAGAATTCTTCGAATTGATTCTTGAAAGCAAGATGTGCTCTCCTCTCTCGGGCGTCGCGCGTGCTGCCTAATCTTAATAACTGTACCAGGCTCATTCTTTTCTTCTCCTTTCTCTTCTTCTTTTTCATACATTAAATTCTATCTATTTTGGGGGTCTGTTCAGCATGACACCTCGGTGCTCTCTTTAACTTTTAATGTTTCATGACTAGACCAGACTAGACTGGCTAAAAATTGCCATAACGATGTATATGACTATAGATAGAGTATAAAAATAGATCTCTTTTGTCCATAAACAAAATTCTTCATTAGTCCATGTTTTCCAACTGCAGTATTTCCCCTCTCTCAATAGCTATGATTCCAGACGTTTGTTATTATTCGAGGCATATACGATTACTGTGATTCCATCAGAAACACCAACTATAGAGGATATGCCGTAGTAACTACTGCCGTCTACAGCCGACGCAAAGGAACTTCTGTCCCGAATCACACCGAATGGAGTCCAAGTAGAGAAGCCACTAATTGACTGTTCAGATGATAGCTACAGGCTGACTGGAAACCAACTTGAAGATGGCATGCGTGATCTTATCGGCCGAGACAATTTCGTCTTTATCGGAAATAGGATATTGATATTGTTGCCTACATCAATGCCACAGTTGAGCACAGTCCGGGGTTTAAAATACGATGAACACATACGAACGTGTCGAAACAGATCAGAAACGGGTTTGGAAACAACTTAGGAAGTGCGAGCGTTCTCCCCTAAGTCCAAGGACATTCTGCTGATTTGTACTTATGTCTAGTTAGATTCAAATTCCTTGTGTGAATGGAATGTATATTTTCACGAAAATGACAGTTCATTCTGTCCAGGAATATGGCTGGAATTGGACCAAAGGTCAAGACCTTTTTGAACCCCACCAACAGAATCAATCCTTTAGCTCAAGTGGACTGAATCACGAAACCAGCAGGGCGCTAGTTCAAGTGAAGACAAGATTGATTACTTTTTTTAGTATGCAACAGTAAAAATATGCTCCAACTTTTGATTCACAAATGACCATTTGATTGGGTTTGTCTCGCCGAAGGGTATTGTGCCATGCCAAAGTTTCACAATGTGCATGTGGTATGCCACCAATAGTGCACTTCGGCGGAACGACATCGGAATGCTGACATCATTCCTTGCAAGTCAATGAAAAATGAACAAATCATCCAAAACGCGTGTCCACTTCTATGCGATCTCGGTGGTTTGGATAAGCCTTTTCGGCATACTTGATGACCCGTCGGTATAGCTACAATCATCATCAAATTAACATACTTACGTATAAAAACCCATTCCCAGTGCCATTTCAAGCAATATTCCCTTATCCTTCCTACAGAAACAATAACAATCATATCATGCAATACAATATCAAATTCTCCTCATCTCAACCATGCTCGTTAGCTGCATCACCGCTACGTTGGCTATGAATCTGGTGTCTCTTGTCTCTGGTCTCGCATGGGGCAACCTACCCTGCAGTGCTGGGATTCAGCCTTGCCCGCGAAATATGGTCTGTGTCCCCAACGACCCTGGTTGCGCCAACTTGAACGAGTGTGGAGGCACTTGTTCAAAGAAATACCCATCGTGCGGAGGCAACACCAGAAACCCCGTATGGTGCAATCCGGGATTGGATTGTGTGGATGATCCTCGGTTTACAGACACATACGGCTTGGTAGCTGATCTTCCCGGCATCTGTATCCCGACTAAGGTGCAAACGTGCTACGAAATCGGCGCGCCGGGCTGCCCGAGGGGCAAGTGGTGCTACGACGACCCAAGAGATGATTGCAACCCATATCATGGTGATCAATATTGCCCCGGAGTCTGCCTCTAAATATTGACCCACCCTCAAAATGGTCACCTTCTGGGCAAGATGGTGTACACAGGCACGGACCTGGCAGAAAAAGGCTGACCCACCCACACAACTTTACTAATTGTTTTGCCTCTTCTTTTCCCTCAGGCTATGCTAGAACCATTTTTTGTGTGTATGTCAGAGGGAAGGATACATTACCAGAGTCAGATGGTGATCAAAATGAACGTGGGCCTGAGTGGGAAGAAACTAACATTACTTTAACCCACATACCATAGTAGCACCTCGAATGGCTCTCGCATTGCTGTGATATCCTGGGCCCGATCAGCGGACTGCATGATGGTGGTAGAAGTTCAGCCGGGTATCGGTCGGGGATATGAGGGAGGGACATTCACCGCCGAAATGAAACGGGCGCGCTGGAGGTCTGATATATGAAGGATGCTCATCCCTGTAATTTGCCACGGCAGAGGGTAGATTTACATGTCGATGGATACAGACGACTTCTATGTCACCATTGTGGAGTATTCTTCTCTATCACAGTCGCTCTCGACAAGGTCGTGAGTAACGGAACGCCGGCATTTTGACGCAGTCGCCGTATTACATCGAATTTAAATCCTGGCACCCCTGAAGCAGAATTCAAAGACGGCGGTTTCCTTGTCGAGTGCTTTTTGTGCTTGGATAGACCCGCAGATCCCACGTGGCGGCGGTCTCTCTCTGCAAGGGGGCGGCATTGGAAAAACCCAGACCTGTTCGCACCGGCACCTTGTTTCGGGAGGGGAAGAATATCATTCGTCGACGAGGATAAGGCTCGCGATTTCGGAAAACGGGCAACAGTTATGATATCACCTTGAAGGCTTGTGCGCCCGGTGTCTGCCTAGGTCATGACAATCATGAGTTGTTTAGCTCTAGCGGGTGGGCCAAAATTCGGCTTGTGGAGGGATCCATGTCATGAATACTGACGAAAAGCGCAAGATCGCCCACGAGGGTCCACTGTATTTCCCTGCTTTTATCTGCGGCGGTGCTGTGTCTATCTAGAGTTTGCCTGTATCACCTTTGCTGGCTCCTTCACAGCCTCTTTTTTTTTTTGGGCTTCCTTTTTCTCGTGCGGTGGCTTGGATGCTGCTATCTTGGGCCTTCAAATTAAGGGTGCCGTCTCTAAAACCAAGGCGCAGCGAACCCTTCTGTGTGCAAATTGGGTTCAGGTTTTTGGCATGACGTAATTCGCATCTCTAATGAGTCAAGCCTCAGTTTAATTATTAGCTTTGCAAATTATGGTATCCTCTGTGCGATCGGCACCGTCAAGCCACTGCCCAGGCTTGTCCACGTTTTCGAATCAACTCATCGCCCGCCTGTCATTCCATATGTACCAGATAATCCAATCGCGGGCGTTCCTTTCTGCTGAAAGTGGGTTGAAGTCTTGATTGCACGGTAACCTGATTGAGGCCGGATCTGTGACTCGCCCCTGCAAAGGTTGTATTCCTAAACTAAGCCTAGGTACCGAGTGCTCCACTGGCCAGGGCAAGGCTTATGCCGCAGCGTTGAAGCCATCTTATTTGTTTTCTACATTATCTTACTCATATGTCGATCGACAATGATTTGTTCATCGAATTGTCCCAATCGAGTCTGCATCCCTATCAATGTGATTGAGTAAGAGATTCTTACAGGCAAGGGGTATAGCCTAACTTCCACGCGACTTGTTCTTGGCTAGTAGATGCGCACAAGGCAAAAAGTATTTATACTAGAGCCACAGCCTTCCTTTGTTCCATAAATATTGAATTAATTCATCCATTAATAATATTAAACTCGTGTCATTCTTTCACAAATACACTCCTTTTCACTATGCGTGTCTCCGTTTTCGGTCTCTTCTTCGCCGCGGCCGCGTTTGCTGGTCCCATCGGCATCAGAGAGCCTGCAGCCGTTGAGCACAAGGTGGGTGATTGGTTTTTCATCGGATGATACGGCGCGAGGACTAACAGTAGCCGACAAAGGCCATTGCACGTGGTGTCGCCGAGGACGCTGCACGAACACTGCCAATTTACAACAAGACGATCGAACGCGGTTATTCGGGTCACATCGCCAGATCTTTGCCACTTTTCAACAAGACCATCGAGCGCCGCGTCGCTGGAGTATACCCCGTCTCGAACAAGACTGTTGAACGCGGCTTTGCGAACGTCGCGAGATCTTTCCCGCCCTCCAACAAGACCCTCGAGTATGGTACTGTTAAGGATATCCAATGAGCGACGTCTGGGGCTAGTAAGGCGCTTCCCATAAAGGACTTGTCTAGAAACATTGCGGCGTGTCACATTCGATAATTTGGTTTGGGTGCTATAGAAATTTACAGTGTGTTATGATTGGCTAAGAAATATCGATATCCTTCAATTCTACCCATTACAGCTGGCTGGATACATATCCCAGGCCAGCCATTGTGCAATAATGAAACATATTCAAGCTTGACGCGATTAAACGCGTACAAATTCAATGTAATTTGCTCGGCGCAGGTCCAGACTCGGAATTGATAGTTATTAGACAGGGGTCGGATGAGCAGGATTTGTTCAAGCGACAATGTCCAACCGTTTGCACATGCACCTTGGGCCATCGAGGTGGCTCAGGCCCCTCCCGCACGTGGTGGAGAGCGTGTCCACTGCATACTGAGCACAGCTAGAATGAAAAGTTTGGGGGCCGTTTTCAAATGAAGAGGGATGAATGTTTTGGAGTGCGTGCAAGGGAAACAAAGATCAGGCGCAACTGTAGTATTATCGTCTCGTTCCAAACATTCCAGGTTCTTTCAAAGTGAGTTTGATGTCAAATGCCAATGCTTCATAGAAAACCAAAATCTCGTTAGTCGGTTAAGATTTGATTAATTAAATTAGACCTTGCATGTTACCGAACTCGGGCTATATAGTCAAATAGCCGGTGGCGTGTTCATCTTTTAATCCCTATCACTATCTCCCGAACGATGGTGCAGTTTCTCTCCCGAGATAATAAATTGAGCAAGACTAAGAATAATGAGAATGTATACGATAGAACTCCTGTGCATCATTCTGAAGCTGGCTAAAATGACGCAATAGCAGTGAAAAGCTACCTCACAGGATCCTCAAAGCTTCTTCATGCCCGTTTGAACGGTAGGATTTCTGCCTTTGACTACGATATGTCATGCATGTCCAGACCCCATCTCTAAGTAAGCGCACATTGGGATGTTCTATGAAAGGCAAAAAAAGTTCAAACAAGGCTTTAGCACAGTTCAAAGGTCCGGAGTCCATTGACATGCGATTCGCTGCTGAAACTCTCAGCATCAGACATCAGAAGTTAATAAAAAAAAAACAATTCGAATAATGTAAGCTATTTATTTAAAATTGCTCCCTCTAGATGGAATGCAATAGCCGACCTTTTCTACCGACCTTTCTACTTCGATCCATGTCAACATTGCCAAGAAAGACTAATCAGTCGGCATTGCTTGTCGGATTATCTCTTACCACAGCAGCGAAAGTAACATGGATACCCCGCTAATGCGCAGTGTAACTATGACGTTTACCGTTAAAAATTTCCCTTTACACTGAGTATTGACTTAAATCTCAATGTTGATCTCTTCTTGGCGTCTCCGAAGATCGATTTGTAGAGATGGGTCACATGCAAGGCCGAGACCAAACGTAATGACCCTCGGAGTAACCCCCTCTGGTAACTTCCAATCGTACTTGAGCAGGATTTGAGAAAGCGCAACCTTGAGTTCATTTGCTGCAAAGAAGCGCCCGGGGCAAGCGTGCTGGCCATGACCAAATGCAAGATGATCAGGACTTGTGGAAACGAGGTGTGCCTGGCTTTGTCGAGTAGGATCGTCTCGCCATTTGTAAAATCGATAACCATCCCAAACATCCGGGTTTTTGTGAACATCAGGATTCCACATCTGCAGGGCTGAAATGACTATGCTTGAGCTTTTGGGAATAAACGTGCCGTCTGACAGACGAACGTCTTCGAGGGCAAGACGACTCATAGAAGCTACAATCTGGGATTAGGAACATGGGAGTACGTTAGTGGATGGAGAATACTTACTAATTCCGGTTGGCCTCTTTCGTTGGCTTTCCTTAATAGCGCTGTCCAGCAGCTTCATATTCTGCAGCGAAGCCTTCTTCCAACCATCAGCTGAAATCACCTGGACGATTTCCTTTCGCAGTGGATCTAGCATCTCGGGGTGCTGAGCAAGGTCCAACATCACCTGGCTCAAGAGGTCGGTTGTAGTGTGAATGGCTGCGACGGACAAGATCATCTGTGCCATGGCAGCATCGTACGGTCGCCCTTTGGACACCTCCTCGAACCAATCAATCGCATCAGTCCCAGACTTCATCTCCTCTCCTCGGGCCTGAGCTTCGAGTCTTTCCCGTTTTCGCTTTTCCAGAACAGGTTGAATGATTTCGCGTGCTTCCTTGACTTGAGAACGAGCCTGGCGACAGGAATGGAGGAACCAATGGACAACAGGGCGAGTCACCGAGGGCCAGAGACGAAGTTCTGTGGCGGCGTTGAAAACCGTGACGGTATAATCCCGGGTTATCTTCAACCATCTTTCGTCACGGCAAAGTTCCTCACCCAGGAAAACTCTTGATGAGATGCGAGCAACGACATCCAAGACTACGTCCCTTAACTGGACACGATGCCACTCTATGATTTGTTAGTTTTTGTATAGTTCAGTGCTTCTTAAACCGACCTTTGTTATCCGTAAAGGCTTCGGTTAATGCAAACGATGTTTCATTTGCCAAGGGTTCAGTTACTTTGTCTGGTTGTCCTGATCAGAATTGTTAAAGTTGATAATTTGACTAGTTTCAATACTTAAAAGCTTGGTCAAGTCCCGCGCTACAACATCTTGGACAATGTGTGATCCATTCAGGCCTTCTCGAAAACCTTCGAAGCCCGGAAGACCAGCGTGGAAGGCCTAGCAGACTGTCAGTGAATGATAATGGAGCAAAGAGTTCGATAAAAATTAGTACATTATACGTCCACTGCGCGAAACTAAGCCGCTTATCATTTCGGATCTCATTGGCCATTTTCGGAGGTAGGATTGTCAAATGTCCAATGTCGGTAATTGCTCGTATTGGTTTGTCCGGGCGGTCTTTGAACCACGAACGAACCAGGCCATTTCCAGTGGCAGCAAATTCTTGCTTACATCTCGATTCGGTGAACTCGAAGATCTTCCTGGGATTCAATAGGGGGACAGAGGACTTGGATTTCTGGCTGGAATAGATGAAAATGACGGCAACCAAAAGGAGGAGGGGCGTGAGAGAGGCGGCCTGGGGATGATTTCCAAATTCCGTCCAGCCGCTCGTGAACAAGTCGTTGCCAAATCCAGACATGATTTTATTGTTATCGAGTGCTACAACATTAAGAGCTTAGAAATAAAAAGGGTGCTCGGTTTATATACTTTTTGAACTGCTAGGATATTTGACACCAGCTCTTCGAATGCGACGGCAGTTGACTGCGATAATTGTTCTAAACCCAATCCTTTGGACAATTCTATATACTCACCCCAGGGGTGTTCCAATTGGCTAATCATGGCATCGAATGCGTGATCTTATCGCTATCTTAGCTAAGCACGTCTATCCAATAGAATCTGATCGGCAGTTTTATACAGTGCCAATAGTACTGTGTAGTCGAGCAATAAATAGGTAACTTGAAATATGACAATGAGCGATTGTTTTCGCACAAGTAGCAGCAAATTGGTCTATTATCGTATATGAAGCTAGAAATTTCCAAAATGACCATACAAAAAAGTACTGTTGAGCCACAAAACATCCCGTCAGTAGAGTGGACCGTCTAATTCATACTGTAACACCCACGGGTCAACAGAGTAACGGGAAGTTGGGAATTTGGACCCTTGCAACAAAGCTCATGATCGAAACGGACGCGAAGCTATCGCCCGAGCCGTATTCTACGTCACGGCAAAGATACGGTATGCACGCATCCTGGAAGGACCCGCCTGAATGGCGATATGGCCCAATGATTGAATGACCTGAGGCTTGAGAAGAATTTAGTCAAACGAATTGTAACGTTTCGAGCACAGAAAAGTAAGGCTGACTGTGTTTCGGCTTTGCGCGAACTCGCGTTCTCGCAACGACTGCGCGTACTCGGAACGAGACCATTGAGTACCCACTCATGACCAATCCCGTCACCGCCAAAGCCATTAGCGATTCGGCTCAATGGTATCTATTTCTAGCCGTTTCCCAGTCTCCAATCCAACCGTGTACTTTTCTATTCTTATTCGTAAGAATATTTTCAAATACCTCGGACGGGTTCCACAGTCAGCGAAACGGGTGTCAAGACCTGCCCACTTGGACCCGATAATGCATCTCACTCAGATCGAGTAGTGATGCAATCTAAAATAAAATTGTCTCAGTCATTCCAACAACCATTATCGAAGCGATGCTAGAGGTGGAGCTGGAAAGGTGCTTCGCATCATTACAAAGCTTCCAAGCTCCGTGATTGACAACGTCAAAAACTTCCGCCTTCAACCGATTCCCCCCAACAGCGATGTTGTTGCTTTTTTTTTTCAGTGTCCAAACTTAAAACTTCTCTTCTCATGTCTACTAATCGTCATTTTGTTCAAACATTGATCATGAGCATCTTCATAGATGGATTGACATGCACGACATCGCAATTCTGAATGAAGAATACAACATATTGTCTGCCCAAGCCCGCTGTTCTCGGATACCTGGAACCGCACTACAAACGACATGCCTTAGAAAACGCGCCGATGGATTTTCCAACTTTCTTTTGCCAAGACCTTCGGATCTTCAAGGCTAAGACAATAGGAATGATGCGGTGGTTATGTCAGGAGCACTCCAAGAATGCTCGCCAAACGCTAGCCCTCGAGCGAAACAACCCCGCATCCGAACATGATGATCCCAAACTCCATGCCGTTAAATCGTCTGGTGCTTTCTCAAGCTATTCGATGTTGGTTCCCAATGTGGGGAATGGGAATGACGTACTTGTTTTACCATCAGTACCCGGCCCAACCCGGCCGCTCTCAATACCAGTTCTCAAACAAGACATAGGCCCGCATTGAACTACGCATTAGCCGAGCGCCACTTCGCTTTTCCCGTTGCCGGCAATGTGACGCCGGCGCTACCAATTCTCAAATCGCCAACTTCCACTCCCAAGACAGCCGCTTTCATTGACGGTGACAATGAATGTACTCTGCATGGCTTTACTGCTGAAGTGCTGAAGCAGTGTCACCGTACCCCTCCCCATGGAGAATTTTAGCATCTCTTGCCGCCTAGTCTCCTCTATTTATCCACCTAAATACGTCAGCGATAGGGCACAAGGAGACTGTTGACCAAATTCCATGGCCAGCACTAGCGCATTTCTGGGCTGAAAGATCGTCCATAGCTGTAGCCGATCATGAGTAATTGGGGAAAAAATACGACAAGAGAGAAAATTGATCGATGACTCGTAGAGGTGGGTTGGAACCCGGTATACCGGTAGCGAGAGCCCTACTCCGATCATCCTATACTTGCCATATTCCCCCGTCGGCGATTAGCCAAAGAGTACGTTTCATGACAAGGCGCGACCGAGAAAGCCAGTAATTGTCAGCAGATTTTATTGAGAGTGTCCTCAAAATGAAGCTCCCTGCTATTGATCCATGAAGGTGCGCACCCGCTTCTTGTCTGCTCATTCTATCGCTCCCATTTCAGGTTTCATTATGCAGTCACCTTTTTTTTTTCGCCAGTTGAGAAGAAGAGGCAAGAAAAAGTACATTATCGGGCTAAAAAAAGGCTATCCTCACCTGCAATGTCACTACTACCAGAAAGGAAAAGGGGCATTCTACCCACCCAAATAAGATTAGCACACGGCGCCAAGGACCCGCCATTGCCGCCGCGAGACCGTTCATCAAAATTCCACGAGATGCTCCATTGTGTCTACTTAATCGTGCGATTATCTGATCTCTGATTCCGCCTTTCCCTCGCAAAGTCCGTCCGTCCATCACCGCTCTCTTGCGGGTCGAGAAGCTGCAATGGCCGCAACCATGGACAAGGTTCTCCCGCTCCATTATTTTGACGACAATCTCGTCGTCCGGTCCATGGTCCTCACGTTTCAATTCGTATTCAACGACCAGTTGTGTCCCCACAAGTTGCACGAAAGCCTGGCGAGCCTAGCCAAGACCGACGGCTGGCATAAGCTTGGTGCACGGTTGCGTCGCAACGTAGGTCCAGGGATTGCCATCGCGTTGCACCTGTGCTAACAATGGCGTCAGCGAAGCGGGCGTTTGGAATACCATATTCCGGCCAAGTTCGGTGAGAACAGAGAGGCGGTGACGCTCCGCCATACCATACACAATGGGCCCAAGTCCATGCACCCAACAGCCTCCAAATTGCCCAATCCGACGAGCGCGCCTTCGGTTCTGGTGGGCAGGGATGAGTTCAAGAGCTTGGCCTTCCACCCAGACACCCCGCTCAAGCTTCGGGACTACTTGATCGCAGACATACCCCAGCTTTTTCTCCACGTTGTATCCTTCTACGACGCCACGCTTGTCTGTCTAACATTTCCTCATACGCTATGTGACATGATGGGGTTGAGTAGTATTCTCCATGGATGGGCTGCCACACTCAACGGGAATGTCCAGGCGATGCCTCGTCCGTACGGAGCCGAAAATGATCCCTTTGCTGACTTTGGGATACACCCCAAGGAGCCATTTGGGCTGGCTGAGAAGCAGCTGCCAATATTCAGGGTCCTGGGGCGGCAAATCTGGAACTTAGTCAAGGACCGCATCGCCGGGACCAAAACTCGTAACGTCTGCATTCCTTCGTCTTTTCTCTCCAAAGTCAGGGAAGGCATGCTCAGTGAGCTGTCCAAGACCTCGTCTTCCGACCAAAAACCGTTTCTCAGCGAGGGAGATGTTTTATGCGCCTGGTGGAGCCGCACGGTAATGTCACAGTTGGGCCCATCCTTGGATTCCACTTTGGTCATCTACAACTCTAAATCGTATCGGTCGGTGGTGACGGATATTATTCCGCCCGGCTTCGACTACGTTTCCAACGCGTCTGGCTTGGTTCCAACTTTGGTTCCAATGAAGACAGTGCTGGGGAATAATTTGGGTTTAACTGCATCATCAATTCGCCAGGGCATCACCACTCTGGGTACCAGACCTCAGGCAGAGGCGTTTGCCGGATTGGTGAGGGAATCAACTATTGGATTCGTGCCACAATTCGGCGAAAAGCCCTACGAGGGGATCTCGTTCTCCAACTTCGCCAAAGGCAATTTATTTCATGTCGACTTTTCCGCAGCCATTGTTGGAGGCGCAAAAACAGAGCCGAAATCGGCCAGCAAACCAGGAACTCCACACTCTATCCAGCTGTGGGAAGGAATCCACGTTGCCAAGGTCTTCTGGATATTGGGTAAGGATGGAGGCGGCAACTATTGGATCTCTGGGGCTCTAAGGAATGAAACCTGGAGTAAGATCGCCAAGATGCTAGGGGACGAATCGTTCCAAGATGTGGAGCCAAGTGGGTTGGCATCAAAAGGTTTACTGTTGGGAGGCACCATTTTCCTTGCGACTCTCGCATTCTATTTGGCTTTGTCGAGATTTCTAAGAAGTTAGGCTGAATATGAAAGGCAAAGTCTAGGTTTTGATACCTGTTCTATATCCCGTGCAGAAGAAAAGATGATCATTTTTTTGAGGCTGGCCAAACTTCAGCCCGAAACTTCGACCCAAAACGCGTCCCATAAGATCTATCCAAGACAAAAAATGATCGAATAACTCGACCTAATTATGCTAACAAGCTCATCTACCACCATTCCCTCTGCTTATGGCATTTTTCTTCGATTAAGTGGCGCGCGAGCTGTTTGCAGCGCCTACCCTGAACCTCAACCTCCTTCCACGTGACGAATTTTTTTAGGCCCAAAGATCTGCAAGACCCGCTGGAGGCGGCGGAAAGACACTACAAAGATGCCCAAGCAAACCAGTATGGCGTACCGGGGGCTCCAACTCGTGCTCCAATTGCGATCGCTTCAATTTCGCTGGTTCTTCCGTGTCGTCGCCGGGGTCGTCTCGAGAAGCGCCCACTCCACCAGAACGCAAACTGGGCTCGCAGGCTTATACAAAATGTCGCGCCCAAAAATCACGTTGTGCAGGCGAGCTGCCCACATGTGCGTCTTATCTGAAGCGCGACTGGCGATATATTTACCTCGACGGCAGAAGGCCTCATCCGAGCACGAAAAGCCGTGCCTCGTCGCCAGTGTCTATAGCGTCGCAACGCTACCATGACAGATCAACTATACCGAATCGAGCAGAGACAACTCTGCCCGCGATATTAGTCACTCACAGCTCTGCCTCTGGAATGCCTCAGCAGTCCTCGCCCAGTGTGTGGACAAGCTCACCAAGTTTCAACAGTGAGCAGGCCAGTCCCTTCCGCTTCCGCCCATCCGGGAGCGACTTCACCTTGTAATCGACTTTTCCGCCACTTGCATCCCATTGCAGCCTATTCTTTCCTCAGCGAAGTGTCAACCACCTAACTCTGTCTAGATGGCGCCCTGTGTGAGCCTTTGTTACACGCCATTTGTGCCGCTACAGCCCCCAATCTGAAATACGCCAAATATTGCCCCATCCTCACAACCTCTTGGATTCAGAGGTCAGAGGAATTCATCTGGTCGCAAATAGGAAAGCCGACCATTTTTAGGACACAAACCCTTATTCTCATTGTACATTACCACATAGAGGCGGGTGCCTTCCAGAAGGCGTACATGTTGTCCTTTATTGTCTCTCGAGCTGCGGGCGCTTTGCGACTAAAATATGAACGTACGGACCTGAGTCTCTTGGCACAGGAAATCCTCAGGCGATCGATGTGATGCCTGATGCTTCTCGATGAACATTTCTCGGCCGGTCTTCCAGGTTCCGAGACTTGTTCTCACGATTGCATCTTTCTGGATCTTCCATGTAACGAGGAGGCCTTTGGTATCAACCAAGATTGCCAGGGCAATGCTACTTCATCCTCGCTCGACGGGGTGTCGGAAGATGCCACCACAAGGCCCCTCACAGGTCTTGGGAATACGATGAGGAGCACGAGGATATGTACACAGGTCCCGTTCGCTTGCCAGATACCTTCACGGATGACTACAAGAACCGCGCAAATGCGGCCAAGGTCGCCAAGATGAAGGTTGTAGAGGACATGACATACAATGATCTCGGCATTGTCCAGCCCGAAGGTCAGAGGAGCAAGATTGGGGAAAAGATGATTCATATTTGGCGGTGGAATGATCGCAAGATCGCAGCACCCGAAGACGTCACCACCTTGAAATTAGCATGCAAGCAGACAGGTGAAATCTTCACCTTCAAGACTGAGTAGGAACTGGCCGAGTGGAAATTTCAGCGATACATGCAGCGCTATCTCCGCGCTATTCGGAGTGTAGATGAAAACGTCGGGCGCATGATTGATTGGTTGGATACACATGGCCTAGCTGAGAACACGATTGTTATCTACACCTCGGACCAGGACTTTTTCTTGGGCGAGCACGGATGGTTCGATAAACGAGTCATGTATGAAGAGAGCTTCCAGATGCCCTTCATCATTCACTATCCTGGGGAAATCCAGCCCAAGTCCGTGTGCAATGATATCATCTGCAATGTTGACTTTGCGCCTACCTTTCTGGACTTTGCCAACACTCGCATTCCCACATACATGCAAGGTGTGCATCGTTCCGATCCTTGCTCAACGGCCAGACATCAGCCGACTGACAGCAGGTGGCCTATCATCGCTACTGGATGCACCAAAATATCATCGACGAAGCGTATGCCCACTACGGTGTGCTTGACCAGCGCTGCAAGCTTATTTACTGGTATAATGAAGATTTTGGCCTGGAGGGAACCAGGCCTGGAGGCGACGAGAAGGAATGTGAGCTTTTCGATTGCGATGAGAACCCACTGGAGCTTTTTAATTGCTACAACGAGCCAAAATATGCTGAGGTGGTCAAGAAAATAGCCAAGATGCTCGAAGATAAAATGGCAGAGATTGGAGATGAGCCTGTCCAAACGAGACTGGGGTCAATCAAGGTGTCTATGGTCAACGGAAGCGAGATTTAGCCCCAACATCGCGCTAATTCAATAAACAATCACAACGTTCTAAAAGGAAAATGTGCATATTTAACAGAATATTTGTACCATCGGTGGGGCCCCGCTTCTACGTCTCGCTCGGGTTCAGCCGTAGATAGTTCGCATCGCCTAAGCGCCCGAGCGTGGGTGTGACTGAAGCCATAAGCTCTAGTATTGGAATGCTGAGACTATTGCTTGGGTGGCCTCCCCGGCTCGCGCCAATCACGGCTGTTGCAGTCTTGATTATCGAGAAGCGAAGCTCGAGGGGGCCCTTGCATAGCTAGCTTTGGGCTAAACGGGCCTGGAATGGACTCAGCCAGCCTTGATACAGCGCTATGGCCCGCGCCAGCCCACTATCCAGCCAGCCACGCGAACCACCGCGCGGCGCTGAAAACCCAATCAGGCGACAACTAATTCAATCCAGCATGCCGAGACTACTGGTGGCATATGCACTGGTCGATAGTCTGGAGAGGTGGCTGAGAGAGGACACACCAACTAGGACACGAATGCTGAATACAGCGACAACAGAATTCATCACGTTTTCGAAGGCTCTCAACTCAATTATAAAAGGCTGGAAACAAACCTCCATAACCCAGGACAAAAAACATCCATATCAATCTCATCACTTGACTTCGTATTGCATTTACACATCTCCTTCCATCATTCTCAAGAGCTTTAGAGACAACCATCATAATTATGGGTTCTCGAGACGCCATCATGAGCTCCGTTGACGAGCCCATCACTGTGGCAAAGCCAGTCATTGGACAATGTCCACTGCTGGGCGATTTCCGGATTGAGGGTGCGAACCAAAGGCATCAGTCCCAGGACAAGTGCAAGATAGCTGAGGAAGCTAGCGACAGGGCGGAAAGAAGAGCTAGCGCAGAAGCCTTCAAGAAGGCAGGCTTGATCGATGTCCTCTCAAGGCTTGAAGGAGAGTTCAAGGGGCCAGGCTACAATATGATTTTCCGACCAATGAATTCAGTGAACCCGACTACCCAGTTCAAAGACAAGGAGCTCAGGGGCAACGGAGAAAGGGACAACGTGCTGGAGCTAAACCTTACCAAGGAACATTGGACCTTCACCCGTGATCTTGGTGAGGTGCCTAATCGTGGCCTGTTCGAACAAGGCGACATTGACCTCCATGGCCTTTCCTATATTCAAAGGGTGGCAGATGTCGGCGACGTCGACAGTGGTGAGCCGACCGGTTGCCCAAGGGGCATTCATTTCGAGCCTGGCCTCATCATGTTCGTGCCGGCCGTCAATGAGAACCCTATCATGGGGCCCACCATCTCGCGCATGGCGTCAATCCCGCACGGAACGACCATCAGTCTCCAAGGCCATGCCCCCACTACCGATGCACTGGTGCATAAAGCGCCCAAGTTTGACGATGTTAGCATCACGCCGTTTTTTATTGGCAAGGATCCCATTAAAGGCCAAGTCAAGCCACCGTTTTTGAGCCAAACTGTCACAGAGCAGGATACACCCCGTTTGCCGCAGAACTTGGACCCCTTCGTGTTGGCCAACACCATCAACCAGACGATTATGAACAATCCGAATGAGGTTCTTCGCAGGGCAAACGTTGGGAAGAATATCATCGACAGCTTTGCATTCAAACTGTCGAGTAATAAGATTGATGGCCTAACTGGCGGTGGAATCACCAACATTCCCTTCCTCGAGGGCAAACCCGACCCAAACGCCAAGGTGAAGTTGGTGGAATCGACATTCTGGATTTCAACCGTCTCATATGAGGTTGAGCTCCCGCGATTCACGCCCTGCAGCAAGCATGAATATCTGGATCTACAGCCACCTATCGACCCTGTGCACAAGCACCCCGTTCCTACCTTTAGATTGACTCGGGCGGTTGAGGAGCCTAGAAAGATCTCCGTTGCGGCTACGCAGTTCCAGTACTCCCAGATGGTTGTTCTGGACTTTGCGCCGCTTAGCTGGCCTCATGTTTCTGTCGCTACTCTGCTTCCTGCTCAGCCACTGGTGATCCCAGAGGAGAATTAAGTAGCTAGCTTGCATTGTTTATTAAATAGTTCAAAATTCTAAACATAATTCTATTTTTCAATTTGACTTTTCATGATAACCCATTTCTACTGGTCCATGAACTGCAGTTGCAAATTCTTATCCTATGCATTGTGCAATAGGTGCAACAGATTGCATATGGGTGACTGGCTTAATCTCTAGGCATGCGAATGGACCTTTGCCGACTATGGCTAATAATTATTCAGCGCATAAATACAAAAAGGTGTGAAAAAAAAATCCAAGGCCCAAATGAGTGAGATTTTCGAAGCAATATGAAACACTGCCTAAATCTATCAACAATACGTGACAGTTTTACTAGGGCTAAGCAGGTATACAAACAGGTGAAGCTTTACATGATGCAGAAGTGCCACGACCCAATCTCAACTCGCTGAATTGGCTCCACCTATCCCAACCCATGTCAATTCTCACAGTTGGTACAAGACTCTAATTTTGCCCCGCGCTGCCGAGGAAATGCTTTGAAATACAGCAGCAACTTGGTGGGGATATTCATTGTGGGGTAATGGTTCGCTCTTTCGGCCTCCGCGTTCGGCAAAAAAGAAAAAGAAAAAAGCATCGGAATTATCTACAACAGATAAACCCGATCCGTTCCCTTCGGCTTACAAAATTTGGTTGTAGGATAACCCCGACAAACTAAAACGGAAGGACATCGAGATGCTGATACGTACTAGTCGATGTGAGGTGGATTCTTTTCAATTGACCAATTTGCTGGGTCATTGATGTTCAGGCATGGGACAGAGGAAGTTCACAGCAAAATCTGCACACTCATTTTTTACATTTAGGGCACCATGGATAAAGTTCAAGATTCGGAGCTATATCGATTCCATAATCTAACCACAGCATCAGAAATATATTTGAGACCACCCCCCTTGGACCGTTAACATGACCAGACTGCCTTGTCGATAATGCGCTCAAACTAGCTGATTGGCGATGGCGGTAATGAGCTCATTGAGGCGTACATGCAGATCCTCGCGCAGAATAGCTATTTGCTCCTCAGACAAAGGGCTTCCCTCAGTCACCCAACGGAAGCGTGTCTTATTCGGCTCGATTTCGTCGAGGACAGTGGTGCCGTAAGCAATCATGTCGGGATAATCAGGTCTTCGGACCCTGAAGCTCATGGAGTGGTTGGCCGCATCGTATGCGGTCAGTTCTTCAGAAAAGAAGTATCGTTGACCTTTCTTCTCTCCAGACGGATATTCGTAGTCAAAGGTGCGGACGCTCCCGATGCCAAAGCCCTCGAGAGTCAGCTTCCTGCAGCCGGGGTACCATAGGCGTTCGGCACCAAACGCAGCAACGATGCCCCAAACTTCGCCGATTGGAGCATCAATTTCGCGTGTGATGGTGGTGTAATGGATCAAAGGTTGTTCTTGGGCCATTTTGAGGATTGGATGATGGTTGATGTGGTAATGAAGATTGAGCGATGGTTTGATTGATGTGGAATTTCAGAATCATGATCTGGAAGTCGCAGACTCTATGTTTAAATACGAGTCTTAACCGTTCGATCGTTCCTGCATTTCGGATAACGGATCACAATTCAACCGACTCGGAGTTCATAATGCTCCTCATCTTGCCTGGCTTAATAATTTTATTACAAAGCGACTGGAGCTAGAGGAAGTCTAATTCTTTCCTGACACCTGTTAGCTGGAGTCAAGGAGGCCCAGGAGGTTACCTAATATCGAGATGGAAGAGAGTTCGGCGTTGCGTCGAAAGTAGAAAAGTTCGAGCTCCCAAGACCATACTACAGTGCTACTCTGACAGCCCATCTTCGTAGAATTGGACGGAAAATGAAAGATATTGAGCATAATAATCATCATAATCTATGCAAGCCTGCACACTGAGACAAGTTAGATAGGGATATGTACATCTATTTATGTAGGCCGACTTCGAGATCGAGTTGGCTGCATCTGCGAACTACAAGGTGTACGGCACCTTGCTAGATTCCGGTCTGTAGCTTTGGAGAATTAACGTGACGATGGATCTTTCGAAATAGAATAGATTTTACTCCTACTCACAAAGTAGATTGTGAAGACTGGTCTCGACTCCGGATCCACGAATGCTCGGCTGGTGTTTCCGTCAGCCAATAGGCCAATCGAAATACGCGAGATGGCGGCCAATTCTGTGAGGATAACATAACATAATGTTGAGGAGTGGCGGCCTGAGGCAGCCGCCACCACTACCTCTTTGTCAGAGCTGAAGCTCCATAGATCCTAGAGAAGACCATGACGTTGACAGCTCTCATTCCACACATAATCAGTCAAGCCGGTGAGAATGTGCAAGTAAAGTGAGATAGAAGATTGTGCTAGCAATATACAGGATTTATATCCCACAGTGAAAGTCAGCTGACATTCGGGGGTATGACGAAGAAGGTGGATATGATGGCCAGTGTGCACAGATTAATGCAACATGAGGCTAACACGGCCCACAACAAGCACAAATCTATTGGAACTGAAACACACTGGATCATTGTTGTTTAACTACCAAATTTTCGCGGGGGACCGCTGTGGGAGCTGCCCCAAGTGGTAGTCAGACCTCTCTGCATGGCATTATCCAACAGAATCAGTTTTTGTGGGAATGAGCCGGGTCACCATCATCTTCTAATCTTGGAGCAAGCACAACGAATTTATGAACTTCTCTTACACCCGTCACGACGATTGGTTAGCCGCCTGGAAAAGCCGACCCATAACCGACGATGCCATCCAAGGCAACCTCAAGGCCATACGCCGGGACCAAAACGCCACCGATGTCTTCACGCGAGGATGGGCAAATCAACTCTGGCACTTGGCCATGAAAGGAGACAAGTGGTCCGCGTGGGAGAAGGTTAAAGGAGCCACCATCATCGATGGCTTTGCTGTCTCTTCATTCGACCCAAAGCGACTGGATGTGTTTGCAAGAAACCAAAAGAACAGGTTCATCCAGAAGACATGAAGGAACGGTAAGCGGGCCTAACAAATCAGAGAGAACTTCTTTCAAGCCCTGCAGCCGTAGACTGGAACAAGAAAGAGATTATCGTGGTATACATGGGCTCTGTTAACAACATCTTTTACAGGCGCTGGAGTGCGGTTGAGGATAATTCATGGGACTGGACAGACACTCACGGGATTTCAACCGCGCTGCCGGTCATCAGCCCTGCTGGCGGTAACCCTCCGCTTCTTTTTCACCGCGGCACAGAAGGAGGACTGTATGTGTACGAGTGAGCGGTGTTATCTTCTTTTACCATAACTGAGATAGTGGTTTTGTTGAGAGAGCTAGAGATAGTTGAATCTAAGTGATTTGGGGGTGAATTTGCTTGCAGTTGGAAGTGCGATGTGTATCACCAAAAAGATCAACATGTTGGCATTGTTCATTCAAGTTACGCAATTGACTGGGACTCCAAAGTCAATCACATTTTTTTCATCAAAGTCCCATAAATCTCCACCGGCCAATGGCAATAAAATTGAACTCACTGTAACGGCTACATACCTTGCCCTCGCTCGGGTCTACCTGCATGTTGCTCACAACTGAGTCGGCGAACCTCCGGCAACTTTCTAGCGAAGCACCCTGGCGTATCTATGGCGACAGAACCCCCCTGGATTAGATCATTTGCGTGGAAACATGGATTATATGGCTTTGACTGGTCCAGCGAGCCGCGTATTCTGGTGGAACGGGTTGAAGAGTGGGATTGCCGACTACCGGGCATCATCTTGAGTGACCCCGGATTTTCCCCAGCTAAACGCGCCACATGGGCACGGTGCACGCGGGTTCTAGCCTAGTCTAGTTCGAATTTGATGCGTGGAGAGGTTGAAGCTTTGCGGGAACTCATTGGGTTCAGGGCAATTGAGTTGGTGGATGTATCAGGGCATGTAATGGACGGTTGAGGACGCCCTGGACGGTCTCTCTTGTGCCCTCGATCCTACCATCTGCGCCGGTTCAACGACTCTGGATTATTCCATATCGTATCGCAGCTAATGCAGGCGCCGTTAATGTCCAAGTTCAGACCATTTCCCTCGGTCGCAACACATGCTATTTCCCTTCCATCATTAGTGTAGTGGCCTCGCCCTACATGTTGAACCCCCAGGAAGGAGATCTCGAGGGCAAGGCGGCATTCCCGGCTGCTGCCCTTGGGCTGCTGCTTCTTATTTGGGCGTGGTTCAGGCTCTTAGAGACCAAGGGATTGACATCGGAAACGCTTGACCACTTGTTTCGGACCATGTGCCGTCGAGAAGACCCAGAAGGAGTCAAGAAGTACCAGTAGTTACAATATGGAGCGTCTTCTCTTTTCGATAGCCTAGATACATTATTAGACACCCGCCGCATAGGATTGGGACACAATCCGTGCACCATGCACACTTTTATGCAGACCAAGAAGCATTGCATCTTCGTGTAGCGAGCCTTGGCACTCAGAAGGCTTCGGGTGTTGGCCAACTACCAAGCCGCGGCCATCAAGATAAAATTAAGATGTTGACGAGTAGGATCTGACCTGTAATCTGCTGAAGTATTGGCAAACCTACTCTGTTCGGGACTGATCGCAACGGTGTGGGTCGCTGTGGATTCGGTGACAGGGAACGGTAATTGCCACTTTTCGGCGCCGAACCACGCATTACTCCATCCGTCTCGACTTGGAGTCTACTATCTCGGTGCTCACTGACGATATTTCGCGATATCTGGGCATCGAGGCCCTAAATTTGAGAAATCCGAATTAAATTAACCTCGATAAGCCCAAAATCCGCTCCATGTCGCTTCGAAGCTTAACTAGAGAGGTGACAAAAAGATGTGCGCAGTGGTAGGGATTTAGCATCACAAGACAACCATTTCAGGTATTGGGTTGACACGACCATGTTTTCTAGCTAAATATTTTCGCCATCTATAAACTTCTGGTAGAGACTATGTACACATGCGACCCTTTCAATTTATGCGCAGTAGATTCCAGCAACGTGATCCTTGACCTTTTCGATTGAGTTTACGTAGATATCCAAGGCGCGGTCACGCATCGCGTCTTTGTAGCCATCCTGAACCGAATCCGCACGTGCAGTCCACGTAATCTTCGTCTTATTGCTGCTAGCCTCGGACAGTTCAATCGTGCCCTGGATGTTGGATGCCGGCAGACCCGGAGCATCATAGAGCGTGTAAGCGAGCGAGTGGGACTCGGGACGGATCCAGTCCAGGCGCTCCCGGGCGTACTCGCCCAGCACAGTGATGTTCCGAATAGCCCCCGGGCCAAAGCCCTCGACCTCAATCAGGGTAACATTTTGGATGTAGAACTGCGCAGCTCCAAATGCCGAATAGATACCCCAAATCCTCCCGATGGACGCCTCGAACTCATCCTGGACCTGGCCGAGAAAGAGTTGAGAGGTGCTGTTTTCACTTGCTGGGTCAGTATTGATGATCGTCGATGCTGCATGTGGTGAGTTACGCGCTAGGGCAACGGCTAGAAGAACCTAAAACTGACCTTGAGCTACTGAGAGCAAAGCCGGGAGGTACACGCTAAGCTTCATCTTGAGAGATCGAAAGGTAATCAAACTTGGATAAAGGTTCTGGAGACTGAGCTGCTCTAAATGAAACTGAGCAACATCTGTAAACAACAGCGCAAGGCCCTTTATATAAAGCATGAGCGTCCGGAGTGGACCTCAGTTCGGCATGTCGGTCTCACGAAGATATACTCAGGTCCGAGGCCCTCCGATGTCCGGAGATGCATTCAGTTGCAGGAGCTATACCAGGTTTGCACACACTATTGCTCCCGAAAACTTAGATCAGGGACAGAAAAGAAAGGATAGACCGCTAATGCTAACCTAGTTGATCATGCATATTGTTCGTGGGTAGGATCCACAATCTCTTGGTTCGGGTTCCGTGATTCCCGTAAACCGATAGCGAAAATTCTCCCGAGGCTAATTTGTCGCATGAGTACGAACAACTACCTAAATAAAATGCATAGTTCAAATTCATTTTCCATGGGAATGACTAAAATCAGATTTATTAAAACTTGTTGCAGTATCTATTCTTCAGGAGAAGGAGCCGTATCAACATTGGGTATTGGGATAGATCCAACCCAGTAGCACGATTTTCGCTTACTCGGAATCTATGGAATAATCCCGTATCTATTCACAGGTTTGGTACCAACCTGCTATATACGGTGCTTTATATCCCCTATGTACTAACAGGTGTGAACTGGGTATGAAAAAGGCTACACATCGTTTTGATAGTTGCCTTTCTTCTATGGTGTATGTCTACTTGGGTATCAAACTTGACACTGATATCGAAATATCCAACTAGCAACCTTTCTCAATAGCCCTTAAGAGCTTTCGGCCGAGCGGTCAAAGTCTGGCGCTTCCAGGGTCTTCTGGATGCGCTGGCTGGGCAACCACTTATCAGGTGGGATGAACCACCATGAGAGGAGGGCAAAGATGGTGACAGCACCCATGAGGACGGGTGCGTAGTTCAAATTGTCTCCTTTGACAGGGAATTCATAAGGTGAAAAAAGCACCGCCACGACCCACCCATTCCAAAGCACGGCAATGGCCTGGAATGGCTTGCTCAGGCGACCGAGACTCCAAGCAGGCTTTGGGAATTTGTTGGGTGTAAGGAAGAGACGGCCCAAACAAATCAGACCGTAAGCCGCAGCTGAAGGAACACCGGCAGCCGACACGAGAGAGGTGAAAGCTACGGACGATGGAAGGATGGTGCAAGTGACGATGGATGCAACGACCCACACGACAATAATGGCATTGCGGGGCTGTCCATCCACAACCTGAGCTACCCAGGACGAATAGGGCAAAACTCCGTCTCGAGCGACTGCAAATACAAGTCTCGAAGCGGCTAAAATGGCAATAGCTGTGTTCTGTGCTGGTTTTAGAAGGTGAAGTCTAGAGGTATGAATGGAGTGGGGGGATTCTTACAAACCACAGTGCAACGATGCAAATAATGTTCATGAAAATGTGGCCCCCTTCACCAAGAAGGACTGCGTACAGAGGCACAAACGGCTGCACGCTGCCAAAAGAAAACAAAGTGTCGGCATCAGGCTACATTGTTATGAGAATTAGATTTGACGTCCAAGTACCTGCCATCTGGAGCATTACTTACCACGCAGAACAAGAAGAGAATGACGACAACAAAACCGCCGATTCCACTCGCGACGGTGCTCCAGAAGATACCCCGGGCAGCAGCCACATTTGCATTTTTGGTCTCTTCGGCTACATGGCCGGATGCATCGAAGCCGATGAGAATACCGGCAGTGGCCAGATACGACAGACACCAGTTCCAGCCGGCCGGCGCACCGGTGCCGTTGTACGTAGTCATGAATGCATCGTGTGCGGAGCGGAAACCCAGCGTCTTGCTTGCGGCAATAGGGAGCCAAATCAGGTTGAGGACAAAGTCCAGCAGGACGAAGAGTGTTGACAGGTAGAAGATCCACTTGAAATAGCGGGCTGGGGAACATGTTAGATATTCGTCTCATGTTTAATGCAATTGACGTGACCTACGCGGGAGAAGGTTCCATATGGCCGCCAGGGCGAGCATAATCTCAGTGCAAATCCATTGGACTGCGCGAAACTTGACACTCGAGGTGTCAGAAGGGAAATCGAGGTTAAAGACGACAATTTCCTTTAACTAGTCAGCACAAATGCAGGATGTTGATGGGATCCGGTATCATCATACCGAGAGCATGTAGTTGACGGCGGATTGGGTATTGCCTGTGTTCACGTTAGGGCATTGTCTAGTTGCATGATAGGGTGGCATGGCTGCTTACTTGCGCAAAAGGTCGTCCATGCCGTCGTGCTCCACCATGCGACGACGAAGCCAAAAAGGCGTCCAAATCGGGGACCTCCGGCTTCAGCTGCCCACAAGTAGATGGAGCCCGCAAGCGGAAGCGACGAGCAAATCTCGGCGATGACAGCAGCTGTGATGAATGTAAAAACGCACGTCACGATAAAACTCGTCCTGCGAATTGGCGCGTTAGCTTCGTGACAGACGGCAGCACCACGGCAAGGCAGGTCGCTAACCAGTATGCCAAGTTTCCTCCCGCAGCGATGCCCGTGGAAAAGGTCACGCGGACACCGCCGATAAAGTAGAGAGCGGCTGCGCAAAAAGTTAGCAGGGAGTGCCTTGTGACCGCATTTGGCTTGTCTTACCGAATGTGGTGGCAAAGTTGTGGAAGACGTTGAAAGATCGGTGGAGAACCTGTTGTTGGCTGTGAGCTGCATTGAAACCTGATTGGATCTGCGTGTGGAACAAACGGGCTTGTATCCAAGATTTTCCTATGCAAAAGCAGCTTGGTTAGCCTGGCCTGAGACGAGCAAAACGGGCAGCTTCTTACCAGCACTTTGTCGTCCTTTGTGTTCTGGTCTGGCTCTGCCGCATCGCTCCCCACATGCGGGATTTCCATTGGTGCGACGTCGTGGTCCTTTGTCGCCATGGTGGCCTCGGATCGATCCACTGATGCGCGAGCCTTGCAAGCTTTTTTTTTCTTGGCTGATTCGAATGAAGGGACGCCCGGCTTGCCCTATATCTCTAGAGTTTTCCCCTCGCAACAGAGTCCGGAGGAAAAAAAACATGTGCGGATTTGAGGGTTTTTGCGCGCAGCCCCAGAGATTTTTTAGTCATTTTGACCGAAATTAACTTCGGACATGGCCATTGTCAACGCCTGCCAATGGGCGCCTGTAGCGGATTGCGTCAAGTGGAGACGTCAAAGATGCAATTATCCCCGGCTCAGATCCGACGCGGCAAAGTGTCGATTTGTTGGTTCCTCGAGATTGGCTACCGCGAGCATGGTTGCTGGCACGTCTGACCATGGAAATGGCGTTATGGTTGTTTTGAGGCATTCGTTCCGGCACTGACTACCACTCTGGACTAGGCTGGCCCATGACGCAATTACTATGCCGGCTTGCATGCTCACGCCCATGTGGGAGGTGGTGAAAATAAAGGTGTCGGTGTGTATGGGAGATAACCAAGTAATTTCCTGTTTGCCAAGACCGAGAATATTAGAATTAAAAGTCATGGCGTTGACTGTAGTGATTGGCACAGTGTTGCTTTTGGCTGCTACAGCTTACGCAGTCAGGGTCAGCCATCGTTCCCCGATAACTAGCTTCACCGGCTAAACTCGTCAAGGCCATCATCAAAGATAAGCAATCACCGCTGTCAAAGATTCCCAATGCCGGATTTGGTGCACAATACTCCCGACTCTTGTGGGCGTTTCGCCATGAATATAGAGGGACAATTACCCTGGACCTCCCATTGCTCCACAAGAAGCTTGGCAAGTACTCGTGAAGAGTTCTACCAAGCCTCTGCTAACTTAGCCAGGCCCTCTCATTAGAATTAGCCCAAACGAAGTATCATTTTACTCGATAGACGTATATGATGCGGTGCATAAAGTACACAGTGGCTATGTTAAGGATCCCCGAGTATACGGCCAATTTGTGCAAGATGGCCACCCGGCGCTGTTCTCAATTACGTACGAATATCTCTATACTCACTACCGTAACTGCTTGCTAAATGATGAAAAAGCCATCCCCAGGCGCATTTCGATCGACGAAAACTCATGGGCCAGTTGTTCAATCGGAGCAAGATGTCGAATTTGGAGTCTTTGATGCTGTCTCACATCAATACTTTTACCAGGGTACTATCAACGAGAAATGGGACGGTCGATCTGAATTCAAGTTGTCGAGCATTGGAAGCAGATATTATATGTAAGCACCGAGATAAGAAATTTGCATTACGCCTAATGACACGATGACCCCAGCGAGCTTTTCTTTCGGGGAGCCTCTTAATGCCATGTTGTCATGGTCAAAGGGTAAGGATGTGGCCATGGTCGCTAAAAATGACGAAAAGGCTACTTGGATGCCTGTGGTATGTGCATGCCTCAACGAAATTATTGAATGTCACTCACAGAAGTATTTGCCTTAGCTCGTCGAATTTCCAGCTGCCTGTGCGGCATGGGAGCAGCTGGAAGGTGTGGTCTATCGCCTAACAGGACTCAGATCTTCGTATCGCTTCGCCTTGGACGAATTCGACAAGGTTAGCAACGGAAAATAATTCCTTAGGAATATCCTAACATCTTTTAGTGGACCGACACTGCCTGGAAAGCCGTTGTCGACTTGGTCAAGCCCACACACTCCACCGTCCCAAATTTGATCAAGGTTTTGGTGCATTCTGGATTACCATCTGAAACAGCGCTGTCAGAAGCCAAGGAAAATCTCGGACCTGGAACCGATACTACGTCAGGATCGCTTGCGCACATTATATTTGCCCTCGGATGGAACTCGCAATACCAAGATGCTCTCTATGAGGATTTACGCAAGGTAGGATTCTCCACTGACATGTCTATCTTGGAGAATATTCCTAGATTGCGAGCTTGCGTCAAAGAAGGAATCAGGTGGGGAGGAACCGCAGCTGCCATGCTTCCTCGAGTGGCCCCAGAGGGTGGGGTGGAACTGTACGGGAAGCATATTCCACAAGGGGTGAGTGCTTTGCCATAGTCTCTTCGTATGTTGGAAAATTCTACTAACAAAGACAGACTGTCTTGACGTCTTCACCGATCTGGTATCTCCGAGATGAAAAAGCATTTCCCGCCCCCGATCTGTTTGATCCTTATCGTTGGATTGAGAATGACGGCGAATCTTTTAAAGAGGACTCACTGCGTGATCAATTCTACATTCCCTTCTCAAAAGGAACGAACACGTGTATTGGAATTCAGTAAGTCGGGCTGTTTGGTCCCTTTTCGACTAGTTTCTAACTGCATCAGTTTCTCATACTATGAATTGTATCTCAGTGTATCACAGCTGATAAAATCAGCTCGTGTTTACTCTGTGGCCCCAAGCCGGGGTTCGGCTGATGTCAATCCGGATACAAACTGGATTCCTGTGTCAATGCCCGAGAGGAAAGAATGGGTCGCTGCGGTGCTGAAGGACAAGCTGCTTGTAAAGCTTGAGGCAAGGTTGTAGTTGGATTCAGTAAAATCCAGAAACGCAGCTGTGTTTGCAAACCAAGAACAGTCTAGTTGAAGGATTCATGTACATGATTTTGTCAGCAGATAGACATCATGAGGGATTGATACCGACCAGATGAAGGGCGACGCGTTACGTGCATTTCAGTTGAACAAACTATACCAAAGCAAATATCAGTACTTCGTCATCCTTAAGGAAGCTTCGCATAAATCGTATCGAAACTCGAGCGAAAGCTACTTCGGCCTCGAATGAAGCCGTCTTGGCAGCTTATAGACCTAAAATCTCACAGCGGTAAGCTGCAGCTTGACATTGACCATCAGCATAGCAGTTCTGTACTGGTCACCAGAAATCCGTATTAGGTCTTCGCCTAGATGTCCAATAGAAATGCGCATTGCGGCTATGCTGCTTTGCCGCCTTTTCGTCCTGTGTGCTCGGTTCGGCCTGTCGGCTCCGATGTGGAGCGAATGCGGGATGCCAAGAACGCCTGCATCATCTCAACACAACCAACACTAAAATATTTGGAACTTTTGCTCAATAGATCCAAATTAGGTAGTTTCTGCCATTCTATAGATCCTAGGAGTTAATCATCGAAATCCCGAATCACTCCACGCCGGATTTACGCGATCTCAGTCGGGTTGAGGGAGGACTGCCTATTCTCGAATTTGATGGCGCTGCAGAGTTTTGGGTACCTAATTTGGAAACATTCCAAAAGATGGGGAGTGATCTAGAATAAATCGATAAGATCCAGCCCGATGAAGCCAATTTCATTGATCATGAGTCCATGAAGATGGTCATTGGCGTGGACTACATTGTAGTGGACAACCAAAACGGTGTGGAGGAGCGTGGCGGGACATTCCCGTGAGACCCACGACCCATCGGGGCTAATAAATGTGGGTAATGAAAATGAATGAGTATGGGGATTGGCTTTGGGATGTCTATGCTAATAGCAACGGGGCATAATTTGCCCAAACATAAATACGATGCGCGCGCTAAGAGCAGGGAATTAGAGCATCTCTAGCGACACGAGAAGTAAGGATAGTTTTTATTCGCATCAATAGGAGGATTTAAGTTTGATCAGCTGACGTGGGATTCGTCATTCAATTACGAGAAATTTTGTCATAGCCATAATATCAAGCTTGTATTCATGCGAAAGACTAATGCTACCTGTGTCCACTAAACCGGCGCTAGATTGTTCTTCCACGAAGCAGTACGGCTTGAGCAGCAACATGTGATGACAGGTCAGAATGCCCATGTGATATTGGAACGGATAGCTCCCACCTCCAATGAAACCTAGAAGCGCTCGATGAAATATCCCGCACCTCGATAAACCACCAGATGATTGGTTCGTGCCTTGGCAGGTTACGCGTTTGTCGCGCAATAGGCACTCTGACGGCCCCTCTATCACGAACAAGTGTCTAGCCTCGGCACAGCCAAGATCAGCGGCTTTTCCCCCCGTGATTGGGTCGCCAGTGGCGCATAAATGTGAAGCTTCTCAAGTAGGAAGCTAGCGCACTGCCTCCGCTCCAAATCCGGGGAAATGCTACGCTATGATGGGGGGTCCCCAGGAGAACCCACCCTCTCATTCGAGCGCGAATACCGGGCCCCACCGCTGTGATATCATGGGACTCGAATTGATGGCGGTTGGAAACTTTGCGTCGCCTTGTCGTGTTCGCTCTCGGATTTTATTTGGCCGCGAATGTAGCACTCCACGTTTTTGTGCCTGACGTTGGGCTCAAATGGGATCTAAAATACCCCTTGTTCCTGCGTCTACATCGTAGGTACCCGGACAACGAATCCTCCAAAAATGCGTTCTCTGTGGCTTAATATTATTGGGCTGGGCGTGCATCTCGTTGCTGCACAAGACACTTCAGCCCAGCTTGATTCCATCCTTGCCGGTGTCACTGTCAACAACATTGATGATGTGAGGGGTAACATCTTGTTACCTGAAACAGCGTCCGACGGCCTAGAAATTACATGGACGAGCTCCGACTCTTCCGTCATCTCTGCCGATGGACGAGTGAATAGGCAATCGATAGATGTCGAGGTCAATCTCACAGCCTCGATAAGCCAGGATGATGTGACGCGCACGCGAGTGCTAACAGCCAGCGTCCGAGCTGCAGTGACGCTTGGCGCACTGGAGGGTTACGCTTTCGCATATTTCACAGGAAGCACTATCCAAGGGGAGAAGATCTACTTCGCTGCTAGCCAAGGGAACGATGCCTTGGATTGGACCGAGCTAAACGGCGGCCAGCCGGTCCTCTCATCGTCCAAGGGAACTGGTGGATTGAGAGATCCCTTTATTATCCGATCCCCCGAGGGTGATACCTTTTATCTTCTGGCGACCGATCTTTCCATTGGCAGCGGCACTTCCTGGGGAGATTCAGTGCGCACAGGTAGCCGCTACCTCGAGATCTGGGAATCCCACGACCTCGTCAACTGGTCAGACCAACGCCACATTCTCGTCTCGCCTCCCACGGCCGGAAATACTTGGGCACCCGAGGCCTATTATGACGATGACCTGGGATCATACGTTGTATTCTGGGCTTCATCGCTCTACAACTCGGACGACACCAATCATACGGGAAGCACTTACCACCGCATGCTTCTGGCCACAACTCGAGACTTTATCACCTTTAGCGAGCCGACAATTTGGCAAGATGTTGGCATGTCGCGTATTGACTCGACTATTCTCAAGTCGAACGACGTATACTACCGATTTACCAAGGATGAAGGCGCTAGTGGTACTGGATGCAGTGACATTATCCAAGAAAGCTCATCAAACTTGCTCTCGACGAACTGGACCATCATCACCTCTTGCATCGGCAAGAACGCTGGTACCAGTGCTGTTGAAGGACCCACCGCATTCAAGTCGAACCCTGGTGATGCCCATGGAGAAAAGTTCTATCTCTTTGTTGACGAGTACACTGGCCGTGGATACATCCCGCTGGCGACTGATGACATCGCCAACCCCAATTGGCAGGTTCCAAGCTCATTCAGCCTCCCGTCGAGCCCCCGACACGGAACAGTCCTCCCTATTACAGCGGCCGAGCTATCATCACTGACGCAGAATTTGTCCAAGGTCAAGCGTGAGGACTCTCCTAAAAACTCTCTTGCAAAGCGCACCAACCCCGTCTTGTCCGGTCTGTACGCTGATCCCAACATCGCCATTTATAACTGCTACTATTACATCTACGCAACGACTGACGGCTACTCTGGTTGGGGTGGTAAAGACTTTTATGTCTGGAAGTCGCCCGATCTTGTGTCATGGAGTCGCTCCGATGAACCTTTCCTCACTCTTGATGGTGACGCTGGAAATGTGCCCTGGGCAACTGGCAACGCCTGGGCCCCGACTATTGCGGAGCGGGATGGCAAGTACTACTTCTATTTCAGTGGCAACAACCCGACGTACAATAGAAAGACGATTGGCGTTGCCATTGCAGACTCCCCCGATGGACCATTCGTGGCAGAGCCCACGGCCATGATTGTCAATAATGAGGTGGTTACCACAGGTCAGGCCATTGACCCTTGCGCGTTCCAAGATCCTGTTTCTGGCAAATACTACCTCTTCTGGGGCAACGGAGTTGGCTTATACGCAGAGCTGTATGACAATATGACGTCCATCAACTGGAGCACCGCTGGAACCGTCAGTGGCTTGCAGGATTTCCGCGAGGGTACCTTTGTCAACTACAGAGACGGCTTGTACCATCTCACATATTCCATCGATGACACCGGATCTGAGAACTACCGAGTTGGTTATGCGACATCTGACAGCGTGCATGGCCCATGGACTTACCAAGGTGTCATCCTCCAGAAGGATGAATCCAAGGGTATTCTCGCTACAGGCCACAACTCGATTGTTAATGTGCCCGGCACAGACGATTGGTACATTGCCTACCACCGATTCCATATTCCAGACGGTGATGGCACACACAGAGAGGTTTCTATAGACTCACTGACCTTCGACTCATCTACTGGGCTGATTAACACGGTCACACCGACCTTGGAGGGTCCTGCGGCGGAGGTCATTCCGGGCTGCGGGGGAGAGAAGAGGCGTCACAAGCGGGTTTGGGCTTAGTTAAGATGCTGATGTGAACTTTGACGATTTAGGATGTTTTTATTTTATGTGTTTGAGATGTAAATAAGCGCAGTTGAATATTTCCAAGCAGCCATGACAGGAACTGAATACGCATTTCCGATTCCCACTAGGTGACTATCCTTAACATTGCCCGCAGATCATCGTAAATCCATGCTGAGATTCACATGGCGACAGGCATTTTGGCATGCAAACGTGCACCTAGTTTTGGATGCTTGCCAGCGAGATGTCACAGCTCGCAACATGCACGCTGCGACAGCCTGAGACAGGGATGGGTGCCCTCACGTGAGTTTGTCCTGACACAAGAAATATGAAGTGCTCGTTCGAACTCTACCGCTGGACAACACATACATACGGCCCGGCTAGGGACACACCTGAAGCGCACAGGTCTTGCATAGCGACGACCTCATTCTATTGACAAGTCTTTCGACTGATGCATATTTCTAATACAGTTGACCAGCCCAGCTGTACCAATATCACGAATATGTTTAAGCGACATTAGCAAGTCCAAGCCCACCTGAAACAAGCGTTTCGTCTCCGCATCTGCAGCCTCCGTGCCATCTAGGTGCTGAAGTAGTATCAGTGTGGCCTCAAAAACTGTATGCATGCGAGTCCACGTGTAAGGAAAGAAGAATTTTGTCGCAATTGGAGACAGAACATCAGCATCCATATTAGGCCCTGGGTGCAACCTTTCCATTGCCTGCAACAACTCTTTGCACAGTGTCAATGCGTCTTGAGGCGAAATTATATGATGACCATGACGATCCGTGGCTATTTTTGCGAGTAGAAGAGCTTCACAACGTTGAAATACACCATAGTTCTCAAAAGATGATTTTAGCTCGCTTGTTGCTTGGGATTGTGCGGATCCATCGAAAAGAGCGTCGAGTTGAGCATTCCAAACTGCAAGCCAGCCATTGATGTCGTGGACGCAAGCCATCATCCATGCAGCAGCGTTTGAGAAATCAGCGACATTGGTTTCTGCTGGTAAATGATCACTGCTAATCATATCTCGGTAAAGTCGATTTTGAAGACGTGCTAGATTATAAGTCATCGTTGATAACTCAGCCGCTGCCGCGGGGTCAGGTGAGCAGGCGGGTACATCCTTTCCGTCAGGGAGGTGATGTGGTCTACCAAAGCAAATGGAGATGTGGGTCTCAAGGGTATACAACGTGCGAAAGAGTACGCCCGTATAGGCTGAGTCTGTCTTTTTGGAGCCAAGTGCCTCAATGATGTCTAGACACATTCGGGAGGCATGACCCAAAAGCCTCCAGACATCAATGACGCTCGGTCGCAACCACGCATATATGCATAGAAGAATCTGTAGCTGTAACGACTGGTTTGTGGGATAGACAAAGAGATCTGACGAAGTTCCACAGGAAATTGCTTCGTCGAAATAGATATCCGAAAGAACATGCAGCCGTTGGTCATGAACACCAAGCAATGCAAGTGATATTGCAAGAATGAGTTTGTACCGTGTATGAACCACAGCATCGTTAGAATCTGCAAGGGATTTGTCGTGGAATTGACGTAGTGTCTGGGTGATTAGATCCTGCCCAAGTATAGGATAAGTCATTTCTATAGATCGATAATAGTGCCATGCTAGGGTTTGCGAATCGGCCTGGCAGATTGTGCCCGTCATTTGAACAGCGGATGAACTGTATATGGAGTCGAAGAGCATTAGTGGTTGTGATACGATCGGCATGCCGTAGTGGTCCTGCCATAGCGGGAGCGATCGCCCCGCCTCATTTGCAAGACGGGCAAAAGAGCTTGTAGGGCCAAAATACATGAGAGAAGAGGGCTTGTTAGACTCGAACGATAAATGGCAGCTAATATTTGATAGGAGGCGTCTGCGAGATCGCTCGCTCATTCTGTTTTGCAGGGTTGCCGCATCAGGTTGTACGACACCTGTTGTTGAATCCGAAACGCTATGCACCGGCTCGATAGGGTCGGAAAGGATTTTAACCTCGTTTGAAAGTCTCATAAAATGCTGTTTCAGGGCGTGAAGATGCCTAAATGTGTATTAATATCCTTGAACCAAGTGCCTGGGAAAGTGGCTACGTACTTGCGCGACGTTTCTTTTGAAAGAGCGTCATCCCAATAACGGCAATCTTGGTGAAGCTTTGTGCAGTTCCGGCAAGCAGGGAGAATCATGTCGCATTTGATCCTTCTTCTTTTGCAATGTGAGCAAACTGGAATTCTTTGCAGGGCTCTGTGCACTTGGGCTTCGCCATCCATAGGGTTTACTAGCGGTTGAGGTGTATCGGAGGATTTGTCTTGGCCAGCTGGCTCAGGATCTGGGTCATTTTGGTCTTCGATTTGGCTTTCAATTGTTAGTGCGCCTTCGATGCTAGGATTAGAGTTACAGCGGGAGTCGTCTGAAAAAGTGAAAAACCCAAGAAGATCATTGTCGTTATCGAGAAACAGATAGTCTATGTCGCAGTCCGTGAACATGTCCTCGAATGTCGGTTCAACCCTGGTTTCTACCGGGCGTTCATGAGCATATAATAGATCTGCATTCTCTCTAAAAACCAGGTCCTTTAATTGTTTGGCCTCGAAGCTTGGTTCAGAATCGGGAGATCCTTCGTCTTTGAAGAAGTTGAGGGCTCCTTTTCGCAATCGGTCGAATAATGCCCCGCATTGCTGAGCTTCTGGCCATTGTTTCTCGAGAAATACCTAGCTTCAGTTAGCCAGTCCGCTGATTAATGGGAGACGTATCACAACGGACAAAAAACCCTGATATCTGGTGCACGGTTTCAAAGATCTGGGTCGTAGTATAGTGTGCGCGAATCAAGGCACGGTAAAACCATAGACCATATAGTATCAAGTTACCCGCCTCGTAGCAGTGATGGGTTAAATGCCAAGGGTAGTCGATGTTGGTTGATTCTATCATTTCCCAGTGTCCCTTGACAACTTTCACCGCCGCGTCAAAGTATTTGAGCACAGAATCATCGCAGGGCTGAGGATTGCGCGCACAAGGCATATGGAGGAGTAATACGGAATGCCATTCCATGAAAGCACACCACTTGGGCGTTGCAGCCTGCGTTTTCGCCGCAGAAATTCGCCGCTCCACATCCATTAACCAGGTGTCATACGACAAGTTAGCGTCGGGAATAGGTCGCATTCCGACGTTGATGGAACAGATTTCTGATTGAACCATGAGGAAACGAACACGGTCCACGAATCTGATGTAGGGAACCTGGACGAAATCTTGATCTGAGCTTGAGCTCATATGATCATTAGGAAAATTGGGGTCGTCGTAAGAAAGAGGAAAACTTGTAGAAATATGGTCCACGGTAACTGCATATGGTCGATGCGACGTGATGGCAACTGTTCTTTCCATAGCGAACAACTAAGAGTGGAGTTAGTCGCAGAAAATGAAGTCTGGTATAGTGTCCTCACCGTCCAGAAGAGACGTCTTCGAAAGTCAACGTTTGCCGGGTCTGTGCCGCTTTCTAAAGGGGTCTCTTGGTGCATACCGAGCCCTAAAGCGATTCTGGTGGCTTCGCCGACGACTTGCCAAAGATTGATCGCAGATGGGAATATGTAGCCGTATTGTGCAAGTAGTAGCAATTGTTGAATAGTTGTAGTGGTGGAGCTATTCAAGCTAAGCCCAAAATCGAGACAGGAGAGAGCATCTCGGCGGAGTGATTCGGCCAGAGAAACCTTTTTCCTATAATCGCCAGTCCGAGAAGAGACCGTCGCTATGGCTAAGATCATGAGTATTATGAAACGCTCGTTCGGCGTCACGCCTTGAGAACTAGTGTCGGATATTTTGAAACGTTGAAATAGTCCGATGAGTTCTTCTTTCAAGAATATAGGATACTGCGGCAGAATCCGTCCAAGATATACAGCCATCAATCTTTCTGCAACAGCATTTGGGAGCTGGGTGAAGCGTCTATCACCATTTTTTGGCGGAATATTGATTGGCCGCTGTTCCTGAAATGCAATTGGAAAAGGGAGTTCAGCACTGAGAAAAAAAGCTCGGTAGTATGGCAGCTCAAATCGCGGAGCACCGTTAAAGGCTATCGCTGGTGCACTGTCTTTTGCAGTCCTCGTAGCCAATTTATATGCAGCCTCTACTTCTCCAGTGGACGTTATCGCTGCAGATACCAAAGGGGAGTTAGTGGTACTCGCTGCTTGAAAGGCCGGAAGAGGAATGACTCGATTCTGCGCGCAGTGGAAAAGTCGCTCTTGCTCCAACTCCAGCTGTGCAACGATCTCTTCTAGGAAGGATACAAGGCTGAAACCTAGTGAGCTGGACGGTATCGTGGACTAAAGGTTCTGTCTAACATATACCTTCGAGGCACTTCTGCCTCAGAGCTTCGGTCAATTCCGACACAGGGAACCTTGGCATTCGTGCATTGGGAGCAGGCTGGATATGCGCGGTCACACTGTGAAAGCACTGGGTCAGAACGAGCCATCTTTTGGCAGAAATAGACAAACCTTTTTTCTTCGCCTGTAGCAACGACCACAAGCATAAGAAGCCCGGGTGCTTCTGGCTCTCGTGACATTCATATCGTGAGGCCTTGTGATTGGTGCAGTCTAAATAAAATGAGAGCTGAGGTGGAAAATGAGAGCGGGGAATGGTGGAGTATGGTCCGGCTTTGATAAGGATCAAGAACTTTGTTGATGACTAAGGAGCTGAGACCAAGAGGCGTGCCATAAGCTGCCCACGGTGTAGATAATATCCTGGATATGTTGCTGATTATTGCAAAACTGCTACTGCGGTGAAAAAACCCTCAACTGTGCTAAGCTAGATGCAAATTGCACTGAGACATTGAATCAATGCGCCGAACTAAGGCTGTGATTGTGCTAGGTTACTGCGTCTAAGTGTTATGACCCGAGTCTTTAGTTGGCTGATTACCCTATGGACTGACTATGTGGGTGGCACCTAGGGTTTGTATGTTGGCTTCTACAGGGCAATTTCCGGCCAGAGATTCAACACAGGCATCATAAGTACGAACGTCGCTTCATCCCCGTCACCTGCTTCTCGTAGACACTGTGAGTTTTAGTCTTCCGCTCTCTTCACTTGGGGCAAGCGAGCGTCGTCTAAATATGGTCTCCCTCTATTCTTATCCTCTGGCCCTATTGTGATATATCTCGAAATTGTGGCGAAGGATCATGATACGAAGATTTTTAGTTCAGATGCCCCCAAAATAAAAAAACAGCGAACCAAAAGAAAGCCAAGATCAGTCTTTCTCTAATGACAGGTATCAACTGCACCTTTGAGTCGTTTGTCGTTGATCTGCCCTCAAAATTTTGATTTTCTATGAAATAGTGTCCTGTAAACCTGACTTCTCATGATGTTTCGCTTTAAACAATGGTTCCCAGACCGTGCACGCTCTCTTGGTCGCCGCACCATTAGCGAAATCAGGAAGAGGTAGGAAGATATTCTTGTCTACAGAGCACTCGATAAGTTGACCATTTATATTCGAATCTGTTAAGCACATGTTGTAGGCATTCACAACAGTCTCAACTGGCGTTATGCTAAGTAGTATAATCAACTAATAGATCTTCCGGTGTGTTATGAAGTACTTACTGTTCCGGGTTCGTCGCATCAATAGAGGCCTGTGGTACAGCTCCAGTGATGACAATTCCAGGCAAGACCGCGTTGAGAGTAATATTTTCTTTCTGCTTAAAGTCAACATATGCTACAAGTAAGTTATCAGCATTTCTAGCCGAAATATCGTACAGCTTGAAGTATTGGTGCTGCTGTCCGTACAAATTGATTAATCTGTCTAGTCTCAGCTCATTTACGATAGCTGCAAATTGAAAGAGTTCGCCTACTGCAGCCTTGGCTCCACAGTATTCGGGGAATGTCTGGTGAGGATGGACAGAAGCAATAGTTGACGTGGCGACGATTCGCCCCCCTGATGTGTTGTTCTTTCTCATGAAATGAATGGCAAGTTGAACGCCATAGAGAAAGCTTTCATAGCAGGCTTTGATAGATTTCAACGCTGGCTTTGGTGGCAACTCCGTCTTCCCCCGATGATTCAGAATGTATATTGAACCACGGTCGGAGTGACCGGCGTTAGCGAATAGGGCATCCAGCCTGCCCCATCTGTCCCAAACTTGGCTGAAGGTCCTTGCTTGCGCGTCGTAGTCAGTGACATCGAGTTCAAAGAAAGCTGCGTTTGGTCCAAGGCCAGCTGCCACGGCGCTTCCAGCTTCCTTTTGGATATCACAACATGCTACACACCAACCCTTGACTATCAGGTCTGTGGCGAGCGCCTTCCCAATACCAGACTGGGCTTTTACTTAGTACGATCTGCCTCGAGTATTCTGATTGGTCAAAACGGGATTCATACCGCGGCGCCGGTGACAATAGCAACTGGAGGTGTTTCACCTCTTGTGTCCGCGGTTTGATTGCTATTCATAATTTTTTGCCAGTGAAATGCCAGTGGTGTGTTAGTGCGTGTTCTTCGATGATGAAGATTTAGGCTGGATGGTGACTTGATGATTTAAACGATCGTACTAGCGTAGCGTTGACAGATAAGTGGGATGTGGGACCGGAAACTACGTGATTGACTACGTAAACGGTTTGATCCGACTTATCGTTCCCAGTACTTATCAGATAACGTGTCTTGACCCAGGGCGGCTTAGGCCGACACGCGTCTTTCAGCCTAAACTCGCACGAGAGCGCGGTTATCAGTCGCATGGTAGGTTACTAGCGCACTGCCAAGCACGGCCTTCTCCAATAACAAAAAAACACGATAATACTAGACATTACGTATGGTTACTAATCGTTCCACGGGTATAGGGCTTAGGATTATTGTGGTTTCTGTGTTATAGATATCCCTGTGCGTTATATTAGTCTTTTTATGCAATATCGTAAAACGCTAGAAAAGGTCACCATGATGATTAGCATTGAGCATATTGCATCTCGTAATATCGAGAAAGCCGCTCTGTTGTTCCTTTTGAGTAGGCCTGATATTAACCTGAACGGTGTGTAATGTCAAAGAAATATTAAAGTGCAACTAATATAAATAGCTTATACCCGAAGACATTACGGCAATGTGGTTCTAACACACTGCATATATTTTACCAGAAATGTTACGATATTCCAACCTCCAGTAGATATGTCTCATTAGAAGTTACCACCATTAACGAGTAAATATTGGCCAGTGATAAAGCTGGATGAGTCCGAGAGAAAGAACACGATAGCATCCGCAATGTCGGTGGCATATGCCATCCTCCCTTTTGGAATTGAGGCAATCTGAGCGGTTCCAATAATGACATTAGGGTCATCTCGAGGTGCCCCATCAGTGGTTGCTTTAGCCAGAGGAGTCTCCGTTGCACCTGTATCAGCTCAGCATTGGTACATTTACAAAATAACCCACGACCTAGAAGTACCTGGTGCTACCAAATTCACGCGCATCTTAGGAAAGTCGCGAGCCCAAGATCGCGTCAAGCCTAGTACAGCATGCTTAGAGGCAGTGTATGCTGCCAGCCCGGGCACTCCACGGACGGAAGCACCGCTCCCAACATTGACAATCGATCCTTGACCTATGCTCCGTACGGATCCTGGGACTATACCAGGTAACTCGACGTTTTGTTGCTTTGCCATGCGACGAAAGGCTTCTGTAGCCATGTTCCAAGTTCCTTTCACGTTGATGTCCATCGTCCGTAGGTACATCTCGTCTGACCCAATCTTCCCCTCCCATCCACTAGTACCAGCACAGTTTACAAGTCCATCAAGTCGTCCAGGAATGGATTCTAGGAAGCTTTTACAAGCTTCTCGAACACTCACATCGCATGCAAGTGTCACCCGACATGCTTCAAGATTGGCGAGGTCATCTGGGGCCTGCGATGCAATATCGGCAATATAAACGATCGCGCCAAGAGAAATCAATGTCTGTGTGACGGCAAGGCCAATACCAGAACATCCTCCCTGCTTGTTGTTAGTCGACAGCTGCGTGACGAGTTCATAGAAATACCGTAACAGCGATTTGGCGGCCCACGAAAGACTGTGAATTTTCCATCATTGACTCTCTCTTTCGCGTAGTTGATGTGGTTGTAGATAGGGAAAAGCTATATTAAGCAGTGGAAGCACAGGCAGCACCGACATAGAATGTAAATCATCCGAAAGGTGTCTTGAAATGAGCTAATAGGCTCCCGGCTTGGGACTGATCCACAAAAAATCGGAGAGTGGTACCCAGCCATGACCCATCCCAGTTGATTGCATCGGAATAAAGCGCTGCGATAACGTGTTGCGATAAGACCCTCTCCCAATCTGGAGATAGCACGGCCTATCCCGACAAGAAGTCGGCCCCGACACTTGAACCATGGAATGGTCCCTGACTTAGTCTACTTAAATGCTCTATATATATTTTTGGATAATTGCTCTGAAGATTGCTGACCTCTACTTGTAGATTGTATTATTATCTTGTACTAAAATTATATCAATCACAATAATCACCGTTGCCATCATGCCGAAGCGAGCTCTCATCACGTACGCTGTGGATGTTGACGCTTGCGCTAACTGGTATGCTATCAGTCTCAGGACTCTCTAGTCTGATAGCCTATGACTAATTATCATCATTAACTAGGATCAACACACGCGATGGTACGGCGATCGGCCCGACCGACGTCTCACGAGGAATCTTTGGAGCAAACGTCGGTACAGACCGCATGCTCAAGCTTTTCAAGGACCATGACATCAAGGCCTCGTGGTATATGCCAAGTCACACGATTTTGTCCTTCCCCGAGCAGATGGCAAAGGTCAGAGATGCGGGACATGAGATGTGCGTACACCTTCACCCAAAGACTGGCTTATGAACTAACCGATCGATACCAGAGGCTTGCATGGCTACACCCATGAATTTGTCCGCTTCCTTACCGAAGAACAGGAGCGAAAGGTCATGGCCAAGTCGATCGAAGTATACAAGGAGTTTACTGGCAAATATCCAAAAGGATGGGTCGCTCCGGCTTGGGAGCTCAGCCCCGTGTCCATATCTATCTTGGAGGACTTTGGCATCGAGTATGACCACTCGATGCTGCACCATGACTGTCAGCCTTATTATGTCGCAGACGTCCCTGAGGATTCCGTCCAGCATACGGATTATTCGAAGGATCCTGACACGTGGATGGTGCCTATGAAGGAGGTCAAGCCGACCAAGGTAGTCGAGATTCCGGGGTCGTGGAATGTAGATGATTGGCGTGAGTAGCCCTGGGTCAGTCCCATTACTATACACTATAGTTGTTGATCTCTTCTTCTAGCACCCATGAACTACACCCGGCGCCCTGGTACCCACGGGTTCGTCAACCCGAGAGATATCGAAGAACAATGGCGGGATCAATTTGACTTTTTCTACCGCGAGTATGACAGCTTTGTCTTCTGTATTAGTTGTCACCCACAGGTTAGCGGGAAGTCTAATGTCATGCTGATGCACGAAAGATTGATCGAATACTTCAAGAAAAAGGAAGGTGTCGAGTTTGTCACGATGGCTCAGGTGTGCGATGAGTTTAAAGCTGGAAAAATGGAGGGTACCATCATCAAGGCTGGGGTGCCTAGCTAGGCGAATAGACTTAATAGAGTTTCTTTTCACTCAATTACACCCATTACAACAACCAGCCTTCTAAAGCTATCTGAAAGGCTGGCTATTATATTATAGAACTGATTTTGGATGATTCAATGATCACCGAGTCAGCGCTAGGGCGCGAAGTTTATTAGAAGCTCTCCTTTGGCCCTGGTTTTAGGCTCAGGCGGTGTGTAAATCCATCTTAAAGCATCAGTACTTGCAACGCAAATGGAACGTCTCGTTATGTTAATTAAATCTACAAAAGCCAGCTGCATAAAACTCAAGACCACACTGTGTGATGCAAATGTGTGAAACCAAAGAAACCGTCGATTAACTTTTCTGGATGCCTAACGCCAATTTAACTGCCGAACCGAACCAAACCAAACTGAACCCTCCAATTACCCCTCTGATCCCCTCATCCACCCCTCTGACCTCCACCCCTTTGACCTCCGCATCCTCCTCCGACCTCCTCCTCCTGCTGCTGCCGCCTCTCGATGTCGGCGAAGGTGAGCCCGACCTTGCCGACTAAGAGTTGGCCTTGACCCCCCTCTTTACTGCCAAGAGCTAGTAAATCTATAGCTATGTATTAGGCCCCTGTAGTGCTTAGAGGAATAGCTTTTTTCCTAGTATAAGTGTTTTATTTATAAGTAGATTATCTTAGAGTGCTCTTAGTATTATCTTTTTATTATTAATAAAGTTTTTTTTTTTTTATAATAGATTTTTAAGTAAGATTACTTAATATTTTAATATATTAAGATTTATAAGATTTATATTTTTAAAATAAAAATTTAATATTATATTTATAGATAATTTATTAAGATTTATTTAAATAAAGATTTAGAGTTTAATAGTAAATTAAATATTATATTTTAGATTTTAGTATTTAAAATTATAAATATTAATTATATTAATATAGTAAGGTAATATTAAGTAAAAGATTAGGTAATTAAATAAGAATATAGGAATTATAGCTATTATGCTGGTCTATATATATAGGTTAGTATAGTATATATATAGTCTATTTATAAGTATATAAACAAGTGGGCAGGCTGCTGTAAATTAATGGATAAGTGACTTGTTTGCTAATAGTTATTTCTAAAGTTATTATAGGGATAATAGTAAGGGAAAGAGGCTAGGCTAGTCTTAGTAAGACAAGTAGGCATTTTATATTAGTGGTTATATTAAAGGTTTTTTCTAGAAGATTATCTCTAATATATTATATAAGGCTATTAGAGATACTATATATGCAAAAGGCTATTGGGTATTATAGCCTAACTATATAAACCTTGCTATATAAAGCTTATTATATTGACTTAGGCCATATTGGACCTCAAGGATGATAATAATAATAAAACTCAAGACCAATAGCACATGCTATGTTAGTTAGATCGCCAAAACTTGTTCTACTCTACATAGACGACATCAAAATCGCACTTAGGCATGATTTAGTACCCTAATTTGAGTATTCATTAACATCAATCGATAACTTAGCTCAAAAAATAATACAAAGCAAAGGTTTGAGTCTCGCATGGCCGTCCTATATTAGAGCCAAAGTCATGTTGTAGATATCTAACAAGATGGCGACCATACGGTGCCATTCCCTGGTCTGCGCACGATTACTTTCCAAAACAATAACAAGTCAAGATCCGTTACGGCGCTATGGGCCAAAAGTCATTCACACGCGTAACGTAATCATTGGGGTGGCCCTGTGGATTTCTTCACATCGTAAGAGTAGTCCTCATCATGAACACTCTGATCAGCTTCTGGAAGACCATCGCGAACGTACATTCTCTGTTCATCGCGTCTCTCGAAATAATGAACGAGGAGGGTGGTAAGGAAGAATGCTGATCCCATGCACACCATCGCAATGCTACCCTCTGTCCAATAAGGACCCTGGGTTGTACTGTAGAAGACTAGCGACCAGAACATGTAGACGGCGATGGCGACGGTGTTCATTGCTGCGAGAATTACTCCACGCTTGGCATCATCGTTCCGGAGAGACTCATTAGCCCACGCAAAGAGTACAGTCTGGCTAGCATACTGGCAACCGTTGAGGAAAAGTGCAAAGAATTTAGCGCCATGAGATGGACGGCTAATCATGATAGCACCGGAGATGATGGCGGTAAAAGACAAGATGATGCCCACATGCCACTGTCGCTTGGTGAAGTCCGAGTACCACCCAAGAAAGAGCGTTGCGATGATGCCAACGCCTGCCACGCCAGTCGGGATGTAATTGACCTGCTCGACTGAGTACTTGCCTGTTGAAGAAAGCCAAAGGTTCATGATAGCGTTCGTTGAGAACATCTCGGTGTTGCTCGCGAATACCCAAATTAGGATAAAGCACGCCCAATGCCAGGTCTTGACAACGCGAGTAATCAGGTGCCAGCCAACATCACCACGATCTCGTGAGACCTCGGGTAGACGCTCAATAGCAACCTTTCTTTCATCTTCACTCAACCACCAAGCACTAGTCGTAGCAGGGGTGTCCGGAAAGGCGAAAAATCCAAAAACGGCTACTGGAATGGTGATGCAAAAGTCGATAATAAAAAGCCACTGCCAACCAGCAAGGCCTTGAATGCCATCTGCAAAAACTTAGCAGTTGTATCACAGATGCGCAGATTGCATTGGAAGAAACTCACTCAGGTTCTTGTGGATACCTCCTTGCAGGAATCCGGAAATCATTGTACCGGCCAAGCCACTGCTGGTGAAAATGGCGGTCCTCTTGCCGAGCTCGTCCGACTTATACCAACATCCCAAGATATAATGGCAGCCAACGAATGTAGACGACTCGAAGACTGCCTGGAAGAACCTGATGATCATAATTTGCCATGGATGACGGCAAAAGCCAGTACCTAAGGTGAGAAGACCCCAGGCAATCATACAGCCTGGGAAATAGACTCGTGGAGCAAGTTTTTGTAGCGCGAGATTGTTCGGAATCTGGCCTAACACGTAGCCGCCGTAGAATACTATTGCTGTTCAGATATTTTTTCATTGCTGGTCAGTTTAAGGAAACTCACTAGTGTTTATGATGTTCAATTGCTTCCCGTGAAACCCGACGTCTTCTTTCATGCCACTGACATACGCGTTGTTCAGGTTGGTACGATCCAAATAATTGACCCAGTACATAAGACAGCAGAAAGACAGAATTACGGTGTCAATTTTAACAAACAGTCTCCTCTCTGTCTTGGTTTCGGCGGGTTTTCCCCAAACAACATGCCGAAGTTTGGATAGAAGAAACATGGTGGGTTGGTTTGGGAAAATCGACGAACAGTGACTAGTGTTGAGAGCGACATTCGACAAACTTGTCTGCTTCAGACTGGAAATGCGTCTATGATGTAACATATATCCACGCATTCCCTTTCTTTCGGTTCGCTCAGTCTGGACGAGGAAACGGAACTGTTTGCTTATCTGCTTATTGAGATGGCTAGGGGCTCGCCAAGCAGATAACGGTTTGGGCGCATCGGGATAAAGCGCAACTACCCTGAACTATGTGGGTCCAGAGGTAAGGCGATAACGGGAATATGGACAATAGCGGAGTTCAACGGCCGCAATTGTCGGAAATCAGCGTCCTACATCATCATAGTGTAATGATTAGCAGTCGTGATGCATTTTTTTTTTACTGTTGCATGAGGTTTTCCGTAGCTCATACGTATTTCATTAGGAAGCTACGCATATAATACTATCTCTCTTCCTTGCGGTCCAGACTTTTGACAACGCCCTGCAAGATTATTCCTCAATAGCTGATAGACCCGAATAGGAACAGACAAATCCAAAATGCTTGACATCACTGTTACTGGTAATCACAGGGAGGTTGGTAATCGAATTGACTGACCCCTGATACTCACTCGACATTAGCTAATCGCTACTTATAGATCGGCCTCGCAGTGGGCCAACAAGCTGCAAGACAAGTCGCCGGGTCAATCGATTTCTATCGAGTCCTATTTAAGGCGTTCAACAACTTGAGTTGGGCCACGGTACGCGAGCGAACAGCCGAGTTTGAGCCATTCATAAAGGCCAGGTTTCCCAGATACTTTGAAGAGATAGTTGGCATTGCCGAGGGCGCTCAAGTCGACGTCCTGGACGTGCTGGCTCTCAATATACGAAGCGAGATCGCCTTTGGACTTTTTGATGAGAACTCTAGGCGGCCGATGGCGATTGAAGGAATCGATGGCTGCACGACACTGGGATGGAAGGTTCCAGGCGGCTTAACATTCCTGGCGCAAAACTGGGATTGGAAGAGCAAGCAGAAGCCCAATCTCATCATACTACGTGTCAATCCGAAAGGCGTCCCCGGAATGGACCTTCCGTCGTTCCAAATGATCACAGAAGCAGGCATAATCGGAAAGATTGGGTTTAATGAGTATGGCGTCGGCTGCCTTCTCAATGGCATTCGCGCCAAAGGAGTCGACCCGGAACGTATGCCTATCCACTTTGCTCTTCGCACCATACTGGAGTCCAAAACCAAGAGGGAGGCACTGGACCGGATTGGAGTCGTAGGGTTGGCTGGCAGCAGCCATATCCTATTGGGCGATGACACTGGTCCAACGGGGCTGGAGTGCACCAGTATTGGGTTCAAGGAGCTTCCAGCGGATAGCAGCGGTCGTGTTATTCATGCGAACAATCTCATACTAAAACACGAAGGTGTTTATGAGCCTGTATGGCTTGAAGACTCCCCTAAGCGCACTGCTCGGCTTCAAGAGCTCGCAACTAAGGAAGTCGGCGAAAAAGCTGATTTCGACACGATCCTGGAGCTTTTCAAGGACGAGCAAGGCTTCCCTGCTTCTATCAATCGACATCAGAACGGTAACAATGACTCGAATACTTTGTTCAATGTTGTCTATAACATCACGGAGAGAAAAGGTGTGGTCTCGATGGGCAGACCAACAGAAATCGAGGAAAGAATCGAAATAGGATTTGGGATCTAGACACAATTAATCGTATTTAGTATTGGCCTTTTTGCCATTACACCAATCAATCCCAACACAATTTATTACCAAATTTGACTTCGTGAACCCAATTAGAAGCTTCTGCCTCTGGCACGAATTATGATCCTCTTTTTCGGCTATTCGATCTCATGACCTCATCGACCTCCGCAAGCCGACAGACGTATGACCAAGCCGTTAGGTATTATTGATTGGCGTTGCCAGCCAGATCACTCCGGTCGTCATTAAACCAGGAGTGAATTGGCAGGACGCGCCAATCGATGCTAAACACTTCTTTCGGGATACGAGCACTCAACAAGGTTTTGTTTGGGACAAAAATGAAGATTCTCCTTGGCTATGGCTTCAACAATATGCTTTACGGCTGACATTCCACGTTCCTGACCCAACTACAGGATACATGGAAGCTTACAAAGACTTCTATGATGGTCTCGACACACAAGGGGCACGGTAAAAACCATAGCGTCTGGCTAGGCACCAAACACCATTGTGAGCTGAACAATCACCAGGTCGAAAAAGATTAACAGAAATGGCACCAATTATGTGCTTGACAACATGAAGTCAGACTGTGTTCATCGTTCAGCTAATATGTTTGCCAATGCAGGTTGCGCGTATAGTGTTTGCGCAGCTAGGTCTCTAGTCTACAGAGCTACCCAACGATCAGCACAATTCTAGTCAATCGGGAACGAACCCACCCGCCGCTAGCAAACCACGCCTAAGGCAGCTTGACAGAGCCACTTTTCCCCCCCGAGAACGATGGGCAAAACAAGAGTTGAAAAAAGACGGTCACGAAAGAAAGAACCATAGCCAATAGAACGACGGGGCTGCATGACCTGTCAATCTGTCGAGTCATTGTCCAGCTTGAGGGCTTTAGCGACTGCATGCCCCACAGAGAGGGACGGCTTCAACCAACGCAATAGGTGGCTAAGAGGGCCTCAATGCTCAAGACTGACTTTTGATACTCGGATTGGCCAACTCGTTGCCAATAGGGCCAGTCCACGTAGTCACGTGCATCCCAATAATATCGGGCCCTCAGTGCCTAACATTTAAGACTGCCATTACTTCACGAGAGACGCCATTCTGGGCAAGACATTTCCAGATTGTTCTGCGTGCGTGTGCGTGTGCCCTTTTTCCTTTTTTAATCTGTTTTGGTTTTATTGTCTTGTTGTCAATTCAAAATGAAGTCTTCCATCTATGAATTTGACCCCGAGGGCGACTCCGCCCTGGTCCTCGAGACGGCCCGGCTGGGCTTTATTTGGGCCGACGACGTGCTACGCATTGGCGTCAAGCCTAAGCCGAAGCCCGAGCCGCAGCCGGAACCCCAAGTAAACTACGAACCTGACGTGAACGCACAAGCGCTCGTCAAGTTGCCCATCACAGAGCAGCCGCTGAAACTGCCCCCCGACTACTACCCATCATCAGCACGTGAAGAAAGCGCTGAGGCGTCAGATGGAGACTCCAGCGAGGACTCGGATGACGAGTCCACCATTGGATACGAGTACAACCCTGGCGACGAGGTCATTGAGAAATTTGAGCAGAGTGCATTCATGCACTCCCCCAGGCCAAGCACGGCGGCTTCTACCGCAGATACGTCAGTGACGGATTCACTTGATGAGCTTTTCGGCGAAAGCTCGAACCCCTCCAGCAGCAGAGTGAGATTGCGCATGCGCGTATCCTCATCCCATCTGTCTCTTGCATCCCCGGTCTTCCGCAGAATTTTGGCTACGTCATATAAGGACTCAATGGGCTCAAGCCTTCGTCAAATTCGCGCAAGCAGATGGGACCCCGAGGCCTTGATTATTATCCTCGACATCATTCACGGCCACTACCGAAGTGTCCCCAAGACAATCAATCTTGACATGTTTGCAAAGATTGCCATCATCGTCGATTACTACGAGTGCCATGAGGTTGTTGAGCTGTTTGTCGACATCTGGCTGAAGGCAATGGAAGCCGACATTCCTACTTCATATGGAAAGGCATGCATCCTCTGGCTTCTCATCTCATGGGTATTCTCAAGGCCCACCATCTTCGAGAACATGGCGGGACTAGCTTCAAGACATAGCAAGAGTCTAATCGTTGCCATGGATCTCCCACTTCCCGGCATCATACTTGGTAAGTAATCTCACACCTCAGCCCACTCATGCCGTACTAACAAATGTACAGACCGAATCAATGAGCAGCGCCAAAATGCTCTTGCGCGCATTTTCGATCCAATCTATCGACTTCTGTCAAGCCTTCGCACAAACACAGACTGCTCATTTGAATGCTCGGCTATTCTTTTGGGCTCTTTGATGAAAGAAATGAACAGAGGAGGGATTTTGGAACCACCTATCATCAGACCTTTCTACGGCTACAGCATCTCGGCGACGAGACGGCTTGTGAGCAGTTTCCAGTCTCCCCAGTGGTCCCATCATACCAAGGGCCGCTACAGCTCGCACAAGTCTGCCCATGCATGCAGCCTCACTGAAAAGATCGAGCCCATTATTGAGAAGATGCAAAACCAGTTGCAGACCATTAAGTTGGAAGACTTCTCGCACCCGACAGTACAGGGATGGGCCAGGTGTAAGTAGAGGATTAGGATGTACATTATTTAGCCTCAGGGACGGCTTGTTATTTCATGTATACGACTGTCAATGTGGAGCGGAAAAGCACGGGGTTCATTGGAGAATCATTCAGCTTTGACGGTTTTGCACTTTTATGAGATAGTGCTTGCGTAAATTTAGTGGCGTTATCTTGTCACTGGCCATGATATTTTTTGAAACTTCACCTTCATTCATACGTCATTTCGCGCGACAGTATTGATACTGATCATGATGCGATGACTCAATCGTGGTGTATAAGCGATGGCATGACTGACTCGTTACTGATTGTGCCAAAGCGAGGTTGCACTCCAATCCGGATTCCCAGCCGATTGCAGCTAAAATCATGCAACGCCCGCGATAAGAAGGTTGAGTCACCAAATGACTGTTTTTTCCCTGATTCGATCAAGATGACTCTGACTCAGATGGATCATTGCCAAATTGGGCAAGTCCCCGCCGTCATGGCAGACACCCGCTAATCGCACAGCCATTTCGAATGCCTTCTATTGATGAGGAAAATATTATTTCTATTGAACCAAAGGCCAAATTTCAGTGGAAAAACTGTATCTCATTAATAAGGTTCCTAAATGCAATCCAGCACCTATCCAGGAACGACATCATTTCTAAAAGTCACAATAATGAATACAACGAAAGATCCGGGCGTTGTGCACACTGCTTGTGCTGAAGATCCCGCCCATCGTCGTGTTCCAGAAGTACGCGAAAGTGATCAAGACAAAGATGACGATTCAACAACAACCGGCTATGATAATTTACCAGAGCGGCAATTTCATCCCGAACAATGCCTCTTTTGCAACTACAGCAATTCTGATCTTGAGGACAACCTCGCCCACATGCTCAAGATGCACGGGCTATTCATTCCTAGCCCAGAAAAGTTAGTGGTCGATACGGAGACGCTGATTGCCTACTTCCAGTTGATCATTTTCGGTTATTTCGAGTGTCTGTACTGCGGTTCCGAGCGACACTCGGCCGAAGCCGCGCAGCAACACATGATGGCCAAGGGCCACTGCAAATTCGACTTGTACGATGAAAATTCCGAGTTTCGGGATTTTTACGAGTTTGACCCTGTTCACAGTGACGGTGAAGAGATAGAGGATGCTGCCCAGAGCCGTCAAGCTGAAGGGGCAGAGGAGGGTACAAATACGATGTTGCATGATGGCTCGCTGACAGACACGCGTGGAATATCAAACCTTACTCAACCCGATGCAACGACCCTCCGCCTCGCATCAGGCAAACTATTGTCGCATCGGTCATCTGGAAAGCCAAGAGCCCACCATCAAAGACCCATAGCGAAACAGGACAAAGGTGTGCCGGAAATAGAACCCACCACCATCCAACAACCAGTTCGCGACTCGGCAGTAAGCCACGCGGGTGGATCAAATTTGCCAGCGACAGCCTTGACAAGAGCCGAGAAGCGAGATTCAGCCTTTCTAAGCACACAGCTCTCGCGCCTTCGCGACAATGATCGTCGCAGCTTGATGCACTTGCCGACGTCGCAACAGCGAGCTATACTATTGACACAGGCAAAGCAGTTGGACAAGGCGCGGAGAGCTGAGAGGGCTATGCAAAGCGGCGTGGAATTGAAGGGGAATAAAAATTTGATGAAGCATTTCGTAATGGACGTACCGGGGAGGAAGAATGGCTAAAATCAATACATGCTGGCATTCACATTGAATCCAAAATATGTTGACACGTGATCTTCTCTTCATCGATGGTATTCTCGACTCCGAGTTGGCCATTCTCGCCTACCACCATCAATAGAGCCCTGAGCTTTCGCTATGATGAATCAAGTAACCGCCGAGCCGATGCGCCTTCTTGTGGGGATATTACGGGTCTAAAGTACGCCTGCGATTAGCCCTTGCTGCCCCATCATCTGACTCAAACAGGCGAAAAACCAACAAGCAAATGTAACATGGCTCAGCCCCATTCCATCTCCAAAATCTAGAATGGCTCTGGCGAGATCCGTGCTTCGTGTCGGTCGCTGCAATCAGGATCCGAGTCCGAAGGCCGACCCCGTAACGCCCTGCATAGGGCTATCTGTGCGGAGGATTCACGTCGCATTACCACACAGCCAGCCCAGGGCCGATCTTCAGCTGCTGCGCCTTGCCAAAATGCCAAGAGTCAACCAACACGCCAACAAAGCGCTCTCTATGGAGAAATGAACAGCTATTTAATACGGCTGGAGGCCCCTTAAGTTAAGCTAAATGATTACGCCAATTTCGCCGCGCTGAAAATGAATCCCACAGAACAGACAACCCAGGCGCCCATCTCGGAGCTGCCTCCATACACACCTGCTGTGGACCCGACTAGCCCAGCACCAGCAAAGCTTGCACCCGCGAATGTCATTCATGATCAGTCAGTTGCTACTTGTTTACTCATGAGGTTCTCCACTCACCCTATCAAAGGCCCGAGGTTGCAGTGGAGATGACTACCAAGGCCCCGCCAGCTGGCGCGCCGGCCAAAGTTACTCCATTGCATCAACTGGGAGACCAACCACAATGGATCGACTGTGAATTTTGTCAGCGAAGAACTCAGACAAGACTTGTGAAGGAAGGAAGCGGCATGCAAATGTAAGAAACAGGTTCTTTTCACAACGGAGCCAGGTTGTTTGCATTGGAAGATGACTAAAACTACAAAGGCTTGCCGGCGCTGTATGCTGCCTATTTTGCATCTGCTTGACATGCGTTCCGTGTCTAGCAGGTTGGTTCGAAAACACAACTTATTTCTGTTCCAACTGCAATCAGAAGGTCGCCATGCGTCCACATGATGGGCCAATCCAGACATACACCCGCGAGAATCAGAGTGACTCGGTCCCTTCACGATTCCCTGCGGCGCCGCCACTTACGCAGAATAAATGAGAGAAATTCATGATGATTTAGAAGTATAGATGTGGATTTATTATAATGTATGATTGACTTGAGTTGAGTCCGGCCATGTTCTAAGCTGTCGTGTTCTGTTGAAATGGATACCTGGGCAGTATGAATCGATAATGATAGATTTTTTATTTGCCTTCTAAAGACTAGGAATCATTGTACTTATTTAATATAACTGAGTTACAATAATTTTGGTTTCTTCCATCCCTCCGGGATGTCTAGCGCATCAGTGTGTTGAATCCAGGAGCGAGTGCTCGTCAACATCAGTGGAAGAGACCCGAAGGCGCCATTCACCTTGATCATTCTGTTGGGCGATATACATGGTACTTTGACAAGTAGCACTCTCGTGACACCCTTCCCTGATACATCACCGTACGATGTCTCCCGGTTGGCAGTGGCCGCAGTCAAATCTTTCGCAGACCTAGCATCCCACGCAGGTAACGATTTCCATCCTTGGTGCATTGCAAGATCTCCGACAATGTAGCATAAAATAGCAACATTCATTCCTAAAACAATAGCCATATACATATCAGTGCCTAACCGAACTGCTTCGCAGCGAGCATTTGGAATGTCAATCGCATGGGCATCGTTGGCGGTAAACACCTGTGATATAGCATATGCGGATAGAATGTTATCAATAAGACTTGTAAAAAACTTGCTTGCTGAGTTGACAACAACATCTTCGGTTAGCTTTGTCGCATTTGATGTTGCCATCAGATCCTGCAAGCTTGAGAGGAGTACCTCACCAACTTCTGAAACGTAGAGGTGGCTGGTCATTCGCGAGAGCAAGTTCACTGACCGTACGATGGCGGCCTTGTGGTTACCCGTCGGCTCGGGGTCAGCTACTCCAGTGATATTCTCCATTGGCTCAACGACGAATGACTTGCCAGTGACATTGGCCCGAGCATGCATATGTCTTAGCTCAAAGCTTATATCACATTGGGTACCATTAAATACCAAATACTTGTTGGTCCCCGCTGCCACAGAGACGATGTTTTTCTTATCGTACGGATTATGCAGAGCAGCCCATGCCGTCATATTCTCAAATGGGTCCCACCATGTGGTGATCGGATAGTATTCAGGACCGCTATTCTGAAATTAGTTCGGAAGGGAGCCGTCGAGATGGTAAATTCGGGGATTTGCATAGGCTTTGGGCACATATTCGATAAAACACAGATCTGATGAAGAGGTCTTGATGCACTTGACCGATGTCTCGTTTCCGGTCTCAGTGTATGAGAACTGCTGGACTTCGGCTCGATTGAAATCTTGCAGGCTGATCCCAGGTGACACGCCAATACCAGTGTAGCCCGAAGTATCAAACTTAGGCACTTGGAGATTCGTCGCTGCGCTTGCTTCGGCTGCACGAAGCAAAAGGCCGTTCAGCTGAGCTACGGGGCAATTTGAGAGAAGGCTCTCGTTTCTCCAAACAGACCGACAGTCTTAAAACGAATTCCAGACCTTGCCATCCTCAATAGTGAATTGGGTATCCCACACACTTCGAGACGATGAACTGAAACTGGCGCCAACTATGACCAAGTCACAAGCGCGATCTGTCAGCGCAGGCGCCAGTGCAGCAGCCCACAGCGGTGCAATCGCAAATCTGAAGCCGAATCCAATGCATAAAAGCGCAGAGTACGCAACAGGAAGATCAAAGTCTAATAATCCAGATGTAAGAATCGACCAGAAAATAAAGCTGTTAAAGGGGGTCCCTCTCTGTGTTAGTCGCAAACGTTACGGCCTCTTGGGTTTCTTTGTTTGTACAATGTATAATTGATCAATCCAGTGTTATGAACGGTCAGCCCCACCACCAAGTTTGGTGCTTCATCAGTTGGTCATGATTCGGAGCCTCAATTCCGCAGTTCGCTTAGTCAACTCATCAGGTTTTATCCGCTGGCTAGTGAGCTTTTTAGCAACAAACGCTCACAAAACTTCATTCACAAGCACCACTGCCTGATTTTTCGAGCAAAATGTCTTCTGGCTTGATTCCTCATATCCATCTTCTCTGTATTGCAGATGACTTCAGCACCATTTGACGAGGCGGCCGAAACTCAGGATCTTCCGTCCTCAGTACAAGTCACCTGTCACCATACACGACTGTGCATTTTCTGCGCTTCCATCCACAATTCAATTCGACGTTATTGTCTCTCCCGCAACATTGTATGGAAATCTCGACGGAGGTTTTGATCATAATATTTCCAAAGCATTCTCTTCAAGAGACGACTACATGGTGTTTACACGCGTAGCGCAGGCAAAACTCTACGAGGAGTGGCAAGGCTTTGCGCCACCGGGTACTTGCACCCTGGTGCGTATCCCAGACGAGTTCAAGGATAGGTCCGGAAATATCTGGGGGACCAAACACCTTACTCTTTGCCCGACGATGCGTGTCCCCCAAGACGTGCGATGGGACAAGGAAGTTGTTTACGAAGTGGTGTGGAGCCTCCTCTGCACGCTAGACAAGCACAATAAGGCAGCGGTGGAGCGCAATGAAGAAAGAATTACGAGTATTCTTATGACGCCTCTGGCGACGGGCACGGAATATGTGAGTCCCAAAAAAGTGGGCAAGCCAGACAGTTCTCGCAATCAATCACTTTATTCAGGCCTCGAGAAGCCTGAAGAATAGTCTTCACTCCGATGGCCAGGTGTTGACGACACCGTGAACGAGATGCAGCAAACGTGGAATCTTTAAAAGAAGATAAATTCCTTGTTTCTTCTTGGGAGGCGATATCTACCATTGATCATGACGCGTGGTTCTAAATTTGTCAATATGCTTCAACTTCCCCGCTAGTGGCGTTGGTCCAACTTCCGTCTCGCCGAATTCAACGATTGCGTCTCATTGATGCCACCTACAAGGAAGATTCACGCAAAAACGTCAGCCAGTGTGTTACTAGGAAATTAGTAGAAAATTTCCTGGCATCTGGAAGACGTGCATCCATTCGTCAATCACGTCAGCCCACAAAGGTGTCCAGATACTGAACCCCTCGAAAACTGGGTATCTGCATCACGAGAGTGGGGTGCCGAGGAACAGTTCAGCCATACTACAGAGCAATGCCTAAGTTGTAAAAAGAAATCCCAGACGAGAGAATGGATGGAAATGCATTCGCCAATGGAAAACGTTTCTCGTCCCTAGCAAACGAACAGGAATTGCTGATCTACCAAGGGAGACCAAAGGGCCATGAAAAAGATGACGGTACAACTCCGATGCAAGTGCGGGGATGATAAGGTCATACCGATTCCGGCTAGTCTTGGGCGGCGAATGGTGCTTCAAGACACCACTCACGGAGGATCCGGAGAAGCCCCGTTGAAATTTACCCGAGAGACCACCGCTCGACCGAACCACTGAGTCTCAGCTCTGGGGTGGGGTCTTTGCTGAGTCTTTCTTACGCCAGACCGGTGTCTGCATGCGTAGATTTGCAGAGTAATATTCGCCACGTGAGTGACACGTTGGATGCGGGGTATTGCGAATATAAAATGCTCCCTGGTGTTGAATTCCGAAGCGAAAAAGTTCCATCTATCTGTGTCAAATTAATCCTTGCAACCAACCCGTACAGTCAGAATACAATTCCTATTCCATCATGGGCTCAAGCACCATCACCCTTCTCTACCCCTCGGGTCACAAGTTTGACCTCGACTACTACCTCACCAAGCACATGCCCCTTGTCGGAACGTGAGTGGGCTGAACCGGGGCCATACCCTTGGGGTGCTGGCCCCAAAGCGACCTGCAATGCAACTAACGCATATATCCTAGACACTGGTACAAGGAGGGTCTCGAGTCGTGGGAGATTGTCCAGCTCGGTCCTGATCAGGACTATCAAATTCAAGCCAACCTCAAGTGGAAGAGCCTCGACCACTTTGCCACTGCAGCAGGGGGTGAAGCCGGCAAGATTGTTCTGGGCGACATTCCCAACTTTACTACCGGTCAGCCAGTCATCTTCAAGGGCCAGGCTGTCGCGTCGGGTTCGCCAAGTGAGCCCGCGAAGATTTAAGAAAAGCGAATTGCAATACGAATCACTAGGATTATAGTTTAAAACCCGAATGAATAGCCAAGGCGCGAAGCCAAATTAATTAATTGGAATGATTTCCTCACCCTTGAAAATGTTGCTTGAAAAAAGGTGTCTGATACGTCCCAATGAATGCGCCTATCCTACCTCTTCACAATTCCAATCATCATCAAAGCTTATTCATATATCGATTCGCATTTTATATAAGTTTTGGAAAGTATATCGTTCAGCCTGTTTTCTGGGCATCGACATAAACGCAGTCCAAAGGATGAAAATAATCATCACAAGCCCTAGACCAATACACAAACAAAACAACCTCTCAATATCTATCAGTAACCTATCTTCTAAAGTGGTAGGTAAATGCAAATGTAGGATAATACAATCTACATATGTCGGCGCAGCGCGAATGGTCGAGGTATAATGGGTTTACTATTGCAGAACGGATGGGTTGTGCGGAATCACCCACCAACGTGCCGAAAGAAGTTGCAATCCAGCATACTCACAGGAAGTGCACAAAAAGGATTTCTTTTTTCTCCCAAAAAAAAAAAAAAAAAAAAAAAAAAAAGCCATGAAAAGGCTGTCTCTCATTGTTCTCTAGAATTCTGTTCATTCCAGTAACTGCATGTCGACCTCCAGGTCCAGCAGCGTTCAATCGTGGCAGGACAATTCGTTACCCTAAACCTCAGTCACCGTTCCCTCATACGATCTCAATCTTATCGCACTAGAGCGAAATTGTCCGAGCCGTCCGCAAATCGTTTCCTACTATTGACTGTTACGTAGACGCTAGTTGCGCGAATAAGGCTGTGATATTATCGCTCTGAAGAAAAAAGCTGTGGGGGCTTCCCCGACCTTCCGAAGTAAACAGCACGCGTCAGCTACACGCGTAGCGGCTTCCAGCTCCACCAAAGTATCGACATGGTTTAATCTGGATCCTGTTCACAGGGGATTACGGACATTCCTGGGTAGCTGAAAAAAATCAGGCGAGAAATTCGGTAGCGCTGAACCGTAGACGGCTAGCGCGTGCCTTTTCCAACACCAAAAATTTGCTAGATCACACCAAGCGAGTGCTAGTCCTTGATAAAAAAAACAAGGGGCTCTTCCAAAAGCAGGCAAATCATTGGAGCGCCGGGCCGCACCGCTTCATGGGGGAGCGACATCCGGAAATGACAGTCCCAGAGTGGCGCTCGAGCCCAGGGTTCTCAGCTCTCCACAGCCATGCGGGCTAAGGCGTGAACCACGCAGGAACACGCCGCCAGCGACGTGTGGCTTGCAGAAGGACAGGAAGGCGCCCACGACTATTGAATGCTCCCCGCCTTCTTGATACCAGTGTAGGATAAACATCCATTCCTTGGGCTGGCTGCGGCGACAGGAACCAGAGACAGGGCTGGCGGCTATTGACCAAACTATTGATTGAGATATCCACGGTGCCAGGCCTCGAACCTAGATATCACATCCTGCTAGTGGCTGTGGCGCAGCTGAACATGTTGATGAATGAATTCTCACGACAATCGAATGGAGCGGAAAGGGCGGGATAAGGAACTCGCAGAGTCTGTCTCGGGATTGTGGTGCGTGGTCAACAATTGATAAAGAGGCGTGTAGTCGCCAGTGGAAAAAGCTCTCATCAAGCCTTTCCTCCCATCTCCAGCACCCCTTGGAAATTGTTCTCTCTTCTCTTTCATCGACATGGGGCGCTCGTGGAAGGCTCTACTCGTCTCGAGTCTTGCGCTTGGTGTGCAGGCTAGCGAGATGGGCATAGTTCCTCTTGACCACCATATCCAACATCTACTTTACGACAGGTCGTTGGAGGGCAATCCGTTCCCGGACAACAGAAGCACCAACATTGTCCCACGTGGTGTCTGGGCAAGGAGAATTAACCTCGAAGACATCATTCCTGCTATGGATAGCAAAGGTCAACCACGTTGCTGTCCTCCCGGAACAATCAACGACGGCACTGAGTGTGTTTTCCCAGCGGCCTCCGTGTGTCCCGAGGGAAGCTGGCTCGATGGCCACTACTGTGTTAGCAGACCGCTCTGCCCCAAAGACTTGGAATGGGACGGCAAACACTGCTATGACCCAAAGGGCCCTCGCTGTCCGCCAGGCACCAACCCCGACAAGGACACGTGTGTCTCTACTACCGACCCGTCCTGTGGAAGTCCCGATTTCACCTTCAAAGATGGAAAGTGTGTCTCTATATATGACCCCATCTGCGATGCTGAGTTCAAGTTTGTCGATGGCCGCTGCGTGTCCCGCAAGGATCCCACATGCCCAGACAAGGATCTGAAATTCCAAGACGGCGCTTGTATCTACCCTCCTGGCCCGACGTGCCCCCAAAACAGCACTGTGGACAGAAGTGGCCGTTGCGTGGGCGACGCGCCACCGACGTGCGAGGATGACAATTACCATCTTACTGAGACGGGAGTATGTCGCCACAAAGGCGAACTTACCTGCAAACAAGGCAAACTGGTCGACAAGAAGTGTGTGACTGAAAAGACGCCTTCGTGCAAGGAGGGAACTATGGACGGCAACCTGTGTGTGAAGACGGATATTTGTGGTACCGATGGCTTCGTGCTCAAGGGCGAGATGTGCACAAAATCACACACGGCTAGCTGTGAATACATCGGTTGGACACTCTATAAGAACGCCCATGGCGAGGATTATGCTTGCTGTCCTGAGGGTCTCCACTACGACAACGGCCAATGCCAAGGAGGTACCGACATGTATGACCATTGCCCGGACGAGACCACAAGGGAAGGAGACTGGTGTTACTACCCCCCGGTCCAACCAACATGTACTGAAGAGGAAGGGGACTTGATTGGCGGCGAGTGCGTGAAGAGAGCCGCCCCGGATTGTGACGAGGGCATTTTCCATGCTGGTAAATGTGTTCTCAAAGAAAAGCCCGTTTGTGAGCCCCCCTCCATGCCCGACGGGGATCGATGCATTGTACCGGGGGGGCCCACATGCCCTGAAGGCAGCAAACCATTCCACGGAGAGTGTATTTCGAAGGGGAACCCAACTTGTTCCAAGGACTTTCGCCTAGAAAAAGGCAGCTGCGTCTCCATCAAGACTCCGCACTGCGAGAACGGTTATATTCTCGATGGCATTGTTTGCAAACACCGCGACCAGCCTGTGTGCGACCCCCCCTTGACTTGGAGCAACGGAGCATGTGTTGGGCCAAACGGTCCTCGCTGCGGGCCGCTCGAAACCTACATCAACGGCGAATGTGTCTTGAACAAGCCGGCAGACTGCAAGGGCAGCAACTATCAGCTGATCGGCGGCAAGTGTGTCATCAACGGCGATGGGCCTGTCTGCGACCCACCCTACACGCGCGTTGGCGGCAAGTGCGTCTCTTCCGACCCCGCCACTTGTCCCGACAACCACACGATGATCGACGGCGAGTGTGTCTCGGACAAGGATCCCAGGTGTGAAAACGTGGATATGCGATTCGATTCTCAGACGGGCAAGTGTGTGTCCAAAAAGGGCCCCCAGTGTTCGGATAACACACAGTTCAAGAATGGTCGGTGTGAAGGCGACGGCGAGCCTGAGTGTCTCAAGGACCACACGCTCAACGACAAGGGGGAGTGTGTTGCTGATAAGCCTCCCACGTGCCCAGAAGGCACGGAGCTGGACAACGGGCGCTGTGTCCTCATCAAGCTCCCGGATTGTCCTGATGGTGGCAAACTTGTTGGCGGCAAATGTGTTGCTCCCAAGCCCCCTGTGTGTCGTGATGGTCTTGAACCGTCTGGCAAAGCCTGTATCCGTCCCGGTCCACCCCTCTGTGGTGAAAACACGGCCTTCGATAAAACCACCGGCAGGTGTGTCGTTTCCATCGAGAGAGAATGTTTCAACATGGAGATTTGCCCTGCCATTGGTGCTCCCGCCTTGTCGGCATCATGAATACGTCCATCCGATTGCAATGGTCAGAGGAGCCCTCCACTGGAATCTCTATGCCATGGCGATTGAATCATGTACTTTAGAAACATTTTTGCATACTAAAATACCCATGCCTTTTTTAATCCTTTCTCTTTTCCCGGTGCTCGATGTGGCTAGAATTTTGCTGTGTGCGCTATTCTTCACACTATAATATACGCGACCACACGCTGAAGCATGAAAGGTGCGAGGTGTTAAGATGACCGGCGAATTTGAAATGCCGGTGCTTTGCTAGCTAGTCGATTTCCAAAGTGTCCTAATAATACTGCCTCCCCCGCACAAATCCAAGACTGATGGAAAGCCTCTCCCGGTATTTGCAGTAAGATGTTGACCACCAGGCGTGATCCCATATAAGTACGCCCATTTCCAAGTATCCTCGTCAAGTATCAGGGACAAACGTCGCAAATGAATCCAGTCGTAGGTTGCACCTCGAGATTTATGGATCCGACGTTGGAGTCGACCGCAACACGCACCCAGTCACACAGTGGAGTGCTTGATAAAAGCAACCACCCTCATTACTCTTTTTTTTTTTTTTTTTTTTCTTTTCGTTTTTGGCCTAGGAAAAAAAATTACATCAAACTCATCCCTGTCTACTAAAAAATTTATAAGCCAACCGGCTGCTGGTTCCCTTCTTCAAAGCGACGCGCTCTAGCTTCAGGAAGCTCCACTGCCAAAAGTGGAAAGTTGTTGGAGATGAATGGCACGCCACATTCTGGACTCGCTTCGATTCTTAGCCGATGCGCTTCACCGACTAAAACTAAAAATTTGGCAGTCACATGCTTGATATCTACCGCCTGATACTGGATTGGATCTCGTTTGCGAATCTGACATATTAAAATGAAAAATCCCAACGTGTCGATTCACCATCGGCCAAGTGTAGTGGACATTCGACCGACCTTCCACTTTTGGTAAAATTTGGAGCAATGCAACCTAATGAGTCAAAGAAAACTTCGAAAGCTTGCTTTATAATGCTGTTTACTAACTGATTAGAGAGAAAAAACTTTGTGCATCCAATGACTTGCCGGGGCTCGTTCAACTGCTATCTGTGCCAGCCATCATGATCCAGTATTCCCACACTGAAGTTAGCTTCACCATCAATTTCCAATATCGGCACTCAAAAGCTTGCTTTGGGAAACAATGATTGCATATCAGGTATTTTGCATTATGCAGGGCAAAAGAAACTTTGGCGTTGTGCTTTCATTAGGCTTTTGATCTCGTGATGATTGTCCTTGGCTAGGCCCCAATCCCGCCTTTATGAATCGTTGAACGTTTCCCGGAACATGATTGCGAGCAATCTGCATCGGTAGTACCGAAAATTTGGCGTCCTCTGTTTGCTTGATGATGCCGATATCGCATCTCACTCGAGCTATATATTTCTTACCACAACATTCCGACGGTCCTTCTGCGTCTGCTCTCCAATGGTTGCTCTTCGATGCTTGATCCTCACCACTCTTGAGACGTCAGGAAAATAATCATGCGCCACATGAAAGAAATTATGGACAAGCAAGTTGTCCCGATCCCCCTTATAACTCCCCAGCAAACTTCTTCGATAATTTTGCCACCTTCAACTGTCGAATCGCAAACAACGTTCCCGGAGCCTCGTTTTGATTCAAGATGGATATGCATTTTTTGCGTTGCCATGATCAATGCACACTCGTGGGGGATAAATTCAGCCTATGCTGTGTTTTTAGCTCAATATATCGCAAATGATACATTTCCCGGCACCTCACACCTTCAGTACGCATTTGTCGCGTCGACAAGCATTGGCTTCACACTCCTCGTCTCTCCTCTATCAACTGTCGTTGTTAGAGAATGCGGTGCCAAGCCAGTCATGTTCTGTGGAGCTCTCGCCTTGTCATTGAGCCTAGCATGTGCCAGCCTGTCTACAAAGTTATGGCAAATCTTTCTGTCTCAAGGAGCACTCTTTGGTGTGGGCCTGGGGCTACTCTTTTTGCCATCAGTGACCATCATCGCACAGGAATTTCCAGATCGATCACGAGGTCTTGCAAACGGAATTGCCTCTGCTGGTGCATGTCTTGGTGGGCTTACATATTCTCTTTGCTCAGAAGCCTTGATTCATAATCTCGGCCTTGGGTGGACCTTTCGGGTCTTGGGCATCATCACCTTAGTGGTGAATTTTAGCTGTATTCTATGCATCAGGAATCAACATCAGACTGTGAGGCCTGATTCATTGGCATTTGACACATCTTTTCTGAGGAAAACCGAGTACCTTCTCGTCGTGGCATTCGCTTCATTGAGCATGATGGGTTATTTTGTACTGATCTACACGCTGGCCAATTATGGTGACGAGATAGGCCTTCGTAGGTCTCAATCTGCTGTTATAGCGGCTTTGTTTAGCCTAGGTCAAGCAGTCGGTCGACCAATCATGGGACATCTCATAGATTCCGTGGGATGCATCAACATGACCACGTTGTGCACATTCCTTGGTGGCATCCTACCACTTGGGCTCTGGATAACCGCGAAAAGCTACCCGGTGCTCATCACCTTTGCGATTCTAGAGGGAACAATAGCCGGAATCTTCTGGGTGACAGTCGCATCTCTCATGACTGAGGTAGTGGGGCTCAAAAGCTTGCCATCTGGTTTAAGCATCCTGTGGATCGTTGTGGCATTACCTTCGACATCTGGCGCGCCCATCGCTCTCCAGATAGTGGCTCAGACAGGGAGCTATTTCGGCGCACAATTATTCACTAGTTTTATGTTTATTGCGGCTACAATTTGTTTGATTTTCCTTCGTGGATGGAAAATCCGGCAAGAAGCAAGCAAGGTAACAAACCAACCACGAACAATGGACGCGCCTGCAAAGCAAGAAGACCAAGAATTGGGGTTTAACAAATATCTCGCTTCATATTTTGAGTGGAGGATTGTCTGAAAGTTTCAGGGGAATAGCATCTACATGCACTATGCCACATCTTTTACAACGGCAAAGGCGAAGTGGCTTCGCTGATACTTCCTGCAATTCTGGCCTATATTGTATTCGAATTATGTACTTGGAGCTAGCAAAAGGTTTTGTTCAAACTATGTATTAGTATAATAATAGTATGAAAGTCAATCACCTATTTACATGATAAGAGCTTGGGTCGAGCCCCCAAGTAAACTAGTCCATCGAGTCGTGGACTGAAGAGCCCAAATTCTCTTTACTTGCTCGACCGCTTTTCGAATGTTCCCACACTTTGTCAATCTATGAAGCGACTCCAATCTCTCTAGAAAGAATTTTCGATGATCTTCTGTTGAGCTTTCCGACGCAACGATGAAATATGACCATGCAAACAGATGTCGGCCGAGGGTGTCGACATATCTGTCTACTTTCGATGTCAGCTCCTTGAAGCACTCGACTTGAGATACAGTCTCGTCGTATTTGGGATTGTGTACAACTCTTTGGATGTAAATCTGGCATGCCAATTTAATCATATCAAAGAGATATGTCATGAGCTCTTGGAATTCCGGGTGCAGGCTCGAACAAAATCTCAAGAATTCCAGGCAATTCTCACCGTGGGTCAAGAGGAATTGTGCACCTTCCATTTCATCAAACAGAGCCTCACCGAAGAGGCAAACCCTACACAGTATTTTGAGAATCTAGAGCACCAAAACCCGCCTTATAAGCAATGGTTGGGGTCAGACGTACCTCAGCAATTGGATCCTAACAAAATTTCCAAGAGTGGAATTAAGACCTATTGAATTGGACCCCATTATTTTCACCAAGGCCCTTAATGAGCCGTAGACCAACTTGAAGTCTTCACTCCCGCTGATCATTTCCCGGATATGCAGAAGAAGCAAGGCCGTCATAGATGACTCATCTTGGTGAGGAGGTGACTCTTTTGATCTCACAATGAGATCGCGGATCAAGGAATAGTAAAGAAAGGACCTAGGTGACTCAGACACACCAAGCTGCAACGACAAGTGCTGCTCGGCAACTATCATTATGGCCTTTCTCACAAGGGTGTCACCCTCTGACATTGGCAATATCAAATCTCGGTATCCATTGAATCCTAGGTCGATGACGGCAGTAATCGGAGCGACGTGGTCGGAAACTGCCACAGTAACTAGTTAGCACAATAATAGCGGTGACCGAAATATGGCCAAGGACATACAATATTGAAGATACCAACGTGTTTCTCCATCTATGTGATCGAGCCCCGGATCAATCCAAAGTGCCAACATATCCTGGCCACTGGCTTCTTCAGCTACAGGCTCGTTTACGCAATTTTGTTCGCTTTCAAGGTTCGAAATATCCTCAGTAATTGGCTTTTCTAAATTAGGAAAGCTCTCTTGCGCGCTGTAGTGGATGAGGGAGAGAGGAGGTTCATGGTCAGCTCCTTGCTCAATATCGAGTGGCAATAATAGCCATGAATTTTCTTCGTTCAACTCCTGCTGTGTATCCAATTGGATTAATTTAGTGCAAGATTCATTTTCAGTAGTGGGTCGAAGACTGCACTGTTCTGGAGAAGCAGGATCGTCGTCACTATCATGCCTCCTCGCTGGCTCCGCAATGAGGCAAGGCGTCCGTTTATATGATAGTGTTTTTGGAACCCACTTTCCAACCATCTTTCCTCGAGCCGCTAATCCATCGTTGAAACGATATCTGACAGTGGATTGTGTACAACTCAAACCCTTCTGCACACATTTGCGACACACTGGCTGTTGGAGGTCGCAATCAATTCGACGCCGTGCGCATTCATAGCACCCTGACGCGACGTCAGCACTTTGCTTGAGGAGAAAGGAAGTAAAAGACGGCATCATGGAACAACCTTTGACTTTGGGCCTTTTCTTGCCTTTCTTGGGTGTTTGTGGAAACTCGGCCAAACCCATGGCGAAGCTAGGGCTGAGGCGACTCGCGGCTTAGGTCGCCTCGGTTCGGGCCACTAACAAGAAGTACAGAAGCTTTGAAATTCACACCGGCCAGTGCAGTGTTTTCCAAAACAGAAATAAGAAATCCGGCCAATAAGGAGAGCACCACGCCCTTCTACCTGCACCGTTGCCGGAACGTCGGTCGAAATGATGCGACGATTATGAGTCTTCGTAAATGGATCGTATGCTCAAAAGTAGAATCGCTTCATCCTCATCTTTCATGCGATGACTGTAATGAACCAGGAACAAAGTGTGATCTGATGGAACACCGTTGGAGAAACAGCAACAGCGATTGAAAAGTTCATGATAGCCATAGCCCTGCAAGACGGCAAGTGACCAAGCGCGACCACGGAACAAGGTTACGAGCTAGCCAAAAGTGGAAGTTTGTTGGAGAAATTCCCCAATTCTACCAATCAGAAACCGATATCTCCTAGCATCTAATCACAGCTTTACTTAGATAGGAATAGCGTCATTGTCACACGTGTCTTTAGCTATTGCTCGCCGCATCCGCCTTCTGGGCTAATTTCTGGGAATATGAGATGGTTTTGGACATTTTTCCCCCGACTTTGCAAATCTTATCTGAGTAAATGATTAAATTTGCTATATCTTGAAATTATTCTCCATTTGGATCTCGCCTGCGTCAATATCTCTGGAGGAATGAATTATAGGGTAGGAGGTGTGCATGTTGAAGAAGGTGCTTCACCAACGCACACCGGTCAGATGAAAACACCTTAGTCGCATCGATCGCATTTCATCTCAAAATGGGACTAGTCGAACATGGATGTCCCTTTGTGGATAATACTCCTATCATACTACTGTCCTTTGACACGGATTCTCCTCATACATAGTAGGAACATGCGAAAATAGCTTTAGATAGTGGGTCACAAAACCGGACAGAGGTACAAGTACAAAGGACGAAGTTGATTCTTCAAATATGAGAGAGAACGACAATGGGATATATAACAAGATCTGTTGGTGAGAGACGTGCTATTTGTGCGTCTGAGATTTGTGTCATTGTGCAGAAGATCGCATCGACCCCGTGTCGAGGCATCGGCTCCACTGCGATTGTCTGCGGTCAGATGCGGGGAATGAGGAGGTGCGACAAGTTGGTGGGGTTGATGATGGCTTTTGCCTACTCATTGGACAACATGATTCAGCAGTCATCAACTTGGTTACTCCGCATCATCATCCAAACTCTGGCTAGCTCTGCGGTGGCCACTGCTGTACAAAACACAACCACATTAGTAGATAAACGCAGCATCGTGTCTGCCGGTAGTAGCCATATTTAGTGCCCTGCTTTGACACAAAGGCCTAAACCAGCACCTCACCAATTGCAGGGCAGCCATGGCTCAAACATTCGTGGCCCATGACGAACGCTTTAGATCGATCCTCGGCTCAAACCCGATGATTGATTTAATTGCACAGAACGACGAATACCCGTTTGCACATGAAGCCGGTGTATTCATTGATGCTTCTGATGAACTGTTTATTACCAGCAGTCGCTTCAACGACAAGAAGACAAACGAGCTGCGGATCCAAATCACCAAAGTCCTCCTCGGTGACAGGAAAACAAATGTAACCTTGGAGGAAGTCGACTCGAGTAAAGTGCCCATGGGCAACGGCGGCGTCAACTACGGCGATGACAGCGTCTTGTTCTGTGCACAAGGCTCGCACATATTGCCTAGTGGACTCTACAAGATGAGCGTGAAGCCGCCTCACGAAGTTTCGCTGGTAATTTCTCACTACCACAATCGCCCCTTCAATTCGGTCAACGACGTCGTTATCCACAGCGATGGCTCCATCTGGTTCACCGACCCAACCTACGGATATGAGCAAGGCTACCGACCCCGGCCGAGGCTCCCTAGTCAAGTTTACCGGTACGATCCCAACAGCAAGGGGATTCGGGCAATGGCCGATGGGCTTGGCCATCCAAACGGCATTTGCTTTTCTCCCGACGAAAAGACAGTATACATCACGGATACAGACTGGTATCACGGCGACGGCACTTCCGATGACTCCAAAGCTTCAACAATGTGAGTGCCCATGATGGGTCCATGGTCCGACAGTAGCAATAATTTTGACATTTACAGCTATGCGTACGACGTGGCTACCTATCACGGCGAACCGTTCTTGGTCAACAAGCGGTTGTTTGCCATGGCTGATGTCGGAATCCCAGATGGCATCAAGTGCGACATGGATGGAAACGTCTATAGTGGTTGCTGGGATGGCGTGAACGTGTGGTCACCTGGTGGCGTCTTGCTTGGACGGGTTGCCGTTGAAGGAGGAGCAGCTAATTTTTGCTTCGGTCGCAGTGGTGAGATGTTCCTGCTGAATGAGCACAAGCTATGGAGAGCCCAGTTGGGGTCGCACGTTCGCGGAGCCTTGTTAGGGATCTAGCAAGCCTGTGTCGGGGTTGTGTAGCATTAGAACGGGTAATCGGCAACGCAACAGGTTGCGGGCGGGTGGGGTTTTAGCACCGCTACTGTGCCGCGATTCGCGATATTATCAAAATTTAGGGAGCACTTTGGAATGTATTCACCATCCAAATGACATAGAACTGCGCAGGAAATTCACCGAATGTCTCCAGTCTTCTCGCCCTTTCATTCAGGTCATGCCCCTTCTCAAAGTTTGGCATCTTAAAATTCCGTTCGACCGAGAAAGCGCGCCTCGCATGCACTGGCCCAAATAACTCTCTCGATTGGTGTCATTTATATCCCTCTTGAATTGATTGCATGCTGCATGTCGGATATAACGCGGGCGCTTGGTCATGAGTCGAGTGGCCCGACGCGATGCCATTTCGGCTACCCAGTCCCCGCTTCCCCGAGAATTAGACTGGCGCTTCTTCCTTCCAAAACCTGTCCAAGAAAGCGTAGAACCAGTAATAAGGAGAAGGTGCCATCTTGCCCCCGACACGGGGCTTTCCCCGTTGCCGAATGGCACTAAATAACCCCAGAAATGATGCTCACGGTCCCCCGCAAATCCGGGGTATGAGCATGTATGTGGAGATGGAGAAGCAGCAGGCGCTTGAGCAGCATTTAAAGCTTTAACACAACCCTTTACGTCTTTATAAAATGCCGTGGTAGAATTGAAGCACATCTCTGCATCGTACGAGTAGAGAAAGCGCAAGCTTTTGAAGATGAAGCCCTTCAGCACCCCATTTACTTTTGTTACAGATCGGCTGAGAGGACGAGGCGCAAAGTCAGCATGGATCGAGTACTTGATCACGGCCACTTGTGGCCTCGGGTATGTGCCAACATATCATCTCAAAAAGACGAAAAATTGCATACTAACCACTAATTTGGTAGAAACATGCTGTTTGGTTATGACCAAGGTATCATGGGAGGCTTTCTCACCAGCCCGCCATTTGAGCGAACATTCCCCGAGATTTCCAATGGCAACTCGACGCTGCAGGGATTTACGGTACGTGCCCAGTTGAGGTCCATTGATACACTGTTTTAAATTTAATGCCAAAAAGGTCGCGGTATATGAAATTGGGTGCGCAATCGGTGCTTTGAGCGTCATTGTCGGCGGCGACTTGTTCGGCCGTCGAGTTACTGTCATGCTGGGACAGCTCATCATCATTTTTGGCGCAATCTTGCAAGCCTCGGCGTTCGGCTTGCCACAGTTAATCGTGGCTCGCATCGTTAGTACGTGACAGAGCACTTAAAAGTCTGAGTGCGTTGACTAATTCTATGCAGCTGGTGTGGGCAATGGAATGGCTGTTGCTGTTCTCCCCACGTGGAATGGAGAGTGCTCTCGCGCGAGTAACCGAGGACGCTCCGTTTTGTGGCAGCTCAACATCAACATTGTGGGTCCTATCGTACAAAGCGAACAGGGGAGAAAGCTTTAGATTTACTAATTCGATGTTTAGTTTGGCATTGCACTCGCGTATTGGGTTGACTACGGCCTCACAGTGTCTCCAGTTACCGGTGATACTGATTGGGCTTGGAGACTGCCTCTCGCACTGCAATGTGTTTTCGCCGGTGCAACTATAGTCATGGCATTATTCCTTCCTGGTATGAACTGGCGACTTAATCTGACGAATAAAACTGCTTTGCTCCGATACTCATTTTGCCTGGCCAGATTCACCACGAGCCCTCATCCGTAAGGGCCGTATCGTAGAAGCAAGAAACGTTGTCGACATGCTGTCTCTCGTTGCTGACCCTGTCGCTCACAACCAAGAAACAGTCAGTTGCATTTTATTTATACCTATACAAGCACGCTAACATTGGTCTGCTTTCAGGATCACACCATGTCGATGATTGAAGAGACCCTTCTGGAAGAAATGGAGAGCAATTCTAGCTGGCACGACATTTTTACCCAAGGCAAGCCGAGATTCTTCCAACGGTTGGCCCTTGCGGTCATGAGTCTTTGCATGCTACAGATTAGCGGTGTCAACCTGATCACTTACTATGCGTACGTAATGCCCACATTGCAGTCTGATCGTTGGTGAGAGTTGAATCGACTAACTGTAATGATATTCAGGCCTGTAATTTTTCAAGATACCATCGGAATGTCACGCAACACAGCGCTACTTGTCGCCGGGTTTAATGGACTGGAATATTGGCTGGCTACCTTCATTCCAATCCCTCTTGTCGACCGCGTTGGCCGTCGGCCCCTCATGCTGTTTTCTGCGATAGGACAGGCCATATGCATGGCCGTTCTTGCAGCCACGATCGCATATCCAAATAGCATTGCCTGTGGCTACACTGCCACCGTGTTTCTTTTGTGAGTGTCAGTTCCGGCCTGAAATTACCGATCTGACCCGAAACAGCATCTTCAACACATGTTTTGCAATCGGATTTGACGGCATTCCCTTCCTCCTCCCCGTGGAACTTACGCCGCTACAAACTCGTGGAAAATCGGTCGCTATCGCCACAGGCATGTTTTGGCTTTGCAGTACGTGATGGAAATAACTCCCCAATCTGAATGGCGAACTGACATTCGCAGACTTTTTTGTTGTTATGATCTCACCCATCCTGATTGCCAACATCAAATACGGCACATACATTTTGTGGACAGCCACCAATTTCGTCTTCGTACCGATGATCTACTTCTTGAGTACGTCTTGGGGAAATTCTTCTTTTCCACCTTCATTCATTTTCTGACAGATTCACAGTCCCAGAGACCTCGAATGCCGCATTGGAGGATATTGATGTGTTGTTCGAGATGAACCCGACCTGGATTATCGGCCCAGGCTCCAAGAACAAACTTGCCGAAATTACAGCAAATAGACAAGCTCAGGATGTCGGAGATTTGAGCTATGAGAAAGCGGCCCAGTCTGATCGAATCGAAGATGCTGCAGCTCAATAACTTGTGTTTTATCATTGCGTCCTATTTCAACGGTGATAGAGGGGATGAATGTGGGTAGAAGGGTGATGAAATACAACAACTACCCTTACATGCACTAATATGAGATAATCAAGCATGGTCACATAGTAACCCGACCAGTAGCACGTTCGCCCTATCGACTACATTGGTGGGGGTGAGTGATAACTCATCGTGCCGGTTCTGTCACAGACAATGTCTAGGTAGATCGGCCCGTTTTCATCACTGACCCAGTCAAATATCACGGTTCCAAGGCATCTATGACGCTATCGGTGGCTGTTAATTCGCTGAATAGCTCTCTTTTGCACACTAGTATAGTGATTGTCTGGCCTGAAAGTGATTGGTGCCTTGATCTAGTGAACAGAATTTTGGCAAGAACCTTCAGACCGCCCAAGTCATCACATTATGATCGTTTATAGAGATGATGCGGCGGGCTTTTATTTCTCAGAACTTCATTTTCCCTTGAAAAACCATCTGTCCTCTCAATATTGGCAGGCCGCATTTACTCCTTCATATTCTTATTGGGACATTGCAACTGTGCATGCTTAACAAAATGCAATTGAAGGCTGGATATTTGTTTTGCTTTTTGGCAGGGAGCATCGCTGCCGGCATAGACGAATACTACGAGTGAGTCGTAAAATACCCCAACGCGCACATGCATTCGTCTAAGTATCATAGCAAACCACTCCCGGGTCGTATCGAGGTTCGCGAAACTCAGCAAGTCGGATCAAAAACGATTCCTGCCAACGCCCAAATCACCCAAAAGGCTCGGCGCGAAGAAGGCAGCTGGTACGACGTATTTGGCACTGTGAGCAATATTTACGATGACTATGTCCCGAATGTCGATTCCATTGGTTCGGTATGGGCTAGTAAAGGCAAGGAACTAGCCTCCAGCGCGCACAGCGATATCTTGGATCCATGGGGGTGGAAAGCTGCGGCAACGAGGACGCAAGATGCGACCGAGACATCAGAGATTTCGTCGGCTTGTCATTCTGCAGATGCGGATGGATCCGCTGCGATGTTGAGGGGAGGAAATTTCGGCATGGTCCAAACTATCGTTGTCGCCTTCACAATCTTCTGTTACCTGATTTAAACCAACAGTCGCACGTTGAGTCTTACCATGTTTTACAGATTCGGTTAGAGAAAATTTAGCAAAAAGAGTCAATGCCGACAGTATTTCCGTGGTCACCAATTAATGCTCAATGTAGCATAAGAATCCGCGTACTAAAAGACTCAAAACGTGATAAATGAGCAAGCCGCAAGGATTTCATGTTGGTCAAGGCGGGCTACAATTCCAATCAAGAAAACAAATCGATTAACTAGAACATCGTGGAAATATTTAGATTTATTTTCAGTATCGTCCTCAATTTACAAGTCTCGATTCTATGCAAGGTGCCCTCGGAAAGTGCACCATCGCCCTCATCAGACCTGTTCAACGATGGCCTAGACTAAGAAATATGCGGGATTGTTTCTTGTTTGCCACGTTACCGCCAATCTACCGTCTCCATATGCTACATTCCACTCAATATTGAAGGATCACATCATCTATACAGGCTAAACTCCAAACGAGGAGAACTGTTAAACCACTTTCCAGAAATTCGCAACGGTCGCGACGCATTGCGTCGTTGGTATCCATTTAAACTTCAGCGTGGGTCAATTCGCAATTTGATCCAAACCGACTAGAGCGACTAATCAAAACAACCAGTCAGAATTTCCGATGGCCAGAAGCCAAAAGAAACTGCTGGAATCTTCTAGGTCCAATGAATAAGACGCATCTTCCGCCATTCGTTACGATGGCGAGAAAAATCACAGCCTGGCGAAAGCAAGACTAAGCAGCTAGTTTACGGTCAGACTCCTACCGGAGAAATGCCGGCATAATCCTTGGTGTTCAGATAAGGGCGCGATCGACTGAAGGGCGCGCAACCAGTGACCGCTTTTAAATCCTGGCGGCCCGCCAACTTTTTCCAGGCTGTCACAGCACAAATTCGGCACCAAGAGCCTCGTTTCCGTCACGAATAACGACCGAAGCCATGGCTTCCGTGGCGCGCACTTTTCTGGCGTTTCAGCACAACGCAAAGCTGTACAACCTCCAGACCAAGGTCCTCTCGGTGCTTCCCTTCAACAGCCTTGAAGAAGACAACCGGCAACTGTTCAAGGACGGCGGCGACGATGCATACGCCGTAGTTACAGAGCAAACGATTTTCCACCCGCAGGGAGGTGGTCAGCCGTCAGACGTCGGCAAAATTACCAGCACATCATCCGGCGCCTCCTTCGACGTGTCGGCAGTGCGGATGGACGCTGTCCGCGACGGGCAAGCCTTGCATTTCGGGCGCTTCAACCTGTCGGAGAAGGGCGGGATCTTCGAGGCGGGCGAATCAGTCGAGCAGGCCATCGACGTCGAGAAGCGCCTTTTCTACTCGAGACTGCACACGGCCGGCCACGTTCTGGGCTCCGCCGTGAGACATCTTCTCGAGAAGGAGGTTGAGGGATTTGACGAGCTCAAGGCCTCGCACTTTCCGGACTCCGCATCCTGTGAATTCCAGGGCCTGATCGATGGCAAGTGGAAGGACCCGATCCAAAAGAAACTGGACGAGTTCATCAAGGCAAAGATGCCCGTCGAGGTCGATTGGTGGGACGAGGACGATTTCCGAAAAGAGGGGCTGGAGCGGTTGATTCCTGACCGAAGCTTTGCGCCACCGGGCGAGAAGTTTCGCGTCGTGAAAATTGTCGGCGCTGAAGTCTACCCGTGCGGAGGCACGCATGTCGACACGACAGACTTGTGCGGCGAGACCAAGGTGAGGAAGATTTCTAGAAGTAAGGGCAAGTCAAAGGTCAGCTACGTGGTCAATAATTAGAGGCGGGATTTCATGATACACATGTGTAGAATAAAATAGATGAAGAGAAATGGTTGATGACCATCTTGCGTGTCCAAGGCTAAAGTTATATATGCTATGAGGCTTTCTCCAAGGCTGAGTATATCTAAATGACATTCTATATTTTCAACATCATTCATGTTCATTGACATCGGTTCTCGGGGACAGCCCTACTGGAGAGATGATTAGCAGTTTAGGTGGCCGGAATAGTATCCTGAAGATTATTTTTAAGCTGAAGGGTATATGGTGGATCTGGAGTTTGTGACCTGAATCAGCCGCTCTCAGACTACCTTGTACTCGCGTCTGCATTAAGTTGAAGCTATGTCTATTGGTAGACTAGACAAATCAATTCACCTGTGCCAGTAGCTGAAGATTGCTTTGCTCTCGCACAACGTTTTATAGCTCTACTCGTGTGTGCTATACTTTGTCACTCATCGCCAACATACAGATCTGAATCTTTCCCTTGACTATTTCGTTTACGAATTCGTGATACAGTTCTGTCCTACTCAGCCAGGCCTGTATCCTTCTTCTTAATTTCTCCATGGACTGATGCAAACCGCTTATAAGCCTTTGAGGCCGTATCATTTTACGAATGCATAAAATTTGCTCAATGTTTCAGTTATATCTTTTGTTGATGTGTTTGATTGATGCCTTGGCTGTCTTACCTTGCATTGCATCGACTAGTCTAGCGTCACATCATTGTCCAAAACTCCCGTACTTTTTGGCGAGCGGGGGCTTTCTGTTTTGCAAGGCGACCGATTGCCTCACTTTAATGCACCCAATCATTTATTTCTGGCGGCAAGAGAACAAGTAGTATGCCTAACCTGGTGTTCTAGGATAGAACCACACTGCGTAGTTCGCGATTAGCGAGAGACGCATTGCTACCTAAATGAGACTACATAGTACACCATAAATATAAAACCAATCAATATGATATCGAAATGAATTAATCCCTTTGAATATAATTTCTTCGACTTTCCCCGTAAATAATGTTTACTTTAGAATGTTTATTCTTACTAGGCTTACTCATGTAATGGCTGTATTAAGGGACTATCTACATAATAGTTATTCACATTGCTAGCTACCACAAAAGTGATATGAACATCCCGCTAATGCCGAGGGTAATCGCAGCCTATATTTCGCCTAGGCTTGGGTTATATATTTCTTACTGCTTTCATACTTGCTATCAATTTTGACCATAAGTTTCAATGCCAAGCATTCATCATACTTCACTCCTTTGATGATGAAACAGAATGATATTGAATTGAGGCTATGGTAAATAATTAAGATTCGCATGAAAGCAGAAGTCCTACAGCATCACATATCGTCTGCCTTTACATTGTTACCAGCCCTCAGATACCTGCCCTCCACCCGCGATAGCCGCAATTCTCATGAAAATCCACTGGAACTGCAAAAGTTCTATATCCGGAAGTTCTTCTGGGCTATTTTCTCGGATTACAAATATTTGCCCTGTTGTGATAGGCAATCCATTTCTATTATAGGCAATCTGTTTGCCCCATTCGAGATCATCAAGCCTAGCTTGGTTGAGGAAATTATCACCTCGAATCTCTTCAGTATTATGAAAAGAAGAAGGCTTTAGCCAATGGAATTGTAAGTGGATTTCCTTATCCGTTTTTAGTATAGGTTTTAAGGCAAACCTAGCTTGATTCCACCACTGATTGAACTCTGCGCTTAGGCAGATAAGATTCCGAGACTTATACATACCCCCTTGTTGGAATAGTTCTTTCCATTTGGTACCAAAATCAGGCCAGAAGAATTTCAACAATTGATATATGGCTGATTGTGGACTTTTTTGGCATCCGTGGTACCAGAACTGTTGTATCGGCATAGCCTGAAAGTCATCATTTCCTACAAAGGGAAAGATATGAGCAACTTCGGGGTTTTTAGTGTCTGTGATTAAGCAATGGTTCCCATCTCGGGAATTTGCTATCGCGGAATTTGATGCATTTGGAATGACAGGCACTCCTCGGTTTGTAATAACTAAATGACAGCATTAGGAGACTATGGGGGACATGGGTATATGGGCATGCGAGATGAACATACATGTTGTTAAGGACCAAGGAGCAGCATCACAGAGAATCTTCCAAAAGCCTCCTAGACCAAGATCCGAGTGGGGATTACCGGGAATATAATCTTTTATGAAATGATTGCTCAGCTCAACTAAAAGATCCAGTGGCGAAGTCATTATAATGCCAAGACTAGTTGCGTTCGGCAGGCCCATATCGGAATCCTGAAAAATAGATTGCAGTAAATTGAAGAAGGCGCGACGTTGAGCAAAGTTGTCAACATAAGTGCCGACTGTTTGATCAGATAGACTTGCGCTAGAGATGCTGTGTTGCAAAGGCTCTGGGGGGCTTATGACCAGTCGATCAAATCGTTCCAAGTCATTATCGGGGAAGTTTGTTTGGGATCGGGACGGAATATCCTCGCGTGTGAGTTTGTTATCACTGGCTGCCATATCGAAATTGTTGTCTTGGCTATGACAGAATTTGAAATTGGGCGATAGAATGGGAAAAAGAACACAAGATTTCAGAGGGTGGGCCATATCTTAAATATCCACAGCTCACTCCAAAAGGGTTGCTTCATGGTTCGCAAATTTTATCGAAAGATAAGCTTTATGCAGTAGCCGCTGAAGGCCTTTTCTAGAAGGTTATCTCCGATGTGTTGTATGAGACTATTGGAGATACTGTGCACAAGGCTATAAGGGTATCACAGCCTAACTGTTTGAACCCTGCTGTGTAAAGCTTATTGTGTTGGGCCGTATTGGGCCTCAAGGTTAGTAATGATAGTTCCGATCAATCTTTTTAGTTCCTTTGAAGAGGAACAGTTCAACAGGGTGACCTGCGGAACAGATAGACTTTTCAGTTTATCGGTACGATTGCCCTCGCACCAAACTATCAACTAAGAACCTATGCAAGATGAAAACTTTGATAGAAAAACCCTAAATAAAAAAGCTGGCTTGCCAGCCAATTCCAACGGTTATTAATGATAGTTATTCCATGGTTCAAATCAGACTCGAAATGCCAGGTGGCCGCAAATTTGAGTAAAAGGCAACCTCGCATCTTCTAAACCAAGCACTGGTCCTTTCTACCACTACAGCGAATGAATCATTTTAATTCTAGGTTGGGAGAAAGGCGGTTGGTTCAACCGGGTGATCCAGGAGCCGGCCACAAAGCTGGCATACAAATATTGTTCAACAGGTTTGGTCGTGAAAGTCTTGTCGCCCTGACCAAAATAACAAATAGTTTAATCCAATACAAACTTTGCCCTGATCATCGGAGATAGGGTTCACCCCTTGGCGAATGAATCATGTATTTAGGAATTTTTGTCCACAATGCAAGGGGCTTTGTCGGTTCTAGTCGGTCTGACTGTTTCTGGATCGCTTGGAATCAACTCGGAAGGTTTCACTTCGTTATCGGGGATACATTCGAACGAGGTTATCCCTTTTGGCCTGAGGTAAGGGCCCAATGACGGGAGAAAACAGACGAGAAGACCAATGAGAGCATCCAATGCGCTCCAAAACTCTACGCAATGTTGTAAATAACGATTTCAAAGCGAAAAGAAAGTCCAACGACAGACTAGTTGGTGAAAATTTGTACTTACCAACCATTGTAATAGATCGGAAACCGCCCTCATTACCAAATTGAATACCCAAGAATCTCGTAATTGATGTGGCGATATCAATTAATCCGATGAGAAAGATTCCATAGACGCTATATCTCGTCCGAGCTCGCATGTCTAACTCGTAGATTACAAGCCAAGGTAGGATGAAAACTTTGAACATGTTAGCTTGTGCAAAATGGGGATATCATTGCCACAAGGGAGCATGAATCGTTCATCTTACTGCAAAGGCTACCAAAGATATGCAAGACCCAAGCAGTTTGGAATATGAGAGATATTGTGTCCTCCCCGCACATTTGGTCGGGCTTCGAAAGATCCCTTGGTTTCAGTGAGCGAATCGTCTTGGCGACACCCAATTTAGAGGTGATTAGTTCAGCAAACTTCAATGACGTACCAATTCCTTTTGATAGGATAGCAAGCAAATAAAAGCAGGAATATAGACGTGATATAAGCCATAGTGCAATAGATGATGATAACCCTGAGCGCAAGCCTCCTTTTCACCATGAAAGCTGGGAATAATTTGGAGTATATAATAAGGAGGGTAGCTTTGCACAAATAAAAAGTTGTGAAGAAAGGGATTGCACCAGCCCACAGGATCTGAAATCATCAAGAGTCAGCTAACAAGAAATCACAGTAATTTTGACTCGTATGGCGCCGTACCTTGAGAATGTCTTCAATCTCCTCGGGTTTCGCATGAAGCCCTGCGAGACTAAAATCAAGGTCGCGTCTAAGAATGCCCTTAATATCGAGGACAACATCGATGAAAGAGCAAGCGAGCGCGGTGACCCACGCCATTATCATAAAATAGTCATTGATTAAAAGTCCGGCCTTCTGGATCTTGAACCGAAGGTAGATGCGCGCAACGAGGACAGCCGTGCAAAGACCCAGGAGTAAATAGATGGTGGCCTGTTACATTTTGTTAGTATCCAGATTCAGTCGCGGACGCGTGTTTGTCAAACGCCCGAGGATGCAACAAACCAGGACAGCCGCCGGCGACGGAGGGGTCATGGCAGCAGTGGCGATGGCATCAAAGGCCACGTCCAGACCTAAACCATCCGAATGCGTTGGACAGACGGTCTATTCTTCCTGGGCGGAATGGCCATGGAGTCATTTTCTGCCGGACTTGGGCTCTTTGACGCGAAAGGGGGGGGGGGGGGGGGCAAGGCTAATTAATCCCTGTTGAAACGTGAGTCGAGTCAAGCCCGTGCGTGGCTGATCAGGTCCAACCCACCGGAAACTCTCTTCTCGGGATCAAAGCTTGGATTGGATAGGACCTTGAAGCGGCTTCTAGCTGGTATGTGGGGAGGCAGCCGCCTCCGCGTATTCGCATGGGTTAGTTGCATGGGTAAAAACATCGCCACCGTGCGCATTTGCAATAGGCAATGAGGCCTTTTTGTCAACTGTGTAGTAGTCACGGAGCGCAAGGATATAAATACGATATAGCAAGGCTCCCGGGACATATTATTTCCTACTCGGGCCGTCTGCGTGAACTAGGGGTTCAGCTGTGGCTTGGTTGGATAGAATGCGGTTAGAATGGCGGGTAGCGTTGCCAGGCTCGAGCTAAAGCCTCTGGCCACCGACTAAGTGAATATCCGACCTACCTGATATTCCTAGACTAATTCCGTTGCGCTTGACGAAACTAATAGTCATAGCTACGCGGGAGAGAAGCGAGGTCCCCCGAATGACTTTGGAACGATTGCACTGAGAAATAAACAAAGAATGCGAAGATGGATCCCTGCCGGTCGTTCCCACTTGACAATATATACACTCAGATTATCCAAGGCACGGTCATTGGAACGGGCCACGGAGACCCTGGCAACCCCCAGCTCCGAACTAATCTCGCTTAAGCCGAGGATTGTGATATTCAGGGCTCTCACCAACGAAAGAACGGAGACACAATGAACCCCGCCTGAGAACATCCACTTCACGTCATTTCAGTGCATCGTGACATAGGTCCGCATTCAATCGCCCCACTAAGCGGGCCGATGAGATTCAATCAGACTCGAGTTTGCGAGACATATTTGTTGTAATTGCGGCGGGCGCCAGTACCTTTCTTTGCAATTCGACTTTGATAGAAAATGCGCACTAAGCCTTTGGGCATTGGTAAACTGTGATCTCATTCATCTAGAGTGGGTATACGACCGCATCGAAGCCCCGAGCTGCGCCTCTACTCGAGCAAGCGAGAGGTAACAATCCCATGCCTTGTGGAGATCAGGTTCTGACACAGAAAAAAGGCTGGGACTTATACTGCATCGACTTGCTGCATGGAATATTTGCTTTTATGGTCCACGTTCACTAATTCAAATCAGGATGGCCACGTAAAAAGACAACGAGCAGGCTGCTTCTACTTTTTGCACCGTAATATGGATTCCGTCAATGGAGGTCAACACTTAGTAGACAAGTTCTTGACGGGATCCCATATTTTCTAGTGGGTATGGTCGTATGTGCTTGTGATGTGTGCTCAGCCGGTACATCTGGTGGAGTGTCTTACCCTGTAGTTGAGTCAATCAACGCACCAGGATGGCATTAGTAAGCACCTGCTACCAGTCAAAGGAATGGTGAAGAAAGGTGGATTAGGTGCGTCCGGTATACTTCTCTGGCCTCATATTCCACGTTGTAGGAAGAGAATTTTTGGAATATTGATTAAATTTAGCAGTTGAGCAATAGATTGACGTCCAAAAACAGTCTGTTCCAGTCGACCATTCTGGGGTTACATTCCGACGCTGGGTAGCTGCAGTATTGAAATAACTAGATGATCAAGATTCAGTGTAACTGTAGGTAAAAAAAAAGCATATGGGATCTGTCAATCATTTTAACTCACAAATTTGAACGTCATATATGTATTCTTGTGTTTAGGCCACCGTGGTCGTAAAAATAGCCCGTGCGGCTATTTTCACCTCGTGTTGATTTTTGGATCTCCCTGCAGGATGAAGCTAAGCCAGCGACATCAATTCCACCTTTGTTGATTTTACTATTTCGTGCGTGTCAAAATTTGCATCTTGCTCCCAAATTCGGAACAGTCCGGACCAATTACAAGATTGCAGCAGTAAGATGGTTGCTGATATGTTAGCGATGCTAAATCGGCAATTACTGTTCGGGGCAAAGTGCGGCATCGAGGGCCAATCATACCAAGACAGGGTGACAACCTCACTGCATCAGGTCTCACGGGATCTGATGCTAATTTTAAGGATCCTGATAGGATTTTAATGCTTGGCCTCTCGTTTAGAGTTATGGAAATAGCCTATACAAAAAGATGACATGATTTTATGGGCAGCAGCGTTTCCCCACATGGACGAGATTGGCTGGTGACAACTTCGATGATTCTCATACGCCATGAGACTTTTGACCTCTGGACTTCACTTCATGTTTACTAGGGTCTCAGGGCCGCAGTAAATGAACATTGTAAGCTTATTGAGTGAAGTTTATTGTTTCGTATCGCTCCGAACCTTCCGACCGTAACAAACTCGCCAAGGCTTAGTTACAGCAGCGCAACATTCAGCCTCTCTTCATGTTGCCGAGATGAAGAAGGAATCCTCCATGGGTCTGGTCTGTCTCATGATTTAAATGATGGCTGCTCTTCCATGGAATCAATCATTCAATCCACAGCCTTTCTTTTTTCTCTTTTGTCTCCATCTTCCTTTTCTTTCCTCTATCCATTCGCTTTTTCCTTGGTTTGTTCATTCAATTATTTCTTTTCTCTGTTCATTCATCGGAAATTCCTTCACATTGATACAGGTTGCATTTAAGTCCACTGCATATAGATCGCAAGATCTGCTTTCAAAATGAGGTTCTCGCCAACAGCATTGGTTGGTCTCCTCGCCATAATTGTCAAGGATGTATCCGCCCAGGCTTGCGCTGCGGATCAATGTCCTTGCGCGAGTGGATGTGAGCCGTTTGGAGGTCGGGAAACGTGCTGCCCAAAGACCGACCAGTTTGAGGGTCATATTTGTGGTCCAAGTGAGGTGAACGATCCCATAATAAAGTTCATGATTACTAACCTCAGCAGATCTCCAGTGTTGCGGAAATGGCTGCTGTCCTGAAGGATGGACATGCAGTGGTGATAATATGTGTTATCCGCTCAACACAATCACTGAGTCCGACGTTACGATCACTACTATGGTCACAGTCACTAAATGCCTTCCGTCATCTTCTCTTGCGGTGACCGATACGACAACTGCAATTGTAACCACGGATACTAATGGTCAGACAACCACAATCACGACAATCATGCCAACGACGACCACAACTACGACCAGTAGCAATGCTGTCACGTCACTAACCACAACTACATTTGTGACAACTGGCTCTGATGGATAGCCAACGACAATTACCACAGTTATCATGACGACAGATCGGCCTACCTCGACTCAATTAATGACGACTACCATCATGACAACTGGTTCTGACGGGCAACCAACAACCATGACTACTGTTATCATGACGACACAGCAACCAACTTCCACACTCGTTACAGGCACGGTGATCACGACTGATTCTGCTGGTCAACCAACAACACTTACCACGGTTATGATGACAACAATTCAGCCACCGCCTCCTCCGACCACGAGCACGGTTGTAACAACTAATTCCGACGGCCAAACTACAACCATGATCTCAATCATCACCCCGCCTGCTCAGTCAACATCGACCAGCATTGTGGCTACACTTTCTGGTGGCCAGCCTACAACCATCCTTGTTCCTCCGGGCCAAACACCGTCGACAATCACTCAACCCCCCACCATTACTACTTTGCTTGGTGGGCAGGTTTCAACGGTCTTCCCGGTACCGTGCTTTTTCTCCACTCAAATCCCACAACCCTTTGTCGGTACGGGTCTAGACGGGGTTGTTACGACCTTCTTCCCCGAGCTCTGCACGGATACCTCATCAGTGATGAGCTGCGTGCTTGGTGGTTTGCGGCGTGGGTTTGCTGTGGATATCAATGTGCGCAATGCATGGTGCATCGCTGCGGGCTACCGGGTACCATGCAAATTTCCTGACTAACAAATAGCTTGAGGTCCGAAATATAAACCCTGTTCTTCTAGTTTGTGGTGCCTGAAGGCTCCTCTTTGCGCGAATTGTATAGCCTTGTCAAGAATCCCAGAATCGAGGCAAGCTTGGCAAACACGCCAGCCGTAAAGCACCCCTGTTGCGTATTTTTAAGGCTGAAAAATCATAGTGTTCTTCTGCATTCTTATAAGGTCTTGCCAAGACGATCGACTATCTCCAGCCAACTGGTGAATTGGATATGAGGGTCGCAGGAACAAGTCAATGTTTTTCATTTCATATTTGACATGATTTCACTGGAGGTCTAGTTCAATTAATTAAGCCCAGGAAGGAAGCTTGGATCTCTCCAGTGCAACCTTGGTTGCTTCATCGATGTCCTCCTTTGGCAAACCCAACAAGCCATTCAGGGTGCCCTTATTGTGCTCAAAGTCACCGCAGCCATCGGGGTAAAAGACCCTTGTATACATCATCTTAACAAATCCAATCCGCTGCCCTTCCTGAATACCCTTCAGTCCGCTGGCGTATCGTTCCTCGGCTGGCTCTTCGGTGATCGTCCAGTCGGCCTCTGTCGTGCCAGTCACCCTAAACGCCGATTCAAGCATTTCTTTCTGGTTCACGGTAAATGAGTTCACATAGACCACTTGGTTCTTCAATTTCTCCAGGCAGGCTTCCGGATTGGAACCTTCTGGCTTGATGGGCAGACTGAGGAGAGCCGCAACAGCACGACCGACCTGGCAAGTTTTAGCACAGTGTTTTCAATGAGAAGACATGATTTTGACACGCACCTGAGGCCATGTTGAGATGGATATTTTGGTCTCTCCTTCGTCAAAGAGAGTCGCTTTCCGGTTGATAAAGTCTACGCCGAAAGCGGCGGGCATCGCCAGACTCCACTCATACCAAAAACCAGTGGAAACAGCAATGTAGGAGCTCTGGCCCAGATCTTCAATGGCCTTGCGAATATGTACTGCATTCCCAAACACCGAGCATTAGCCTATTTCCGCACTTCTGGGATCGGGTGCTTCACCTTTTGGCTGGAAAATAAACACATCCTTCACCAGTGCTTCGTTTGCGGTATCCGGAGACCACTCATTGGGCAAGATCCAGGACACACCTGCTTCTCCGGCCGCCTTGATTAGATCCATTTGTGTCTCTTTGGGAGTGTGGCCGCTGAGCGTAATAACAAGTGCATCTTGCCCTCTGAGCGCATCGACCAGCGTCTCGGGCTTTCCGTAGTCAACCCTCTTCACAACGATGCCTTCTGCAAATTTGCTCTCGCTATCATGCCTCGAGATGGCTGTGACAGTATGCTTTCCTGTTGCAAGCAGAGACTTGGCCATGAAGCTGCCACTGTTTCCACCAGCCTAGGCGTCCATGAGCAAGTCTCCCAAACGGGGCAGGGCAATGCATTACTTACGCCAACAATGGCAACGTTTTTGATGTAATTGGAAGCGCTCATGATTTCCTCGGAGATTCCTTGGTGTTCCGGTATTGTGATTTGATGCAGACAGTGCGTTCTTGCTCAAGTTGCGATAGGTTTGAGTTCGAGCGGGCAGTTTTTAAACTCGTACCAACGCACATCGCCCAGCATCCAAAATCCCAATGGGGTAATTTTCAAGGCCGCTGCTAAGTCCGTGTCGCCGGGTTTAGCTAAACTATCTCCGCGATCCAATGGCCCAGATGTAGCGCCACATGGCTTGTAGTACAGCAGCACCAAGTCAGGGCAGGCGGTTCGCTAAACCCTGTTTTCCTCGCAGAGCGCCACCAACACTCCTGTTTTTTTTTTCTTGTCGCCAGAAATTATCCAAGTATGCAGTTTGATCAAATTACTGCACAACTTGGAGAATAATGTTGTCCCGCAAGCAATTTCCACTGTTCAGATCGTGGCGTCAATTCGGTGGGGCCCAAGACTTCGCTCCTGAGCTCTTGCCCTGCAACTCGGTACTCTCTCAGACCGCCGTCAACCCTGCAATCAATACGGTGCCAGAAACATGTGCATAAACTACACATCCATCTATTTGCTCACTTGAATTTAATTAGAGAGGTGCAGCCGGTGTGCCCGACAGCAACATCACATCCGAATGCGCTCACTTGACGCGCTAAATACGCGCACCTCCTGCACCTTCATGAAATGGCTGGTGTTCTAGAATTGCAATCTGTGTCGGGGCTTTTTGGAAGCATTTTTCTGATATTCGAGCTCTGAACAGCGCATCTTGACGGGCTACCAAGATGCAAATTCGACTCGTACCCCCTTTCATCACCCCCTCTCTCCACGAACAACACGACTGCCGATTCTTAAAGACCAATAAACTTGCATCGTCATATAAATCTTAATTTAGCTCATCTCTAAAACAGTGTCAAAAGTATTTAGCTCCTCTTTTTCTTGCGCCTATTAGGACAGCCGAGACGACGAACCGATTAGAAGGTGATAAACTCCGAACAACCGTTCCATATTAAGATATCTTGTGCTGCAGATAGCTGACGTCTGAAGTAGTTGAAGAAGTCTCAAAAAAAGAAACAATCTCCACAGCAGCCTACTTGTCAAAGGTAAATCAAGCCGAACAATTTAGCAACCCTTTTCCTGATTGGCTATGGACCAGTCATTCGAGGCCCTTGGTCTAACACGTAGCTTCCGCGACATCTGCATCAATTCCCAAAACATAATTCAAGATCTGTATGGTTGGAAAATCCGGGCATCGTTCCTATTCCGCCAATTCATTGACCATCGCCTCCGCTTATTTTCAATACGTCAGTCGAAGAGAACGTTCCAAGGCTCGGGCACTGCATATGACCTGAATGGAGAGCTTAAGCCGACAAGCTCAGCATATAGCGCTGGTTCTCAATTTAGCAAGAATTTGCTTTATAATATTTGTGCACACCTGATGGCGACAGGGATGATGTGATGAAAGCTTGGAATGGGCGGTGCGTGTAGGATCAATAAGAGTGCACCATTGCCGCGTAAATTCCGGTATTAACGCAATCAGGCAATCATACAGACCACCGTTGCAACCAAACTTCATCCACTCCGTCAGCAACCAAAACTGGCCTGGTCGTTTCTCAGGTGAAGGCAGCGTTAGCGTCAGCTTGTGCACGACAAAGATTAGTCATTGTGTTAGGCTCGCTCGCTGATCCATGACCCACTTTCGGCGAGGCTATTCCGTATTGGGCATGTCCCAGCGAGCTCCCAGTCCCTGTCCAGGGTAAGATTCACCAATCCTTGAACACGTTCGGGCGCAAGGAAAGGGGCACAACATTGGTGACTCTACTAATCCATTCGTGATGACATGTTTCTTCATCTTAGGCCGAGAAATTCATCGCTTAGGAATCATGAGGCAGGAGTGACTACCTGTCGCATCAAACAAAGAAAAAGAAAGCGGGAAAGCCGAGAGTTGCCAGTTCGACAGTGAAGTAGACTAAAACATCTTGACAAATGCAAACCCCACCAACCTTTTACTTTTGCAAATAAATTCATGTAGTACTATAAGTTAGGATTTATATAACCACTTAAAATGGATGAGATATTGAATTGATCATCATCCCATCATTCATCACGCAGGCGTGTCTCGCCCTTTCAAGAAAATGCACCAACATACGCTTGGCCTTGCCAATCAAGATTTGCCAGGTCAAGGTTTAGATCTTCAGACAGAGTCTGAAACACCAGCAGTCAATACTGAAGAGAGCCCGGTTGAAGAACATGACGGTGGCTACGGCTGGATCTGCGTGGTTTCGCAGCTACTCATTACAGCCAACACTTGGGGGGTAAACGGCGTAAGTGAAAATCGTGCATGTGCCAAACGAGCTCTACTAACCCGAGCGAGTCCTTTGGTGTGTATCTTGATCACTACCTTTCAACCAATGCGTTTCCAGGCACCTCCCAGGTCACATATGCATTTGTTGGTGGACTCTCCATTTCTCAAATAACTCTAGTAGCACCAATCGTCACTCATGTTAGCAAGATACTAGGTGTGCGACCGACATTGACCATTGGAATCGTTCTTGAGACTAGTGGTTTGATTGCGGCTAGCTTCGCCACGAAATCATGGCACCTGTTTCTCACCCAGGGCCTTCTATTTGGCTGGGGCAGCAGCTTCCTTTACATTGGCACTTATGGGATCATTCCCCAGTGGTTCAGCCGCAGAATAGGCATTGCGACAGGCCTTGCATCCGCTGGCAGTGGTCTCGGTGGATTGATCCATAGCTTGGGTAGTCAAGCCATGATCTCGAGAATTGGGCTGCCCTGGTCTTTTCGCATCACGGCAATTTGCACCGCTACTTGCCATATCGTCTGCACGATATTAACGAGGGACAGAACAAAACAGATCAATCCCGAGCAGCATTATTTTGATGCTACCCTACTCAAACAGTCCAAGTTTGTTCTCATCATCATGTGGACGATATTCTGCTCAATTGGCTACACGATTGTGTTGTTTTCTCTCCCAAACAACGCTATTGAAATCGGCGCGACATCCAGCCAGGCTTCGATTGTTGGTGCCATGGTCAATCTTGGGATGGCCGTTGGAAGGCCGCTTGTAGGATACTTTAGCGATCGCGTCGGTCGGGTCAACATGAGTGGATACGCGACTCTCCTTGCGAGCATATTTTGCTTGTGTTTATGGACCTCGGCGAACTCGTTGGGTCTTTTGCTGACGTTTGCAATCCTTGGGGGTATGGTTCTCGGGACATTTTGGGCAGTGAGTACATGGAACGTGGACGAATTCACGAAGCTGACTGGGATTCCTCAGACCATGGCCTCTGTGCTGGTGGAGACATTCGGTGCCAAAAAGCTCCCCTCCATGCTCTCTGTGTCTTGGACTTTTATTTCCATTCCTACAGCCTGTAAGTCTGCTCACCAAATAAGAGACTTTTTCTGACTTGCATTAGTTGCAGAGGCAATCGCGCTTGCGTTGCGGCGCACTGATGCCCCAGTGTATCTCGACGTGCAGATATTTGCAGGCTGCATATTTTTGGGTGGTGCCCTGTGCCTTGTCCTTCTACGATTCCATCCTCATATTCAAATCGCGCTGAGGAAATCGGTCAAGAACTGAAGTTTGGTTCATTCCGTGTCTGACTTGCCAGAAATTGCGTGGAGGGCGGTGAAGGCATGTTGAGCTAGTTGGAAATATCGAATTATGCTCGTTCCTTCTCACGACCAGGGTCTTGACAAGTGGACTTGGAGATGTAATAGGTGCAGTAGGTGATGCTTATATTTGTAATTAGATTGTTTGTCAGTCAATATCGCTACCCAGTGGCCCTTATCTAGATGGAGCACAATGAAGCTACATTAATACCCAAACCTCCCCCAGAAAACAGAGCAATCTCCCATTTCACCACCATTCCCATATTCATTTACACAGCGCCAAGACCATTCCATGATGTTTTATGCTACGAATCGTTATTTCTCGACAATTTTGGAGCCACCACCATAGCCCCGCAAAACAAGCACTCCCCCTTTGCTTGTGACCTGAATGAGGCTGAGGGAGTCCGTCGCACATTTCGAAGTTTATTCCTGTTTCCCTGCGGACTTCTCTACTTTTTTGAGCCGATTGACGTGGTTCACAGTGAAGATCCATCCAACGCGAGTAAAAATCTCCTTTAACCTACCGAAAAGAGCACCCGGCAACAGCCGAGGGCCCAAGAACCCACCACGATTTTGTATCTCCTCGGCGCGGCAGGCGGCTTGTCAAAGCATGGACCAAACGCTCGCTGGCTTTTACCGCCTTGGATCATGGGCCTTTACGCGTATGTGCGCCCTTGGGATGGCATGACGAGAGGCTCGCTCGGAGATTCTCCAAAGGGTTTAGACGCTGCATGACGGTCGGGAGAGGATTTGGAATCCAAGGGCACCTCGCCGCAAGCTGCCCAGTTCGTCTTAGCGTCGCTGCTGATGTGCATTGCAACTCCACAATTTTAAGCACAAAACCACTCTGGCCCTCACCGTTCGATGATTTCATTACCATCAATTTAACTCGCTGTCATTTGATTCATAGAATTGGGACCGACCGGTATTTCATTCTATCGATCCCGATTCAAGATTTGAACTGTCATTTTTCCTCTTCTTTTCTTGGAAACACATCGTCGCGGGCGTTGTTGCAAAGAAACCACCGCACTCAACCATCTTAATTTCAGTGGATCCACAATGCCTCGAAGAGCTTCCAAGACCGATGACCCTGATGCGGCAACCTGCGACCATCAGGATAAAAAGTGAGTTTACTTTCTCAGCTCGATGAGCGCGGAAGAAGCGGTTCGTTCAGGATATTCATTGGTTTATCTAGGAGATTGCGCAACCGACTAGCTCAGCAAGCCTTCCGCCGCAGACAAGCGGAATACGTTAGACAACTACGCGATCGACTTGATTCGGATGAGGTACCACAAGATGTCGTAATAAGCCAGCTGCGGCGGGAAAATCACCGACTACGAAAACAATTAGTGGAGGTGCAATCTAAATTGGATCGAATCACAGCAACAATAGGGGGCGTATCGGGATCTATCACCACAGCGCTGGAGAAAACGCCAAGAGACCAGCAAAGCGACGAGCAGGGCCAAACCACCGAAAACATAAGCTGGGGAAGCAGCCCATCCGAAGAGCACAGCATGGAGGAGTCATTGAATGACGAGTTGCTCTTGAACCATCTTTCAACATTTAATCCGAACGATAACATGGCGGCCGTTAATCCTGAAGATTATCAATTTCCAATCACTAGTAAGTCCAGTACATCAGTTCAACTTGACAACAGCCCGAGATGTTAACCTTTGATGAAGGTATTTCTCAACCTTACTGGTGAAGAACCGTCTGATGGACACCACACCACCGAGTCATGTCTACAAGGACACTGTCTAAAATATTATACTCTCCACAACCATGATTATACGAACTTATTGAGCGTCAAATGTATTTATATATATACCCCACCTTAATCTGAGATAAAAAAAATATACTCAGTAGAAGTCAGACCGAAACTGGTGACGGAGTGAGTTGTATTCAAGCAATTATGTTACTTAAAACTAATAATCTGTTTTGTTTTCAACTAGGTGTTTGGCAGATATACCATGTCGATGCTGTCGCGATGCTTGATCGTACCCATCGCCCACTTAAATGTCGGAGCAATCTTTTTCTATTGGTATGCATCCCGAGGAGTGTCGGCTGATCACACGCCGGGGATGCATGGAGGTCTGGAAGCGAAAATGGAGAAGGCCAGGTCTGCAGCTTTTGTCGGCTTGTCATTGGCACATCCGGGATCCTCTTTTGGGACCCGAGGGACGAGTTGATGCGGGGAGCGGGGAGAGTGGATAGCCTTGCCAATCCGGGCCCTACAAGGCTATAAGAAGCGGGCGCTTACAGGCGAGTGACACGACGCAAGGACAAATAACGTCAAGGAGGACGAGATCGACATGCAGCTTGTTGTTGTTGAGGAGTGCGGGGAAGAGCAGGTCGGGGTATCAATCGGCCGATTTCCCCAGTTGGATTGACCGGTCAATGATTGAGCTTGGCACAATAAAAAGCTGGACAAGCTGTTGATTTCCTTTCAAACCTGTAATATTTCTGCTTCCCTTGCTTTGCATAGAGTGACTCTGCATCCTCCCGACCCCCACCCCAGCTTTTGCAACCATGGAAAACGCCAAGGCGGCTGTCGAGCAAGCAGAAACGGCTGCGGACACGGCGTCTAAGCCGGTGGCTGTCGATCTCGATCCAAAGCCAACATCCGATAACCCGACACCCGAAGTATGGGCCACGCACTTTGCCAGCCAAAGTGAAGAATGGAAAGCGAAGCTAGAGAAGCGCATCCTGCGCAAGGTGGATGCTCACCTGCTCCCGATGCTTATCGTCATGTATCTGCTCAACTTCCTCGACCGATCCAATCTTGCGCAGGCCCGACAGGGTTCTCTCGAGAAGGACTTGGGCATGAAGGGCACCGATTTCAATCTTGCCACGTCCATCTTCTTTGTCGGATATCTCTTGATGCAGCTTCCGTCAAATATGGTTCTGACCAAAGTCCGACCGTCGCTGTTCCTTGGAGCTGCTTGCTGCATGTGGGGCGTTGTTTCGACCTGCAACGCGGCAGCAGATTCCTTCACGCATCTTATTGTGATTCGTTTTTTTCTCGGTTTTGTTGAGGCGCCCTTCTTCCCTGGCGCCATCTTCTTGATGAGCTCGTGGTACACACGCGCGGAGCTCACCAGACGCGTCTCGTGGTTCTATTCCGGAAACGCACTGGCGCAAATGTTTGGAGGCCTTTTGGGAGCTGCCATCCTTGGTGGGCTGGATGGCGCCCAGGGTCTAGCTGGTTGGAGGTGGCTGTTCATCATTGTAGGTATCCCGACTTATTGATACCAAGTCATGTGGGATTTTCCCATGCTAATCAAGTCTTGCACAGGAAGGTGTAGCAGCCATTGCGTTCGCGTTGCTAGCCATATTTGTCCTTCCAAACTACCCCCACACGACCCACTGGCTCACCAATGAAGAAAAGGCTTTTGCAGCCTGGAGGTTGGTTGGAGATTTCAATGAGGCCGACTCGTATGGAGATGTATCGATCTGGGACGGCGTCAAGATGGCGGTTCGCGATTACCGACTGGGAATTTTTACTCTTCTACAGCATACTTCGCTTCTCTCGCAGACATTTCAATACTTTTTCCCGTCTATTGTGAGCACTCTCGGTTACGGTAAAATCACGACTTTGTGGCTCACCGCACCGGTGTGGGTATGTATTCCATGAAAGGATGCCTGTTCCATTAACTTTAGTTGACTGACTGTGTGCTCGACCAGTTTGCGACCTTTTTATTCTCTATCGGCGCAACGTGGTCATCTGCAAGGACCAAGGATAGGTCTCTACATATTATCGTCCTGATGCTTGTGGCAGCTATTGGAAATGCCATCGCGACTGGTTCAAAGAGTGTTGGCGCTCGCTTCTTCGCCATGTTCCTGATGCCGATGGGCGCTGTATCAGCGTGTATTTCACCCAATCCACTGGTCAAATAATAATTGGAGATGGGCTAACTTACCTTTTCCAGACCAAATCATTGTATCTTGGCTGGCGAACTCGTTCCCTCGGCCACTTGTCAAACGTTCTGCGTGCATTGCGATAGGAAATATGATTGGAAACACAGCAACAATTTATGGATCATACATGTACCCGAGTTCCACAGGGCCTCAGTATGTACCTGGAGGTAGTGCCAATGCGGCTATTTGCGTCTTTGTCGCGGTGCTGGCGTTAATTCTGCGGTATCTACACAAGTGGGAGAATGCGAAGCTTGAGCGGGCCGAGAGGGAGGCTGCTGAAGAGAACATTGCAAGTGAGAAGCCCACGGCTGAGGTTGAAGTGAGCAACAGGAGGACTCCGGGATTTAGATATGTCTACTAATGGCTTAGGGTGGGTTGTATGAAGGAAACAGTTTGCGGGCAGTGATGGCATTTCGTGGAATACATAAAGATGCATGGACTCTGTCTGATATTACGAGTTGTGGAGGTGTCAAGCCTGTATCTCGAAGAAGCGAGACTGTTTAGACGAAGAATTTGGATCTATGCCACGATAAAAAGACGCATGATGAATAAAATATTCCCAACTTGGTACCAGATCCGAACATGAATTTAATTAAAAGCGAGGATTAAAAGACGAGTAAAATAAAAAGTTCAAGGCCAGCCCCGGTCCGAAATCGGTAACGTTCCTGGAACCCCAAAGTTCCAGGTATGAAGAGAAAGACCCAGCAATACAGATAAAAATCGCCTTGTATCTATACTTCTCTTACCCTTTCCAAGATGTGCCTCTTACGAAATGCCTGGAAGCACATGACAACCGTGGCAACAGTTGCGACAAGCCCGGGAACCCCAAAAGCAATTCCAACCCCGAGAGAAATTTGGTCGGAACGTGAAAGACCCCCGGAATGTGTTTCGGATGCCGTGCTCAAGGCTCGTGTGGTACTGGTGACGTATTCTAACTTGTCACCTGTGGAAGTAATCGTATGCGTCTCAATCACACCTGTTGCAACATCGTTCCATAGCATGCTATCAGTAGTCGGCGATGATTCCGCGCACCATACGAGGCTGGCGCCTTCAAAGTCTGCGTACTGATATGTTTGACAGTACGGATAACTTGAAACCTGGCTAGTAGTGAATCACGTTAGCTCCAGTGAAGCCTATGAGACTATGCTGTCTCCAAGGACACTGACCAGCAGCTGGTTCCTGGGCCAATATTATCTACATCGCAGGCCCCTTCTTTGTACGCAATGTAGTCATAGCAAACAGATATGACGGTGCATGGCTCAGACCAGCAGCAGCCAGCTACCTTCGATTTGCTATTGTATTGACATGTTCCATCATTTGGGCAAGTCCATGGGATATCTGGAGCTGTATTAGCTTATCTTGCTCTGTCAAAGGATATGGGGCACCATTGCACTACGCATTAGCGGAGTGTTCACTTCGCTTTTGCCTTAGCCGGCAATGTGACATGCTCCGTATTGAAACCTTGGAAGTTACTTCTTACCGCCCTGCTGCTGAACGTAGCCGCAAATATCTGATTCTCGGTTGCTGTTCCAAACCCCGACTGTTGCGGAGCTTGTGATGACTCGTCGCAGCCTGCGAAGAGTTGAGGTGAGATCTGGCAGTGGGGTCTCCATTGGTACTATCTTGACGGCACGATCTGATGCTTATTGCTGGCCATTTCAATTTGACAGATGTGGGCTCTGACCAAGTGGGCCTTTTTACAAAATTGAAGCCCAACCTCCCGAGCAGCTGTCAACTATTTATGGCACCACCCCCGACGATGGTTTCGCATGAGATGGTGACTTGAGGGCGTTTCATACATGAATGCGTGTCGGCCGTATCGTTTTCAGGTAAACCTGCGACCGATAAAAAAGCTCAGCGACCAACTATACACGCGCTTGAAGAGTGGCTGCATGCAGACGCTGAATCTCTACGCGCTGGAAGTCCGCCGTGGCTGACGAGATACAGGAAGAGACTCATCCTCTGCCAACCGGACTCACACTCTCTGGCTGGAAGTGGCCTAGTTTTCAGAGCTGAGGCGTCTCGGGGGTGCTTACCATACCCTGATTTGTTCACAGCCCCGTGAAAAGGCACCGCTAAGCCAAAGCAGTAGCTGTATACAACGCCAAAACCGTGACTGGCAAGTTGCTGAAAATGCGTGCTTATTTTTGGAACCAGATAACGCTGTCTCATACCAAAGCGACACGTTGCTCATGAGGCACCTGAAGAGGGCGCTGAATGCCATATGAACTGGCCTGGAGCATCCTCAAAGCCATATGAAAGCCATATGAAATCCATACCATAGCCATATCATATCATCGCATCTCGTAGCTGCGATACAATCCACAGTTCTCGCCGACGGGCCCAAAACACTGCTTTACATGAATTTAACCAGCAAGCGACTAAATTTGACTGCCAATCTCATTGAGCCAGCCAGAATTGCAATGGACTGCTCGAGCTTCTTGACGGCCTCGCCGTTGCATTGCATTTCTAGTAAAAATATGAAGAAGCTTATGGGAAGCCCCAGACCATGCATGGGCAGAGATGCAAAAATGGTGACAATTTTCAAAGTTCAATTCTTGGAAGGCATCATCAAATCTGCAATGAGTTAGCATCTCTAAAGAACTGGCTTAGCCGTGCTGATTTGGAACCGAGCCTTATTAGGCTGATTGCCCTCGTTGCAACTTTGATCTATCCCTCAATAAATATCATGAATTGTTTTTATTTTCAGCCTTAATCGTGATTTGCATGGGAGTGTTATCTACCAAATGTACTTGTTTCTGCACCATGTTTCCGCGATAAGTCCACCAACTTATGCCAGCATGACATAAATTGGGTCGGCATTGGTCATTTCTCGCCGGGAGCATTTTAAATAGCCGACTGAGTAGCTCGGCGTCATGAGGCAGCGGCCGATCCGATACCGGGGTCAGGTCCCTCACCGTAAGACGGAAATGCGTTTTGTTACATCCACAATCGCCAGCCTCCTCTTGCTCTGACCTTTCTGGAAGGACGCGCCGAAATACTGATGACATCGGTTTTGTTGCTATTGGTCAGTTTCAAGTCATTTGTCCATCGCTAGCGTCGATGATCCCGTCATTGCCGATGCTAGACTCTTTCATCGGCATGAATACCGATGTGCATTCGTTTGAATCCAATCCCCTTCTTTGGCGTAAGTCTCTTCTTGTAATTAGAAACTTCATATTTGCCTTTATCGGTGACGCCTTTGATCCCTACCTGGCAAAGGAGTGGCACTTTTTTCGCCTTGTGGGGCTACTCTCCCGACATCGGATTCTGTCCATCTAAATTCTCCTAGCGGTATGATAGAAAAGCTGCGGTGTCAATTTGATGCTTGTGTAATTGATTTCGCAAATGCCGAAGCTCTCTGCCAATGTAACAAACAGAGTATTTCTCAACAGCTGCATTTGTGCCTTAAAATCACGCAAAGCCAACCATGTCAATGTCGCGGCAGGATAACGGTGAAGCCGCCAGGTTACCGAATTTTATGGGGCATCCGGCTCCAAGCTCCGGGTTTAGAATGGAAAAGATCAGAGGCCCACCTAGCCTATCTCTATGCCATGCAAACCCTTCCGCCCCCAGGCGTTCGCTTGTCGTCCCTTCTTTTTTTCTTTCTCTTTTTTTTTCTCGCCTCCTTTTTCCCCAGATGGCTCCTTCTGCGTGCTTAAAATCTTAAATTGGATGCGGAAATGGCATCCCTGATGCGCCAAGCCAGCGGGGCCACGGCCCCCGATGCCATGACCCGGAGCGCCTCCAACACCAGCCGATTCAACCAATTCCAAAACGGGAAGAAGTACCTAATTTTGTTCATAGTCAGCTGGAACACCCTGGTTGTCACATTTCTGAGCACGTCGTTGCTCGTGGCCACGCCCGAAATCGCAGCCGACCTATCAACAACATCGGAGATTCTCAACGTCACAAATGCTGGTGTGCTTATTGCCATGGGATGTTCGTCGTTGATCTGGTCGCCGCTAGCGGAGATATTCAGTCGAAGACAAAGCTACAATGCAGCCCTCATAGTCATGTCTGGAGCATCCGTGGGCACCGCGCTGGCCCCGAACATGGCTGTATTTACCGTTATGCGCATCTTGTCTGGTTTCACGGGAACTTATTTCATGGTGGCCGGCCAAACAATTATTGCCGACATCTTTGAGCCCGTGGTTCGCGGTACCGCCGTTGGGTGTCTCCAGGTCGGAAGTGTGGCCGGTTCAGCTCTAGGTAAAGCCTACCCTGTGCTGCGTTGAGCTATTATTAACACGGAAGTCTCCTAGGGCCTTCCATTAGTGGTATTATCGTGACTTATAGCAAATGGAGAAGTATCTATTGGCTCCAAGTTGCCATGGCCGGCTTGGGTCTGGTATTGTCTGTCATTTTTATCCCCGACATTAGGAGCGAGGTCAGACAGCTGTATGAAGATGCTCCCAAGGCGGAAAATCGAGCGATTGAGATTCTCCAGAGGTTTAACCCGATCAATACTTTCAAGCAATTTTTGCGACCTCAAGTATTTCTGTGCGATTTGACTTGCGGGTTCCTGGCTGTGACCCAATACGGCCTGCTCACATCTGTCAGACATATCATTAATCCTCGTTTCAACCTCACTACTCCACTTATTAGTGGATTGTTCTATCTAGCGCCCGGTATGGGGTTTATTGTCGGTAGTATAGTGGGAGGTCGTTTGTCAGACTACACCGTCAAGCGATATATACGGAAGCGAGGCGGTGTGCGTTTGCCAAAGGATCGATTGAATAGTAGCCTGGTGTACCTGCTTACCATTCTTCCGGTAGCGATGCTCATATATGGATGGGCTCTGCAAGAGAAGCTCGGAGGCCTTGCTCTGCCCATCGTTATGGCATTTTGGATTGGAACTGGTCTGATGGGAGCATGGAATGGATTAAACACGTTTTCAGCCGGTGAGTAGGCTTATCTCTTGTGTGGATTTACACTGATAAAGAACAGAGGTTTTTCCTGCCGAAAGATCAGAAGTTGTCACGAGCAAGTATGTGCTGCAGTACATATTTGGAGCTACATCATCTGCAGTGATTGTTCCTCTGGTCGATGCTATTGGCGTTGGTTGGTCATTTACTCTGTGTAAGTTCTGAAAGCTGTCATCTCGTTTGGCCTTGCACTAACATGGAACAGTCGCATTTTTGAAGATTATCGGTGGTTTTCTCGTTCTCATCATTGCACGGTTTGCACCAGATACAGGTATCTGGAAGGCGACGAGCTGACTTTTACTGAGAGCGAAAGGTAAAAGTTTGGTGTCGTCCGTATTCCTGGATGACAAAATTTGAAATATTGATGACCTAGAAATGTAATTAAGCTCAAACTAGACAAAATGGGCTCCCGCTATAGTAATAGATAACCAGATATACGACAACTGTGGCCGCTGGCCAGCTGCTGAGGGCTTTCTAAACATAGGGTCTTAAGGTTCATCGCCACCTGCACCCCATGCAAAATTGGCTGACTCTAGGGTTTAGAATGTTGATGGTCAGATTGATCAACCGCATGCTATACCTCTTTCTTCTGGTGTTTCGCGGCAGCTGCGGCACAGCTTATCTGATTGTTGATTCAATCGTGATGCCGGCTATTCCGAGAACTTTGCACACGTAACAGGGTTTCGTCAGTTTGTTGGAGCTGGGAGGTTATTCCGGGCGACCTCACAGGCACTGGACTGGTATTCAACGGAATAAAAAAAGTTTTTTGCTTTATTTAACCCACCCGGTCGTCTATGCTCCGTTTGACACCGTGACCCCAATATTCAAGGCTTAAAAGACATTCGCAAATTGGTTCGTAGCATCTAGGCCGCTACCTGCTCGTATCTACTACATATCGGCCAGAAACATTGCCTTGCTGCATCAAGTCGTACACGTCGGAGAGCTCTGACAAGCCGACAACCCTGAGGGATAAAAGTTAGCGCAATTTCGTCTTTGAAGCGAATAATAGACTCACTTAAATGGCGCCTTGATGAAGCCCTGTCTGTAGAACTCGATGGCCTCAGCGGTATCTTGTCGGTTGCCAACGTAACTTCCCTTAATGCTGATCTCACTGTTGTATTGTTAGCCCAAATGTCAAAAAGGGTAGGCTTGGTGTGGCCATCATACCGGACAACGGTGTCGAAGACAGGGGCCTTGATAAAGGCATTGGCGGGCAAACCGACGGCGACAATAGTTCCCTTGCTCTTGACGTACTGGCTGGCCTCCTGGAATGGCTTCTCGCTGGCGGCGAGGAGCAGCACGGCGTCGGGACCCAGTCCACCCGTAGCGTTGCGGATGTCGGCGATGGTGTCCTTGGATGTCTTGAAGTCGACAAAGGTGTCGGCTCCGAGCTCCAGGCAGACCTTGCGCTTCTCATCACCGCCATCAAGAGCAGTGACGTGCAGACCCATGGCCTTGGCGTACTGAATGGCGAAAACACCGAGACCACCACCGGCTCCGGCAATAGCCACGTGCTGGCCAGGTCGGACACCGGATGACTTGAGGGCCTTGTACACGGTCAGACCGGCGCAAAGAATTGGCGCCACGCCGGCGAGGTCGCAGTCCTTAGGGATGCGTGCCACATGTGCAGCCTTGCCGACAGCGTATTGCTGGAACGAGCCGTCGACGGTGTAACCAGAGAGCGAGGCTGACGAGCACAGAGACTCATTGGACTGGCGGCAATGCTCACAGCTCATGCAAGAACCGTGCAGCCACTTGATACCAACGTGATCGCCAATCTCAACGTCCTTGACCAGCTCACCACGGGCCACCACGACACCGGCACCTTCGTGTCCTCCAACGAGGGGAATCTTGGCTGGGAGTGGCCAATCGCCGTTGACGGCGTGTAGGTCCGTGTGGCAGACACCACTGTACTTGATGTTGATCAAAACCTCGTCTGAAGCCGGCGTAGGAACGGGGATTTTCTTGTACACAACGGCTATTGCGCAATTAGCTCTCGCTTAATGCCACCCTTGGTCACAGCACTTACGACCGCCCGTCTTCTCCAAAACCTGTGCCCATTGTTCCGTCGGGATTTCAGGACCGGCTGTCGTGGCGTACGCGGCGGGTTTTCTCGTGTTGCTGCAGCTCTTGATGCCACTGGCAACGCTGCTTGTGCTGGTGCTTACTCGGTTCTGTGTGTTGTGGCGGGAGCAGGCCTGGCCGCCGGAGCCCGCGCAACTACCGCAGAGACATCCTTTGGTGGTGCTAAAGTTTCGGTTACTGATGCGGACCACCGCCGATCGCGCAATGAACTGTGTGTTGCGCGAGGCCAACCTCACCATGGGCAGGGCCCTACTCCTCATTAGACTGCTTGCTGGTACCATTTCAAATATCTTGCTACGTAGCAATTGACGTACTGCGAGGCGTTCTCGAGTTCGCTGCCCGGGCAGCTTTATATCAATGCTATCGGTCAGACCATTCCCTATCCGTACAGTGCCATGGAACCGACCTGTCTGAAACCTTACTTTGCATCAGATCATATTGCACAAGACCAGTTGGACACAAGACCCCCCCGGAAACTCAGGGTCCAGTTATCTGCGCGTCAAAAGCGTATTCTAACTGTGTTTTGGCCAAATATGGATTAATTAGCGGTCAAGCATTGGTTGTTTCACTTGCTTCTTTTTTTTTTTTTTCGCGCTCTTTAAGCATGATGCTGGGATGTGGGCAGTCAAATGACGGAATTGCCACGAGCCAATTGGTCGTGTTGGTAGGGGTTCTGTCACGAACTGTTCAACCGCCGGCTCAATGGATGTGCATGTGCAAGCATCAATGCGGCTCCCGGTACCCTCGTGGGAATTCGAGCCGCCAAGGGGGGACACTATTGGAGTTGGGCTATTGGATGAAGACTGACGTGCCGGTCCGGACCGATAAGCGGTGCCAGCTGGGATATCTTACCCTTCCATTTGCTGTTGCGGACATTTCAAGTACCAGTGGTTTTGGCTCCGACAGCACGTTGCGTTCTGTTTGAGCACATGCAGGATACAGTTTTGACAGCAGCACAGGGATGGATCCGCCGGGCCAGCGGGTGGGAAATTGCAGCTTACTCGGAGTGGAGTTTTATGGGGAGAAAAACACACGAGACTCGCCGGGGGGCAGGATCCAGCGTCTTCAGTCTCGTGTTTTTTGTCCACCAGCCCAAAACACGTGTTGCCACCTCCACTGTGGGTCCTCTAATCACTCCGCCACCGAGTGAGCAGATTTGCAGCGATTGCGAGAGGTCTAGAGCCCGTCCAGTGATAAGCGCCATGGTAAACGAGCCAACAATGGCAGTGCCCGCAAGGCTGGGGTCTCCATGGCCACCTCCGACCAGCCCACACGCGAACCTAGGATTGTTGCGTGTTGCGTGTAGATGGGCATATCCAGTATCTGCCAGTTTGGCAAACTCAATGTTGTCGCGGATCGTAGAGGATCAACCTTTGGTTAGGCTTGCACATGCGACTGCAGGTTTCTCACGGTGTAAGGCTGCCAATGGGGATCTATCAATGCCAAGCTGGGGCAAGGGAAAGATGTCAATTGCGCGAGCAAAAGCAACCAATGATGATATCCCCGAAGGAACAAATTGATAATCAAAATGGACTATAGAACCCGCCAATTTCAATTGATAGGGAGCATTGGTCGCTTGCTCGTCTGAATGGAATAAATCTCAATGATAAGAAAGAAATAAGCCCATCGACGGACCAGAGGCGTATTGAACAGGTAGACGTCATCCGAGTATCGGGGCTAATAGGGCCACTACTCGATTAAACAGCATTGACAAGACTGGCGAAGATGAGTCGCTCCTGTGCAGTCATCCATGTTCCTAGTCTTTCAATTTCCTCAGGCCGGATTTTGTCCTTTCAATCCCGACGACACCGTCAATTCCAACAATCTGCATATGAGTAGGCATCATGATCAGGATCCCAACATCGACTAATCGATCATAAAAGCGGGTATTAAGGGCAAGGTATTTGCATCAAATTTGCTGTGTTTCAATTTGTTTATGCTGGGGGTTTAATCGACGAACAGGGCCGAGATCCTGCCAGGGTGCTGTTCCAATTGGTCAAGTGGAAGATTGCCGACTGTGACACGGACGATCTTGTACACTAAACTTATACAACGAAAAGAGAGAGGCAAAGGATCAAAAAACGTATGATCAGATGCTTTGCTCATCATTTGTTCGTAACAACAACAAAAAAAAAAGACACAAGGTCAGACTTTTCGGCCTCCTTGTTGTGCGAGACAAAGAATGACGCAAGTGGACTAAGGAAGCTTTTGGAATAACATTTTGAAACCTGCAAGAAAAATAACGTTTTATTGTTTGAGTGAAGGAATCAATACTCTAACGCTACCAGTCTATAACTGTAACTGGAGGGGTAATCTACCTAGTTGCCTGGTTGTGTCGCCAAAGAATCTTAATTACAAAAGAAGTTGAAAGCTTAGGAAGCCCAGAGAAACACCAAGCCTCCAGGCTATATCTAAACAACTGCCTCTCATTGCTCCGGACTTGGTTCTCCCACCATTTTGTTCATTTAGAGATATAATATGCCGTTCATTATCATCCTCATCCTTGCCAGCAAGCACGCTCTGGGCATATGCTCCAACCCGTGTATCGTCGCCGCATACAAACGCATAGCTGCTCTCGTGTTGCCCTCCCATCTTGATGCACGTGTTGGGAGAGTCATCAGCTTTCAACGACTCATCCACCTCCTGCACCGAGATGGGCTTCCCGCGGCACCCGATCTCGTACCACTTTGCAAATTTGGCTTCAGAGCCGTCGGAGCAAAAGGCGGCTTCGTAGATTTTGAGCTTGTGCCACGGCTCGACGTTGACGCAGATGTCTGGCAAAGGCAGTTGGAAAACAAGCCTCGGGCGGCCTTCCATACTGCCAAGCTCGGGCATGTAGCATGCCGAATCGGATACGGAAGCGACTTCTAGCCGGGGTGCCTCCGGTTTCTCAACGGGTGGGGGCGGAGGAGCTGGCTCGGCGATATCCATTTTTGGTGTTTCGGTTGTGACTGACTCATCTTCGCTGCATTTGAACATGATCGACCATTCCTGGTGGCTTTTCATCTCATCTCTGATCAAATCATCCCAGATAAATTTCGTCAAACAGTGCCCGGGCCTGAGTCCTGCTGAGCGCCATGGCAAGCGCTTCTGGCCACCAGAGCAGTTGGGCCCTGGGTAAACATACATAGAAGGGCTTGTCTTCCATCCTTCGCACAATCCGTGAAAGCCCAAGAATACCCTTCCGTCGAGCGTAAAGTTCCCCGTAGCGCACGTGTCCATCGGAATCTCTATATTGGACACTGGTTGGCCTTTCTTCGAGACACAGGCGTGTTCCGTTTCGCGATATATCGTTATTTCTGTATTTTGGCTGGGATAGGAGTGTTCTGTGGGCTTGAGCTGTCCTATTTCAGGGAATTTCGAGTTGTCTGTTCCGGTATTGTCGAGTTCGACTAAAGGCTTCTGACGGTACTCTAGGTCTGCCAGCGATTGTAAGGCAAACAGCAGAGCCAATCCAAACGAGAGGATCGAAGGAACACCGGGCGCCATGTCGTTTTTCTGTGGCACTCAAATAAAAGAAAAGTTGAAGAATCTAAGATTTTACTATCTCAGCCCGAAAAAGAACAGAACGCGGTCTACAGCGTCAGCAGTCTCATACCCAGGTAACGTTGCGGCGCAGCAATCCCCAACATCTTATTCAGAAGGCAGCTCGGTTAAACGCCCAAAAAGAAAAAAAAGGACCTGATTAGCCAATCGGCGATATCCAGTGATGGAAGCACAATACGATCTGACCAATTACACAGGCAGCCAAGTTTCAACGCGGAAATTTGGAGGCCGCATACCGAGAGTCAATGATTGAGAAAATAAATTTAGATTTATTGATTAATTTTGCATACATCTTACTAAAGAAGGCCCTTTCCAAATATAACATTTAGACATAAATATGTAAATGGCGTTTATAACCAGCAGTACATTGCACACTGGCAAGAAGTTGAAGGAATCACGACAATCTTTTTGAGACACTGGCATCACATATTAGTTCCGGCATGATCGAACCTAGCACAACGGTGGTGCATGCTTACCGGGAGGCGCCGCATTTTCCATAGCGGGAAGCGCTGGACTCGGATGCCGAGGGAGATTCCGAGCTACTGGAAGTGACCGAGGTTGACTCAATCGTAGCTTCAGCCGTGATGGCAACAGTAGTGAACCCGGTGGCCTGTGGGGTCGAAGACTGCGAAACCAACGACGCCGTATGGGTAGCGTTGTTTGATGGTGTAGTTGTGCCGCTTGAAGAGGTGCCGCCTGAAGCGACATCAATTATTCCAGCACCCGCGTTCTGAGGAACTGAGCTCTTCGCTTCCGATGCAGAGTCAGCACTTGCAATGGTTAGACCTGTGAAGTTTGAGAAGAAAGACGTGTCGGTATAGTTAAACAATGAGCTATCCGTGTTTTCGAAAACGTTGACCTCGCATGATCGGCCAAACGTGGCTTGGCATCCAGCATTGGTGCTAGCATCGGGGGAGCTAAACAGGGTTCCCTGGTAGTCCGAGACAAGGGTGTCGACGTCAATGAAAGCGTTTCCTTCGAAAACCCCCTTTGCGGTTGCCTCTCCGCCTTCGAGAGCGTGTCCGTTGACATCTTCCCACACATTGTTGACAGCGTGCAGCAGAGTACCACCACTGAGGGCTGGGCCACGACCAGCAGTGTGGTAGATGTAGTTGTTCTTCATGGTAATCTGGTCGGCCTCCCCAACCATCTCAAATACCCAGTAGTGATACCCGTTGCAACCAGTCGAGTAGGTCGAGTTGCCGTTGACAAAATTGTTGGAAAGCGTAATTCGAGTGCTAGTGCTAAAACCAAAGACGTAATGTTGGCGACCGGGACGAGCAGTCTGATAAGACGTTAGTCTTGTGAAACGAAGCATAGAAACTGGATCCAGGGTGGTTCCTTACTGTAACATGGTCTACCCAGACAAGATCGGCACCATCGAAAGAAATAGCATCACCGCCCCAGACGTATTCATGGTTCAAGTCGCTCACTTGGATATTTTGGATGATAATGTTAGAGCTACCGTCTCGAACCCTCAAACCCTTCCCTTTGATGACACCTTCACTACCAACACCAAGAAGAGTCTTGTTGGATGCAATGTCGATGGGTGTTTTCGGAGCATTGTACCATGTGGCAGTTAGAGCTGTCGAGTCGCCACAGTCGTCTTGAATAATCTTCTGACAGGCAGCTCCGGTGCCCCAGCTGGCGCACACATTGCCAGTGGTGGTGCCCTCCGATTCAGTGAAGTCGAATTCTTTGTTTAAAACAATAACCCGCGGCGTATCGTCCGTCAGCATTGTAGTGAGTTCATCAATGTCACTTGGGTATTCGGGCGTCGCATCGCCACCGCCCGTTACACCAGCAGCAAAACCCTCGGCTGAGCCAACAACCGCCTGTGCTGCAGCCAGATGCGCAAGTCCGACAACGCCGGCGAAAAGAGTGGAATGGAACTTCATGGTTCCCGAAAAAAAGAGCGTTGGCTAATGAACGAAATGGACAGGGTCGCACAGCAACCTTGCGATAAAATGAAAGAAAGTAATAAAAATGCAATCGAATAAAAAATTTAAAGATTAAGCATAGGAAGCGGACGCACGATGCTAGATGCATGTTTATTAATGCCCTCCCACCTCCTATCAAATCTTGTAGACCCGCCTGCGGTCTATTCTCCGACAAACGCCCTAAGACCTTCATCCACCGCTGAGACCAAACCACGTCTACCTGATTTGTGGAATTGGCCCTGATTTGATGCGTCGGCGGATTTCTTCTCCATAGGGTTAGCTTACGGTGAAGCTTGTGGATCTCCACGGGAATGAGCCTTTGTGAGTGGCAATCGGCCGAGAAAATACGCCAGCGTTGCCGAAAATGGGTGCTATCGCTGAGAGCCGAAATTAGTCGAGGATGACCAGCCGGGGTTGGCGTTTCAGCATTCAGATGCCTGCGCACCCTGATTTGCAGCCATTGGACGTAAATCACACGAACTTAGTTGTCTCAGGGCAGCAGGGGCTCCCTGTTGTCAGTTGGGGGAAACCACAATGTTGGTATGGAGGTGGTAATTGAGCCAGGGCCCCAAGTAGCTCAGCTCGGGTAGCGAACTCTTCCAGTACGCGCTGTAAGTCACAGTGCTGTACCTAAACACGTCAAAAAGCTGCATCTGTCAGGGAAAAATGAGAAGTGCGTGCGCCACGGTATATTAGACCACCAACCTGCGGACATAGGGAGCAGCATTGCTGTGTAGCGAGGTAGGCCACTGACTCTTGTCAGAATCCTGTACCGTCCAGCCACAAAGTGTGTATGACAGTGAATGCATCTGGTAAATTACGCACCTAAGCAAAGAAAGATATGCATGCCAAGATTTGCCATATATGTGTGCCTGGAACGCTACGCGTGTCGGGTTCGTTTGTCCAGGCACACCGAATACAGGGTTAGTAGTTCGTCCGAACATGCGGGGTCTGATACCATATCTCATTAACTTTACCAGTTTTGATGAGGGGCGATACTAGCGCACCAAGGTACCCAAGGAAAGGCGTCCAGCTGCAAGGGAGAAAGGCGCCAAGCAACTATTCACGGCGGTCTTTGTTATAACCGCTCTTGTTTGCCAAGATGTTGAAGCAAACGGCAATTAGCTACCTACCTTATGAAATTAAAAGCCATTTCGTTCATATTAAAGATTGCGCTAGACAGCCTGGCTCCCTACCATTTACACAGATTAGAATGCGCCACATGGCTTGTGGCGCCTCTATTCATCATGCGATGACATAACACGGTGTGTAATTGTTGTACCTCATATCCATTCTTTTTTCAGGGTAGTGACCTCTTATTGTGAAGATCACTCGCAAACTTTGAGCCAGTGAATACAATCGATCAGGAGTGATTGCACAATTTGACAGAAATTTGCTTCGATTCCAATCATCTGTGCATCGAGCGGAATGCGATTTGCCTATTATGGCTTTCACAGGTATTGGCGTGCCTAATTAAGCTATTTTGGCTTGAGCACAGCTATCACTCTTGAATATGGGCTTTGCTAGGTTCATCAAGCAGTCACGGGGAATAAACTTACAGACGCCGCTTTGTGGCTGCAGCCGTCTTGGGCAGAAAATAGAAATAGAATTCGATCCCCGCAGACAAAAAAGGGTTTGCTCGGTCTTCTCCGTCCAAGACATTCATCCCGGCACCCCGGGCTATAAAGGAATCGAAGCCACAGATGATTCATGCTGCGGCATGCCCAAAAAAGCACAATTGATCCATCAACTCGAGGCCGTCATCCACTCCATCACTACTTGAACCGAGCCTTGCCTGCAACATCGCGACAGAGTCATGGGGCCCGATACCCCAGGGGCGGTCGCAGTTCTTGTAAGACCCCTCTTCTACTTCAGCCAGATTCATGCAGTCTCCATAGGGAAGCTTGTGCAACAATCGCTGAAACCAAATTCAGGCGGCGGGATGGCTTCTGGCCACTATTGCGGCTGCTGCAATTGTCGCGCGACTCAACCTCCGAATACGAATACAAAGACGGAAATTGAGTTATAGCGATTACTTCATTTGTATGGCATGGATCTCGGGCATCATAACAAATTCGTTGATAGCAGTTGCGGCACAGCTTGGGGCAGTCGAGCGATCCGTGATGACAACGCTGGTGGGCTATCAGGGAAATCCCAAAAATATTCCCACGATAATCAAAGTACGAGAAAAAGAAAGATGGCCCTGGCACTTTTACAGTAAATATTACTAACCAAATTAATACCTAGATATACTGGCTGTCACATCTACCACTGTGGTCAACATTTTACCTGTGCAAAGCAGCACTACTGTCTATTTACATTCACCTATTTCCCGAATTTATGACCAGATGCAGGATCTTTCTCTGGGTAACTATCATATATAACATATTGGCATACGTCCTTAGCCTAATCTTGCTGTTTTGCATATGCAAGCCTGTCGAAAAAACGTGGAATGGTCTCGATTTCGAGAGCAGGGTGTGGTTTACTAATGTCATCGTAAAAGGCACGCGGGTCCCGATTCAACATGTTTGATAATATTTGGCGATATTATTTTCCATGTGACCTGGGCATTCCACTTCCTTGGGGACCTTTTGGGTAAGGTTGAATTTCATGAATAATGTCTGCTCAGTCTTAGTAAAGCTAACAACACACAAGTCTTCATCCTACCTTGGTTCATCGTACCCAGCTTAAGCCTCACAAAATCTCTCAAAATTGGAGTTTGCTGTACATTCCTTCTGGGCATTGTCAATATTACGATATGCATCATTCGACTCATAACCGTCGAGGTTTCACAAAAGGGAAATGATGTTTCTCTGAGCATCATGCGCAAGTGCCCCTATCCTTGGAAGCGTCTAAGGAAAGCTTCCCGTTCAGTGGATCCCAGACTAACATGCCGCATTTTCCATGCTTCAGTTCTTTGGAATACACTCGAGTGCAATAGCTGCATCATTATCGGCTGCCTGCCAACTCTACGGCCATATTTCAATAGTCAAGATGAGTCGAGCACCGTCTTGTGGCAAGGCACAATGCAATCAGAAGACCCATGGTCCTACGATTGGGAAGCTGGAGCTCAGAATTCGCCTCCGAAAAACACCACACGAGCAAGCCCCGATAACAATCGAAGACATCAAGACCAGTCGCACGCACCGACGGAGCATAGTAGGTCTGACGAACACACTAGTGATGCTAGAAGAGATTCAGGTAAATATTGGATTGGGAAAAATGAGTCTACATCACTGAACTAGATCGTGATAACATTGGCGCTCGTGGAATGTAACACGACGGCATGGCAAGATGGATGTTCCCTATGGAATATAATGAACTTATAAAAAATGGATATATAAAGTTCTTGAAGCGTGCTAAATAATGACTGAAATTAATCTTCATTCCCCAATGATAAAGTATCCATGAATGTGAATTCAAAAGGAATGCTGCTTGGCCTGTTCAACGCCGACTCTATTATGCTGCAGTCATGAATCAGGCACCGTCCGATGGTCTTGATTCAGCGCCGAGAAGGCTGAATCTGTGTTCATCACCCATTTACGAGACATAATAATACCTCTAGGTGTGCTTCCACAGAGATTATGAATAAATTGCTGGGCCAGAGAAAAAAAAAGGCAAGGTAGTGCTACTCGAGGTGCAAAAGCCACATTTGGAGGCGATGCAGCCATCAAGAACGGGTAGCACCCTTCAGCCAATGAGTTTTAAATCTCATACTCGCAGCCGAAATTACCTTTTAGACTGCGTCGCGGCCCGCTACAAACCGTCTCGCAGCCGGGCTGACCTAGCGATTGCTACGTCACCATTGAATCACAGTAATTGACCGAAGAGCCAGGAACAAAGCTGGCTGGGTTCTAGAAAAAGCGCGCCGGTGTAGGAATAATTCTAGATTCGTCGCAACTTACCATAATGCCCGTCCAGCCGTGCGCGATTTGTGCGACATGATGCAAAGACAATATCTAAGTGATGCAGCCTCAGAATGTCAGAGCGGTTCATCTCTACATCTTAGCCGCAAGCTAATAAATTCAGGGGCCGTTCTAATGCCAAATGCTGGTTTTTTGGTGCTTCCAGAATCGCACGATGCAAAGATTAAAATATTACACATCGCATCATAACGTACCCGCTGTCGAAGGCTGCGGCTGGCATTCGGGGTATCTCATCGTGTACCCTGTTGTATCAACCTACCTCGTGGGCGTGGCGCCCGGAATACTTACACGTCGCATGCCTCTCCAACGATTGCCTACCGCCTAATCTCATCTGGGAAAAGGCCCGGAATTCACGAGCCTTTTGAAAATGTGGCAAAAGCGTATATGTCAAATTGGGAGAAGAATCCGGAGAGAGCAAAGCCTTTCCCGCGGAAGAAATCATGTTGTCATCCGCCGGACTTGGTACGCTCCGAGCCCCGGGAGCGTGGGGTTGTGGGGAACTAGTCGCCTTGAAATTGATGATTGTTTCCTATCTTTTTTAGTATTTCTTTTTTTTTTTTTCCCTTTTTTCCCTTATTCTGTGATTTCGGTTCAAGGATTTTGTAGCATTCTAAAAGCTTTTTTCCCTTTCCTGATCATTTTTGGAGGTCATGGTCATTAGTTGGAAAATTGCCCTGTAGATTCAGGTTTGAGTTTATGGCTTCCAGTGACCGGACTGACCGAAGTCCTCGCCGGATTTATCTACTTTTCCCCTTCTACATATACACCACGTTCCAGATAAGAAGAACAACAATAGAAAAGATGGCCCAGAGTTTCATTTGCATTGCCTGCGTAAGCACGATGAAGCAGGTGTTGGGTGGTTGTATTCCGATGTTGCCGTATTCCCGACCACCATTCCACATGGCCAACAGCCGCAATTATTTTGGGGGAATGGTCGCGGGAATTGCCACTGTAGGCCTCTACCTGGAGAAGGACTTTTGAAGATCAATTTAGCCGTCAATATACATGAAGCGTGCGCTTCGTGCCACTGACGTCCCAACCGCACTTCTCGGCAATGTCGGCACGCTAACACTTGAATGCCGTCAGTGGCCCACAGCTCGAGGCACCATCAGCGGGTTAAAGCTCTGTTGGACGGCATATCATGGTTCAACTTTAAGCGATTACGAAGCTTAATCCTCGCAGCGACCAGAGCTGCCCTTGTCAGGTCTAGATTTGAAACTGAACCACGTTCCGTTGAATGGCAATGTTGAAATTACACACGGAGCTCAATACCTGGCTTTTTTGTCAGACATTCGGCCAGGCCGGCCCCGCTCAGTCGCAAAGCAGCTACCTCGTGATGGCCTGGAATGTGAAGCCCACTCCATTCGTCCAAAACAGCACGGTATTTCTTCGACGCAAAGCATTTGCCGCAGCTGTGGCTAGGTCGAGGCGTGCATTTCGCAATCGACAGAAAGGACAACAATATGCTTCTGGAAGCATTCCACCCGTAGCAGGCACGCTGGGGAATCTAGCTGGCTGGGCCAGCAATGTACACTTCCGAAAAGGGAATTTCTAGATTAAAGGCACAGCCCTAGTGAGGCAACATTTTAGAGCTGCATTCATGCAGATCTTTTACATGAGCCGAACGGATCCAACGGCACGGCTTGAAATAAAAGGAGATTAAATCTTCCTGTCTTAAAGTCCAAGCGCATACCATTGACACTTCAGACAAACAAACTGGACGGACAATCGATCATTGTACATCTTTCTGTGCTCGCCAACGTTCGGTGCATTTTAATTGTGAAAAACGTTCTCTCCAGTCTTTCAAGACACGGCCACACTTTCATTTACGGGTCTCCCAAGAACCTGAAATTCATGCATACTCGACAGAAAGAGCATTCAATCATGTTGTTCAAAGCCATCGCTACTCTGTCCTTTTTTGCCAGCCTTGCCCTGGCAAATCCCGTCGTTGTTCGGGATTACAGCTTCCCAAAGCCCAAGGGCATGCAGGCTCAACCTCTGTCCACAACCAGCACCATCACGGGGTCATGCACGACCACCATTCCCGTCATCCCCGAGTTCACTGAGGGCCCAACTGAGACCATCTGGACCCTCACATCGACCGAGACACACCTCGTTGACTGCGGTTCGTGCAACGCACTAACAACCACCCGCCTACCATTTGGCCCCGGGCCAGCCGTCATATTCAACGAGACCGTCATCGCGACAACACCAACCACCACCACAGTCATGCAATGCAAGCCAACCAGCAGTACCAAGGTTGCATCTCCAGGCAGGAAATTCAAGGTGAATCTGAAGGCCAAGGAAAAACAGGCCAAGGCCGCTAAACAGGTAAAGGCGGCGATGCAGGCGAAACAGAACTAGAAGAATTACTGCCCTGTTCTTGACAACAACGTGGACACGAAATGTATTTTCTATTGTACTTAAGATTTCGAAATGAATGACAAATAAATATCAGAAGTAATTGATTTTCTTCATGAGATTATATCAGCAAAATGTATCTCGCAAGTGAACGAAGTTCTCATACGTCCTCGACACTAATATGCGGCATTTTTGATTCATTCAAGTCTTCATGAACAGATCTTTAACTTCTTACTGCTAAAGATGAACAATATTTTGCCTGCATCAATTGAATAATCCCAGTCCGGTCTAGGTATAGAGACATGTTCATCCAAGCTATATTCTAAGCTAGCCCCGACAGATATGGACAGATTTGTAGTGATGGTCAGTCAGATCTTCGCAAGAAATTCTTTCTCTTCCATCTCAGCGGCCTTCTCAATATCGAAATATTTCTCATAGATAGAAAGGCTCTCCGGGTTTGCAACAACGGTTGATTCAACCTTTCGTCCACTAATGATATTCTTGACCAAAATCTCCAACTTCTTACCCACACCAGAGTAAGGAATATCATCCAGGTAAAAGACATATTTTGGCACGTGTCTTTTGCTCAAGCTTTCAGCAATCTGTGACTGGATCTTCTTCACGAGGAGTGTTGTTCGCTTTATTCCGGGTTTCAGTTTCAGGAAAAGTACGACCGTCTCGTCTCGATCCTGCGGTCGTCTTTGGCCAACGCAAACGGAATCTTCGATATCTGGAAACTGGCGGATCACATTGTATATTTCCGCAGATCCAAAACGGACACCCGAGGGGTTCAATACTCCATCCCTGTGCGAATATTAGCATCGTTCATTCTTGGCATCTCTGTGAACGAAACTCACGATCTCCCCAGCATTTCAACTCCCTTTGTTTTTGGGTTAATTCGAATCAGGTCGCCCTGTGTCCAGATACCAGGAAAGGTCGAAAAGTAGGACTTCTTGTATTTTTCCTCTCCACCACGTCCCCAAAATGTCAACGGCTGGCTAGGAAACGGCTGCGTACAAACCAGTTCTCCAGGCTCATTCGAATCAGCGATTGATTTCCCTTCCGGGTCGAGCGGATCAAAGACATCTACAGCCATGCCCAGTGACTTTCCTGAGATCTCATCGGCATGAACTGGAGTCAAAGGGTTTCCAACCACAACTATGCTCAAATCAGCTTCTGCGACGAGGGCATTTCGTGTTCACGTGATAATTACAAGAACATGAACAGTCGGTTCCTCCGCTACCTGAAAGTAGATGCACTTTGGTAGGGAATCCGACATTGTAAAACCATTGGGCAACATCTGAAGGTAACACTGAGCCTGTAGAATTAACTCTTCGTAATGCACTCAGGTCAAATTCATGTCCTACGTGAAATTAGCACCCGCCCACTCAAACTTGCCGTCAATTGGTCAACTACTTGGCTTAATTCCCTTATCCATCAAATCGGTGAGATACTTTGCCGAGGTGCCAAATACTGATACCCTAGATTTATCGATCAGGCGGAATTTCAGAAAGTGATGCTTGGGGAAACTCACCTTAGCTTTGACAGAAGCTGCGGTAAAAATCTAGGCGTGGGGAATAATGGCGATCCGCGATAGACCACAACCTTTGCGCCAGTGGATAGTGCCGTGACCAAGAATGCCCACATTATCCATGCAGTCTGGGAAATGGAGTCAGATGCCGCGTTTGCTATGACGAGAAGAAAGCCAAGGATGCACCGTAGTATACTGAAACAGCACGTCGCCCGGACGAACATCGATATGCATAATGTAGTCCTTTTTTATTTGTAGCATGACTCCCTAGACTAGACGTGAGCGACTGAACTGGCTTAAGGATTACAATAGTCACCCCGGCGCTGTGCAAAATACACTTGGGTGGCCCTGTCTAGATTCCAGTCAGCGAATTGATCATCACGAATCGCGAGAGAAGCGTACCGTCCCAGAGGAATAAAAGATAAAGGCAGGCTGTGAAAAGGGCAATTGCTCAAACTCCAACGGTCTTCCCTTGGCGTGAGAAGTAAAAGCATCTAGATCGATTATCTTGCTCGACAGCGACTCGAGGCCAGTTCCACCAGTGTGAAGGACGATGTTTTTCAGACTGTTCTTCTTCAAAAGCACCTTTGCCCAATCCTTGATGGTAGTGGCCAGATTTCGAACCTTGCCGTTGTATAAAACCGAAGTGTCTGCAAATACCAAGTTTGGTTCGATTTGAAGCACACGATCAAGAATACCCTTGGTTCCAAAGTCGGGTGACACCGAGGACCAAATAGCGCCAATTGACAGTGTTGCGAGGCAAAGAGAAACGGAAAGTTCAGAGGTTTCAACGACAGCAGCAACCCTGTCGCCCACTGTGATCCCGAATGCCCTCATAGCACCAGCGAGTGTTTCTACTCGACCATATAGCTCGCCCCAAGTGACGACTCGTGTTTTCAAGGATCCTTCTGTGGCTTCATAAATGGCGATATCCGAAAGATCACGGCCTTGAAGGATGCTTCCGGCAAAATTCATTCGTGCATCGGGAAAAAATGTCGGGCTGGGATACATGGTTCGGCTGGTCTGGGATCTGTAAGCTCTCTGCGAATCACTCTGCATCTCGATGGACAATTACCCCATCGAAAGGCCTGGAAGGGAATTTCGTTGCGCCCATATTCAAAGTAGCGAAAAGCTCCATCCAAAAGTCACCGGCTGTCTTTGGATCAATGGACCAATTATGAATGTCATCATAACTATTCAGTCCCAGACCATATTTCGCATTCACATGGTCTCGGAACTGTGCAAGCGCCGACTCTTTAAGATCACTCTCCGATGGGGTCCAGATGACTGGATTTCGGTTTTCAGCCATTTTTAATCCAGCTCGGATGCTGTTTGCGTCAGTTCCAGTCGCTTAAAAAACAAAAGAGAAGAGCGATGATAGCTTTGGCGTTTCCACTGAGCGTTGGGAAGTTTCCAATTTTCTGCACCATGCTTCCCTGTAACCTTTATAAATCTAGCAGCAGAGGTGTACAGGCATAATTTTATCGACTCTCTTTGTCTTGTCTCCCCGAGGTCAATAGCCTAATCCGTCATTCCGGAACTGGAGCTAATCCGGCCCGGTCTGGGCCCGAAATCCGCCGTGTCCGGACGATCATTTGCTCCACCCAACATGAGCGACTGGGTGGCCCAGCTATTGTTCTCCAGATTTAAATAAAACCAACCCTGATAGAATCAGGGGATTAGCTAAAATTTCCATCACTCTGGTTGATCTGTCGCCCATACGTGAGCTTTCTGGATCACAGCGAATGCAGCTTATCATCTGAGACCATCGAGAAACGGATAACGGCTCAATAACACGCGTCGTCTCAACTTCCACAATGTCTCAGGCCCAATCAATTCGGAGGTCAAACCGCCTTGCTTATAAGAAATGCTGTGCGACCATATCGCGTTTATGATTGCTCAAACACGTGTAAAAATAGAACGGCTGAGGTAATATCGCTTACGACTTGCCAACATCTATATCTATTCCAAACACAAAAACTATATTCCTATATATCAGAGTCATTAAGCCGCTTCATGCTTCCAATTAGCCCACCACCTCATTTCTGAGGCCTCTTGGAGCCGATAGATTCTCTATTTATTCTCATCTAGTCTGACCATCAGCAATGCCGCGTCATCCCGATCAATGCCCGCCAAGGCCTGCGTATTCCCGTGTCAGCAAATGAAGGCGTCCAATAGCGCATTGAAAAGGTTGCACAACCATGCGGAAAACCGGAAGCAGTCACCAGACGATCCATACTGCATCTGCACGCCGTGCAGACACCACAGCAATTTTGATGTGCGCTCAACAAAGATGGTGGTGCCAGGTGAAGAAACGCAGGAATTCGGACTCCGAAATTGTGTGAGGATAGAAATGTCAACTTGTGCGAAGAGTTTTCATACTCAGGATAGTAAGTCCAAACAACAACTCTTGGTTTGTACCAGTCCGAAATCCTACTGCTAGAGTGCGGTGTATCTATCCTGCCAAGGATCATACTGTAACCACGTGTGAACCCCGCTTCTAGATACCAGCATCTGCTCAATCTCGGGTAGGCTGGCGATGTGGATACTTGGTGCGCGTATAAAGTAACTTCTCGGCGTTTCGGCGCCCATGGCCACGAAGTGCATTCCCCACACGAGATTCTCACCTACCCAAAGGGGCCTCTCCAAGGGGGCAATCAGCTAAGCGATGGCTAGACGAGCGACAAAATGACGAGTCCCATTGATCATGGACCCGGTGGCGCAGCTCATGACAGCTGAGCATAGCAGCGGTGCGCTGGCCAATGCACCCGGATGGTTCCACATGCGCCCAGGAAGAGGCAGGGTGTGGAGAAAGTCGAGTCCCTGCAGGTAGCCAAATACGCGGCTGGGGCGACGACGTGTGGGATGACTCCTTACTCAAGAGTGGGCGTCGGTTAAATCATGGCCGACGGAGTTTGGATCTAAGACACAATCCGGATAGATGGAATCCAACGGCGGAATCGGACCACGCATTCGACCGCGCCCAGGCCCAACCCCGCAAAGAATACGGCACTGCCGCTGGGCTAGCCGTTGCGGGAAACGCTTCCGATTCGCATGTGGGAGCGGGCCTTGTTGAGCTAGCAGCAACGCCAATCACCGTATGCGGGGTTGGCACAGCGGCCTGGAGACACGGAGAGGGACGGAGGCACACGAGCGACGGAGACTGATTCGACGCCATGTCTTGCATTGCCCGAGACCGAGAACGAGATCGGGCTCCGGGCGTCAAACAAACTTTGGCAGCGCTTGAGTAGCCGCAAGAGCCAAGACAGGACAGGGCTTAAGTGGGCAACTGTCGGTGTTGGACCCTGCGGCGATCAAGGAAGCCATCTCCAACAGCTTGACGCGAGTCGATCCCCACGCCAACTCGGTAAAGGGGGCACGGTCTCCGCGGTTATGGGTGGTGGGCACGCCGCGGTAATGCTGTGAGGCTGAGGGCACCTACATTGATGGGAAACGGTTATAAAACCCAATGTGATACCCTTGCCGTCTGCCCTGTTCAGCTCATCTCAACCGTCCCAGCTAACCTCCACATACTCCGCATTTTCCCCATACCCCGCAACCCTTTCCCGCTTCACTTTTCCTACCCGTTGAAGAGTTTGCCATGGGCATCTCAAACAATGCCACCGATGCTACTCGTGAAGTAGACATCATCATTGCTGGAGGTAAGGGCTCCTGCTTCAACTACCTGTCGATGTACTATGATCATAACATGTTTTCTTCTCAGGTGGCACGGCGGCATGCATCGTTGCTGCGCGATTGGCAGCGGCAGACCCAACATTGTCTGTCTTGGTGATCGAGCGCGGACAGGACAACTACAATGTCCCCAACATCACGAATCCCGCCCTCTTCCTCACACATCTGCAGCCCACCAGCAAAACCACGCTATTCTACAAGGGCAACAAGTCAAAGCAGCTGGCCGACCGTGAGCCAATCGTGCCTTCCGGAGGCACGCTGGGCGGCGGCTCATCCATCAACTTCATGATGTACACCCGGGCCCAGCGGTCTGACTTTGACTCATGGAAGACCCCTGGTTGGTCAGCTGATGAGATGCTGCCCTATCTCAAGAAGGTTTGTCGAGAACAGCAATAGTCACGCCACTGTTTCCCCCCGGTCTAACCGTTTCCAGCTCGAAACATTTCACGGCGAGGATCCAGACAACGTCCACGGCCGCAGTGGACCAATCCATGTCTCGGACGGCACGCTGCGCGCTGAAAAGTCGGAGAGCGACTTTCTGAATGCTGCTGGCGAAGTCGGCTGGCCCGAGATCCCCGACCTGCAGAACCTCAGGGACAACAACGGATTCCAGCGATGGAAGCGCTTCGTCTCGCCAGACGGCCAGCGCCAGGACACCGCCCACAGATACCTGCACCCTCTGCTTCGCGATGGCAAGCACCCCAATCTCCACGTGCTTGTGGAGTCGTCTGTTGTCCGCGTTCTGTTTGACCAGAACAAGAAGGCCGTCGGCGTTGAATGGGTCTCCAACCCCGACTTCCACCCCGGAAAGCACCCAAAGCAGACTATCAAGGCTCGAAAGCTGGTAGTTGTGTCCTCTGGCGCTTGCGGCACACCGCCCATTCTCGAGCGATCGGGACTCGGGGACCCTGATGTTCTGAAACGCGCCGGCGTCCCTGTGCTAGTCGACCTGCCCGGCGTTGGCCGCGACTACCAAGACCACCACCTGGTGCTATACCCTTACCGAACCAACCTAGAGCCTCATGAGACTATCGACGGCATCCTGAGCGGCCGCGTCGACGCCACCAAGCTGGTCCAGGAAAAGGACAAGATCCTGGGGTGGAACGCCATCGACATCTCCGCCAAGGTTCGCCCCACGGATTCAGAAGTGGCGGCTCTAGGCCCAGAGTTTAAAGCCGCGTGGGATCGCGACTTCAAGCCCGTCCCTGACCGACCGCTAATGCTTATGGGTCTAGTGTCATGGTAAGTTCCAACTCCCAATTTAACCTCATGACTCGCCGTTCCGCTTTTTGCCCCTGACACATTATTTCCAGTTTCCTTGGTGACCAATCGGTCGTTCCCGCCGGCCAATACGTCACCACCGGCACGTACACCGGTTACCCTTACTCAAGGGGTCACATGCACGTTACCGGGCCCGAGTTTGAGAGCGATCTAGACTTTGAGACGGGCTTCCTAACCGATGAGCACGACATCGACGTGAAGAAGCAGATTTGGGCATACAAGAAGCAGCGTGAGATTATGCGCCGCACAAAGATGTACCGTGGAGAACTTAGCCTCGGGCACCCCCGATTCGCTCCTGGATCGGCGGCCGCATGCATCGAGACCGAGGCTGCGCTGTCCAATGTCAAGGACATTGAGTACTCCGCGGAGGACGACAAGGCCATCGAGCAGTGGATCCGGGAGAACCTCAACACCACATGGCACTCGCTGGGAACGGCCAAGATGGCACCCCGCAAGGACTACGGTGTTGTTGACGCCGATCTCAACGTCTACGGCACACAGAGCCTGAAGATTGCCGACCTGAGTGTGCCCCCAGTAAATGTGGGAGCCAACACAAACTGCACCGCCCTGGTAATTGGAGAGAAGGCGGCGGATATCATTATTCGGGACCTGGGACTGAGGCCCAGCACTCCCAAGCTGTGATTTTATAATGTACACTTTAGCGAGGTTTCAATATGCTGGAACTTGATGATGATTCAATATGATATTCTCAATGAATGCATTCAAATCCTCATACTTGTGTATGTATTTGTATGTGTGTGTGTGTGTGCGTGTGTGTACCAGTAACTAAACTACAGAATAGAGATTCCCAAGCATTCCTCATGCTGCGACGATTCGATTCCCGATGGCAAAACTTATGCCAGCTCCCTAGCATCAACCCAGTTACCGTGCAATCCTGCCCTGAGTCTGAGGTTGAGCTTGACAATAGCCTGGGGCTTGGAAAAGTTGTTGGTGTCGATAACATGCAACTCGCTCGACATGGTGCTGTAGTTGTTCACCAGCACAATCACAAACCCGTCACCTTCCGCTGCATCATCCGAGCGAGGAACAAAGACGGGCTCCTGAACCATGTGAGTCGGCCCCGGGAAGTACACCTCGTGCTTGCCGGTCTTGTGATCAAGGTGGCCCAAGGAGTTGTACAGCGGGTACCCTCCTCCGAGAACAGGCAAGATGGCGGGGAAGTTTGTGTCTTTGGAGGTATCCATCAGGTCAAAGAAGCTGTGGCGGTGCTTTTTGCCGGCGAAGCGGTCATCGATGCGAGGAAACTCCATGTCGAGAGGCAGAATGACCTCTGGGGTTGGAAGATCCAGAGACTCGGCCCGCGGGTCGAATTCGTACCGCACGTACCGGGCCTTGATGGAGCTCGGCTCAGGCGAGTTACCCTCGGCATCGGGCCACCAGAAGAAGACGTTCTTGTCAGTGAGAGGGAGTTCAAAGACGATTTTCCCCTCGGCCGTCTCGTATGCATTGGTCGTGTGTCCTGGGAAGGCGTTGGGGGCTCTGAACCACTACAAACGGCAGCCGCGGGGCCTGTGTCAGAAATCTGAAGCAAACGCAAACTGCAAAGTAGGTTCAAGGGGGATACATACTCTCACGTCGCTTCCCTTGGCACCTCTGCGAGGTAAAACTCCAAGGTAGAAAGGAACATTCGGGTCCCACTGCCAGTGCTGTCCGCCAGCCTTCAGCCGCTCAAGGTCGCAGATCTGTGGGATGATGGGGAACATCACCTGTTCACACAATGTCAGTATGATGCAGATTCTCGTGCCGCAGTTCCTCAACGTACCCAATTGTCGGTGACGGCAAAGTCGTGAATCATGCCAACGACGGGGGAGACAAGCCAAACTGTCTGGTTAAACTTTCCATCCGGGTCAATGCTGTAGTAGCAAACGTCGGGAGTGCCATCGCCCTTGGCCTCGTATCCGAAGCTGATCAACTCGCCCGTCTCTGGGTCCAGTTTGGGGTGAGCGCTGAAAGTAACGCTGGGCAGCTGGCCGTCAAAGTCGGTCAATCCAATGGTTTCCAAAGTTTTGGGATCCATGAGGTACGGCGGCGCATCCTCTTTGATAGCAAGCAGCTTCTTGTTGAAGTAGTAAATGTTCGTGTTGGCGGTGGTGCGAACTTTGAACTCCACCGCATCCGTGTACTTGTTTCTGTATGCGCCTGTGCAGTTTGCATGGTTAGCCTCAGCTTGACCTGTTAAGAACAGAATCCCTATAGGTCGTTACCTCCCAGAGCACGGTTTGCTTCACGCTCCCTGATGAACTTTTCGGTCCGAACATACTTCTGCTGGAGATCAACGTTGCCGTTGTGGATGCGAAATGCAGACACGCTGCCATCTCCATTGAACCACTACATGGACGAGTATTAGTCATTATATTATACGTAATTCGAATACAGCATTAAACAGCCGGACCGGTCTAAGCTCACAGGATCATTGTCGATAAATGGGGGAAACTGAGGATCGGGCATCACCCGATAAAATGTCCCGTCAATTTCGGGAGGAATGGTGCCCACGATCTCGAGGTTTCGGACTTCGCCTTCAAAGCGGCAGGGCTTCATGAAGCCCGAAAACTGTGGGCGATCCTGGAAAGCCTTGGACACCGGGACAAATGCAGAACGGAAATGTCCAGCCATGATGATGAAGATTGAATTGTGAGTGGTTCAAGGTAAGCAGGTGCGTGATTGGAATGATTTCAAATGTCAGTAGCTTGTCTGGTTGTCTGCATCGTGACTCTGAATACCAACTATTTAATCAAGTTGGTGGTTTAGAGAGCTGGGGAAGTTCCTATTACTAAGAGGAGGTTCCGGGCCATGTCCCCGGTTTAGCCCCGACCCAAAAGGGACCTAGCCAATGGCAACAGCTAAATGTTGGAATTGGAGAAGCTGGGGCATGGCGGGAAACCCTGCGCCGCGCCATCTCAGATTGGAAATACTCACCTGTGAGAGGTCAGAGCTTCTGCCCGCGATGCGAAAAATACCCGACCCCAAGTGCCGGTGAGCCCCAGTTTGCCAACATGCGTCCATTGAGCCGCTAGGTTGCTTCCACGGAGAACAACCCACGGCAGTAAAACGAGACATTACAGGTAATTTATCTTCATAACTTTTGGTACAAATTACATTTCATTACATCGCAACGGGTAAATTTTCTTTTGCCTTGGCCAACGCGACATTTCAAAAGCCAACGACCTCATCAGCGAGACCACAGCGGAGTTCGCATGCTAAACTCAAAATGCTTGGAGGCTTGTTAAGATTACCAAGCCACCGCACGATAAAGTCAGTACCCACTCATCTGCATTATTATCCGAGATATTTTAACTTAAGGCTGGCGGGATGCCGCATTGGTTATCCTTACATCCGAGAATGGATGGAATGCATTTTTGTGAAAATACTATGAAACACGCCGGAAACGGATATCGAGTCCAAAGTTGTCATTTGAATCCCGTTGCCCTACATCCGATGACGACGACTTTTTCCGGAATTGCATAGCTTCTATATCCAATTTGGTTCATATATTTCCGCATAGTTGTATCTGATAGTTTTTATGATGCCGTGCTGCCGTACAAGCTCGAGATATTGAGAAATGTCATGGTGCCAGCGAAGTTGTGAGGGTCTCCAAGCAACCAAGGGAGGGTACGCTGGGCGACCAACGCAGGCAATGTCCACAGGCTCACAACCATTGGTCATCTGTTCGCCTCCCGCAATTTGGCTGGCTCCATAGCGTGTCTAAATTCTCAATTCTATGCGGTATTCAAGAACCTCAGATATTTGCTTTTCAATTCAAGAGAAATCACGCTGAGGCTTGTTCTGAGCACCAGATCATTAGCTTCAACAAGTCGTGCGCACCACGAGCGATAACGTGATGCCCAATTTTGAGACCTCTGTTCATAGAGATGATTAATCTCACGCAGATAAAATAATGAGCGAATAATGGGCGTGTTGGCTAAGAGATGTTGGTGGCGGCGACTAAAGAAGTCGGTGAGATGAATAGTTCCCTTGGCACTGAGAAGCCCAGGTATTTGGCCCACAGCGCAATTACTGACATTCACGCTCCAAGTCAACAAGTTCAGAGACCTTCATACATTCCTCCTTGTCGCCTGAATCGCTGTATGTCGTCAGGAGTCGCCCTGAACACTTCCGTCGCCAGCAATTTCTCTCCGCCCTCTCTTCAGTCATAACTTCGCACATGGTAGCGTCATCACCTTGGTTTCTGCGCCTCCCGCAAGAAGTGCGATTCAAAATATACGATTTGGTATCTGAAGACATAATTTGAGCAACATAGCCATTCCTGGCACGTGCTATAGCCAAACTTCCGTCGCCACTCCTTTACGTCCAAGAGGCCATTTGCCAAGACCTTCTACCTCGCCTATACAAGGATCATGCACTAGTTTGACCAATCGAAGATCCAGGCGGGTTCGCAATGGGTAGGGCAGACCTGAATCTAAACTAAGAAAACATCTCCGACATGAGAAAACATCAGACAACTAGAATCATTGTCGAGGCGACATAGAACAATCCAGTCTTGTGGCTTGGTGATGACGATGAAGACGAGGATTACGAGAGTGAGCCTGAAGAGGACTGGGTATTTCGGGAGGAGCCATGTGGAGGCGCCGAATTCGCACGGAGATTGACCCAAAGGCTGGTCATGATGAAGCAACACCTTCCCTGTGTGAAGACCGTCAAGTTTCTTTTCTGGTTTGGGGAATGGACAGCCCATGAGCATCATTGGTCTGAGTGTCTGACTTCTCTGATGCAAAAGTGGGAGGGTAGTACCGTTCATCTTCAGTTCAACCTGTTCGATTTTGGCGATCAAGATGCGGGTGATGGCGGATCAAACTGGATACAAGTTTGGGAGAAGGCATACCGTGGCTCTCTCTATGTCAAATTTTCCGCCATTGACCTCAAGCGCAAGGAATATGACGCAAGCAATTTCATGGGGGCTGAGTTTAACCCTACAGGCTGGGAGATGGGACACCGCATCAATATGATGAATTCCAGCCCGGAGAGAGACGCTATACTTTATACCAGACGTCAAGTCGAATGTCGTCCGTTGGCTATCAATCCTTAGCACGACATGTATTAGGGAAGCATGATTGGTTCAAGACACGGCGCAAATATAAACGACGGGCACTTTTTAGTCATGAAAAATGCGCAAACAGACATCTTCAATAAGCAGATATAACGTTGTGGATATTTCTGCTCAATTTATTTGCTTGATCTCCCCTATGCATTCACCAGCTGCATGCTCACGTTAAAACAGTCGCATCCATATTTGATGGCGATAAATAGTAAGTGAAGATCATCAGACCTTAAAGCTCCGAGATGTTGTCATTTTAGAAATTTCCCCTAGTCATCAAATCATATCCTCGCGCCAATCCTCCATCACCAAACTCCAAACAAGCCATCTAATAAAGTCCCACCGTGAGATCACCCTTTACACGAGCAGTCAAGTGAACCTCGGCCTCGAGGTCGAGCTTGATGCCGACGAGAAGAGCGGCAGCCTTGTTCTTGCCCTCGTCATCGGTGGCGCCCCTGAGGAGCTGGCCTGAAGAAGGATGTTAGAGCTATGAAGGGCAGTTGCGATAGTTATCAAAAGACTTACCAGCGGGGGCAGAGAGGCCCGTGGAAGTGGGCAGGGGGACGACGAACTGGCGGCCCTCGACGGTACTGCTAAGTTGTCAATTGCTGTTCTGTCGAGTGTCTTCGCAAATGGCTTGCGCCAATTGCAGATAGCACTTGGAAGACCAAGTGCCGGGTGGTACTTACGCGTTAGGAGCAGACATTTTGAATGTTATAAAAGGTGATCGAAAGATCGAAAGTTGTTGTGAGTGTTGTTGGAGTGAGGTAGAAGTGATTGAGGAATGATCTGGATGATTCTCCTCGGTTCGACTCGAAGAGACGTCGCCTTATATAGATGAAATCTCCCAGTGAGGACCACCAATTGCTCTCGGTCGACGCCGGGCTGGGAGACTCCGTTGAAAGCTGGCACCTGGCAAAATTACAGGCAGGGGATTCGGCAATGGCTACGCGGATGGACTCCACACCGGGAAGATTTGCCAACGCATCTCCTTCGTATGCACGCGCAAGGCCAGGGCCTCGTCCGCCCGGAGCTTCATCGTCGCCTACCTGCCTGCCTGCTCGAGGCCTGTGTGGCAACGCAGAAGTGCTTTTTCCCAGCGGCCGGGCTGGTAATGGTGGCTTGTGGCACGATAATGTCGTGTGGGGAATATTGACCCACCTCATGCACGGAATCTTGGTCCATGGTCGGGCTGGAAAACGTCTGTCCTGCAGTGCATCAGCCACTACGTGGCCCTCGATTCCGGCGTCAATCGGAAAAGCTCGGTGTAGAGCGAGCTTCGCGGAGGCTGGCTGCGGGTGATTGGGCCAGTGTGAATGACCTTCCAGACGTGACAGGGGGGTTTAAAACACTCCTAGCGCCCGCATGACTTTGTGTCTGGACCTAGCTGACCTTAGCTTTTGTTGTTTCCAGGCTCTGTTATTTTCGTCGCATCTTGCGTTATAAAATTGCGACATGTCGGTGATACCAGCTTCATCCCTGTTTAAGGTGGCGGCTGAGGCCGTCTCAGACGTACAGGTGTGGGCTTGGGGAGAATGTGGGGTCCCGCAGGCCTTCGGAGCCGTCCGCCCGGCAGCGACAACTCAGAAGGGTATCTTGAGCTGCCCGCTGTGGGCGGCTATTTCCTGGGCAATTTTTTCTGGGAAGATAAGGCGGAGGGAGAAGGCCGTTAGAAGGAATGTGTTGACCGGATAGAGTAGTCAATTGACCTGTTTGGTATTGATGGAATGATCTCTCAAACTCTGAATGGAAGAGCCGCGTGCAAACATAGTTCAGTCAGAAATACCATAAATGACGTTAAAACAGCGAGGATAATTTAAATGCTGACTTATGAAGTCATGCTCACGCTCCTCTGTGGGCTGAGATGCTTGATTGATGTATTTTGTCAGACTGAATGGAACAAGTCACCTCATAGATGCGCGTTTCCCTCCGAAACAACGTCTAAACAGCATCAGGAGGCAATAAAACAAGCTCAGTTAGTTTGAAGATGTGCCAGTCGCATTCCATGAACGGTTCTAGAAGCATATTATGGTTCTTCCGTAGATAAGGGGCCGCTCCTACATCGTCTCGAACAGATGATCTCCTTATGCAGTTCGATCCATCATGATTATGGACGATCTGGGGCACAGCACACATACCCGAGCAGATCTAATCTGACGAATAACATGCTGTGCCATAACTCAATGCGGATAGTGGCCACGTGAGGCTGAAACCTGACAGTAGAACTCAAGAGCTGGGAGAAGTGACGATATTTGAAGAAGATTAGCCGTAGTCAGAGTAGTCTTTTGGGCCGGTTACTACTCAGTGGTCTTAGTAAGAGGTCTATTTTCAAATGAAGGGTCCTCCATGGGCTTAGAGTTATTTTGCGTGTCAACCGGAGTTGTCCTGATCCTGCAAAATGTGTCTCAATTTGCTTCACAAGCACATAGATCAAAACTCGGCAGAACTTGAGAGTGGATGTCTCACCTCCATGACAATATCGTAATCATATTTCTGGAACTATCGGAATTTAAAAAGCTGAAATAAACACCACACTATTCATTCAGATTTCTCGACAACTCCAGAAAACAATGATTGTTGCAAGTTTGAGGGAAGGTATAGGGTAGGCACATTCATAAGCCATTTTGCTTAGTCAGGTCGGGTACCACCGGTGGCCCGAACGCAGCAAAACGCGTGTGTTTTCTTTTTCCTCGCGTTGGTGGACCACTGCGCTCTCCGATGGTCCGATTAATGCATCCGCGGTCTTCGCGTTTATCTTAGATGGCCCAATCGCGTTGGTCTGGGCGTTTCATGTGTCTGGTGATTTTCGCAGGAGCCGGCTGAATCCCCAGCCAAGCTGTGGTTGGCTTTCTGGCCGCATTCCCCGCCAAACAGAGCGACACGGAGACCGAGGTTACGGAGGGCGCCTGGAGCTACAATCGGGGCGACATCCGCCTTCAAACTTGGCAATCGTTGAGGATGAGAACAGATGAGACTTGTGTACGTCACGTGTTTGGTCGCCGGCAAGAAGAGAAGGGGGCCTTGCGTTCTCTTGTGCTCTCTACCTGTGGCTGGGACTTAATGTGGCTTGAGCTTTGGTATGTGGCTGGTGCATAATTTTTGCGCCAGACCAAACTCTGTTCTCTTCTCCTTCACCACAATTGAGTTTGATGGATGTGCCGGGTGATAGAAAGACTTGGTAAAATTCCGTCAAATCATATTTGTCTTATTGTATTTTATTTTCTGCATCATTCACGTCCGTCTCGCGCGTATTCCTCTTGCCAGCAAAGTGACATCATACCTGGCGATAAGAGCTTATCGGCCCCCTTTGACAGGCCAGCGACACAGCGACAGGGGCAAAACCAGCCTCGAATCGTCAAGCCACTCGGCGCCATTCCCTTGACAACGTGCGTCGCCTCGGTGCCAAGCAGTGATGCTTGGTTGATGAATTAATCCCTTCGCTTCGCTGCATCAAGAAGCCAAGTCCGCGCATTCCGCCCTCCAACTGGTTCATCTCCGGCGTCCAACACGTGGGCCGCAACCTTGAGGTCCCGTATAATAACCTCACGACGAGATGCCCACTGTCCAAGGCGGCCTCTCGCTCTGCACACCGCGTGGCAAACGACTCGTCGTGTCGCTGCTTCTTGTCGCCGGGTGCTTATTCAGCCTGAGGGAGTACTTCATCATGCTTTCGCCAAATCTCTCCTTCCTGGCCTTGCTGTCCTTGACGGCCGCGGCGGGGAGCCAGTCCGTTGACCTGTCGTGGCACCCGCCCAGCGACACCAACGTGAACAATCTGACTGCAGTGCTGGAAAGCGACGATGTCTATGGCTTCATCTTCAACTCTTCCCACACGCCCGATGAGAAGTATGGCACCTACAATTGGTGCAACATGCCTCATGCGCGCAAGACAGAGTACAAGAAGCCGTCAAGCGAGTACAAGTTGAAATACGTTGAGGTGGTGAGTAAAGAGCCGGCCCCTCACCTTACACGAGCTGATTCCATCTTACTGACACTGAAAATCAGATTCAAAGACACCACAAGCGCACCCCGTATGCGGCCAACGCCTTCCCCGTGGAGTCATATCCGTGGAACTGCAATGATCAGGGTCTCTTCTATTTTGGCCGGCCCTTTACCCAAGATGCAAAGTCGGCCATTGAGGGATACTGGAGCGGTTTCATCTCTGATGTCAACCCATTTCAACCCTCCGGCTTTGTCGGATCATGCCAGTTCCCTCAAATCACTGCTGCTGGCTTGGATGACTCGTGGGTTCATGGTCGGGATTTGTACGGCGTCTATCACGAACTGCTGAACTTCTTGCCTGGCCGTGACGAGGACTGGCGCAGCAAGGTTGTGTTCCGCGTGACAAACAATCAAATCACAAGCCAGGTTGCTGGCATGTTCGTCAACGGCATGTTTGACACCACCCAGTCCGTCCCGCTCAAGATTCAGCAGGCTGGTGTCGATAGTCTGGAGCCCCAGTATACCTGCACTGTGGGAAAAAATTTGTTCAGCGATATCCAATCGTCTTCCAATGATGATTGGCAGGCACATTTGACCAAAGGCAAGGACCTTTTTGACACCCTGGACAATATTTCCGGCGTGCCGTCCGATGATTCGGGATTCCACGTGAGCTTTGATCACTACTACGACAACCTCTCTGCACGACAGTGCCACGACAAGCCCTTTCCATGCAAACTGGTTGATGGTAAAAATTCCACTACTTGCGTTGACCAGGACCTGGCAAACGCCGTGTACCGAATGGGCCAGTGGGAGTATTCTCAAATCTATCGTGATGCGTCTGATTCTCTGGAAGCATCTGCTACCTCGTATGGCGTCTGGATCGCAGAGCTTGCCAGCCACTGGCGGGCCGTGATTAACGGCGACAGCAGCCCCCTGTACCTCCACAACTTCGCCCATGATGGCTCCATTAGTCGACTCCTCAGCATTTTGCAAATCGACGTCATGGTATGGCCTGGCATGGGCAGTGAAGTCGTATTTGAGCTGTACCAAAAGGAAAACGTTGAGTCCAGGGATAGCTCCAAGTCCAAGAGCACACGAGATAGCGAGAGTGGGTACTATGTGCGAGTTCTTTTCAGCGGCCAGACCATGAAGTCCTCCAACCCAAGCTTGGGACTGATGGAAATGGTCCCTGTGGAGACGCTGCTGGCCTACTTCGATGGCCTGGCTGGTAAAAACGCTAGCTTGGTCAAGGGCAAGTGCACAAGCTCTAGTTAATTTATCAGGAAATGAATTATCTTAATGAGGAGGAAGATTTGAAGGGAAATAAAAATATTATGCTAGGTTTCTGAATCACATTTGTCAATATGATGATGGCTCCCCAGAGTTTGCGTCCAAGTGATGTCCGACACCTCGAATGCTTCTTTTCATCAAGCCTTTCCAGCGATGACGATGCCAAAGGAAGTAAAAGTGCAAAACATAAAGTTCTTGATTTTCTTACAAGTTTTGTGCACTGCCATTTTACCTTTTCTTGAGGGAACGACATTTTTATTCTGAGAACTCCATCCGATTTAGCCAGAGTCAATTCAAGTTTTCTTTTCTTCCTCCCTCAAGCAGACTTAGAAGGTTTCCTGGGCAGGCCTCATATCCAACTCATGGATCCACAGAGAGCTGGGCTGCTGCGAGAGCCACAAGTATGTTCGTCCCACATCCTCCGCCTCCATCTTCTTGCCCGTCTTTGTGTCTTGGTTGACCTCGTCGATGATGCCTCCGTTGGCGATGGCGTGGACGCAGTGGACTCCAAACTTGCTGTGCTCCTTGGCGAGTGCCTGGGCCACCATCCTGGAAGCTGCCCGCGTCGCCCCGTACGCAGCGTAGCCCGGGTTCGTGCGCAGCGCACCCAGAGTTCCGGTGAAGATGATGGTGCCCTTCTTCTCCCCGTCTGTGTCGGCAAGCAAGGTCTGGCCGCCGTTCTGCTCGTAGATGACCTTGAGGGCCTCCTGAGCAAATGCAAAAGACCCGGTGGTGTAGGTCTGGAGGCTGTTGGTAAAGGCCTCGGCCGTCTGCTCCAGGAACGGGGTTCTGTTGCTGTGCTTGACGTGGTAGATGGCGAGCTTCAGCTTGAGGCCTGCAAACTCTGGGTGGCTCAGAATATCCTTGAAAGTGCGTCGTAGGTTTTCGGGATCCGTGTCAGTCGCAAAGGGGTGCAAGACCCCGCCGGAGCTCTTCCTGAGATCGGCGGCGAGAGAGGTGAGGTTGTCTGCGTTACGAGCTAGCAGAGCGACGGCAAGGTTACCTTGCTGCGGGCTGGCCAAGACTCGAGCAATGCCAGCGCCAGATGTCGGGCCAGCCCCGATCAAGATGGCAAGACCTTTGGGAGCCATTTTGTTGAAAAGCTGATGGGATAAAAAAATGCGCTTTGCTTTGAAGAGGAAAGAAGTGAAATCAGTTTTTTTTCTGACAAGTGTTTCCCTCTCGACTTAGCTGCCTTTATTAATACACATCATCTTGTCATTCGGCGCTACAATGCTGGATGCAGCATGTAGTAAATCCGGGCAACGCCAAGCTGACGTGATGGATCGCGGGCAAGAGTGGCCGCGATTGGATCTGGCGTGTCGTTGCCCCACGCTGTCCACGATCAACAGGCACTAATGCAACCTGCTTACTGCGGGGAGACCTGAAAAGCAACACCGGACACCGCGATGGCCAGGGAAAGGCGCATGGAATAGCACGGTTTGGATGCGATTCTGCAAAATTCCTTGAGATTCCTGCTTTGTAGTGTTCGCACAGCGCAAGTGCATGTCTCGTCTACTGCTGCGCTGCTACAGCAATTTCGGAATCTACACCGCCAAGAAAATGCTGTGAAGAAACGGTCACTTGGAGGCCCTCTCAATCTGAATATATTCTAGTGTAAAATATTGGGCACATATATCGCCAACCTATTGTAGCCCGAAAAGCCAAGGTTGATGTGTCCATGTAAGTGCAGCCGACAATTGGGTGTTGGTAATGTAATTCGCATTGTAACATTACAGGGGACTGTAGTCCATGAATAACACAATCTTGGGCCTTTTTTTTTTTTTTTAATTTCTTTGGAAATATCATAATTACCACTTAAGGGCCCAATTCACGATTCGCGACCACCTGGCTGTCTCATCTCCGCTGCGCAAGTCGCATCGTGCCACCATTGCTTGAGTCACGGGGTGTCGCGTTCAATTCGCGCCTGATCCAAGGTTGACTTTGGATTCGCCACGTTATCTATGACTGTGCAAAAGCGTGTTTCTGAGACGACATGACTCAAAGATGGTCAGGGCGGGGTCTTTTGTCGCGTGGTAATGCCTATCTCTATGGCCACAATCAGGCGAGACGCGGTACCATGTATCTTGTACTGCTGGATCAGCGAATACGCGTTGACCATAAACAAAGCTGCCGGGAATAAATGGTGAACAAAGTCGTGAGAACCAAAAGTTTTTCAGAAACATCAAATAATTCATTTTACAAGATTTTGTCAAGTTAGTCGTTTAGAAGGATTGACAAATTCACCATGTCAACACCACGGACTATCGCTCCAAATGCGCGCTTGGTGGACGACTACATAACGCGAGGGACATGGAAGGGCTCTGAGAATGCAAACTCGACCTACTCTCATCAGGGTCTCATCCAGTTTGTTTCCCAACACATCATTTCCGAGTACTGGCTCGAAAAGGTGTACACTGAGGAGATCCGACGATGCAACGACGAAAATCGCTTCCACATCCATGATCTTGGCTTTTTGAGCGCCTACTGTTCTGGATGGAGCCTTGAAGACATTCTTCTGCAAGGCTTTGGCGGAGTCGAGAACAAGATTCAGTGCCGACCGCCCAAGCACCTGAACTCTGCCCTCAACCAGGCTGTCAACTTTCTCTTTACTCTCCAGGGAGAGCTGGCTGGTGCTCAAGCCCTCTCCAACTTTGACACTTACTTGGCCCCATTCATTCGAAGCGATCATCTTACATACGATGAAGTGTTCAAATACATGCAGAGCTTCGTCTATTCGCTCAATGTCCCCACAAGAAGTGGCTTCCAGTCACCCTTCACCAACATTTCTCTAGATCTGATCTGCCCAAAGAGTCTCGAGAACCAGTCTGTAATTATTGGAGGTGAACCGCATGCGACGTGGCTTTATGGCGACTTTCAGGAGGAAATGGACATGCTCAACAAAGCGTTTGCTGAAGTAATGATTCAAGGAGATGGAAAAGGCAATATTCTGTCTTTCCCCATCCCCACTTATAATATTTGCCAGGGGTTTGACTGGGAGTCGCCGCGCTGGGAGCCAGTTTGGAACATGACGGCAAAGTATGGAATTCCATATTTTGCGAATTTCATTAACAGCGACCTCAATCCAGACGACTTTCGATCCATGTGCTGCCGACTGCGCCTAGACATAAGCAAGCTCCATTGCAGGGTTGGTGGGCAATACGGTGCAAGCCCGTTGACGGGCTCCATTGGTGTAGTCACTCTAAACTTGCCAAACCTGGCCTACAGGTGCCACGGCGGCGAGGAGTCATTTTTTAAAGAGTTGTCATTCGCACTGCGGGTGGCCAAAGACTCTCTTGAGATTAAGCGTAAGATGCTGAATGTAAACAATGATCTGTATCCCTATGCAGCTCATTATTTATCTGCAGCTAAGCATCGCACTGGATCTTACTGGACGAATCATTTCAGCACGATTGGGATCAATGGTATGAATGAGGCATTGATCTCTCTTTTCGGTGAGGGAATTGAAAAGCACAAAGAATTCGCTCTTCAAATATTGGAATTCATCAAAGAGCGTCTCCAAGAGTTCCAGATGGAGACCGGAAATCTCTACAACCTCGAGGCAAGCCCAGCGGAGAGCACCTGTTACAAGCTTGCGCGTCGCGACAAAGAGCTTTTCCCCGACCGCAGCATTCCAAAATTCTACACAAATTCGACCATGCTCCCCGTGGACACCACTGAGGATCTATTTGAAGCCCTGGATCATCAGGAAGAGCTGCAATGCGCCTACACTGGCGGGACTGTTTTTCACGCTTTCCTGGGCGAGCGCTTGTCCAAATGGGAGCTGGCCCGAGACCTCATCAAGTTGCTTACTGCACGTTACCGTGTGCCTTACCTGACTCTCACACCTACCTTTAGCATCTGCAAAACTCACGGCTACATCAACGGAGAACAGCCCAATTGCCCGAGATGCGCTCAGGAATGTCTTGTGTACTCGCGCATTGTGGGGTATTTTCGCCCAGTCCGAGACTGGAACAAAGGAAAAGCGACAGAATTCACCATGCGTAAAACATACCAATATCCTGTGTTATTGATTCCAGACGATGCGGGTAAAAATAGAACCGAAATGCAAAGATTGGAAAGGCAGGTCGCTAATCTGGTGGACCTTCCGTTGGCTGGGTACACAAAGTTGACTCTGAGTGATTGGCCTGGCAAAGTGCAGGCCGCTATTATGTTCACATCGCGCTGTAACCTTTCTTGCCCTTGGTGCCATAATGGGCCGTTGGTGCGCGGCGAGTGTGATGAATTCACTCTGCTGGACGTGTTTCGCCACGTTGTGTCGAAGCAGCACAAGTCCCTCGTCATATCTGGTGGAGAGCCAACTATCCACAAAGGACTGGTGCCATTCATGCGCATCCTCAAGCAAGCCGGAGTGAGCATCAAGCTGGATACAAACGGGACCTCTCCTACAGTCCTTCGTCGCATATTTTCCGAGAACCTTGTCGACTTTGTGGCCATGGACATCAAGTGCGCTCTGCAAAATTACAAAAAGGTGACGGGTCGAAAGGTCAGCGCAAAAATGTTGAAAACAAGCATTGCCATGATCAAAGAGAGCAAGGTGCCACATGAATTCCGTACCACGGTCGTGCCGTCGTTGTTGGACGTGGAAGATTTGTTTGAGGCAAAGAGACTTGCTGGCGGAAAGTTGACGATGCAGCGTTTTCGTAAAGGCGAGAGTAACCTAGACGAGGAGTTTCGCAGCTGCGAGGAGCAAACAGAGCAGGAGTTCAAGGCTGTAATAAGTCAATTGGCTTGAAGTTAGAGCATAGGATGGAAGTTATGGGGTATGTGCAATGGCATGTGAATCTCAGCGTGACTTGCCGCCGCTGTTGTGTGCATGAGATTTGGAGTTACGGGTACAATGGTCGCTTGCATCTAGTGTGATCATATGTGCATGTGAGATAACTCTAATAGAGCGGAGGCACAATCTGGATTCCCCTTGCAATCCTCAATTTAGACATCCTATCTTAGTGACCCTATTTGCTCTGGTGCATAAAATTATGTATACATCTTCTGAAGAGGAGTCCTTCTGTCAAATTACATCCCATTTATTTAATTGTTCTCTTTTTTGTTATCGCTATGCCTCAGAGAAGTCTATTGGTCTTGGAAATTGATTCAATTGAGGGGTGACTACGAGCCACCAAGTCTCAACGCCGCATCAATACTAGGCAATGGACAGCGTGCGGAGGAGGTTGAGCAATTATTTTATACCATGAGCTTAAGAAAACAATGAATGTAAGCCAAAGTCGTTTGTATAAGAAGCCCTTGCGAAACTGGGATTCCTTTGATTGTTTCATCATTCCCCGCCCAAGCCAATTGCGGTGCACTCAACCCAAAATTCTCCCTCAAGCGAACGTTGGCGCCTTTCTCCAATAGCGATAAAAGTATGGCTTTATGGCCAAACAAAGCTGCCTTATGTAGCGGTGTGTCGCCCTTACCATCAGCAATATCGGGGTCGGTGCGCTTATCCAAGAGCAACATCTCGGCTACAGCTTGATCGCCATATTTAGATGCACAAAGCAGCGGTGTTTCGCCCTCGATATTAGCAGCATTAGGATTGACATCCTTGTCGAGCAGCGCTTCGCAAGAGCGTAGGAGACTGTTCCAGAAATTTGGTGGGTTGAAAATCGTGACACTGGACATTCTTACCTAGGTCATATTGGAATACGCTACCTCGGCCATTGCATGGCACACTGACAACAATATCTCCGAGACGAATATTATTCGGAGACAGCAGTCGAGACTATCATGCTCTGTAGATCCAGCCGAGCGTGTAATCGTTGGGGTTCGGCATGTTCGTTTGGTCGGATAGAGGATGCAGCAGCCTGCAAGCTGTGAGTGCTGAGGGGGGATGGAACACGAGTCGACCGTCGCGAAATGTCGGAGCTTGGGTGGCTTATTTTGGGGACCGAGGAACAAGGTTGTAATATTGAATTTGGAAACAAATTGTAGGGAGAAAGAGGAGAAATGGGCGCAGAGCAGCTCAGCCCTGTCGTGAGCCAGAACAGATGTTGATGTGGGGTGACCAAGCATCGCCATGTGCAAATTGGGGGCCAAGAACAGCTCTGGGTAGGAGAATGATAACTGCGAAACGTCTAGCAGTTAAGTGTATCCATCGGCCTATTAGAAATGAAAATCAAGCGAATAGAGCAGAAATTAGAGAAAGCGAATAGAGAAGGCAAGAAAAAAATGGGTTTCCTCAGTTGAGGTGGGCGGATGACTAGCTAAGATAAGCGTTTGAGTTGATGGTGGGCAGTAGTTATGGTAGTTGGATAAATGTAAAATATTCGAACAGCGAATCCTTACTATTCTTAAGAATTCTAGTGAAGTAATTATCTAATTTCTTCATATTAAACATAGCTTTTCAAAAAGTTGTAAGCTTTTTGAACTGGCTCGAAATCTTTATCACCTGGTGCTGCCATTACGTCAAAGCCATGGGCTCCGCCTTCCACCACGATCAGCTCACTGGCCACTCCTACCCTCTGCAGTTCGCTATAAGCATCTTTGGAAAATTTGACATCAACAGTAGTATCATCTGATCCATGAACAAATATTGTTGGCGGAAATTGCCCATTAAACAAGTTGACCGGATCAAGCAGCTTCAAGCCTTCACTTGGAACTAGCGCGGACATGTAGGTGCCGTTTTTCATGGCATCGAATAGCCAAGCGACGCGGTACTGTGAAAAGTCGGGGCCGTTTGGGCCGATAGGTGGAGGTGTCGAACTTGGTGGCGGCAAGTCTGCTTCAATTTGCTTCAAGAAGCTTTCGTCAAAAGAAGGCAGAATGGCGAGAGCTGCCGATGGTGTGTGGTAGAATGGATCGTTGAGATACTTCATGCCGAAAAAGTCTGCGATCGCCAGAGGCGGTTCTGGCATGGCAGCCTGAGAAATAAATTAATATCTCAATCATCATGTTGAATGACTTTGCTCACAAGTAGTAGGGCCAGTGTACCCCCACATGAATGACCAAAGGCAACCACTTTGCTAGGGTCTACTTTGACGCCCCTCAGGTTTTGAAGCACGGGTGGGAGCTGAGTTTTGATCCAAGTATAACAATCCTTGACATCGGCGACCGGGCCATCCAAGGCAGAAATGGTTGGACCAAGGCGGTAATTAGGGGAGACGACAACAAATCCCAAATCAACCAGTGCTTGCCTTTGCGGAATCGGTAACAGGTCCTTCGAGCCTATGGTAAAGGTGCCCCCATGCGCGTAAAGAGCTAATTTTCCGTGATCAGTACAAAACGCAAAATCCAGCACTGGGACATACCAATTGGTCTGGGGGCGTCGGATTGGCTTTGTCCGAAAATGACGCTGGCCAAGAGGGTAGAGTCATCAGTAACCTTATAGGTGAGTTCGATTTCCTCCATTTTGTTGTGTTTTAAATATTCAAGTCGAGATAGTAGTTGGGAAATGTTGTGTCGTGTTAGTTTTCGAAGCAACGACGTCTTCATCAACGTAGGCCGCATCTTCCTTTATACTTATTCTCGGACCTGACAAATCTGGTCTCTCAACTTCAAAAGCAAGGATTCTTGTTTACCATGGTTCATGTACTTTCGAAAATGCCGTCTCCGCAATCCCTGGTGGAGGAGACAGCATTTCCGCGGCCATTTCCGAGGAAGGTTCCGGGCGCCAATCATGCTTGTTTGCATGGTGAGCAAAGCCAAAATCGCTGCTTAATATGTGTCACTCAGAACGAATCAAGCCTTTAGACATATGTGCTTCATTATTCATGCCCTCTAGCTTTCTGGCCACTTCCCTTCGTCCTGCCTTTGTACGCCACGTGTAATTCTGCGCGTTTAGGAGATAAACGTCAAAATGACGATAGGGTTATTTTACATGCGAAAAGTTGTAATGAAGTAAAATCATCCACTAAAATCTGCCTCGGATATTACTTTCTATATACATCCGGCTCCAGCTTGTACAGCGAGCAGATTTAAAAAAAAAACGCATTTTTATGGCCCAAATACCCCTTGTGCTGTACGAGTCAAAATGGTCAAAATCTAGGCTTAAATAGGATGCCTGAAATGTTACAATCCTAGATCTTTGGATCAGAGAAATTGAAATGAAAATAAACCAGCGATACAGTAATTGGAGTAGTCGATCTGTTACATAAAGCAATTCATATTGCGACCTCAAGTTATGGATTCATGTATCTCCCAGATAGACCCTACAACTTAATATTCCACTCAAAAAGCCAGGCATAACTAAGAAAGTAATTCACAGCTACTTAGAGCCTGCCGCAGATGCCTGGGCGTGGCCATCAATGTCCGTGTCGTCAATCCAATTTCCATGAATGCCCATTCTGAGTCTGATGGGCAACCTGCAGAGGGCAACATGCTTTGACAGATCTGCAGTGTCGAGTATAACCAATTCACTAATCATCTCAGCATAGTTCATGGTGAGAGCGATCAGGTAGCCATCACCCTCGGGCGCATCAAGCCTTCGAGGGATGAACACTGGCTCTTGGTATAGCCTATAGTCGCCATTCCGGTAGATGTCGAGCTTTCCTGTCTCCAAGTCCAGTTTGTAAATGCTATTGAAGGGCGGAAAGCCTCCTGTTCCATTGTTAGCCATCTTCATTTGAAGAAAATTATACAGGCGCATTGGGCGTTCCCACGTACCTCCGATTCGCTCAGATACCAATTTCCAATCTGTTATCCCTTCCGATTTATCAAAAAGATCTCCGAAAATGTATCTGGACTTGTGGGCCATGTAGCGATCATCAACGCGCAAGAGTTCATTGTCTTGCTTGATGAGAATCTCTGGCTTCTCCAAACTGAGATCGTCTGATTTCGGATCAATGACCCACTTAGCAAGGAACGCCTCATTTATCCCAAAGGTATCCGACTTTCCTTCCTTGTCCGGGAACATTCCGAAAACGTTTACTTCACTGTGGCTCATGTAAAGATGAATCTTTCCGTCCTCTTCCCAGGCGTTTGCAACATGCCCAATGTAAGCATTGGCTCCATGGAACCACTATGATATCCGTTAGTACATAGAGAACTTGATTCAAAAGCTCATTAGGAATGAGAGACCTTGATATCGTCAGGTTTGGCTCCTCGGCGAGGGAGAATCCCGATATAGTAAGGGCGATCATTTTGCCACTGCCAATGATTGTCGCCGTTCTTCAGACGCTCAATATCGCAGTCCATGGGAATGATGGGGAAAATGACCTATTCACCATCAGGATTGCTCAAGACCATAGATATGATATCGCATACCCAATTTTCGGTCGCTGCCATTTCATGCTGGAAGCCACATACAGGGGCCTGAAACCAGACCTTTTCAGTCATGACGCCATGCTGATTGAAGCTGCCGTAAAGTATGTCTTTAGTAGCAAGACCTTTGGCTTGGTATCCAAAACAAAGGACTTCGCGGGTCACAGCGTCATATTTTGGATGGGCTGTAAAGGTCTCGCTGTCCCATTGGCCCTCAAAGTCGTACGCTCCATATGTCTCGAGAGTCTTTGGATCCATGGCGTATGGAGGGCCATCTTCCTTTAGAGCGAGAATCTTGTCACGGTAAGGGAAGATTGTTGTGTTCGCCACTGTTCGAATTCGGAAATCATAACAATCGGTGAATGGGTTCCTGTATTTGCCTAGCTATCATTAGAGCCATTTAGCAGTGAGAAATTGATACGATTAATGTAAGTTACCATAGAGCGATCTTCGGGCTTGCTTCTCTATCTTCAGCTTTTCAGTGTCGACATAACGTTGATTAAAGTCGATGTGACCATCCTTGATCCGAAAAGAGGATACAACGCCATCCCCATTGAGCCACTATACTATTCATTAGCGAGCCGTTTTAAATCATTGCCGGGCTTACTTTACTGTATCATCTTTAAGATACGGTGGGAATGCCGGATCTGGCATAATTCGATAAAAGGTTCCCGAGATTTCCTTTGGGATTTCGCCCTCGACCTCTAGGTTGAAGATGCTTCCTTCAACCCGAACGGGCCTCTGAAAGCCTGAGAGGGCTGGACCGACATCTTCCGGATTGAAGGATGATGGGACTGCGGGCCAGGGCTTCCCATAGGGCGTGGTTTTTTGAAGAAGCGAAAGTCCTTCCATTTTGCGATGACGTGCTGATGTTTCGAGAGGTGCTGATTAATCTTCCTTAGTGCTTCGGAGTTGACAAATATCAGATGAAAAACAGCTATTTCCATTATCGCCTAGTTCATATTTATAATCAAACATCACGATGGTGATCATGGGAAATTTCATGGGGCATGGTTAGCCACCCTCATTGGAATATTCCGGAGTTAGGGGGTTTGTACTAATCGGAATATTCCGCGGCGCATTGCGGTGCATGCCAACTTGATTAGATGGCAGCGAAACCTAAAACTACAGCTGTCACATGAGAACCATTCCGCGGATATACTTGAAATCTGACATCTGGATAATTCGTTTTCTACTGGCCGTGTATATAGCATCAACGAGGCTCCGCTTCGTCTGATCTTGGCTATCCTCTATCTGATTATCATTTTTCCAACTATTTTACACTCAAAGTCTTGAAATCCTACACCTATCTCAACCATGGCACCTCTTGCTTTTGGCAAATGCGAGATCCCCTGGATCGATACTCGTCGACCAGAGGATACCACAAATATGGTGGCATACGTCAAACAAACCCGAACTACGGACGTGCTCCCGAAGGGATGGCAGCAAACCAAGGAGACGCGGCCTCTCCCGTGCGCTATAGTGTATGACCAGAATGTAGAGATTATACTGAGGGATGGAGTCAAGGTAGGACAAGACATGGTTCCGGAGCTTAGCATCAATGTAGCCAGAGGCTGATTAGCCTTGCAGATCTACTGTGACATTCTCAGGCCGGTTACGGAAGAGAAGGTCCCCGCTATCTTGGCTTTTAGCCCTTACGGAAAAGGGGGGCATGGTATGTGATATTCCCAACTGCATTGCGTTTACTAACCGGAAACTTCAAGGGTTTTTGATCTTGGACAATGTTCCATTCAGACTTGGCATTCCTTTGAGCAAAACCTCGGGCTTGGAGAAATTTGAAGGGTTTGTACTAGACTGCCATATTTTTGCAAGGAAAATAGTAACAGTATTAGGCCCGATCCGGCGGAGTGGGCGCCTCGCGGCTATGCGGTTGTAAACATTGACGTTCGAGGTAGCTGGGAGTCAGAAGGCAATCTCTACATAGAGGGATCTCAACCAGGTAAACAGCGAAACCGAAAGGAAAAAAAAGCTACCAACGAATTAAAATAGAACTAACCATAAATAGGCATCGATGCTTATGACGTCATTGAATTCATCGCCAAACTAGATTGGTGCACAGGCGGGGTAACCATGGCTGGAAATTCTTGGCTCGCCACAACCCAATGGCCAGCCGCCATTCAAAAGCCGCCGTCTTTGAAGTGCATCGCACCATGGGAGGGCTTTAATGACAAGTATCGCGACATTGCCTGTCGTGGAGGCGTTCCAAAGAAGGATTTTGTAGGCTTCATTTACAACAAAACCATCCGAGGGCGCCAGAAGCGCGAGGACATTGCTCGCGCGTTGGACATGTGGCCCCTAATGAACGAGTATTGGGAAGACAAGTCGCTGGACACGAGTGGAATTGAGATTCCAATTTATGCACTCGCTAGTTACGGCTCCCCGATTCACGTCACGGGCACGCTGAGGGCATTCAACTCTGCAAAGTCGGAAAACAAGTGGATTCGCTTCCACCATACGCAGGAGTGGTTCGACCTATACACTAAATCGTCAAACGATGATTTACAAAAGTTTTTTGATCGGTATTTGAAGGGCATCGACAATGGATGGGAAAACACACCTAAAGTCCGTGTATCGGTTCTCACGTTTGGGGATAGGGATGGCCCGGTACGTTGATGGACGGAATCCTCTTTTGCCCTGCTCGCCTAACACCTTTTTAGCAACCGATTCTTAACATCCCATTCACTGAGTATCCTCCTAGAAGTACAGCTTACAAGAAACTCTTCTTGACTCCATCACGTCAGATGGGCGACTCGCCGAGTGCTGTTTCGTCCACCGTCAGTTACCAATCTGACAGAGTTCGAGCTCCACCAGCCGACTTTGTCTACATCTTCAATGAGCCCACCAGGCTCTTGGGATATAGCAAGGTTAAATTGTGGGTTTCGTGCCAGGAAAACGACGAAATGGACATTTTCATTTCGCTTCGCAAGATCAGCAAGACAGGTAAAATCTTGGAACACATCAACGTCCCCTGGTCGGAGCTGCCAGAGCACGTGAAATCCCAGGAAGATGTTCCAAATACAAACACAATCAAGGTAAAGACATGCAACTTTCCCCCCGTAAGCGATTGACTAATAAATCATGTTTTAGTACCTTGGCCCTTCGGGTGTTTTGCGCGCGTCGCATCGCGAACAGGATCCTACGCGGACAACGGACATAATTCCCTGGCATCCCCATACCAGGGAACAAAAGGTCCCCCCAGGTACAATTGTACCAGTAGAAATTGGCATTTGGCCCATGGGCATTCAGTATGAAGCAGGCGAAGGAATCATACTGCGCGTGCAAGGTTTCTTGGACCAATGCAGCGACTTCCCGCAACACATTGATGCCCGCCCACAGAACTTGAACAAAGGCGATCACATAATCCATGTCGGAGGCGACTATGATTCTCATCTAACTGTTCCAATCGTGCCAGTCTGAGTATTTAGGCAGATAGTGTAACTAAGAGTTGCTCTGCTGGGCATAGGTGATTGAATTATATTTGTCCTCATTTTTATTTGCTTGACATTGTGGTTGCTTTCGAAATTGCGAGGCGCCTGGTCCCCATAATGGCCGTTAGAGCTTATTACAATGTAAATAGGCATACGGCTTGTCTTGCACTTATTATGAGCATCATCCTGTCAATTTGAACTGTCGAGGCTAAGCCCAGCAAGATAATCATCCTTCGAAGGACCGAACAAGTCAAACATATCCCCATCCTGCAAATTGTGCAAAAAGCTCGACATGTCAACCGGTTCAGACATTCCATCGAAGCTCATCATTTCATTGAACGGAGATTCACCTGATGCCAACATATTGGTTTTTTGACCAATCCGCCGCAGGTAGTCCAACGAGAATTCTGTGCCGAAATTAAAGTCAAAATGACGGTAGGCGGATTGTGAAAGCAGATCAATGGCTAGATGAAATGAGCTTCCGCATACGGGGCCATATTGATCTGGGTCATAAGATGCGGCGAGAAGCATGCAGGTAACTGATCTCATGAGAATCCTGTCTGCCAACGGTCCCCAGAGACGATTGACTCCTCGGGGCCCTGCAGCATTATTGATTCTTCGATATAGGTGCACCACAGACATGGATAAATCGATGAGCGTTTGTGTTGAGTTAGGTTTAAAGCTGAAGGATTTCGGGGAGCGAAGGCACCAAAAATGCGCAAGCAGTCGAATGCCAGTGATTCTCAATCGGAGAAATGATTCCATCACATTCTGGCAGCTGCTCGGCTGGGCGGAGTCTGATGCACCAGAAAGCAGACCTGCTTGGGCAATCTCTCCAGCCAGCATCTGAACTCTGCAGTCAAGATAAAGCATCTTTTCGTTCATATCAAGTCTCTGGTTGCAATCATGCACCGTCGTTGGTGAATTGATCAAATCAACAATCTCGGCATGGATGCTGTTTAGCTTCAACATGGCCCAGAGGTAGGGGTATTGATTATTCTCATCCGATTGTCAATAAAACTGTAGATCCCCTCAAGATAAAATAGCCTTTACTTACCAAATCCAAGAGAACTTCTTCGCTGTCTACTTCGCGTGAACTGCGAGGGCGATTGGCGATGAAACTACACTTCTTTTCCAGATCATTGACACAAGCAAAAAGTCTCTTGAAAGACTTCGGATCCATGCGAGCGCCTTGGCAGTCGCGATAGAACCTACTTCTGTGCATACCTAGCTCAAGGCATGCGTTTGTGGCATAGCCTGCCATTCTCCAAGCTTTGATGAACTGGTTTTGCAGAAAATGATAGATTGTCTACGATAAGGAATTTCAGGGTTAGAAACGGGCTTTTTTTCGAGAAGAATGGTATTCTTTACCATTAAAGTTGCCAGGATGACATCTTCGAACTGTGCATGATCCCGTTTCATGACAGCGTCCATATTCCAAATCAGTTGATCATCCAACCGGGAGCTTAGCGGTCCTTTAATCTCATCACGGATTAGCATTCCCAAACCTATAATTGCTTTTATGATTTCGACCTCTATCAACTTCAAATTGATCACCTGGGAGCTGCTTTGCACCGGGTGCATTGACAATTGAAAAAGATCATCGATGCCTTCCCTTGCCATTTTCAAATCAATACAGGGGTATACTGGGTAGATGTCTTCTTCAAAAGCTACGAGGTGTGCGCAGGCAGAATCGTATCCAATATTGAGGATGGGCTTAGCTATGTCAAGTAGCTTCTTGAAGTTATCTTTTGAGTAGCCAGGATCTGCTCCTATTGAGAGGCTGGTCTGAACGGGGCTCTCGTCAGAGCTAGAAAGAATACCACGCTCCTCAAGGATCGATTTCGCCAAGTTGATGGTGTGTGTGAGGTTTGTTAGATTTGTTCTCGCTATGAACTCCAAGTCGACATCATCTGATCGATCGTCTTGCAGCAACGATGTTGGGGGTGAGGAAACACTGCCATGGCCGGTTACGGATGATGCGATGTCGTCGCATATCTTCTTCATATTAGACAGCAACTGTTCAAGACCTTCTTGGTTGGCAGCTGTCGGCTGCGGGCTGGGATGCCCAACCGCCGTTATATGTCTGCCATGATTGAGCACATGAGAAAAGCCAGAGTTGATCGAGATACATACGCGGGATTTGGCTTTGGCACGTAATTGGTATATTCGCAATCGGCGTTGAGCTCTAGGCAGCGATTGCAAGGCCGACTGCCACTGCACTTTACTTTTCTCGACTTGCAAGACTCGCTAACAAATTGTTAGGCAATCATCAATCATTGACTTGAAGATGAAACCGACCAAGCAATGCGGGTGTATTTGTCCCGTTTCCGTGGTCTCTGGTCAATGCCCTCCGCATCTTGACCTCGTTTTCCGTGGGACATAGTTGTGGTGTTTGGACCAAGATACAAGATATGAGATTAGAAAAATAGAGAAGCCAATGAAGAAAGAGAAAGAAAAGGGATAGAAGGATAATACCATAACCAAGCTTTGTGATGGGAGCGATGGTTTACGGGGCCGAATGCGGGGGCGGAGAGACGCGATCGGCCCTCCCGCCTCCCACTAGTTTTTTATGCACACCCCTGAATCCATATTTATGTAACCGCGTGACTCGGGGATGCAGATGATATGAAATAAAATCTGGGCCGGGAGTAAAACTCGGCTAATGCGCTGTATCCTTCCTTCACCGCTTCGCTAAGCCACTTGCTCCAGACCACTTTGTGCTACTAGGAGGCCCAGTGGGTGCTTTCCCCTCTGTCGAACACTGTCACTGACAGAAGGAAAAAGCACGAAGAATTGAGACTCGGGATTCGATTGAGCCGGTGACTTTGTCGAGTAGGAGGGCGCAATGCTTCATAAGTCCGAACGGAGGACACGTACAGTGACATTGATCCTGGTAAGCCGTCTCTTCCAGGTAGAGTTAGGAACTTAACCCCTTACAGCCATCCCCTCCATGTCGGGTCCCACCAACGGGAGATGAGCCACACCTATCCTACCTGGGTATGCTTGTAAGTTCGGAATGGCCCGCGGAACGAGAACATGCACAAGTTGCAACTCAAAGCGATGCAAATCGACATGTATCCTATAAAAATTGAATATTAAATCGCTGAACTATTGAGATAATCACCAAGGCCAAAAATACCTGCCGTTTACAAAATGACAAAAGAGATGGATACTGGAGGTGCCAGAAGCTATACCCCTGCAGACGCTTTTTTCGAGGCTCTGTGGGACGCGGGAGTCACCCGTTGCTTCTGTAACCTGGGATCGGACCACCCTAGCATCTTGGAGGCCATTGTACATGGTCAAAATGAAAGAAAGGATAGGTTCCCGACCATCATCACATGTCCAAGCGAGGTGACGCCTTAAAAGCCCTTTCCGCATGTGTGGAGCACCAAGCTGACATGATTCAAGATGGTCGCCATGTCCATGGCAGACGGATTTGCTCGTGTGACGGGAAAACCACAAGCCGTCATTGTCCATGTTGACGTGGGTACACAAGCGCTGGGGTGCGCCGTACACAATGCTTCTACCGGGCGGGTTCCACTTCTTATTTTCGCAGGCCTCTCACCCTATACCATAGAGGGAGAAATGAAGGGATCTCGCACAGAGTACATTCAATGGCTTCAGGATGTACACAATCAGAAAGCTATTGTGGAGCAGTACTGCGCGTATGCTGGAGAAGTGAGAACCGGGGCGAACATCAAGGTGAGTGGGAAAGCAGCCGCTTAAACCATCAGCGTACTAAAGCTTCATCATACAGCAAATGGTAAATAGGGCATTGAGTTTTGCTACAAGCGATCCAAAAGGACCAGTCTATTTATGCGCTGCGAGAGAAGTGCTGGAAGCGGACCTGGACCCATACGAAATACAACAGCAATACTGGAGCCCGGTCGGCCAAACAGCGCTCACATCCGAGGCCGTAAGCGCCATTTCCGACGCGCTTTTAGCTGCAGAGGAACCACTAATAGTCACAGGCTTCAGTGGTAGAGACCCAAGGGCGCCAGCTGAGCTAGTCAAGCTCGCGACAACCATCAAAGGGCTCCGGGTTTTTGATGCTGGAGGAAGCGACATGTGTTTTCCTGGTATGCATCCTCCAAATTAAGACAGGGATTGAAAAAAAAAAAAAAGAAAAAAAAAAAAAATAGAGGCTAATGTTTCACACGCAGCCGATCATCCCGGCTGGCTGGGTTGTGGCTATGGCGGGGACGACAGCATAAGAACTGCTGATGTGATTCTAGTTCTAGACTGTGATGTTCCTTGGATCCCGACGCGATGCAAGCCACGCGCCGATGCCAGAGTGTTCCATGTTGATGTGGATCCTTTGAAGAAGAATATGCCCGTGTTCTACATCAACGCCCAGCATCGCTATCGAGCAGATGCCTATACTGCGTTGAAGCAGATTATCAAGTACATCATGAATCAATCGCCGTTTAAGTATTTGATAGAGTCCAGCAAATACACGCAGCGATGGGAAATTTTGCATCAGTCCTACCAGCAACGGCTGCAGAGGATCGCTGCCATGGCCAAACCCAATGGGGATGGCACTTTTGGCACGGCGTATTTAATGAATCAGCTGCGAGCTGCCGTGCCTGACGATACCATCTTTGTGGTGGAGGCTATTACAAACACACATATTGTTGCAGAGCAGCTCCAAGTTAAAAGGCCAGGGTCTTGGTACAACTGTGGCGGAGGCGGACTGGGTTGGAGCGGCGGTGCGGTACGTCAATCCACTACCTGTCCCATTTCATTCTTTCTTTGTTTCACAGATGCTTCAGAATATCCTCTAACCAACTTCTCCAAATAGGCCTTGGGTATCAAACTTGCAGCCGACGAGCAGGGCAAGCGATTCGTCTGCCAGATTGTTGGAGATGGGTCATATCTTTTCTCCTTCCCCAGCTCTGTGTACTGGATATCCAAGCGCTACAGCATCCCCATTCTCACGATCGTTCTCAACAACAATGGCTGGAATGCGCCGCGCAACTCGCTTTTGCTGGTTCGCCCAGATGGCCCAGCTTCACGAGTGACGAATGAGACATTGAACATTAGCTTCACGCCCACGCCTGACTACGCAGGACTCGCGAAAGCCGCCGGACACGGGGATATCGGTGCTTTTCGGGCGCATCGAGCAGAGGACTTGCCTACGAAGCTGGCAGAGGCTGTTGAGTGTGTTATGTCGGGAAAATCGGCTGTTTTCGATGCTCAATTGGACGGGGAAACGGGGAAATACGTAGACTGAATTTATTCCTCAAATACGCATCGCATAAGACTATGAGATTCATATCAGCTCTATTATACAATTCTCAGTCTTTGAGTAAGCAAAGCGGGTTCATATGTTGATTACCTGTCCTGCCTTGCGTGGTGGAAGGGCGTGGGTAGTTTTATAGCTCGCAGATAGGTCACTCTAGTTCACACGCGCATAAAATCGCGTTGTCGTACCCTCACAGAAGGGGCGAGGATACTGCTCTCAAAATTGATGATGATATTCGTCATAGAATGCAGGAAAATCACGTTCAATCCAGGTGCAGTGGTGAAGCTTCGTATTGGGACCATGACCAGCACGGTCCTTCGTCGCGTTAAGATCAGGCTTGTTCTCATTTTCTGCGGATGGGACGCTTGGTATTCTTCGTCGCATCGAGAGAATATTGCTTGAAATACTCAGCGGCTGATCGTTTAGGTAGAAAGTTGACGAAGGCTTCGATAAAAGTGCGCAGTCTGGCGATGGTCAGCAGAACAAAGGGAACCAGGAGCAAAGCTTACATAATGCAGATGGTGGTTCTATCAGGCATGCTTTCACATAGCACCAGTATTTGCAAATGGATGGCCAGTGATTCACACGTACGATTGCCCTCCTATGCATCACAGTAGAGTTCGCCAGCAATATCCTTCGTGCATCCATGTTCATCGGTGGCGTAACTGGGTCGGCATGGGCGTCGAGCTTGCTCCTGATCGTTATTTTTGTATGATTACACCGCATGTTTGGTATGAGGGAGCGCCTCGCTTGTTATATCTTGGCAGCGTTTCTCTAAAATATTATAAATATCAGACATGGTCGATGTTATTGAGCACGTGTGAATTTTGCTAGCCTTTTCTAGCGGAAGTGAAGACAGCTGTTGACAGTACGACGCGAGTGAGGTGAGAAACCTGCAGGAATAGCTTGAGTGGGGGGCTCCCCTTTTATTTTGCTTCTTGCTCTTTCATCAACCACACAACCGCGTTACTTGGTTGATACCACAATCGACACTTGATTGAACAACCTTTCCTTTCTTGCACACTGAGTTGGCTTTCTCTACGCTTTTACGATGCCTAACAACTCCGACTTGACGAATGTCAACGACCGGTCCGAGGGTCAACATCTGACCGAAAACGAAAAGGCCCAGATCAAGGAGATTCTCGACCATATTCCCATCAAATCTTCCCGCTGGAAGACAGTGGAAGAGATGGTCTTGGCCACATACCCTATCCATAGAGAGGCCGTCCAAAGCCTCATCCGAGAAATACACAGCGACGTCCATAAGGCCGTGTCCAACATGGCGCACGTTGCCAATGACTACCCCTTCGCTAGCATCTTCGAGGCCTACGATGTTCTCTGCCGCCTGCCGCCCAGCATTTTGTTCTTGGTCGGCGCCATCCCGAGAGGCCGCATGGTTTCAAACTCCTACTCCTCTTCGGTCGAGAGCAACGATACCACCTTCAAGCACGTCGGGGAAATTGCGGGAGAGGTAGTCGAGGACTGCCTCCGGTTCCTCCACACCTTCATGGTTCCCTCAGTCGGCCCCAACAACGTTGTTCTGTACTGGCCGTCGGTCCGCCTCAAGCTCAGACCCTTGATCCAGATGGGTTTCATCAAGGAACAGCATGGGTTGGCTGTCAAACTTCTCGAGGTCCTCGCGTGCCCGACTTCGCAGCAAAATCCTCCTGGTCATGGACCTCCTGCCCACTAAAGTGCGATTTGGCTGGTTATCAGCAATGGCGGTTCTTGGTTGTGGTGTCGAGCTGGCAATGAAGGAATGCCCTGGAGAGGCGCATGGGAGGCGGACTGGTCTACTTGGGCCCTGGCGAGTTCGAAAAAGGATGCTTCAATGTACTCTTTGCTTCACTCGGAGGAATACAAACTATATTTGGAGCGAAATCCTAAGCACCTGATTACTGGGGTCTCTCCACCCAGTCCCATCCTACTCCATCTAGCAGAGCCCTGTTCCCAGTGTGCGTAAAATTTCAAAGAACATTCCAGCAACATGAAGTCGTAGGATCGTGTCGGGGTATTTATGCAATGGCACTCAAGAAGGTTTTAATACAACAGCGGTCGATAGTCATCAGCGAAGCATAATTTCCGATAATTAGTTTGCTGATGTCCAGGGGTGAATGAATCTTCTTATTGGCAGAGAGTGGCGATGGACATCTTGACATCAAGTCAGACTGTCAGCGTTGCATTATTCGAATCTAATGAACAACTAGATTCAATTCTCTACAGCCACTATCGAAGCACTGTAAATGTGTACGTAGAACCTAATCTCCACGGCACGCGACTGTTTGTGCGCACTACTGAACAAGGTCCACGCAATTTCAAGACTCTCAGTCTTCTGCCTGACACTTCTGAAATTCAAATCTCAATCCATCCAGACTTCTCTTACCAGCAGCTTGGCCGGCCACATAGCCATCGTAAGGATGTGGCACATTGTCGCTAACCAGCCACTCGATCAACTTGAGCGCCGCCTTGCTAGCCTCCTCTGATCCTTCGAATCCATACCTGTAACTTCCCTTCCAGTCTTGAAAGACGAGTATGCTCTTTTTGGGATCGTTTCGAGCGTCGGCGGCCCAGTACAGAGTATAAGACCAAATCTGCTTGCAGTCGTCGGTCTTGTTATCCTCGGAGGGGGAGGCATGCCAAACGCAGCCGTGAGACGGTAATACAGCAGTTGAGAGGAAATCATGTAGTCGAGCTTTCGTATTTTCGAGAAGCATTCGAGTTGGGGGTTGTGCGAGTTGGTATAGACGAAGCCGTCGCGGGTTTTGTAAACCTTCTTGTCGCTCCAAGAAATTCGTTCGTTTGGGCTTCCAGTCCCGTTCTGTTCGGGTCCAGTGTTTTTCATGGTGTGTGAGTTGCGTGCGAATGTGTTGCGGTTCTCCCATTTGGCTCGGAAGTAGTCTCTAACTTGGTAGCCGTCGGTCCAGATGTTGATTTTTCCCGTTCCCGGATCGACAACGGGAGCTGCAATCATGGAAGCGCCATAGGGCTCGAGGCCGTCCAACAGGTTGGTGCCTCCGTAAATGAGCCTCATGTCCGCAGCAGGATGGCCGTAACCTATACGGGGCAACAAGTGGTGACACATTCTGAAGAAGATCTCACGCTGGGTGCCCGAGTCACATTCGTCGTAGAATTCGACAGGGTCGAAAGTCTTGTCATCGGCGCAGAGTTTGAGAAAGGATCGAAAGAGTTCCTGAAGATCATCCTCATTTGAGGCTGAGGTGCCTGAGCTGGAGGCATCCATTTTGTAATGTTGTGCGAAATCAATAACAGCTTTGTTGAAAGTGTCAAGTTTGTGTTTTCATCTGATGTTTCCCGAGAATTTATAGATGATGCAAAGCTTTTGCAGTAATCCAGATGCCTAGTCAATCACTACATATGGCTAAAGCATATCGGTGTCGTTTCTCATATTGTGAATCACGGTTCGGCTTCTAGCACAATTAATTCCAGTATGTATTATCGCATCGCCGTAGAGGCTTGCGCAAACACGTGACATGTTGTCCTTGTTAGACAATCTGCATATGGGAGAACCGCACCGTCACTGACGACGAATGCACGTATTGGATCTGCATATCTTAGTTGTGACAGACAATGCCATTTGAATAGTGGCCTTAGGCTAACGTAGCGGTGGTTCTGGCGAGTAACAGCAGGGATCTGCGCCGCCAAGAGCTATAGGGCTGTGCCACTACGCCCAATTACAGCGTCACACCTGGCCTTACCGCCTGAAATTCTCTCAACACAACCCATCGCTGCGACCGTCCACCTTTGGCCAGGGTACTCTTCTGCTGCGCTTCTTGATAGCTTCCATCTCCGTCGGCGCTCCGCCATGCTCAGCGTTCGGCGCCCGGCACGCACCGCCGTGGTTGTCACCGTGCTCCTGGTCGTGTTTCTCTACTTGCGTACCGATACCGCCGGGTGTAAAATCGTGTCAACGAGCAGCTCCGATCACTTGCTCCTCAAAGGCACCGTCTTGACCACTGACGGGGTCATAGAAAATGGCTGCGTTCTCATCAAGAATGGCAAAATTGCACGTGTTGGCCGCAGCCGCGCAGAGTGCAGGGGTGACGGCGACAGCACCGTGGTGCAATGCCGAGGGTCCGTGATATCGCCGGGCTTCATCAACACACACGAGCATCTCGACTACGCCATGGTAAACCCGCTCCAAAGCACGGGCCAGCTCTACAACCATCGCCACGACTGGAGAGTCGGCACGAGAGGGTACCAGAAATACGACACCGTTGCCAACGGAACAGAGCTCGATGCAGCGAAATGGGGCGAGCTGAGACACCTCTTGTCCGGCACCACGTCTATTGTCGGCGGTCACATGGCTCCCGGCCTGGTCCGCAACCTCGATTTTCAAGAAGGATTAGAAGAAGGACTTGATTCGCCCCCAAGCACCAATGCTGTCTTTCCACTCGATGACGCCGCCGGCATTATTCGCAAAGGAGACTGTGATTACGGGCCCGACGCCATCGACCAGAGCCGAGCCCAGAAGCTCCACCGCTACATCGGGCATATCGGAGAAGGAGTTGATTCCACGGCTGAAAACGAGTTTCGGTGCCTTTCGGATCCAAAATTTGACACCACACCGCTTCCACAGGGAGGTGGCCTCAGTACAGACATTATTTCATCAAACCTTGCCCTGGTGCATGCCCTGGGTCTCTCGAAAGCCGACTTTGACCTCGTCGCCAAGCGTGGAGCCAAGGTTGTCTGGTCTCCTCGAAGCAACATCTTTCTATACGGCAAAACCCTCGACGTCAAGTATCTTCTCGATGCCGGCATCACAGTGGCGCTGGGAACCGACTGGCTTCCATCTGGGTCTGCGACAATGACAAGAGAAGCCGTGTGCGGTTTTTCAGTCACAAACGCAAGTTACGTTCATGAACTATCATCAGAAATTTTGTGGAGAATGATGACCATCAATGCAGCCAAGGTCGCCGGTTTTGAGGACTCGCTTGGGTCAATAAGGGAAGGGAAGCTGGCCGACATTGCCGTCTTTTCGGGAAATCCAGGCGACCCCTTTGCGCAAGCAGTCTATGCACCAGGGGAGAGCGTCGAGCTTGTCATGAGGGGCGGCAAATTGCTCGTTTCCAGCAATTCTCTCAGGGGGATAGGACAAGGGCTCACTGAAAGCCTCATGTTTGGCAATGTCCAAAAATCAGTCTATGTCTACGACGAGCTCAATACAACTTTTTTCATGTTTGAGCGCTCGCTTGGTGGTGTGTACCCGGCAGTTTTGCCGGGGGTTCCTCCTGACGAGCCTTCGTGCGAGCCATCTCGATAGATTGGAGTTTTTATTGGGTTTGCGATTTAATTTTTGGATTATTTAACGAGAAATATTGGATCATCTTCTTCACCTTGAGTTGCGATAGATCAGATCATCACGCAACGATCAAAACAGGGACACTCTCGCCAGTGACTTCTGTTGAAGGGAATTAATAATGAGAAAGCCTAGGATAACCACATCGTCAGCCACAACAATCATCATTTTTATACGTTCCAGGACATACTCGATCAAATTTCCATCGGGATCTCGAACATAGACACTCTGAATCGGCCCTTGCGCACCTGTTCGAGCCACGACCTTTTCTCCCTCCAAGACCTGAATCCCATCCTGTTGGAAACCCTCGATGACGTGCTGAAGATTTGTTCCCTCCTCGACGATGAAGCAAAGATCCGCGGTGCCTGGTAGCGCAGTAGTGGCTTTTGGCTCAAATTCCTTGCCCTGCTGGTGCAGATTAATCTTGTGGGTGCCAAACTTGAGCGCATGGCGCTGGATCGAAGGATCGGTGGCCGACGTGAATGTTTCCGACTTCATGCCCAGATATTTCGTGTACCAGCCAACTGTGGCGGGTATATTTCGGCAGGTGAGGACCAAGTGGTCCAGTGTTTTGACTACAGCGTACTTGGACATGGTGGTGCAAGTCTTGCGTGACGATGTGCTTGATTCACACTCAATGGTGGAGATCGATTGGCAGGGATACATCGAGGCTTCACCCTTTGCGCCGGGTATTACCCAATTTATACTTGCTTCGGACCCGTAAAATCGCTGCTGATGCCATTTGTCTTGTCCCCGATTGGCACCCGATTGGTCTCGGCAAAAGGATGCCGTGCCGAGTAGGTGGAGTAAATCGGCAACCATGAGCGACATCCAAATCTTGTACAATTACATCATCGCGGTTCATCCACTACGATGGACCAAGAGAGTACAAAAAAGATAGTTGGTATTGCTAGGACGCAAATTGACGACATTCTCATTACACCATTGGGTATCCCTCATTCTTCTTCAACGCATACACACACCGGCAGTGACATTACCCGAGCCGAACCTTTTTCCACACGCGCAAACACTCTTGCAAATCCATCGCCAAAGTACCATCCAAAGCCATCGAAGTGTCCTTGATCAGAGCAATCAGCAGCGTCGCTTCAGCGAACGTCGACTTGTTCTCCTCAATGGTCTGGTAATCCGTCCTCCTCATGCCTCCCATGTCCGCCCACGCTTTCCACGTATCCAACATTTTGCAGACGGCCATCGTGTACGCTCCATCGTGGACCATGCGGTGGAGCATGAAGCCCACAACCTCCTTGATGGTCAGCAACGCATCCCATGAGTCGTCCTGTGCCTTGAGCCACTTGAGGCAGTGTTCTGCAATCAGCTTGGAGTCCCATTTGGGACTTTGCAAAGCCTCCATGGCGCGTTGAGCGCGTCTCTGCTGATCCAGCCTCATCTTCTCGCGCACTACATGACCCGAATTAGCAATCTCTCACGTGCGTCAGCTTTCAATAATCACTCACTGTCTTGCATGCGCTGATCCATCTCTCTTCGCCTCCTGTCCTTGATGGCCTGCTCTCGCTGAGCCGGAGGCATGCGTGCCTCGGCTTCCATGGCAATACGCTGTTCTTTGGTTCTCTGAGTAAACTGATCAAGAGCTGCGCCGTGGTCGTTGTGTGATGTAGCCCATTCAGGCGTTTCAGACTCGTCAACCATGCCCATCATCACCATGACACCACATGGGACCGTTTCCTTTCTTGCAAAGGCGAGCACATCATCGGGAATCTTGTAGTTCCAGAGAATCGTCTGACTGGTGGTACCGTATGCCGTGGCGGCGCTGGCAAACCACATGCCGGCTGACCTGCCGGGCTGAACACGCAAATGATCAATGTAGAGGCTGTGCGGTATGGTGCTTTGAGGTGTGAATTTCTGGACCAGTGCAGTGACCAGACCAGACATGGAAATTTGACAAGTGATGTCATGCGTCAAGGCCAAGGAGATGTCCTCGTCAATCGACGCAGTGTCCATCCGACTGGATCCTTCGCCGTTGGAATGAGCTTCTTCGGCTTCCTTTGCGTCTTTGCCCTCCTTTTCCTTTACCTCTCCCCTTGAACCTGGTCTCTTAGGCTTTACCAGAAGTGCTGGAAGCCGGACCCAGTACGGTGGGAGATGCTCGTAATCTCGAGTGATCCAAGCACTTGACCAAGCTACAGCGAGAGACAGGTTTCCGTCTGAATCGTCTAGCGGGGCGACGGTGAGTGCCTTTTCTCTTCCATCCGGCGACATCATCAGCGAGCAACCCACCGGGGTCCATAGACCGGTAGACCTCAAAAGTTTCCAACCATGGGGATCCGGTACAGCACCCAGATCCAGGAGATAGCACACCAGCTCATCAAAAGACACCTCAACTTGAGGCTGCCGCACCTGATCCGCATACTCGACACGCTGCGTCTTCATACCAATAGGATTGGTCCTCCAGTTGAAGGTGGTCCAGCTCCCACCCGGGATAGCGCTGGGATGGCGTGAGAGGCTCCAGTATTCGGATCTATTCTCGAACCTATCCAAGGGCATAACCGCATAGCGTGGCAGCTCAATTTCGATGACGCGATTCACGACATCGCTTCTGGTCAGAGCAGTCAAGCGACTCTTCTGAAGCATGCGCTTTATGCGCGAAAGCGATGCCAGAGTCGCAAATGTGTTGTAGAGGATGGGCAAGACTTTTTTTTGGGCGTTAATATCCCACCTGTATCAGGCACCAGAGAGCAAAGGAATCACGTACCTCCCAACACTGCCAACGGCACACCAACGTAGGTGATGATGTCCGTGGCCGACGTACCATTGTCAGCCATTCTGAAGCGCTGCAACGGCTACATGCCAAACGAACGACGGCGAGATGGATGCTGATTTGCGTGAAGCGATCGAGGAAAAGGAGAATAAACACAAGTGGCAGCTAGCCGCATCCGAGCTTCACCTTCAGCTGCGTCCAAACTCGTCCTAGCGCGGCATGGCGCTGCTGAAGCCAAATTACCACGCCGTTTTAGCCAGTGATCTCAGCCCGTCTCAGCCCGCTTCCGGGGGACCTGCAGCTGGGGGCTCCACAGTATTTTCTTTTGCCATGAAAACAGTTGAAGATGTCTGGGTACGGATATGAATGCATCGATCGATGGGATGCACAAGTAAATGACATCAAATACATTTTAACTTCATGCCCAGGAAAGCTTAAAAGGCTCACCTAACCAACCATAGCCCGACTAGAAAAGTGTTTGGTCATGACGAGAATGAGGTGAGTCATCACATGAATCTGTAAATCTGAGACAAATGAAGACGGTCCAGCTAAAACAAAAACAAAAAAAAGAAAGAAAAAAAAAAAAAAAGGCGATAAGCCAAGTCGTCGCAAATTATCACATTTGCATTTAATTCTCAATTGAGGGATATATCTTTTTCCCAATAAATTTTACTCAAATTGAGGCGATCGCGAACGCGTTGGCGTCATGCTCGTAAGAATGGAACTATGTACGAGGCCATGCGAATACATACATGAGAACAATGCTCGCACTTGATTCATCCAATTCATCTTTTGCACAGATTTATTCGACACACATCACTTCATCCGTCTCTCAGCTTAGAGCTTGCCGTTGACGAAGGAAAGCGCGCGGCTTCCATAGATGCTCACATACTGCTGGTGATGGGCAGCGTCGCTACCGTTGCAGCAGTACGGGTCCTCCTTGTCGCAGTAAAGCTGAACCTTGCTTGCGCTAGGGCAAACGAAGCCAGACGGGCGCGCATCAAACTATGGCCAAGTTAGCACCAGTCAAGCAATTGTATTTAAGTGTCAACTTACCCCTCCAGCCGTGCAAGTTCCAACGCCATAGGCCAGTCCAGAGACATATCGCGGGTCTCCCATGAGGATGACAGCCTTGATCATGGCCAGGGCACTTGTAGAAATAGGCACAGATGTATCAGTAATGCCAGCACCTGGGTCGCCGCCTCCACACACGGCATTGTCCATAATCTGTCCACCCTACATAAACGAGTTAGTGGGGCGGAGTTCCATCATTGGCTAAAAGCATTTACCTGAGAATATCCAACAAGAACAATCTTGGAACTCGGGCATTGGGTATGGAAGTTGTTGACAGCGGTAGCCACGGCGGCTGTTCCCTGCTTTGCAGAATTGGCGTACGACACGCCGCCGCACGACGACTGTCCACCACATGCCGGGTACACAATGGCTTCAGAGGTTGCACCCGAGTTGGCGCTGATGATCATGTTGACCATGGCCCCAGCGGAGCCGAAGCCAGCCGAAGCCGTCGTCTCTCGGGCGCCAAAGATCTTGATGCTAGGGCATGATTGTCCATTGACAAGGACAGCCCCGGAGGCAATGAGGATGGAGAGTTTCTGGATAAGCTGCATATTGATGATACTGCACGAAACAACTGGTGATGGAGGAGAGCGATGTGGAGAGCGGATCGTCAAGTTGAGCGACGCCCGTAGTTATAAAGAAGTTCGGGGGGTTGTATTCTGTCAGTTTTAACAGTTCCAGTCCAAATTGAGCTCCACGGGGGGGGGGGACGAAGTGTCATGCCGTGTCTCATTGAGCCTAAAAGTCATTCGAGGACATTGGAGGCATAGAAAATGGAACTCGTTTCTTGAAGCATCCCCACATCAATGGCATCTCGCGTTCGTGGAGAAATTCTCCGTCTCGCTTCTTTGAAACGCATTGAAACCCAAATCCTGGGCCGCAAAGCCGATCCAAGGGTGCCTGTTTCATCCCCTTAACCCTTTTCAGCTCCGCATTTCATTCTCTCAAGCTTCGATTCGGGGCCGGCGGAGCGAAACGCGCCCATGCTAGTTGCTAACAAGGTGCTGTTATAGTGCCACGATCCTCCCACATCCAGCCCGATGGCCCAGCGCACGATGGTCCGATGTCTATTTGTAGTAAGTCGTCAAGCCCGCCGGGCCTGGACGAGTTTTGCCTAAATGCCATCGGGTAATTCCCCGCGGCATCGTCTCCGACTGGTAACAAAAGGCGCCCGCGCGCCCCGCCCCCAGCCCCCAAACATCTACGTGCGTGCTCTGTCTAGCGCCATGGCGACCACATCAACTGTTCAGGTGAGCTGGTGAATGATGCTCGGCTTATGGGGCAAAGGCGACCGAAAAATGATGCCGGGGCAATGTAGAACCGAATCAGCAGAAGCTATTTACTGCGTGCACCGCTGCATCGCGAGTGAGGCCCCTCAAATTCCCTCAACAATTGAGCTACTCCGCATTCGCATTCAACCACTGTCGAGTCCTGGACGCTGTGCCCAAAAACTCCCCCGCCGCAGGGACCCAAAGACGTCGACGACATAATTAATCAGTTATCACAAGGAACACGATTGCGAAAGCACACGTCCTGAGTAATTTAGACCCCGTAGCTTGTCAAAAAGTCGAAAAGGCGTCGGAAACAGACAGACAGGCATCATGAGTGAAGTCGCTCCACCCCCCAAGCGCTATGCCCTCGTGGGCACTGGTGGTCGCTCCAGCTTCTTTTACACGGCCATTGTGCGAGACTTTAGCAAGACGGCACGCCTGGTTGGACTGTGCGACACCAACCAGACTCGTCTCGATTTTGCCGTGTCCAAGATTAAGAATCTCGGCTACGATGACATCCCCACGTACCCCGCCTCGCGATTCGATGACATGATCAAAGAGACGAAGCCGGATGAGGTCATTGTCACCACCATCGACCGAACCCACAACATCTACATTGTGCGCGCCCTGGAGCTCGGCTGCAATGTCGTGACGGAAAAGCCCATGACGATTGACGTCCCGCGATGCAAGGAGATATTCTCGGCCGTTGAGCGGACGGGCCAAAAGGTCCGCGTCACATTCAACTACCGCTATGCCCCGCACAACACCAAGATCTTCGACATTATCCGATCTGGCGCCATTGGCAAGGTGACCAGCGTGCACTTTGAGTGGATGCTCAACACGTCGCACGGCGCCGACTACTTTAGGCGCTGGCACCGCGACAAGCGCAACAGCGGCGGATTGCTGGTGCACAAGTCGACCCATCACTTTGACCTGGTGAACTTTTGGCTGCAGAGCCGCCCGCAGACCGTCTACGCGCAGGGCGATCTCAAGTTCTACGGCAAGGAAAACGCCGAGCAGCGCGGCGTCACCAAGTTCTACACGAGAGCCCACGGCAGCGAGGTCGCCAAGGAGGATCCCTTTGCACTGCACCTGGAAAAGAACCCGCAGCTCAAGGCCATGTACCTCGACGCCGAGCACGAGGACAGCTACTACCGCGACCAGAGCGTGTTTAGCGACGGCATCAGCATCGAGGACACGATGAACCTCCTCGTCCGGTACCGTAACGGTGCGGTGCTCACCTACTCGCTAACGGCGTACGCGCCCTGGGAAGGATTCCGGGTGAGCTTCAACGGCACGGGCGGCCGGCTCGAGGTCGAGGTTGTGGAGAACAGCTACGTGAACTCGGGTGGGGATCAGTCGCTGGAGGGATCGCTGGAACGTCGAACTATCCTTTTGCGGCCCTTGTTCGAGAAGCCGCGGGAGATTCCGCTGGGGGAGAGCACCGGAGCCCACGGTGGCGGCGACAATGTTTTGCTGCAGGACCTGTTTGGTGAGCCTGTTTCCGATGAGTTTATGCGTGCGGCCAACCACGTGGATGGCGCCGCATCCATCCTCACAGGCTTAGCCGCGAACCGGTCCATTGCGACCGGCCAGGTGGTAAATGTAGATGATGTCTTGAAACTTGAGTGACATTAACATGAAGATCCGAGATAATTTGTAGTAAAAAATACACCTTTTTTGCCCTTAAGATTCGGGAAACCTTCCAGTGAATCCAATACTCGTGAACCTACCCGGGACCATGTGGTGTGGTGTGATGACGTAAGGACATGTGTGGACCCGCCACGTGCCATCACGTGCACCCGAAACTCAAAATCATCAAGACCCACTATCATGACCCACTCAACATTATATGCCTCAATTGCTCACCACATCTCAACAGCAGGCGGGTGAATGGTTTAGTGGTATAATACTCCCTTCGCATGGTTGCTCCTAGCGACTGCTCATATGTGAAAATTCATTGGGAGGGGTCCTAGGAAATTTGGTGCAAACAGGTAGAATGCGTGTGTTCTTGTTTGCAGGACCCACTTGAGCGTTCAAAAGTTGACTGGTCAAGCTTAAACCACAAACCGAAGCTGAGGCCGTCCCAGAAGCGAACAGAGTGCTTGTCTCCCGGCAGCTTTTTCGCAAACACAAACCAGCCATGGTATCCATTCCACCTCTCTTCTTGAAAATGCCCACTTGAGTGAAATCGACGACGACTCGTTGCAAGTTCGACATCATGACGACCTTTGGGCGACCTTCTACGAACTATCTCATCACACGAGCCCCTCAGAGCATCGACAAGTAGTTGCGCACCGTCGTGGACTGGCCGCTCGTACATTCACTGACCAACGAGCCACCTCTGCCACCCATCGCCAGCAGATTAGGCTGAAGCTGGTCGTCAAAATTCTTGAGAAGAAGCTGTCGCACCAAAACGACAAAAAAGAGGCACCCCCGCTGTGTGCATTGCATGTCCAAATCCTGTCTGCCCGAGCACATCCACCGATAATGATTACACACATTGACGCCCCGTTTCGTAGAGGCAGGCTGAAGCTGAAATACACCTATTTTATGTCAATCTACGTCTCCTTCCATCGGTTTTAGCTGAAAAGAATGAAGCAACCCAACGCGAGCCTTCCGTTACGAATCGAAGGTGTCACATTGCCGGCTACGGCAAAAGTGAAGTGAACACTCCGCTAATGCGTAGTGCAATTGTGCCCTATATCCATTTGACAAAAGGCTACTTTCTCGATCGTTTTCTGTCCGATTTCCCGATGCAAAGCAATCATACAACCCACCGTAATTAGGAACCCACCACTGTATTTTCGGTGTTAGCCACCGGCGACTTCCCATGTAGCTACGAAGGTTGGTTGAAAGTAAACAAAGCACGATGCGAAGATGAAGTTCAATTCCATTCCTGACTAGATTGAGCAAACCCATCGATTCCCGGATTCATTTCCGGTCTATTCGTGACCTGACGTTTTGCTCCATTTGCCCATTTGCCCATTTTCTCACTTGCACCTTTGCCCTTTGCCCTTTGCCTCGTCTTTCCACCCGAACAAACTCATTACTTGACGAAAACTGAAAAAGAAAATGCCGTAAGCGGATCCAATACTCGATCTCGGTGCACCATGGATGAAAATTATTCTGCCGGAAATAAAGTGCGCCGATTGCTGATTCCATTTTTCTTAGGCCCATTGACAGAAAGAAGACGATAAAACGAAAAAAGGAAAAAAAGGAATAAAAAAGCCCCTCCCCGCTGCAGCGCATTGTCATCGAAATCGAGTCGACTGGTTGATGAAGACTTTCATCCACCACACAAAATACCACCGAGGTCGAGTCCATTCGTCGATGAAGACTCTCGTCTGCGAAGTCAAATGCGTTCGTACGCGATGGCCTAGAAAGAGTCGGCTGGAGGCGAGAAACCACTTGGGGTAGGAGGGCCAGTATAAGGCTGTGCGGTTTCGGGGGGTGGCCGCGTTTTGTCGAGGCTTTGGCTGGACGGGCTCGGCCGAGCAAAACGTTTACAATGGAGATCAACCAGCTCGCGACACTGCGTCTCGTTTGTCATGTCTTTGAGTAGAGAGAAAAAAGCGTCTGTTGCTGTCCCTTGTTGAGGGAGAACGCAGACGATGTCACGCAAATGCTGCATCTGTTCTTCATTCGCCCGAGGGCTTGAGCGGGAACCGACGTCTTCCGTGAATCGAACCCGCTTCTGATGAGCCGTCATCGTCTCTTGGTTGGCATTAAGCAGCTGTTGGAGGAGTTGGGCTTGTTCGATATAGTGGCCCCGCGATCTCTCGAGCGATGCAGCCAGATTGGCCTCATGCGCTCGAGCCGCTTTGACCTCTTCTACAGCAGTGTAATACAGTCGCCGAAGGTGGTGCGACTCCTTTAGCGCCAGTGAGAGACGTTGGTTGGTCTCTCGGTATTGCTGCTCGGCAGCCTTTGCAGAGGCAAAGCCTTCTCTGACTCTTTGCTCTGATTCTTTCATCATGGCCGTCGAGATATTGTTGGAGGTGATGAGCTGATCCGCAATGACTAAAAGTGCCTTTCTTTGTTGATCTGGCGTTATCGCTTGCGCCAGCGTTTGCAATTGCCGGATTGGTTTCTTCATTACGTCTGTAATGAGATGGATCTTGGGCTCTGGCCTTCTTTCGATGTAGGTACAGGTGGTCATGTCCTCGGCCGACGACTTGATGATCTCGATCCAGTCAGGATCGAAGAGCATGCACCAACTATAGATGCGGTTCTTGATTTCTTCAGGCATCACCCGGATTCTTGGCTCGCTTAGCCACTCCTTCATCTCAGTGGCTAGAGCTTCTTGGTCAAAGCGAAGACTCTGACCAAGCTTGTTGAACAGGTCTCCGGCAGCATCCATAGCCTGCTGCCGGGTGATGGTGTGTTCCATCTCCATGACCTGGGGCTCTGGTGAAAGGCTCAAGACTCGGGGAACGTCGGTCTGAGCCTCCCGAATCTCGATCATTGTCGAGACATTGTTCGGTAGGCGGGGTGGGACCGACGCGACCCCGAGGCTCTCGGGGGACTCGGGGGACTCGGAGAAGGACATTGCATCGGCCGCCGATGCTGTCCACTCGATCTTGAATGCTTTCTTTTTGAAATGCGGGAAAGCATCAATTGCAATGTCCATATAACTCCAAAGATTGTTTCTTTTCAGGACACTGCTGACAAAGTCCTTTTCGTTTCCTCGGACCTTGCGGATGTTCTTTGCGATCGATGCTGCAACGATGCTCGGTGCAGGCAGCATAAACAATCCTCCTCCTTGGCTATTTCTAAGGCTTTCCAGGATGTTGAGATCGACGGTCAACTGCTTGTGCCCTCCCCAACTGGAGAAAGTCTGGGCAGACAAGACATTGGTGGACATGGTCTTGTCGCGACAGGCCCTCCAGCATTCCTGGTGTTCCTCGGGGTTCCGTCCACACAACTTAAATATTTCGTCGACCATTCGGCCGACAATTCGTTGGTGTGTTATCGGATTTAGTTTCGCAACTTCCGACTGCGGAAGGATGGCCTCTGTCAACATAGCCATGGTGAGTTCTGCTTCTTGTGTTGCTCTCTCGAGCTCCTCAGCCGTCAGTGGCTCGTTTCTTTGAGGCATGTTGGCGGTTTGACCTGGACGCGTAGACTGTGAGCAAAAGACTATATTACCGATATGCTACCATACCTTTGTGTTGTTTAATCGAGCAGTTCAAAGTACCAGCGTGGTATGGCCGGCCTTTCTCGATGAGAAATGTTGGTGGTCAAAAACAAAATGGAACTTTGCCGAGGAAAAAACGTAACGAAAATGCGTATGTATGAACTGAAAACGGGCGATTCGAAGCCAATAATTCTTCGGTTCAGGAATATGGTCATGTGAGATCGGGAACTCGCCGGTTAGGGAATGCGATGGCGCGAGGTCGGGAGCTCGTCCGTCAGGGAATATGATGATGTGAAGTTGGGAGCTCGTCGGCCTGGGAGTGTGATTGCATGAAGCAAATGAACCGTCAGTCAGGGAATGCGATGATATGAGATGGGAAACTTGTCGGTCAGAGAAGATGGCGATGTGAGATGGGACACTCGCCGGTTTGAGAATATGATGACTTGAAGCTAATCCCGTCGATCGGGGAATATGATGACGCGAAGCCGGTAACCAGCAGGTTTGGGACTGCGATGGCGTGAAGCCAGAAGCCTGTAGGCCAGGGAATATGATGGCGCGAAGCAAATAGCCCCGTCGGTGAGGGAATGCGATGATATGAGGCGGGAAACTCGTTGGTCTGGGCAAATGATGATGTGAAGTTTAGAAGGTTGAGCGAAAAGTGAAGTCGTTTCAAACAAACAAACGAATTGATGCGCTGCTTCTGGAGGAAACTGTTAAGGCATTTACTTGGGTTATACGAGAAATCAAGCACATTGTCGGTCAATCGTCAAACATCAAACTCTGGCTTATTGGCACGAAAGCAACTCCTGCGCTCTGGCCGTCAGTCCTTGCCAGCTGACCCGAAAATTTATTTTCCTCGAGCAGTGCTCAAGCAAAGCCACCCGTTCTCTCTAGCCCAAGACATCTTCCAGCTTTGCATCAGTCTCCGGATTCATTTGCCTCCCCGTCCAGCAGTCGCATCACTGCACGCTTTTGGGGTTTCCCATACCATCGAGCCTTCATTTGCGTTTCTGGATTGGCTTCTTTTATTTCGACTTCGTCAATATCGCCTGCGTTTACCTCGCCTTCATCTCGCCTTCATCTTTCGCGTCTTCGTCAATCTACTCACACCACACCCTTGTTCTTCATTTCTCTTCACCTGGCCTCGCCTGTCTCTTCGGAACGGTCTTGGTTGAGCTTTAGCGTCCCATCAAGCCTTTACTTCTCTTCCGGTCTCAACTTGACCAACCTCGCCTCTATCAACCTCGTCGGAGCGTGTCGTTTAGTCGGTTCGTCAGGCCACTACCCATTTTGCTCATCTCGGCTTGGTTTATTTCGCGTTGGTCCGCTTCTTCTGAACGTGCGGTTTTTTGAGCTGGCTCACCAAATCGAACCTCATTTCTCCTCCCATTTCGACTCGCCCATCTCTCGAACAACTGCTGTCGAGTTGTTGCGCTCAATCAACGCGTTATTTCTTCTTCAGCCCCTCCTTTGTCCATCTGGACTTTCCTCATCCCGCGCCCATCAACCTCTTCGAGCTGCGCCATTGCTTTCTGTCGCCAAACGACCCCCCATTCTTCCATTTTGTCTTCGTCTGTTTTGCCTCCACCCATCTCCTCAGAACATGCAGTTATTGGAATAGCCCTCCAGGCCGATTTCCAATTTTACCTTCCGTACACCCTGCACCGATCTACTCCAAAATCGCGCTGTTGAGTTCCGCCGCTTCGGCAATCCCGTCTTTCTATTTCTATCTCACCACCATCCACCCAATCACGACAAGATGTCTTCGAAGATCGGTCGACAAATCGAAAAGCCCAAAGATTTTCTTCGGCGAATGGGCGAGGCTGACTTCAGCGATCGGAGAGAGTTCAAGGAACTGTACGAGCAGGGAAAGGCCCTCGACGACCTTGCGAAAGGATTTCGAAATACAGCGCTTCGGACCCAGTCTATGCAGGATCATCATTTGACTCTCTACCGACTCTGGGCAAAGACGATGTACGAGACCGAGCATCAAGAACGCCTACCCGACAACAACGAGCTTCTTGATCGAATCTGCTTTCCCGACCCGGAAGAAGGACACAATTCTTTCAAAGCTCTGTTTTCTCAACTCCGACAGTTCCTGACATTTGCGCTGTCCAAGTGCATTCCCCGTTCCGTCCAAGACGATTCCATCAGTTACTCTGCGATTGTGAAATACCGCCAAAGCATGCAGTTCTGGGTCAGGAGAAAGTACCTGGAACGCGAGATTAACCCCCCGTCCTATGGCCAACTTCAGCAGAGAATGACGGAAATCCTCAACTTTCTCAATGTCGAGTTCAATATTCAAGCCCGAAGCTCGGCAGCCAAGAACAAAACCCAACTAACTAATTGGGAAATTCTTCAGCTGATGGACTACGACCTGCGATCAACTCCTTGCATCGAGCTTTCGGAGTGCCATCATCTGGCCTGGGTGCTTGGTCGTCTAGCGGCGCTTCGTCCTGGTTCGTTGGGGCCTGGCTCGAAGGTCCACCCTTCTCCCCATCTTCGATATCTAGCATGGAAAGATGTGAGTATCGAACGGATGGACGAGCCAGGGAAGTTTCAGGTAAAGATTGTCATTCGAAACCTGAAGACGACCTTCGGCCCGAATGAAAAAAAGAAGCAACGGCCCCCAAGGCTTGTCATGTACGTTCTTCATTGCTTGGCGCCCTTACTGCTTGCTAACTATTCAAGTGCCGCGAAAAGCCCAAACAGCAAACTCTCGTTCGAGCTTTCGGCCCCACACAGGATCCTGACCATTGCCCTCCGACGAGGCGCCCTCGAGGGCATCGATACCCTGGACCAACTGTTCGAATGGAACCAGCGGTTTATCACGATAAAGCCCGAGTTCCTTGACCGTCCCATTCTGGTCGCAGGCACCCACAGAGGGCTCAAGGTTAACCTTGACAAGCCGCTCGGGTCCGAGGCGCTGACCGAATATCTGACGCGACGCGGCAAAAAGGTCGGCTTTCTGGAGCGAATCACCTTCTACAGCCTGCGACGGCACACGGCCCAAAGCCTGTGCGATCGGATTGGAAACGACAACGCTCGAGCGATCATGGGCCACGACCCCGAGTCATTCGTGATGGAAAAGTTCTACACGGCCGACAGAACTGCACTTGTCGACCTGACGGCCGTCGCACTCGACCAGGCCAACCTTCACGAAAAGCCACGGTTCATCGGGGATATGCTTTCGGTCACACGGCTCAATGATAATCAAATAAAGACCATGGGCCCAGCGTTGAACGAGTTGTCTCAGCAACTCAGAGATGCGGACGTCGATTACCCGTTCGATGGCAGCACTGCCGAGAAGAAGAACCGAAACAGGGTCATCAGGTGAACCGCCTTCCAGATGCTGATGAAGGACCTCCGGTCCAAACAGTTTCAAGAGCTTACCATCGATGAAACTAGTCTGCGGCTATCGACCAACGCCCAGCAGATCGAGTCGAGCAGTCGAGAGTTCAACCGTCGGCTGTTGGACCAAGCTTTACAGCACCTGAACAACCCCTTGCAGGCTGATCCGGAATCGGAACATGTCCTTCGGAACTCGGGAATCGACTTTGACAGCGCGTTTGCCGAGCAGCAACACGATGTCGAATTGGATGCTGAAGATCAATTCAGGGACCAGATAGAGCGAGACGAGGAAGTAGAAGTCTTCAGCGATGAATTATCTAGCGTTCCTGAAATCGACAGCATCGATTATGCCACCGCCGCTCGCTCTGCAATGGAGGTCTGGCTGCTTGTTGGGACAGAATCTTCGCATCTCGGCACCAAACAATTTCAGAATCAGATGCTGAAGTGCCCCCGTTGCGAAGAGGATGATACGGTCGACGATGAAACGAAGGCCAAGACCTACCTAGCTGCGAAGCTCACTAGACACCTCGAGAGCGAATTCCACTCCAAGTTCAAGGAGTTTTCCCGTCGGACGACGAAGCGCGCAAAGGAGCAGGGCCTGTCGGGAGTCCAATGTGAAATTTGCCTGGAAATCGCCCCCGAGGGCATCGAGATACCGCTCTATTCCACCGTTGCTACATTGTCGAGGCACATCGCCCAGTCAGGTGCAGACGAGCTTGAACCTGTAGAGCTCGAGTACGATTGGTGGAACGACAGAGGCATTTCCGCTGCTCAAATCCAAGACCTCATCCGCGCGCACGATGAGAAAAAGAAATCGGGCGGCTGGTACGACGCCGACTTCCATGGCAATATCGAGCACAAAAGCAAGCTGCGCACGTCGAGCAACCGATTGCAATACCGCAAGCTGGGAGAATCCATCAAGGTTCTCGAATTCTCCGACGAAAACGCTCTCGCTCACCCGGTGCTCCTTCCTGGCGATGAACGAGCCATCATGATGGGCAGTTTCGGTCTGCGCCTGGACCCCGATGACCCCTTGATCACCGGTACCGATCTTCCGCTGACGCGCACTCTCTCGACCGACGAAGCCTCTCCTTACATCGAAGCTGGCGATCTCCCAACCCGGGAGGGTATTCTTTCCAAGCAGGCCATGATCCGTTCTGACGACGAGTTCATTTGCAAAGAACCAATGCCGAGAACCCCTGGGTCTGCTCTGGGCACATCTCACGTCCACGGTCTCAAGCAGAAAAAGGTTGAGCGAAAGTCGATTTCTTAATCTCGACGCACCAATTCGAATATCCTTTTGGTGGAGTGGCTTTGCTGTGGAAAGACCAACCGGTGCACGAGCCGGCTAAGACGCTGGTGGAATCCGATTCATCGACGGTTTGCGCGCAATGACATCGTTTGTTTTCCACCTAGTTTCTTGCTCTAATGTAGGGATTTTGTATGAGTTGATGTACCAATAGATACCGAATGGCAATTGGAGGGGCAATTGGAGGGGCGATTGGCGAGGAATCATCACTTTGGCCTGTAGCTGCCGATGGTGGACGGAGAATCGATATGGCAATCAGGCTCGGACGCACGCGATGCGCTTTTATTTGCAAGTTGCACTAATTAATACTTCTGGAACGCATTTTCTTTCTCATTTGCTTGATCCAATTTCCCTCGATCCCTGTGATTTGAGTCCATGACGAGAGTTTTTGTTTGATGCGTGCACATTTCCCATGTCTTTGGTCGTCGCACTTGTGCAAATTCCAGTTCCAAATAATAACTAGTGGGCCTCAGCCACTGCAATCACTTGCCGCAAGCGAGAATCTTCTATCGTCGTGGCTCAAGCTGGCAGTAGTGCGATGATCACTCAGTTGGTCAGCTGTCAACACTCGACGAGCGGAGGAGCAGTAAAAAAATTTTCCAGCAGGATTGGGGATTTTCCCTTATTCGCTTGTCATTCTTTCGCATTCTTCACTTCTCCTTTTTTTAAAGGTATCGAGATCACAAATACGTGGGCAGCCATGGAAGACGACCTCTTGTTCCCAGATCCATCGACTTCTGGTGGTCCATCGACGTCTGCTCAACCACCAACTTCTGGGATTCCGCCGGTTTCCACTGCTGCTCCGACTGTCGCCGGGTCCTCCAATGTCGAGATCGTTGAAAAGCTCCCTCCACCCGATGTGCCAATCCAGCAGACGACTCGATGGTTGTCCGCTCGCCACCAATCTCTCCTGAGCGTCGAGGCCAGAATAATCACAAACAACCTGGAAGTGGTAAGTGCAAGCCATCTTTTCTTTGCTTTTCGTGTAGGAAATCCACTAAATAGCGCTTCTAGTTGTCGGTCCAAATGCACGAGCTGAAGGAGATGGTTGCTGAAATGCTGGCAGAGTAAGTATTCGCCCACTTGAATTGTCCATTCCATTGGCATCGAAAAGCGCTCATAATTTTATTTTTAGCCGTGGCAAGTCATCCCGCCGATCGTCACTCTCTACAAAGGCACCATCCAGTCGTCGATCTTCTCTGAGAGGCCACCCCCCTCAGCCCCCCTCCGATGGTGTGGCGAAGCCCGCAACTGATCCAAACAAGAGCATAGAGGTCTGCAATGACCTCTGCACAAACGACGTTGAGTCTTTGACACAACTGTTCGAGTCGTTTATTCTCCGTTCGAAGAAGACTCCTCTCGTTACGGGGACGAGGAATGCCAAATCGTCTAGCACAGCGTTCACTGATTTCATCGAAGAAGAAGCTGCTTTGTGTTTCACCGAAGATGCTGCAGGTATGTTTTGCAACACGTTGAACACGAATTGACAATACTAACTAGCTCTAGCGATGCTACTTTCCAAGATTGGAGTACTCGAAGAGGCTCAAAAGGTTGATCTATATATCTTCTTCAGCAAAATCTACAAGGCAGAGAAGACGAAGGGCAAAAGAGTTCAAACAGTGGCCGAATCCTTCCGCACCGATGTTCGCGCCGACAGTCAGTCGACGAACGGCACGCCGAAACAGAGGCGAGTGACGCGTAGCGTGTCGGCTCAACCAAACCCAGCTCAACCAAACCTTCCTCCAAAGACACCACGTGCTCCTCGACGACGGCCGACCGTCATTAGCTCGGACAGCTCAACCGATGATTCCGAATAACTGGGTGCACGACACTTGCGTGGAGAGATTGTTGGTTGTTGGTTTGAAAACCGTGCGCAAATGGACGAAGGGTTGATTGGTTTGGCTGTTAGTTTTCAGGGAACACATCTGTCGCATTTTGCGATTTTTAGATGAGCTTTCGGTATTATTGTACAATGCATTCATCTGCCCTCCATTTTCAGTCTACGAGTGAGAAAGTTTGTGAGTGCTAAGCACGAGAATGCGAATGAGTCGATGGATATGTGATGGTGAAATCGTGGACCTCAAGTAAACAATTATTACGTGGACTTATTACGTGTACTGGATCCGTCACTTTACATTTTTCTTTGCGATTTCTACCATGTGAAAAGCTACTTTAACATCCAACCAGACGTTCATAACCTTTTCCAATTCAACCAGATGAAAGTTGCATGCCAGGTAGTATAGGGTGGGACGACCCACTACGTCAGTGCAAGAGGATGATGACAGCAGGCCACTGGCCAAAGCAATGGACCCGCTAGGAGTTGCGCTAACCGCGTACGACAAGCCTACCTCGACCAAAACTTACGGCGTGACATGGGCGGTATCCCTTTAGGTGCCGTAAGCCTGCACTTGGGCACGTACCCCTCCATGTTACCCCAACAAAAGAATCCATCTTTAAAGCATGAGATGGATTTACGTACATAAAAAGATAAATTAGGGCGCTACGCTTTTAATTTCAAATGGAGAATGCTGTATATTTAATTTGCAGCCGGGTAGGTGGCATTTGACTGCCTGGTACCTGGGTGCAGGCTTACGGCACTCAAAGTGATAGTATGGATGGTGGGTGTACTTCCACATTCTCCTCCCCGTAGTCAGCTGTCGGTGAGATGTCGTCTTGGACCACACAAACCACACTGCAGTACCTTCGCCTTGACCGGTTAGCCCAACTGAGAACAAGGAGGTGGCCAATATGGTGTTAGGCATGAAAAAAACAAAAAGAATAGAGGTTAAGACTGAGTTTCTCCATTAATTCTCGCGCTGGCTCAAGTGGGGAGTGCGCCGCTGCCTGTAACCGGCCCATACCATACGACTGAAAAGATGTGCGGGTGTCGATTGGGAGCGAAAACCGCAAATAAGCGCTTCAACAACAGAACAACCAAGAACAAAAAAAATACTGACTGAGCATTAAAAAGAAAGAACAGTGATGGATGAACAGGGAATCGAACCCTGGACCACTCCCAATTTTTTCACACGTGATCAGTCACTAAGCGCAACTGTGCGAAGGGAGGATTATACCACTAAACCATTCACCCGACTGTTGTTGAGAGCGATGCTCAAAACATGAATTATATCAAAAGCAAATTCTTCTACCCACAGGACGTAAGGTCCACCCACCTTCGTTTGCTGAGCTCAAACGATGGTCGAGCGAAGACTGACCGAGCGACGAAAATCCGATGGAGACGTTTCCCCCATCCCATCGACCACGACCCACCCAGGTTCAAATGAGCCTATGAGGCACCTGGAAGTCCACGGACAACTGTAAACCGCGCTTATTTTAGCCATGTTCCATGCTTAAAATTAAAGTCCAGCCACATCTCGCTCCGAGTGATGTTGATCATCACAGATGCAAGAAAATTGAGTTGACTGAAGGCGAAAAACACGACCTCGTTTGGCCTGCTAGATTGTTCAAGAAAGTGCACACTTACGTAACAACGAGATCAAGGCACTCAAGTGTTGCTTTCCCAACTTCAGGAATCCCAAAGCATTGAACGAGTCTTAGAAAGCGCCGCACGGAGCTTCAATGCCTAAATGAATGAGTGTTCTCTTCGCGGACTGCCAAGCCTTTGTGTGCAAGCACGGTTATCTCCCAGGCCATCAGAATCCCAACTAAGCCCATAGTGACCGTGTACAGAAACATGGCGTCAAGGTCATTTCGGATCATGCCGTCAACAGTGTCTTTGCTCTACAGGCCTTAGGTTAGCGAGTAAGTCCAACTTCAGCGACGGGAGTCCACTTACACTCGCCATGAAAACGATACCGCCTGCAATTAGACCAAACGAGGCGAGCAGCTCTGTCGGTGGCCGCGAAGGCAGAACCGACGTAGGCGGTCGGATGTAGATGAGGATATAAGTGAGGCATCTGGCAAAGGATGAACCTAAAAGCAAGTTTCCCCATTGCTTGTGAACCATGGTTGAGGTCATTGACGTCTGGTGGTGCGAGCCCATCATGATACCCAGCAAGCAGATCACTAGAGCGGGTATGGGATTAAGAGAGAACCCATAGCTTGCGGGGGTGCGGAGCTGTTCCATCTTGTGGCTTGAACTGGCTTCGGCGGAACCGCTGACATGTACTGTTGCGTTGAGAAGGTTGCGGACGCTGGTTGATTCGACGAGCATACCGCACTGCAGGAGGTGTTAGCGTTGTTCTGATAAGGCGGCGCCCGGCGAAAGCCCGCATCCACTCGATAACCTATGATACACTTACCGATCCTCCGCCAATGAAAAGGACCGTGATGGCGAGGTGCTCTAGGTCCCGTGCCCCCCACTCGCCATCTGAGTTACCTAGATGCTCTAAGAAGATGTTGGTGGATCCATAAAAGAAGATGAGGAAGCTCTCTACAAACTCTGCAGACGGCCGAGTCTTGCCGTCCGACCGCCTGGGTCGAATATTCCATGCCCAACCCAAATCAGCAAAGCTGCCTGCCCAGCGGCCCAGGTTGAACAATCCGAGCCAGAAGAAGACCCCTCCCTTGATCCAATGAGCCAAACCGTTATAGATACCGTGACCTTCCTGTTTTAGTTTGGTTTTATTAGCCTGAACGCTTGGCGACAGCATGAGATGGGCATGAGATGAGCATGAGACGGGAAGAGCTTACAAAGAATCTACCAAAGGCCGCGATGCCAGTAGTAAAAGCGATGAACCCAAAGGGGAGAATGACCCGATCGGTGGCTTTGTAGGCATAGCTGAGACACACCCATGGGGACCGCGAGGTGATGGTCCAAAGCAGGCTTTTGAGGGAACCGATGACTTCTGAAAGCCGTCCCTGGTGTCGAACATGGCGCCTACTGCCAAATTCCCTGGACGTCGGCAGCCCCGACTCGTCATCACAAGGTTCCACCTCCGTTGTGTCTGAGTTTCCGCCAGGAGAGCTGAGGGAGTGAACTGAACTTTGACGAATGCTTTCAGTAGATAGTCGGAACTCTTGTGATTCGTCAGCGTAGGCTTGGTCGTCTGGACTCGTAGCGAGCGGCAGGAAAGAATGTCCACGAGGCTGCTCCTGACTGCTGAAGGTGGTTTGAATGGATTTGCGACGGGCTATCGCACCTATCACCACATGAATAGAGATGACAGCTGTGATGATCCAGCCAATTTTGTGGTGGGCGTTGTTGGGATACAAGTCTGGGGTGCGAGCGTTGTAGACCATGGCTGTGAGCATTCCAAGCGTGTTGACCGCAATGAACACAATCTGACTCAGAAATGTGTACCTGGAAGTTGCAATGGACAGCATCACAGCTTTATAGTTCAGAGCGGTCGTGTGTTAGCGAATGAAACTGATAACAGGTTGAAAAGGGTGAGAGGTGTACAGGACGTACCGACAGGCAAAACGACAACGAAGGCAATAGTCATCAGCGCGATATGCGTGTAAATCAGAGCAACGTCATCCGAGAGTGAAAAGTAGCTCGGAGGCCCTGGCTTAAGATCTTCCATCGTCTGATTCATGTTCCTATGGTATCAGCTGGCCGCTTCTCTATGCGCTAGTGCTGGGTAAATATGAGAGCAAAGCATATAAGCAACCCAGACTCTGTTCACCACAAGGAGGTGAGGGCGGAAATATTTATAATCGATGCGGGCAAATAAGGCAATAGGCTCTTCCCGGGCGCAGCTACCAGTCCACCAATATCGGATGGTGACGTGGTCAAGGGCAAGCAATTACGACGACGGGTATGGAGGGTTCTTGGCAGACTCAACCAGGCGCCAAGGACCCAGCGAATTAGCATGATCTTTTGCGCTTAGTAGGACAAATACTGCAGAGACTAAAAGAAGAGCATCTTTGGCAATTGTAAACTTTAGTATTTTGCCTTTTTACTTATTAATGTCCATTGCTCTGCAGGTATTCACATTGCTGAAGGAGGAAGATGTAAGTATACACAAAAGCAATTTACGATAGAAGCAAAACGTATAAAGCAGAAGCACATGAAGCAGGCAAAAATCTAGGGGGGATAGCGGGACAGTTGCAGGAGTTGACCACAGCTACCAGGCAAAACAGGGCTAGCCAAGACTTTGGCGATGGAGCTTGCGACATCGTCATTGTTGTCTGCATATGGTGACGATTTCGCGACATGAATTCGGGAGTCCGGGAATATGAGAAATTCTGGGCGCATGATCAGCGAGACCACAAACACAGCCGCAATGCCATGCCGGTCATCATTTAATCGATGTGCTTGCATGGAGACAGACGAGCCTTGACGGTGAACCATGCCGCCGAGAACTAATGATGAATTTCGGATTGAGTGAGTCAGACGTAGCAGCTCCACCATTTGAGACAAATTATGGAGACCATGTCCATAAGAGGTAATCCCTTTGCGACAAGATTAATGATGTCAGCAGCACGATTTTAATTCCGTTGCGGACACTTATTCGCCCCATTTCCGGAATCTCACCACCTCGTCATCTGCACAGCCATCGAGACCAACAAATAAAAAAAAGGGCGAATGCTGAAGCCTGCCGTCGCAAAAGCTCTTCTCTTTTCGTCTTGGACTTACTGGGCGCCGCGTCACGGTCAACCGTGGCGCCTCGCGAGATTGCATGACGTGCAGAAAGGGGCCTGTCAGATGCGACGAGACCAAACTTGCCCGCGAAGAGTGCATTCGCGTCAAACACGAAGTGCGGACTATGCGGAGGCAAGCCGCCTGAGTGAGGTTCAGAGACGAAACTGCTCGATGCCTGATCAGGCCGCCGGGTCACACCACGCTCTTTTTGATGGAAATCCGATGAGAAATTGACCCATAAAGTAGCCCTTCCACCACCTATCGAATCGCGACCACGATCCAACCTAACTTCGATGATGATCTTACGAAGCACCCCAAGGCACATAGACGACTGGAACGACATGGAATAGCGAAAGACGCCAAGTTCCAGTTGTGTCACCAATCATCCAGACCAACCTTCAATCTCTCGCAGAAAGCCTCTTGGGTTTTGTTTTGCTCCCAGATCTCCGGCGGCGTCTCTTTCCGTCTGATGTTAGCGATTGCAGATGCAAAAATCGTCGTGATATTGTCTGCATTCTCCCTCGACAAGGGGCTGGGACAAAAGATTTTCTCTATCTGCTGAAAGAGATCGTAAGTAAGGCCCAGTGCTATGAGCTGGCGGATCTACAATACAAACGTTTCGCTCCGGTGAGCCCGAATGCGCAAGTCCCATTCTTGCATTAGACTGGACAAGGGCGCAGCAAATTTTTTGAGAGATGGAATATCCGGGTCATGGTGCGCACCAAAATATACATGGCCTGGCTCTCTGAGGATGCATCTCTATGACTCTATGGGATGCCAGGGTAAGCCCTTCACATCTTTAACTAGCTCAGAGAAGTGGTGTGCTTGGGGGATTCTGGCGTTTGTTGGATGCTATGACGGTGCTAATCTGGAGTCTTTCCAGGTATTAATGCATGGTGGACGCTATGGGCCGTGGAAAATAATGAACTGGTCGCATAGATGTGAACAATGTTCTTGTGTCTCAAGCTTTAATTTTATTTAAAACGATCGATAGGTACAGTAATTAGGGTGTTCCGTAGTTAAGTAACCACATTATTAAAAGAACAAAGGCAAACCTCGCATACGGGGTTTGTAAAATGGAATAGATAGACCAAACTATTTCCCTGGAGCTTGCTATACCCATCTGAGTGAAATGGCCGTTGGTGCTTGCGGCATCAAGCAGAGACTCGTTGTCATATGCTTGATCATCAGCTTCATTACTCGCATTCAAACCATGCAAAGCTACCACAGATATTGCCTCCGGTTTAGGAGTTACCCCTAGGATAATCTCAACAAGACTGCCAATGACAGAGCTTGTCATATAGCTGATCCAGAAGAACAGAGGTACAATGATAACAAGCGACTTCCATCGGTCTGCAAGAGTGCCATCACCAATTGAAGTATCGATGAGAAGGATCCCGTACGAATCGGCTGCTAGGAAGAGGTGGAATTGAAGCACATAAGCCTCCATATAGGACTGTCCAATGTATGACATTGCTTTGGAATGGTAGCTCTTGAGCAAGGATGAGGTATTTCGGATAGTGACGTAGCCGATGATGGGGATAATTGATAAATCAAAGGGCCAAGTCTGATAGTTACCCAAAGAGCCTTGCTCCATCGAGGAAGCGTGTGCATATCCGTAAATAGCCACGATGCTAACTAGAGCAAGGGAGTATCTCAGTGTCGGCTTTAGAGTTGTGTTTATGTTTGAACCCGCAATAGCCAGCATCATTCCACAATAAACAGGAAGAAGGTACACGGACATTCGGTTTTCCCACTCATCCACACTCCATCGGATGCCGCATACAGCGCGGAGCCCGGAGAAAATCCACCAAGTAGGTGGCGTTGCCAGCATAATACCAACGATCACTGCAGATATGCAGATCTTAGACAGTAGTAGCTGAATGTCTCCATTGAGAGATTTATGCCCTATAGCCATGGTGACATAGACAACCATGAACCAAAAGCTGACAAGAGGTGCAAGGTAATAGGACATGTAGCTTGAGTTCATCAAGTAAGACAACGAGCAAGCTAAAAGATTAAGCCGCAATAAAACAGTTGCCACTCGATTGAAAGAAAAGTCCTTTGTAATCATGAAGAAAGCTGTATGCTCATATCCAGTCAGGAAAGTATAAGCACAAATAAGAGTTTGGACTAAGGAATTGGCGAATAATGATTTGGCATCAGTCCAGTGCTGAATTAAAATCACTAGCAACATCCATCCTTTCCACTCTTCAAGTTGGGTTTGTCCAAGAAATGGCTGGTTGGCCTCTTCAGCCGGAGTCTTGGGGTCCAGAGCCAACGGCAGCGATCTGCGTACCGTTGCAAGGGCAGCAAGAGCGCTGATCAAACAGAGAATGCCAAATTCCCGAGAGGACCCCAGCTTGGCGCCCTTGGCCATCATTTGTGTGCGGTCGGCATAGTAGCACATGATCAGTGCCAAAACAAATACACCAAGGTTCATATGAAGAAATGGTGTTCTGGGGGATTGGTGGGGTGCAAGAAGATCCCAAACTTCTCGAACCAGGCAGGCCATCAGGCAGATGATACTGACAGCTACCAGACTTAACTGGACAAACGGCTTTACGCCGTAGTCAGTACAGCACGTTCGGTTGTACGGAAATCCATTTAAGCGGTCGAGTTTTGCATTGCATCGAAGGTTTAGAAGAATGTTAGCCTTGGCCTCAACAACAATCTCGATGGCATGCCAACCAGTGCGGTCGGGGTTTCTGGCAGTCTTGAGTTGGCCGACAAAGAGTTTCGGGATAGCCCATAGAATGGGGAAGTTCCAATCTCCATTGGTCTCGTGCAGCCAATCTTGCAAAGCAACAACAACTTCACCTTGCCCAGACTTTAGTTCCATCAATTCGGTATCATTTCCCTGATACCATGGCCCAGCAGGGGGCGCAAAGAATACCTGGTCTCCAATCCCTTCCACTGGATCCATGGGGTCGACTATGAAGTTTGACTTCTGCTTCCCTACGATATCCGATAGATTTGAGACAGCAACGGCATACTTTTGGATTTGCTCCTCCATGGCGTATTCCGTTTTGGCGTACCACGCACCAGAAGAGAAGAATAAAAGCACTGGCAGACTTTCTCTGTTATCAAGCATAGAATCCTCCCGGGATTTTCTGATTGGCTCAAGCATTTCTGCTAAGCCCTCCTGTACGGTCGTTTGGCGACTTTCCTCTTCGGATTGCCCTGCTGTTCGAAGAAAAGGGTTCCAAAGTGTTTGGACATTGACCCCGTTCCACGTGAAATTTGCAGCCGCTCCATTCCCGTGATTGCCGGCATACATTTCACGGTCTCCGATTGCTTGGGTTCTGTTTAGCTATAAATGCATGTTAGTATAACGACTCTCTCTAGAAACCTCCACAATCAAAGATAAAAAGGAGGGTGTTACATACTGCACGGCCTATCCCGAACGCTAGATTTCGAGAAGTTGAGTCTCCGCTAGTCAAAAGAGATCGACTACCAACGCATTGTTGGATTTCTATCGAGGTATAATTATGGAATAAGCAGCCATCTGGCTGCCAATTTTTGAATGGCAGTCGGTCTCCATGTTTATCGGGCAGATCGATCCAACGTCCGGTTTCCAGCACACTGCGACAGCGATAAGGATCGTCTGTGGGGAAGGACGTTTTGTATGAAATAGAAACTAGGACTAGTATTCCCACGCAGATGAATGTGATTCTGGAAATGTGAGAGACCATCTTGGATTGTGATCAGAGGTGAATGAGCAAAATGCACCAGGCTCCCAAAACCAATCGCGTTCAGTCAAGGCATAGGTCAAGGGGCCAGAAAAATAGCCATTAAGGAATGCGTCTAAAAAGGCCAAGGTGTAGTTGGGCCTTTGTTGGAAAAAAGCGTTGTCGACGTGACGAATCTGCGACACAGCATCTGTTATTGTTATACCTCTGGAGGCAGCCAGTGTCGGTGCTGTCAGGGGCTACTTCTAGCTCCTGACAGCGGCCCACAGTGGCAATAAGACATCAATCATAAGCTTATCGTGCTCTTTTAGCGTCGCAGTTGGTTGTCATTGCTCCAGGAGGTGGGTCAATTTATGTTTTATTGCTTTGTTCGATTCAATACAGGTCTCAGGGGTTAGAAATGTGCAATGCATGAGTACCATATGTAGCAATACCTCTGTCTCATACTGATTTTGGTCTAGTTTAGAGTATTATACTCCCTTCATAATGCTTTTTCTTGATGGCTGCCCCAGATAAGCCCAATTAAAAGAACAACTAGCCAAGCCAAACCTATCAGAATGACGTTTCCCGAATACTCATGTAGTGCACATTTCTAACCCCTGAGACCTATAGCTCAGTGACCATTGCTTTTTGTTGGTCAAGACCCACATATTTACACCTGTTTCGGTTAATCGCTGAATGCGCTATACCTTGTTCAGAGAGAAAATTTTAAGTGCCCCTGATCTAAAAACCTCCTCATCGTGGCAATGGAATGGAATGCAGCTTCTAAGAATTTAGAGAATATTTCATGAAATTTGATATCCGGATGAACAAGTCACGTGCTGGCCAAATTCCTCTCAACTCGTGACTTTCTTCCCTTTTCTCCCTCCTCCATACCCAAATTTGTATGTGTTAAAAAGCACGGTCGGAATTAGAAATCAGGTCTTTAAAATGCAATGGCGTTTAATTGAGTAGTGTACAGGATAGCTACGAACCCGGAAAATGATAATCCCGGGCCTCTTATGTGTTAAGGTCACTATGTCTCTTGCCGATGAGCTGCCCGCACGTACACCTCGGGCCTATTAACCCCTTGATCCTCATCCCCTTATATTTATAGGCGTAGTCAATCGGCAAGCAGACATTAGCAAAGCTGACGATGATGACCGTGATCAGCTTTACACCTTGACTTTTGACTGCGAGAGGATTCGTCGGGTGCCCGGTTTGGTCGTTGGTCTGAGGCTCAAAGGGTCGCGTTAGAGGTCGCGACACGCGTTGTGTTGAAGGTGTTAAAGGTGTTGAGTTTACCCCAGTCTGCCGTTTCGGCCCTTAGATTAGTGTCATGTGACGCAGAATAAAGATGTTACGGGCTAAAAGTGGGATAATTCGTCTGGATATCAAATCTCTATTTCATACGGTGAAGCAGATAGACATATCATATAGGTCAAAAAGCCAAGCATCTAAGCTTAGAAATAACCATGGCTATGAACGTATTATTACTTATAAGAGCAGAAAGAAAGTGTACACATTCGCCCGTGGCCTAAAGCGACTGCTTTTAAGTGTCAATTCGTAATTTTTGTAACGAGTTTGTTTGGGTAGGTAGACAAGCAAAGGACAAAGGCGCAAGTGGGAAAATGGGCTTGAGCAAAAGGCAGGTCACAATTAGACCGAACATAGATTGAGAATCGAAAGGTTTGCTCAATCTAGTTATGAATGAAATGGAATACATCTTCGCATCGTGTTTTGTTTGCCTTCATGAGCTAATTTTCGTGGCTGCGTGGGAAGGATATAGAAAACGCCTTCGCCTTGTCACTCTGAGAATCGAGTTCGAGTCAATGCAGTGTTGGGTACTCATCCGCCACGATTAGGAGGCAGATTAATGCCGAAAATGAGGTACCATGATGCAATTTTTGCATTATTCTTTATGCTAGATTATCTCAACTTCTAGCCTGTCCACAAACGGTGACTGTCAAATTGAACCCTCATCCAAGAAATTTTGCCATGGCTCATTCGTTTATTTTTAATCCACAGTTCCAGCTTCCCTAAGATTGCCCAGCGACGGCAAATCGACTCTTCGATCGGATCCAGGGTCCTTTATAGTACAAAACGTACGGGACCGGCGCAAGGAGCGCTGCCAGGCACGCCATGATTGTAAGCGTGTAATGCGTGCCCGTTTTCTCGTAAAACGGAATGCCCACGACCGTCATTCCTCCGGCGACAATGTATCGCGTCAAGGCCACGAATGTAAGAGCCGAGGCCGAGTAAATCTCGTACGAGTCGATGATGTACATGTACACGCAGAGGAAGACTCCAGTTACGCCGAAACCAAACACTAAGACGGCCAAAATGTTGGACCAGATGCTGATGCTGGCATAGTTGGTCCAGGCGAGCCAGAAGAGCGAAATTGGGATGGCCAGGGAGGGACCAAAGATCGCGTACCATAATCTTGATTCAGGGCTGAAATGATGGTGGTCTTGACTTTGCTTCATTTGCCGCACCGTCTTTCGATAGACGATAGGTACCAGGATGAAAGTGACTTGGGTACCAATGAACATGGAGATAAAGATAATGTTGGCAAGACCTTGGTCAAGATTATAGGTATGCTCAAAGATGTAAGGCCACCCGACGAGGAAGGTGAATAGCACAATGTACACGACTGTGATGTAAAGCGTCATAGCGATGATGATTGGCTCAGTCAGCATGAGAAACGGCCGGGTCATGCTCACTTTGAGCCTGCTGAACAGGGTCGCGTCTGTAATTTCGTGTTCGGAGCGGAATCTTTCATCGCCCGTGAGCCTTCGGTAGTGGGTAGCTTTCCATCGCAGCAGTAGAGGCCCATATGTCTCAGGCATGAAGAAAAAAACGAGCATCAGCACGAGTCCGGACGCGATTAGAGACGTCCACTCTGCACACCGCCAGCTGACTAGGCTGGAAGGCCCAATGTATGCGCCCATAACCGCACCAATCATTGGACCTCCGAAGCAGGTAATAGCGTAAAGAGGGAAAGCCCACGTCTTTTCAATGCTGTTGTACATGTCGGCCACAGAACCACCAGAGCAGACAAGAGGAGTCGACGCAGAACACCCAGCAAGGAAGCGAAATGTGATTTGGGCGCCAAAGTTGGGCGCAAGCCCCGATGCCATAATCCATATCATGAATACGGCCATGGACGTGATGTATACTGCGTTTCGACCAAACGTTTCGGAGAAAGGGCCTGCGATTAGAGATCCAAGACCCATTCCAACGAGATACAGCCCTGTGAATTGTTAGCGAGCGCCTTGCGTCAAGTGGACCAGATGTGCAGACCTGTTGCGAGCGACTCTGCCACCTCGCTCACGTGCAGCGCATCTGCGGCTTGAGGAAGCACTGTTGCATCGATTCCAGATGCAGAACCAACAAACAGAGCAATTGCCGAGATTTGCAGGGTAACTCCAGCTCGCTTCCAAACCGACCAGTTCTTTGGGTTCAGGGGATCATCAGGTCCTTCCCAGCTGATAACGAAGACTTTGTCGCTAGATTCAACATTACTCTCGGTGTTTCGAACTTTGATTCCGGTCAATACCTGGAAAAGAGCCGTTCCCGCAGAATTGCGCGTGTGCACCGTGTTGGTGGTTTCGCATCGCTCAGCGCGAGACTCTTGCTTTTCGATGTCGTCGCCAGTGTCACTGGGTTCCGCCACAGGCGTCAGCTGGAGACTGGCAGACGGTTCCCGAACACCCGTGTTTTCGCATGTTTCGAGGTTTCTGAGCTTGTGCACGCCGCGATCGATTTGCGCTTGGGCGGCTTGGCCAGCGCGCCTGAACTGAAGAATGGACTGCATGCTGGAGGGCAATGCTGTTGCACGCACCGGAGAGCGGTTGAGAGGACCAGGTCGTGAGAAGGAGTTCGCTGGGTGGGCAAGGAATCGGGCTTTATTCCCGAGACGCTGATAAAACCCGTCATTGATAGCTGAATAATACACCTTCTCTATCGGTCATCGGTGCGATCCGAATGGGTTTTCGGCGATGCTGCAGCGCACAAAATCGGCAACAAGCAGAGAGGCCAGCCATCCGGTGGAGCAAATTGCCGTATGTCCGCGCCCGAAAGCGGCATGGCACAGCGTTGCTAGTGCCGGAACTCCGCGAGGTCGATGCGATGACGGCAAACGAGATACGCGTGGGGACCCCTACTAATTGGGCAGTTGGCTAATTGCCTGATGGAATCATGGTGGCGGTCTTGGCTAAATACTTGCGTGGTTCATACCATTGTTGGCTCTTGCATCCGCATTTCCGCACTTTGCAGAGCCGAGTCAGTATTGGCGATGCAACAATCAGAGAAAGCAGTATCCGGTTGCGGGGCTCGGTAGGTGCTCGGCAGATGACGGAGATGCTCCGATAAAGGACATTTCCGAAGTTGTGGTGTGGATACGAGGGTGGATTACCTTGTCAACAAATATTTCTGCGGTGGATTACCCTGTCAACAAATATTCAAGTGGCGGATTCCCTTGTCCACAATTATTCAAGCTCTTATCTTTGCGGCTCATGCTCGCTAGTAATCCGAATTTTCAATGGCGGAATGCACAGCGGCACCGACAATGATTGTGATGACGAGAAACGTGGTGAATTTTGTGCTCGAGCTCTTGGTTCGTCAACTGGTGGGGATCAATGTCGAGCGATTTGAGCTGTGAATTTATTGCCCCGGCGAGCTGTATGATGCCTTTCCAGCCGCTTGCAATCTCGATTGGCTCGCCGAGCTCATTGTAGACAGGCAACTGGGCGGAGGCATCAATCCACATGGATGCGATCCCTATGGACCACAGCAATACCAATATGATCAAGACAAGCAGTTGCATATAAGAAAAGCCCCATTGGTAGTGATAATCGCTGCTCTGGTCAATTGGTCAGCAAACGTTGCGTGGCAAGAAGAAGCCAAAACCCACTGAGTCGGTCGAAATTGGTTGACACCTGCCAAGATCTTTGATGTAGGCCATGTTATAGATCGTGCCATCATTTTTTGCCATATAGGCTACATTTGACTTGTTTTGGAATGGGTGCTTGTTTGTTTTTGGGTTTGTCCAATTGTTTCCAAAGAGCTCACCGTTTCCAGAAGGAAAATAGAAACCGGAAATATTTAGGGATGGGGATTGGAGCTTTTGGCCGGCAAAAGTCGAATTCGAATCATCCAGTCCGTAGAATCCATGTTTGGTGACATCTAGAAGGCGTCAGCGCGGGTACACCAAGTTGGACGGAGGTCAAAACCTGACATCTTGATACGTTTGCTTGCAAAGCGCAGTAACTGACATCGTGTTCATACCCCACGTCATCATAGTAAGTGCACCTTTCGAAATATATATAATCTTCATCGGAGCTTGTTATCAGTGATTCCCCTGTTGTGGTTAGCATGTGGCATAACGATGTCAGTGCTTGGGTGGCGTACTGTCATACACACCGGTTGGAAAGAAGGGAACGAAATAATCGTTCGTCAATCCAACTCTTTTCCCGTCGTGAATGATATACGCTAATACAGAAAAATCGGAAAATGGCTTGAGACTTCCGTCCTCGGTAGTCACAAATGATCCGTTGGCGGTTGCGTAGCCAGTCATAGCACTGGCTAGGGTAGAGAAAGCCAAAGCAAATATAATTGTTCCAACGATGAAGATTTTGGCAATTGTAGAACCGAATCCTTTTCTTTTTAGATTCCGTATGATTTGGTACAGCGAGAAAAAGGATGTCTCTTTTTGCAGGAAAACAACCCAAAATGTGGTAAAGCTTGCTGGCTGCGTTGCCATGGAAGTTGTGACGTATCTCGCAAATACATTCCAAGATACAAGAGAAATGATGAATTGCCCGCCTCGACCCACGACCTGGACGATGAGAGAAATAACCTGTCAGAACCATTTTGCCACGAATCATCGAGTTGGAAAAGTTTCAAGCAACCTACAACATCCCAGACGACGTCGATGGCTTTGGCCTGGGTAAAGTCCAGGCTACCAAACGCTAGAGTGATTTGGAAAAACCCATCCGCGGAAAACCAGTTGAAGCTATCTTCGAACAGGCTAAAAGCTCCACTGGGCGAACATGCTGTGTCGGAATACGGGACGTGGATGCTCCACATGGCGACGATTACGAGCGCAGCAATGACCCCGCCAAGCCAGCAGAGGTAAAGAAACCCAAGCAGCACCGGCTTCCACTTGGCGGCTTTGACATCGCGCTGGACATCGCCCCAGGCTCGAGTGCTTTGATGGGTGAGATACTCGCGGTTGAATTTGGTCTGGATGCGCGACTCGCCATCCCCCGCGAGTTCGTACCGCACGACGGACCAGTCAGCAAGCTGGCGTAGGCGCCTCATGACTTGGAAACTGCGAAACGAATGACCATTGAATGTTCGACTAACTGGAAAAATAAAATAAAAAAGACTGACAGAAAACGGCTGTGGCTGCGGACCGACCGGTTTACCACAGGCTCGGAAAAAAGTGGATGGCCCTCAGGCCGGGTCAACTTAAAATTGTAGAATGGACGATCCACGTCAGCAACCAGGAAGAGAATCCGCGTATCATGCGACAAGCGAGGGCTTGGGCCAAGCTTCAGAGTCAATTACATCATATGATTGGCACGGCGGTTACTGCTTTCATCCATTTTGCATTCACAATTAGGCAGTTGCGCTAATTTCTGACATGGTTTCAGCTTTTCAGCTTTGGCGTACATAGCCTCTCAGGGGGCTGCATAAGCGAGGAAACACTACATTTAGCAAGACTACAGGTTTATCGTGTCGCTTGTTAAACAAGTGCAAGGAGGAGTTGTCTATGATCGTACTTAGGTATATATACGACTAGTGGTGCTGGCAGAAGAATATTTTTGTTGAAACTTGATATAGCAGCCCGTCCGCTTCAGCCCAATAGGGCTAGATCTTGGGTATTATGTCGCAGAGGACCTGATTCCCACCCGCTCACACAAAAACTCGACTACCAAAGAGAACATCATTGGAATAAAAATAGTAATGTCCTGCTTCACTTTTTTTTTTTTTTGCTTTTGGAGCAATTACTCTATCCAATCATGTTGCCTGAGCCATGCTTCACATATCGATGGCCATTTTGAAACAGGAAGATTCTGTGTATCGAGGCCAAAACCGTGGGGTGCATCAGCAAAGACGTGAAGTTCGACTGATGCTTCGCTCGTTGTAAATCCTTCCGCGAGGCGGTACGCGTTGACAACAGGAACGACTGGGTCGTTATTGGAATAGACAATAAAGGCCGGAGGTGCTGGTGACACCAACTGAACGTCTGGTTGGACAACGTCGTAGAGTTCCTGCTTCTCTGCAGGAGGGAGAGGGGGCTTATTTGCAATAATAGTACGCCCCACGGCGTTTGTAGAAATTGGACCGTATCCCAGAATGGCAAATTGTGCAGTTGGAATATCTGGGTCGGGAGAATTCCAGTTTTGAGGATATTTTGCCAGGACGGCAGCACCAAGATGGCCACCAGAAGACAGACCGCAGATGCCAAGCCCTTGCGGCGCGAGCCCACTGCCGGCCATTATCTTGAACGCGCGTCTGGCATCGTCCAAAGGTGCTTGGGCCCCAGTATCTGCAGTGGGAAATCGGTGCACGAGAACAAAGGCGTAGAAGCCCAAGCTGTTGAGCCACTTTGAGACAGCGACTCCTTCGCGCCCCACCATGAGTTGAACGTAGCCGCCACCACCAAGAATGAGCACGCCTCGTCCATTCGGCTTTTCGGGCTTGTATCCAAATAGAAATGGGCGCTCGACTTTGGTTACAACGGCATTATCAAGGGTGCCTCCAGGCCGCTCAAGTTCAAATGCCCCATCAATTGGGCCTTCCCCCCATAGTGGCCAAGACTGGTCGGCTTCGAGAATAGCAGCCGTTGACATGGTAGGCGATGAGACGTAGAAAGAGGCGTATTCACAAGTCAAGTTTGCTTAGACAATAGCGTAGGTTCCATGCGGAGATTTAATAGGGAAAACTAAACAGGCATCTCGGAGAACATCAACCCGAAAGCCCGAGTCGTGCATGTGCTGAGCCATTTCCATTCTAAAGCCTTCACTGTACCCCCAATGTTTGCCATTTCAAGCAGATTTTAGTGCCTTTAACTGTTCAGGCAACTTTCGCGCCCACTCCGACGACGACTGGAGTCCCGTGCATACCACAAAGTCGCCCTCGCGCGCAATATTCGACACCAGCTCAGGTAACCGGGCTGCATCGGGCATGGAATCAATATTTTCAAAGCCACCATTCTTCAAGCTTTCAATGATCATCTCGCGCACCTTGGCAACTTCCTCTGGCTTGCGCGTGGGACTCCACGTTTGACCAATGATGGCGTGGTCCGCATCCTCGAATGCAGCGGGATATTCCTCCAGCCACCCCTCAACCATGGCAGGCAACCCGCTTGGCTGGTTTACAATGATGACCTTGCGTGCACCCGCCTGTTTTGCCATTCTGACCGAGTGCTTAATCTCAGCCGGATGGGTGGCATGGTCGTCGACAATGGTGACGCCGTCTACCTCGCCAGTTCGCTCAAATCGCCTGTGCAAACCAGGAAATGTGCTCAGACTCTCATTGATCTTTTGGTGGCTGATTCCCAGTTCCAGGGAAACGGAGATGACCGCGAGTGCATTTTGAACATTGCCCGGTCCGAGTGCATTGACAGTAAAAGGACCAATGGTATGCAGCGAGTGCCCGGGTTGTTTCCTAACAGAGACTTCGAATGTGGATGATTCTGTTGTGCAAGTGATATTGATAGCTCGAACATCCGCGTCCTCTGATATTCCGTAAGTGATAATATTGCGATCTTGGACCGAGGGCATAATTTGGCGGACGCCGGGATCATCAATGCACAGCACCCCGAGTCCATAAAACGGTACGCTGCGGATAAACTGAGCAAAGGCTTCTCTGGTTTTCTCCTCTGCTTTCCAAAAGATGATGTGGTCGCTGTCAACGTTCGTCACCACGGTAACCAGTGCAGGCAGCATGAGAAACGAGCCGTCGCTCTCATCCGCCTCAACGACCATCCAGTCTCCAGAACCGAGTTTTGCGTTGCTTTTGTAAAGGTTCATCGCCGCGCCCGTCACAACTGTTGGTGTGAGGCCACCGGCCTCCAGGGCTCCTGCCATCATGGTGGTTGTTGTGCTTTTGCCATGGCTGCCACTGATGGCGATTGCTTTCTTGTGTCGCATCAGTGCAGCCAGCATCATGGCCCTGTGGATCACAGGAATTCCCCTTTCTCTTGCACTTTCGACCTCGATATTGTCTCGGGCTCTAAACTTGATGGTCAATGCTGCAGCTGATGCAACAACCAAGTTGGCAGAGCTGACGTATTCCGGGTCATGGCCAATGAAGACGGTGACGCCTGCGTCTCGTAGGCGTTGTGTATTGCTACTTTCTTCTGCATCGCTTCCCTGTACCTCGTAGCCTAGCTGTTTCAAGATGAGGGCGATTCCTGACTGGCCAACACCACCAATACCGACGAAGTGAATAAGCCCGATAGAAGGCGAAAAGCCAGGGAGGTGCGATGCCCTATCCTCCTGAAGACTATGTCTGAAGCCCGGGAATTGCATTTTGATTAGCCCACTAGAGGTTTGGTTAAGAACGCTTGAAGTCGTAAACGAGCCGGCCTCTACTGATGTATTAAGCGTTTATGGACAAATCGTCTGATCTCGGCCACGAATGGTGAAGAATAGCCTGGAGCGGGTGACCTAATCTCAGACATGCAGCGGTTGTATTGCGGAAAATTAATCTTGCGTAGCGTGCAAGTTACAATGTGACATGTGTGATGGGTCACTCAGGTTTTGCTTGGTCGGTGTGCATGCATGACGATGGCCTCCTAGTGGATGGAGGCATAATAAATCCGCATTTGATTTGTTGAGGCCGGTCAGCGTCAATGCAACTGCACGTCCAAGACTAATTTTGTCTAACCCTGAGACAAGCAGTAGGATGCGTTGGAGCCACGCTAGGGGTCCACGGCAGAAAACTCCACCAAACTTCCCGTCCGCGAGAGAAATTTTTCATTTGACCAACGGTTGCCCAGTAGCGATACGGTAGTCGAGAGCGCCAGATATCTGATTTGCGAAATGGTTTGAGCTCTTCTATGGTTGAAGTATCGTCGGAACTCGCACAATAAGACCCGGATACTGGAGGTGTTACAAGTACAATCTAGTGAAGGGCCGCAACAAACAGGATCGGCGGCTACAGTTTGTGAAAAATAGACAGTGTGACATGAAGCTCTAAGTATTATTTGAGTGAGAATATTTTGAGGTGGCGCATTCATATCTCACTCCACCGGGAACAAATCGGGCTCTTGTACAAGCCTTATGCCGAATTTTTGCTTCACCGTATCCACAATTCTTTGTTTAAATGCTAGCAACTGAGCTGTCGAGGTGGCGTGCTCGTTGAAAATAACGAGTGGCTGACAGTGCCATGTTGCCATGCCAGTAGCTTCATCATGTATATCTCGAAGGCCTGCTTGTTCAATGAGCCACGCAGCAGGAATTTTAACCAGCGAGCTCTCTGAAACTAGCCAATGAGGCATGTTGGGGTATACAGACTGAAGGTGCGTAAAAAGTCCCACGTCGACAATCGGATTAGCGAAGAACGATCCGTTGTTTGGAATCTTGGCTGGGTCGGGAAGTTTGCGAGAACGAATATCTTTCACCGCCTCTCGAACATCGAGTGGTGTATAGTTGCAAATGCCGTGTTGTTCAAAATAATGCTGCAGTGCACTATAAAATGGTGGTTTGGGAGTTTGTCGAAGTAAACTGAAGGTGACAGCTGTGATATAGAAGCGGCCGCGGTCCGCATTTTTGAAGCGACTAGTTCGATAACCAAAGCCGCAATCGCGGCCCGGAATGGTGACATACTCATTGAGCACCGTGTCATATGCTTCAACGCTGACCAATGTTTGCGAGACTTCCTGACCATAGGCCCCCACATTTTGTATAGGTGTAGCACCGACGGTGCCTGGAATCAGACTAAGAGCCTCGATTCCTGTCAGCCCTTCGCTGGCCGTTCGTTGAGCAATGTCATCAAGAACTTCGCCAGCGCCGACAATGACGTGAACTGTGACACGGCCTTTATTACACACCTCGTAGCGTTTGATCTTGCTGATTAGCACTAACCCTTCGTATCCTTTGTCGCGCCACACGATATTACTGCCATGGCCGATCATAATTGTTGGCAGATTACGAGCTTTGGCCCACTCGATGGCCTCGTTTAAATCGGAGCAATTATGCACTTCAGCAGCATATGGAGCCTGGCCACCTAGGCGCATAGTAGAGTGCAAGCTGAGTGGCACGTTTTCCTGAATGATCATTGTGCTGGTATACTGTGTGTCCAGGCCGCATGTTGCATGATCAGGATTGGATGGGAAATATCCGGAGTAAATGAACTCTAGGCCTTTTATTAAATGTTTAGGGCTAGGGCTGGTTTCATGAATGCATATCTTATTTTAGGCGTAAATTTAGTTTTAAATATTTAGGCGCGCGTGTAATTGGATGAAACCTGGTGTAGACTATCCAGCTTGCTGCAAAATGATTGCAACTCGACGCAATTTATTCGGGCCAACCCATTTAGGAGAGCTTCATGGCACGACTATAAACTTTTCGACTTTTATAATTTATAATGAGATGCCCAATTTTCGTCTCATTTGCTTCCATACGGCATACCATAATACTCCTGCCATCACGGATTTCGCATAGCAGGAGGTAAATCGGAAGGCGGAAAGCAGCGATCTGTTACTGGACTATTGCCCCACCATGCAGGGAATTCTGTGTTGGTGAGACTGATTGTGAATACCATGATGGTCTGCATGATCTGCGAACCGTAGTCGAGCCCGACACTCGTAAAATAAGTTGTATTTGCGAAACCGAACAGGATGATAGTGATATGTGTAACCCATACTGAAGCAGAGGATTAGTTGCGATCTGTTCTTTAAAACGAATATTGAAACTTACAAACAAAAAAGCCACAATTGCAGATGTCATGAGGTTGGCTGATTCATAAATAGGGAAATATGTCGCTCCCCACATCATCACCACGGGGTTACACCAGTGCTCCATGTTCCAATGAGGCTTCCATCTTTGGACAAGGTACGTGAAGATCACCAACATCGGGCCCACTAGAAAGGCATAGTATATGTATGAATAAGTGGAAGACCTCTTCAAGAACTCCCCAGGGCCAAGCACGCCCCAAATGACAGATATGGAGTAAAAGTTGCGACTTTTAAGTGCCAGCCAAGCCGAGGAATGTTTTGCTCCAGTCAGTACATCGGCCCCAACGTGGTCGATGATGACGCGCATGATGCCATAATTGAAGAAAGGGCCTATTAGTGTGCCGTGGATCTGTGCGATGAACAATTCCTTTTCTGGAATTTTCATGTAGAATCCAAATTTGTAGTCTGAACACAGATCTAAAGTCTGGTCCAAAACCTGGCGACCAAAGACCAAGGCAGAAAGCACGGCTCGGGGGTTGCCATTGAACATAGCTCCGGCGATTAATTCGGTAAAGTAGGCCATTCCGACTTGAATATTTGCGATGCCGAATAAGATGCCGCTGGGGTATGTAAAGAGCAGGGAAACAAAGCTGATAAGAATGAATCCCCACCACGGCAGCCCCCAGTCTCCGCCATAGAGGGCTCCAAGTGACAGGCCACCGCCAAGGACTAAAATGACCATATACCACCAGTGGGGAACTCTAGGGAGTTCTGACATGAGTTTCAGGTATGGATCGTCAGCGAATGCAGTTCCACCTCTCCTTGTCTCCCGAACAACATTATAACCTTCTTTACCGTACCACAGAATGGCAAAGGCGATAGCTCCGGAGGAAGCAGCAAAGCCCCAGAAGAATGTCATGGCATATGAAGTGGCCCAATATGGAGCAGAGTATTCATCCATCGCGGTGTGATTCCCATGGCCATCCGGCGTCAAGACCCGTGTGATGTTGTATTCGGCCCCTGTGTAGTCGAATGTGCTGGAAGACATGGCCGGGAATGTTTGGCTATCCAGTGTGTTGGTGAAGTAGAGGATTGGGTATAGGAACCAGCACGAAAAGACGGCCCCGGCCACCTGGGAAACAGTCGACCACAGAGGCGTCATAAGCGGACTGAAGAAGGTGGCATAATTCCAGTCAAGCGTAATGTCTAGCATGCCAAACCCATAGGAGCCGGAGCCAAGAATATATGCAATCCAATTCCCGTGGCCCATGTAGCAAAGAAGAGGCAAGGAACTCAACATTAGCCATATCAAGCCAGGGAACCACTGGTAGCAGAATGTCACTATACCAACAAGTCCGAAGTATCGCAGAGATTTGGCCGCCATCGCTGGGTGTTTGTGCATGGCGTTGAGAAGTGCAACATTGGGCAGGACGATGAGATAAAAGATTCTTGGTGGGCGGATAACGAGATCGCGCAGAAACCCAACGAATCCGTACCCAAGCATCTGCGTCGAGAGAAGGAACAGGATTGCCCATCCTGCATTAATTTTATGTCCTGCTAAATATTAGTGTACTGTCTATCCTCATAGATCTCTGTAGTCCTATACCATAATAAAGCTCAAGAGCGGAGAGGGTCCCTAGGCCATAGGCTGTTTTTTGGCTACCCCAAACAGCGACAGTGACAAGTGCATGCTCCTTTGCATTCCAGGGCCCGGGGGGTTCAGACTCCATTCGTATCCAAAGGTTTTCCATCTCCGGGTTGGCAGCCATCGAGCCATAGCATCGCCAGTCCACCATGAAAGCAACTGCACAGTGACGGTGGATATGCTGGTGTTGTATGGTTTGAAGAAGTAGAAGGTCGAGACGACGCAGTCAATACTGACCCAAAACCCACCCAAAAACCAAAAACGAAAGGTCAGAATCGGTTCTCTGTCTTTAATAAGCATGGTGAGAACTCAAAATAGGGCATTTCCTGAGCAGGCCGGACGTGGTAACTTACGTCGGGTCATTGTGCAAAGAAACTGTTTTGGCCACTAAGGGAACTGGATAGTCTTTAACGCGAGGGTCGATGACTTCGCCATCATCATGTCCCAGGAAATTTCCATTAACAGACTCATTATCAGCAGAGGCTGCGGATACAAGCCCTGCAGAGGAATGCACTTGCTTTCGCGTTGCATCGTGGTCGGAATGCGGCACTGGATCCAGCTTGGAGGCAGGATCGGGTGACTCCGTGCTTGTGCCGGCGGACTGTGAGACTTCAAAGATGGGGTTTCAATGAAACAACTTTTAAGAGGTAGATTATCGAGTGGTGGTAAGGGCTCGCGAAAAGCCGGATTGCGCAGCTTTGCATGTGGTGGACGATCATGCAGCCACTCGCTAAGAAATGTCGCTAAAGTGGCGATTTTCGAACATGTGTAGCAGGCCTGCGCCTTCACCCCAAGGCAAGACGCTCGCAACATGCATCACAAATTGCCGCTGGCTTCCTGGTCTATCTCACTGCATGTACTGCTACCCTAACGGTCCAAGAGTGCCATGCGAGGGATAGTGTTGGCCAGGTAGTTGAGCGGAAGTGCTCCGGTGCTCACCCACCGTCTCACAATTTACCCCATCAGTCTAGCTGCATGTGAAATCAAGCTCCCGCGCAGAGCATTGGGAAATGATCGACTCACCGGTAAAAACCCCTCCGTCGGCTAGAAGCCGAGCCATCTACATGTATATCTCTAATAGCGGGATAATGCAAGTCGCTAGAGTGCTACAATCCAGATGCTTACCGCCACAGTATCATCGGATGCAAGTCTCGCCCGACACCATTGATGATCGCATGATTCCTACAGGCTCATGCATCGTGCTTGGAGAAAATGGCAGTTCGATTCATCAGAATTTGGACCTTTTTGGCGACCGTTTTGTCAGCTCTGGGCCAAAGGCTAGTCTCCGAAGTGCTGCATTATGGACCACCTGAATCCGTTGGGATGAGCACCAAAGCGCTGCAAGAAATGGTTGTGAATTTGACAGCATACACAAAGCCAGCCAACTACAAAAAGTTTTCGCACTACAAAATCCATCCCATTGAGCCAGGAGGGGCAGTTTTAGTTGGCCACAAAAGCACGATCGTCAGCGCTTTCGTATTCGGTAAAAAAAGCCTCTATGCCAATGCGAGTGGCCATGTCTTGCCCCGTAGTGAGCAAGAGGATGCAGCTCTTGACACCATCTACGACCTGGCAAGCCTGACCAAGCTTTTCACCACGGTCGCAGCGCTGCGCGAAATGGATGCGGGGAGAATCCATTTAAACAGTACCGTGGAAAAATATGTACCCGGGTTCGAGGCAAATGGAAAGGCCAATATCACCATCCTCATGTTGCTCACTCATACGAGTGGGTTTGACGCCGGCCCCCAGCCGCCCTTGTACTCTTCTTCATACAAAACTTATCAGGAACGAATCAACGCCATAATTTCCCAAGGTCTCAAAAACGAGCCAGGAAGCACCTTTTTGTACTCAGACCTCAATTTTATGACTTTAGGGATTCTTTTGGAGTATGTGACTAGGCAGAAACTAGACGATTTGATCTCGCAGTTCACCACCAGACTTAGCATGCGAGCGACATTTTTCAACCGCGGCAACGTCGAGGGACCTTGTAACGCATTTTATTATCGCACTGCCCCAACTGAGTTTCAGATTGAGGCGCTGGGATCATCTGAGCCTGCTCGACCTCAGCCGGTTCGCGGAACCGTCCATGACGAAAACTCATGGGCGCTGGGAGGCGTCTCAGGACATGCAGGCCTCTTCTCCACAGTCCAGGATTGTGCCATCATCTGCCAGATGATTCTGAATAACGGCACGTACGGCAGCCATAGAATCTTATCTCCGGAAGCTGTCGATCTGATATTCACCAATCTAAATGCCCGTTTCCATAACATCGATTATGACCACGGCGCTGGCTTCGAACTAAATCAGCAATACACGGCCGGGCCACTGAACAGCTCGCTGGTCGCTTCTCACACGGGTTTTACTGGGACAAGTGTAGTGATTGATCGTGGTAGAGATCTTTTTTATCTACACTTTGCAAACCGCGTGCATCCGTCGAGGAACTGGAGTAGCAATAATATCGTTCGTCAGACCCTTGGCTATTGGGTTGGTACTAGCTTGGGTCTTGATCTGAAATTTCCGGCTTCGTAGCTGTGAAATAAATGAAAGCTTCACAATTTTATATTTTCTCGGTCCAAAAATGCTCACGATACTTTTGGAGAAGAGTACCTATCATCGATATATCCAGCCCACAACTCTTTGGATGTGTGATGAAGTCATCAAAAAAGCTATTCATGCCACGACTGGGTTACAGTTATCATTCATGGTTAGCTAGCAGCTGCTGGAGTCCAGAATCATCCTTGTAGCGTTGCAATGCAACAACCTTCCACTCATCCCAGCCTAGGCCCTCGTCCACTCCGACAGCATCTCGAAGCCCTTGAAAGAGACCCAGGAACCCGTCCCAGTCTGTAGGACTATATCCACAGCAAAAGGCAAACCTATGCTGCAGCCGTCCGTTCCAAACAAAATGTGCTAGATCCTGACGGCCTTTTTCTTCAAGCAGGCGTGCAAAAACAATTTCGTCATCCCCGATGCTGTTATTACCAGAGTAGAAGTCCGCGACTGGTAAAAAGCCAACAGGAGAGTTAAAGGCATGTGTAGGTGATGCAGTATGTGCCCATTCCCAATCGATAATGCCAGTGATGTTGTAATTCTCATCCACCAAGATATGATCTCCTTTATCATCCGCGTGCTTCAGATAAAAAGTCTTGTTGTGATGCACCGAAGGCAACAAGCGTGGGACCAAGTCAATCAGATACCTGTGGATTAAGTAAGCATCCACCTCTCGTTGGGAGTACATCTCTCCCCGAAGAATTAGGTCCAAAATGAGTTGGATTGAGGACATGTGATATTCTTCCAAGGAAGTGAATGGTCCGATGCCACACATTTCGGATTGCACAAAGTCGGTGAGAGATTCTTGAGCGAAGGCGCCAACATGAGATTTGCCAGGGCTATCCAGCGACCCAAGAGAGTCGAATGGATACTTGTGGAGCTCAACAAAGATATCCGCAAGTTGCCCCATGACCTTCTTTCTTTGTTTCTCCGTTGCAATGGACCATCTCAAAGACTTGCCGGGCAACTTATCCATTAAAATAAACCCAATCCCCACAGGATTGTCAGGGCGCTCAAGTGAAAAGTCATGAACCTTTGGAGCGGGAACACCAGTCTGTGCCAAAAACATGAGGGTTGCAACCTCGCTTTGTATTATATAATCTCGCAATGTTTCCGGGGGAGACGTGACATTGAATCTACGGATGCGGGCGATCCACGTGATTCCGTCATCAAAACGAACATCAAGATGATAGTTCATACCGCCCATCATAGAGCTTTGTGTCGCTCTATCACGTTGAGGTGGAGGGATAGAGCAAGGTATGCCCTGGCGCAGATGGCTGGCTCGGGCCTCCAAGGCACGAGTATCGATCTTCTCGATCAATGCTGCGACTTCGCATTGTTCAGCCTCACGAGCTAGAGGATCATAGGAATCCGCATCCTAATCACGAGCGAATGAGCAAGAGTGCGACTTCAGGAACTGAACTAACCTCCCACGCGGGGCAGCCATGAAAGCCGGGCTGAAGGTGGCTGGAGCATAAATGGCGGTTGCAGAGCACACAATCGCCAAGGGTGCGGACGGCCGGTGCACGGCATCTCTCAAAGTCACACAGCCACAGAGGCATTTTCTGAAGGCCTTTACCAAGCGCTAGGAATGGAATGTGGAATTATGCTCAAGCAAGTTCATGAGTCAAATCTGAGGAACGGAGGGGCTTCGGACACGGGTCGGCAAGCAAGCGCCAACCAACATGACTAGCCCCAACATTGGCGGGGTCATAAAATCCCATGTTACTAAAGTTAGGTGCCACAAAGAGGCTGCGCGTTTGTTTGGGCGAGGCGGCACAGAAGAAAATACTATTATGGTGCAACAGATTCCCATGAAATCAGGCCGTGATAGAGCCGCTCTTATTTTCCCAGTCCATCAAGACCAGACTGTGTGGTACCTCATTTTTAAGGCTAAAAGATGTGTGCCGTGCCGTGCCGTGTCCCCCTAACAGGGATCAGAGCGATCTTTTATGGTAGCCTTTCATGCCGAGAGACCTAACATTGGCCGGTCCACGCCTCCAAGCTACTAGTCCTTGTCTAAAAAGATAGCCTGAATTGGTGCCAACGTGTCGTTTTCAGGTGTGAAAATTCTCTGTTGAGGGAGGAGAATGGACTGCCAGGAGCTATCACTACGTACAAAGAACCGGGTGTGTTGGGGTCCAACTGAATCGTCTCACAGTTAGGTGATGATCAGTGCAGCATCGAAAGGCAATTTTCTTGGGGGCGCCAAAAAGAACTCGCTAGTAAGCTAAAGCGTCCTGTGAAGTGCATTAGATAACATGTCTCAGCCAAAGACATGCATGTCAGCCGGCACGGCAACCGACCCACACCACCTGTCAACATCACAACTGAATTCTGGCAACAGAGCAGCATCCATTTCGGCATCGTGGTTGATAGATATTGCTCAAATACACCAACTTGATTGTTCTGCATTACCTCTGACTGAAGTGACCTGATTGTTGGGCGTCTGACGGCTAGCATAGGTAAGTTCTCACCATGACTGGGCGCTGCATTTGTACTTGGGCACTTACTAAATAGATGTTGTTCCCCAGGCATACAAAATAGGCAAAAGATGAGCCTGAAAGATTCATTCCATTGCAGCAATGTCCAGAGGAGTCAGCCTTATGTTCAAAAGCACAGCACGGTGACGAATTTGCACATTGAAGGTGGATGCGAGTTGCATGGCAGCATTCGTCTCAAAACCAGCAAAAATGCTGCTCTGGGTTTACTGTGTGCCTCCCTGCTCAACCATGGCACAACAAGATTCAATGCATTCCCACGCATCCAAGAGGTCTATCGTATCATCGAAGTACTGCAAAGCATCGGTGTGCATGTTAAATGGTTCAGCAACAATGACTTGGAAATCCGTCGCCCGGTCCAGCTTGACTTGGCTAACCTAAATGTCGAGGCGGCTCGCAAGACCCGTTCCGTGCTGATGATGATCGGGCCGCTTATGCATGACAACGCTGCTTTTCAGATCCCGTACGCCGGTGGCTGTAAATTGGGGGTGCGGACAGTTCAGCCACATCTCTACGCGCTAGAAGAGTTTGGCGTCGATATTATTCCCACCGAGCATCATTACAAGGTTACATCAAACCCAAAGCCAGCCGGCCGCGTTGCGTTATTTGAGTCAAGCGATACTGTGACTGAGAATGCACTCTTTGCTGCCGCTCGAACAGAGACGGAGTCGGTTCTGCAATTCGCATCGGCAAACTACATGGTGCAAGATGTGTGCTATTATCTCCAAAAGCTCGGTGTCAAAATCGACGGCATCGGCACCACGGTTCTACGCGTCAAAGGTGTACCGTTTATCAAGAAGAACTTGACCTATGCACCTACCGAAGACCCCATTGAGGCCATGCTATTTATAGCGGCAGCCGTGGCCACCAACTCCGAAATCACGATCGAGCGAGTGCCCATCGACTTTTTTTCATTAGAACTGCTAAAACTGAAAAAGATGGGGTTAAAGTATATGTCTACGGAAGGCTACAAAGCGGCCAACGGCAAGATGGAACTGGTCGACATCACTGTCCACAAACACAACGGCAACCTGCGCTCACTCGCCGATAAGATCCACCCCAACGTTTACCCAGCCGGGATCAATGCAGACAATCTGCCCTATTTTGTGCCTATTGCTGCCGTCGCTCACGGCCGGACAATGATCCACGACTGGATGTACGAAAAACGTGCCATCTACTACACTAAATTGAACAAAGTCGGCGCACAAGTAGAACTAGCTGACGCACATCGCGTTTTCGTGACTGGCCCGACAAAATTCAAACCTGCTGATCTGGTCTGTCCGCCAGCATTACGCCCTGCTAGTCTGCTGCTTATTGGTATGTTGGCCGCTGAAGGGTACAGTACATTGCGCAACATTTACACCATTCAACGCGGTTACGAGGACCTTGCAGAGCGACTCAACGCTCTTGGCGCTCGGATTGAGGTATTCACCGGTTCCAGCAAAAGGAAGACGAAGATTACAGATTGAACGAGGTTAAAAAAAACATGGAGAACTTTGATTGGGGGGCTGATGCTATTTTAAGTCTCTTTGCTTTTGTGGTATTTGGTTGGCGTTTGCTTCTGAATTCTATAATGCATACAATTTTATTTGAATCAAATCGGGGCGACATATCGCAATGAAATCCAACCATGTCAACAAATATGTAGTGGCATAGACTCGACTCCTTCGACAGAGCAGCACTTAGCCAAAAACAAATTCGCTGTAGTTGGATGCAATCATTTTAACCCCATGATTCAAATCCCAGCCCTTAATTTCACAAATCGTACGATACATTTCCTCCAGTTCATTATCCATCCTGTCTCCCGCGGTGTGGAGATCGCTCTCAACCAGTATGCGGTTGTCTGGAATTTGCTTGACAGCATCTTCAGTCTTGGATCTGGCATCTTCTGATGAAAGATTGTTCGCCTTGCAAAAAGAAAAGAATATCTTGGCAGGGATTGATGGCTTGAGATACTGCTTGACAGCGTCTGACTTTCCACTAAAGGAGTGAAGGCAAATGCGAGGAGGGTATGGCTTCTCCGTTTGATCGACTGCCTCAACGCCTCCATTTTCTTTGCGCTCTTTTTGCTGTGCACGGCGGCCCTTTAATTCGTGCCCCTTCCAGCAACTTACCAGTACGTCGTAAAGAACCCCGTGCACCTGAACACCGTGCACGCTCACGGCTCGGCCAAGTTCACCAGCAAGTTTGAGGTGAGCCACGAGAACTGCTTTTTGGTGCGCCATGGTTATTTTGCGAGGGCTAAGTGGTCGTCTTTCTCTGCCTCCAGGAGTACGTTCTGGATCCCGGACGGCCTTTGCTTCAAGCTGCCATTGCATCGGCAATCGGAAGTTTTTATCGAGGCCAATTTCACCAACGATGGCAGTTGGATCCGCTTTGAGTCTCTCCCGCGTCTCAGAAATGAATACAGAGAGCGGTGTTGGTGTGGGAAGATCTTCCCAGAAGGCGGCATCTTCAGGGCTTGGCGTCAAAACAGCTTTGTAGTGTTTTTCCTTTGCAGAATTGATGTCTATTTTTGAGTCAAATGTCGGTTCGCTAGCGGAGTCGTCGTACAGTTCGTGTGAAAACCACGGGTGTCGGCCATAGCCAGCCACAATCGAAGTTCTCTCTTCTGGAAAGCAATTCTGGCTCTTCACTCCATGCTGCGCGACAAGGTCTGCGACGATAGATTGATCCTGAGTTCTAGTCGCCATTATCGCCACTGCTCAGGCTTTCATATTCGGTAGATTGTCGACTGTGAGAGGTCGTTCTGCGATGTGATTGTGCGCGTCAAACACGCCCAACTCCCATGGAAACGGGGTGTCGTATTGGCGCGACGGCTCGAGCTCGCCGGCCTGATGTTGTCCTTGTACACACATTGTGGCGGTAGGGAGCTTATAGCACGTTATGATGTTGTTTTAAGCGGCCATCGAATCGCCTTTACTAGGTGTATTTATTGCTTTGTACCACTGGTTGAATTGAGACAGAGTGACTCATGTACTTGGGGCTATGCTTATTAGCTCAGGCAGACAAGCGCGATCTTCGTTGGTTGTGGCGGTGCTCCCCACTAGCACGCCACTAAAAATACACGCTGAATTGAGTCGATTGACCTAAACAGCAGATTCAACCCACGGACATTGATGAGATGTCTATTCTTAGTCCTAATGTCAATACCGGACAACAGCCAATTCTGTCGAACTGAAAAGTTTTCCCCTAGTCACCTGCACCGACTCTCCCGTTCATGCAAAGTTTCGTGGCGCAAATGATTAAAACAGTGACCCCCAATTCAAGCGATATGAAAGCGATCCTAGTCTATCACGAGCGTTAAACGTCACAATCTGCCACGGAAATGCCAATTACTCGCGTGAAGGAATGATTTTGTGGTATTTCTTATATATTGGAGAAATATCCTTTCGGCGAAGCCGTCCTCAATTAAACTTTTGGTCGTTTGGGCTGCTAGTCATTGATTTCAGCATTCGTTACGCCTGTGGAGGTAACCCTCTTGCCATCATCCTCTTTGCCAACTCCAGTGTAGCGAATTCCGATATTATGAATGACCGCATAGGCGGGACCAACAACTACTCCCCATATCCCGAAGTTGATCCCCAGAGCAGTAATAAGCTATCACAAGATTAGCAGTCATATCCAGCACTACCGCATATTTGTACTCACGGGAGTCGATGTGGAGCTTATTCCTGAGGAAATACACTGTCCGGCACTTTCCATAGCTCTGACATAGCTGCTCAATCGAGGAATGTCCGCAGGCTCTCGAGCCAGGCTGGGAATCAGCCAGTAGGCGTGGTTGTATGTCAGAACCCAATTGACTTGCCACAGGATGTACAAGGCCCATCCGCGACCAAAGCCCTTGTCCGTCCAATCCAGTGCTGGCGGGGAGGAAGAATATTCTCGCTGGACGACCGTGCCCCAAGCCCAACAGGCACCGATCAAAATCATCATGAAGATGAAGGAGCTGATTGCCCTCTTTCTCTGCGAAATGCGCTTGAAATCAAGAAAAGATCCCAAGAGGAGAGAGGACACGATTTGTGCCAGCGCCGAGATGAGGGAAGCAAGGGCTCGAGCACGAACGGAAAAGTACAAAGAGAGGTACGAGCCGATGTATGGCAAGCACCAGTTGATGTAAATAAAGTAGGGAGTTCTGGGAAAATGTTAGTCACCGTCTCTGAGCGCATCTCATTCCATCCTTCGTACAATAGCAAAATCTCTTTGCGGCGAATAAGCCTTCCCAAAGCTTTGAGTTCCTCTAGGTCGGATAGCCTTTTTGACAGCTGCACGGCAGTTCCGTCCCGCCGCCTAACCTTCTCTGGCGATGAGAGCAACAGGCATACAAATGGCCCTAAGCACTCTGAAGAAAATCAGTTGAGCCCCTCGACAAAAACACGTTCTACTTACGAAGGACAACAAAGACAATATAAGTACGCCAGTCAAGCTTTCCAGTGCTTTTGCCATGCACATTGAATGCAAGATTTATGATTCCGCCCAAGATTCCTCCACTATTGCGATAGCAGAGCCAGTATGCAAGGTATTTTCCTCGCTTACTCGGTTCGGGGTAGCTAAGCATGATTGCACCCTCGGCAGCCCAAAATAGTCCTGCGGTGATACCGCATGCGGCCGAGCCAACGTAGATGAACCATTCTGTTCCATAGCGATTATTCGTGTACAGCGCTGCGGAATATAGCGCGTAACCTGTTGTGCCGAAAATCAGAGTATTTTTGAGCCCAAATCTGTTGGCCACGACGCTACCGGAGAGGCAGGTCACGGTCATCAAAGAGAACAGAAGTGCATTGCCAGCCCTATGAAAAGAAGTTAGTTTTTTGCTGCAATTTTCACTGCGAGTATAACCAACATTACTAGAAATGGCGTTTGCTGGCCACCAGCGCCCACCGAATTCATGGCATTCCATAATCCTGGAGCTGCAAAGGCTGCGAATCCTACCACGGTTGCTTGGAAGAAGGCTCCTCTGAACCAGTGATACTTGGGAGTATCATTTTGTTCGAAGTTCTCGCCAGCTAGCTCAGTTGGCTCGATGGACTTTGAATCGTTGTCAGCAGACGCCATGATGGGCGACGAGTCTAGGCTTTGCTCGTCAATTTGTTTCATGCCAACAGGGAGGATCATGAGGTTTAAAACAAGCAGTCATATAATTTTCGTTAATCTCCGTCCAAAAATCCGATGCTTCAATACAAGGGTCGCATTGCGCCATCCTCCAATGCTACTACTTCGAAAAAACCGGGACCGTCGAATCAATCTCACCCAGGGTTTATTCCCATCCTCCAGGCACTCAGTGTAATACCCTTCGGCGAGCTAGCAAGGTCCCAAGATCTGGGCAGCTTATTTATACCCACTATGCAACACATATTCCCCGCAAATATGCACAATCCCACTTCCTTGGCATTGAAATCCTGTCATTTGCTGGGAGGCATACGCACGCCATTGCATGCCGCCATCACGTTTTGTCTCCACCAGGATTTACCAACTGATAAGCATTGATAGGGCCAAACACACCCTCCCAGAATGATCATAACCCGAACAAGTATCATTTTACTGAAGAATTATGGCATCAAAGGTCGCTTTCGAGAAATTTGGGTTTGCTGGCCAGAAAAACACGAGTGATCTCGGGTTTGAATGGACCGCCCCGTTTCCGCTGGCCTTGAACGCCGTGGCTCCACCCCATACAAACTTGGATGACTATGTAAAGGCTGTCGAAGAATTTTCTGCTTCTGGAGAAATTTTCGATCTGGTAAAGCGACATGGAGGTGCAGTCTTGATTCGGGGGCTTCCTATCAAAGCACCGCAGGACTTTAGTCGAATTGCTCATGCCTTTGGCTTTCAAGCTCACGAGGAGGTTGGAAGACCGCCCAAGAGAACAATCTTGGCTAAAAATGTCAAGACTGCGAACGAAGGGTAAGAAACTCCTATTAATGTATAATTCAAGAGAGGAGGTTATAAGACTTTTCTAACAATTCTCTTAAGACCTCCGGAGCTGCCAATTTGGCCTCATAACGAGTATGGGTGGTCAACTATTAATCCTGCCTGGTTGACATTTTCAGCTGTTATTGCGGCACAGTCAGGTATGTAAAGAATGGAGCGACTGTTTGAGTAAAATTGACAAGTCTTGAGGCGGTGAAACTCCCATTAACTCAAGCATCCAGCTCGCTACTGAAATCAAGCGACAGGCTCCAGAGTTTTATAACAAGGTATTGGCCAAAGGCGTACGTTATGTGTACCGTTATGGGACCAAGGATGTGGTGTCCACCACGGGAACAAGCATTTTTGGTGCCTACGGTCAGCATGTTCTGGCTACCGATGACGAAGCAACAGCGCGAAAGAAAATCGAGCAGGAAGTTCGACGCCACAGCAACAATTTTGAATGGAATGAAGACGGCAGTCTCACCGTGACTCATACAACACCATGTATGTTCTATCAATTCTTGGAAGATGCCTTAACAATAGCTAAACCACATGGCAGTGATTAGGATCCATAAGGATACAGGACTGCCCACTTGGTTTGGCAATGTTACTAGTGCCTGGGGTCGCAGCGTGCACCACGGAGCCACAGAACCACCATTCCGAGGCGATGATGATTCTTATCACCCACCTCCGCAATATGGAGATGGCGAGAATATTGAGAAAAAGTATCTCGATCTCGCTCTGTCCATTGCCGAGTCATCCCAAGTACTCCTCAAATGGGAACAGGGTGATCTGGTTCTGTTAGATGTATGTATTAATCTCCTATTGCTATTGAGTTCCATTCTAATATCCGTCTTTAGAACTACGCTGTGATGCATTCGAGATCTCCCTGGCAAGGTGAGAGACAGGTTCTGGCTGCTTTGTGGGACCAAGAAGGAAGGATTGATGATTTTGAAGAAGGGAAGCAAATTCTGAAAGGGATTCCCCGCAAGCCAATTACTCCCGAGCCATAAATACAAATCAACAGCTAAAAGATTTTTGCAAAATGCCTGAAATCAGTTTTCATGGTGACGAAATGAAGCAGAAGTCGAAAAACACACGTCAAAGCTAAGAATGATTGCGACTATCGCCGAAAGCAACAGCTGGAAGTCTTGCACCTTGCATGGGGATTCAATTTAGAACTATTGAGAAACGATCAATTCCATTACAAATATTGAAGACGTATTAGTCCATAACTTTGCACTTTCTCATTACAATGTAACATATGGTACACGGCCATCTTAGACTTTGTGCTCTACTGTACCAATATCCTTGGCGTCCGGGTGAGGCATATCCTCGTGATGGACGACCTTCTCAACAGCCACCACTGCCTGGTTGGCAAGCTCCTTATCTTCGAACACTGATCACGGTTAGTATTTAATCAACATCATCGCATGGCGGGCACTTACAGAAGGCCAGTTCCTCAAGGGTGCGACCAGAGGTCTCTGGAAAGAAGAAGTAAATGAACACCAACTCAAATCCAAGCCAACAGCAGTAACTTATGAGATATTTCCATGAAGCGTTGTCGAGACCAATCGGGTTGACAAAGGTGGTAAAGAAGCCCGCCATTCGTCCGAAGAGTTGGAATAGGGCAATTCCACGGCTCCGTTCGGCGAATGGCCATAGTTCGACAAGGTAGGCTACCGAGTGTTAAGCAGAGTTTTGGTTTATACAAATCTTAGAATGCTTACTGTATGTGAGAGCATTGTACCCGATGTTGTACGCTGGGGCGTAGAGGAAAATAAAGACAATGACAGCCCAGCCAGCAGCTTCATTTTCGCCACCCGACTCTCTTGCCGTAACAGCTCTCTCCATTGCTATGGTCCACGAAATGTACACTGTTAGTAGCGCAGCTGCACAAGTCAGGTACATGGTCCTTCGCTTGAAACGGCGAACAAGCATAGCGACCGAGAATGCACAGACCAGAGACCAGCAAGCGTTGACCAGGTTTACCTTTTGCTTCACGGTGCTTTCGGTCTTTCCGATCATCTCAAGAAGATCTCCAAGATAGTACGAGATCAACGTGTTACCTGACCACTGGGTGAAGAGGCCAAGGAAGGAGCTGACAAGGGTACGGCGTCTCATACCGGGGGTCTTGAGGAGATCAAGCCAAGACCGTTTCGATGCCTCTAGTTCAAGTCTCAGGGTGGTTTGGATTTGGGCCATTTCTGCCGTGACAAACTCGGAGTTTTCATCGCCTTCGGCATGGTATTTGGTGAGAATCTGACGAGCCTCTTCACTTCGATCATGTGAAACAAGCCAGCGTGGGCTTTCTGGGATCGCGCTATAGAAGTCAGGTTCTGTTTCATAGTTATTGTAAGAGAAAGTAACTAGAGTTTCTTCGCGTACAAAATAAATAGAATCTGTAGCAGTGACGGACAGATTTGCAGGAGCGAAGGGATGCGCCAACCCCAATTGCTCATGATGGTGTTGGTCCCAAAACAGATGCCGGCAGCGGTGATTTGTCCTGATTCAGTTAGATTCATGCGAACCAAGGTTTTCATTAATGAAATAGGTCCTACGCACCAAAAAAGTAGGATACGTTAAACAACGAGGTAAGAACTGGTCGCTCCTTAGGATAGGCCAACTCTCCGATCAGACTGCTACCAGAGACAATGCACGTCGGAATTCCAAACCCTAGTACGATCCGTGCCATGATATACATGGCCACTATAAACCTTAGCGCAGGCCCCGTGGCGCTCAAGAGGCGTTTCTACCACTCGCTGGGAGATTCTCATAGTCAAATTAGGACATACCGTGTTGCGAGAAGCCTTGGATGAGGGCTCCGATTATCATGCACCAACTTCCAAGGAAAATACTCCATCTTCTACCCAACCTTTCATTTACAATGGGAACCAGAGGTAACGAAAGAATTGCACCCAGCGAATATGCTGCAGCGATGATGCCCTGGAGACTTCCTTGAGGGTTACCGAAGTCTAGACCAGTCAGCACATTGAATGGCTAGTGACAAGCCAGGTTCACATACAGTCTTTCCAATAATCCAAAAGCTGCAAAGCATTAATGAGTTGGGAATCGAAACCCGAGGTTAATTCAATCCCCATGCAAGATGGGAAGAGGAGAAGATAGAGAAGCCGTAAATTGCGCTTCTTGTACCAGGGAACGGTATCTCTCTCAACAATCTCGGTGAGAATGGCATCGGAAAAGCCAGTCTCTTTCTGACGAGACGGAAACACCATGGCTGCGGTTTAGCGGTACGCTCTCGGCTTCAGGCAAGTTTGAAGAAAGTTCAGCCCTTGTCGCCATGCCACTTGTTTCAAGACCCCCGAGACTCTTTTTAAATCCCTTTGATGCCACCGGTAGAATGCAAGCCCGAGATACGGCCCACCAAGTCATCTTCTGGCGCTATCCAATTTAGCCAGCCAGTCGGGATGAGATTTACATGAGAGCCAAGGATAGAGTTAAAAATTAGACACGATGTAATGCGGGGTCGGAGCATCAACATGCGGGGTGTGGGCAACGATGTAACCTTGCAAGATAGCTTAAGGGTGCCACGCGCATTGTCCGTCGCTTTCGGGATGCGAGCAGGAAAAACCGCCCACAGTCCACAATTGGCAAAAGTGCCAAGACGCATGCATTGTACGTATAGGTTCTCGGGGAGTCGCGGAATGTGTCATGCACTGGTGATCCTTGGTCCAAAGCAGTCCCATCATGATGTAAAATGAAGGCGTGGCAGGATAGGCTTGATCCAGACGTCTTAAAACGAGTCTTTGTAGAATGAGGACGATGAGTCGAGGCTTTCTGAGGACGATAAAAATAGGGCAGGGCATAGATCCCACAAAAGTATAGATAGAGTTCGTGACACCCAAACAACGGATCACTAGATGCGGGCGGACCGTTAGCCGCTTGGAGGCGATGAACAAAGTTGGTGGGTGGAATATTTCCGGGTTTGAACATGTGAGAACAACCGCAACAACCGCAACCTAGCGCTTCCGCCATTGCCACCGCGATAGCTCTTATTGAATGAGATGCGCTCCGCGAATGGATATACACACCTGTCCATCATACCAGAAAACGACTTATCATGTACTACTCATTTCCTCTCCAGGTGCTAGACCGTATTGAGGCGTGTTGTTGACTTTGGCGTACAATGCCATAAGCAAACTTGCCAAGACATGTATACGAAAACCAACCATCCATGATGCAAATGACAGCTGGTAAAACCAATCCTGTGCGACAGCCTGTGAGATTATCTACCGAATCAGAAAATACCCTACACTACCACTCATAGGTGCAACCCAAAAGGTCAAAAATGCTACCCGACTGAGTCTAAGGTTAGCCTGGGTGCTGGAGATGTTTCTGGTTGGTTACAGCCCTCGGTAAATCGGTTAGGTTTGCTCTCACGTAATACTTACTCATCGGGGATGTGGTAGCATCTACTCGTTCACTATGGCATCCAGTTCACTCCTGTCACACACAGTCTAGCTTTTAATATGTGACTGTTGAAAGCTAGTCGCTCGGATACAGAGAATGTGCGATACACCCTACCTGGAATGACAATCCGAATCAAAGAGAGGAATATTTTCAGTCAAGAATTCTTCATTATAGTCTGTTCGATATTTTCTGGCTGTCTTTTTCTTTCTCCAAAGCTTCTATAGCCCTTTCTGCTCGTCCTCTCCACTTTCGTCGCCTGGCATACACGCCAGCCTCAATGTATCAGTCAGGAAAACGAATCCAGTTTGCGCATGTTTACGTAGGCCAATATTTGAAAGCTCGTTAGGTCCAGATCGCATTTGCGTGATGACTCGGTGTCACCATATCGCAGGAGCCTATTTCCATCGACACGTAAAATGTGAATTACTCCAACTGCGTGTTGGCAATTGCCGATCGTCGAGTAATCTAGCCAAGCGATAGAGCCAAGTATCAGACTCAACCCAATTTTTTACAAACCAAAGGTACCTAGAATATTCTTATAAAAGTAATTCGGAGGGCTATAGCGATCGATTATGACGATACACCGGTCACAGTTGAGCTGGCATACCCGAAATTCTACCTCCGTCGCCAAAATTTCTGTCATGACCCAAGGAGAAGAGTTATTAGCGCTCATAATTTCTTTTGTTACATCCCTCGCTTACTTTTCCATTTTCTGATGCCGAGTCGTTCAAAACTAGGGTTACAGTTCGTATTCAACAACCAGGGTGTCCTCCGAGTTATTACGACGACCGCCTGGTTCTCACTCACACCGACGGCAATGCAGCAGAAGCAGCCGAACAATCCATCAAATTTCTGTAGAAATATTCAATTTAGTACTCATTCTTCGATTGAACGCTCCATTAGTGATACTTGGCAAGTAGCCGCACGGCTGTGTTGTATGCCCGTTCTCCAGAAAACGCGCTTCTAACTTATCTGCTTCAATTAGGAGATGGAATATCCAAGACGGGAGGCATTTCTATGGTTGAGAAATTAAGTGGCGACTATTTCGGAAGCCACCAGACGTAGTATTCCGCAATCAAAGTGGGATGGCAACGCGCATTGTAAGATGCCGACATTGAGCAAGTTCGTTCGCTCGCGCGTGGCTTTTTCACCAATGCCGACTATTCAATCTAATAGAAATTCTCCGTTATTTAAACCCTACCCTGTGTTGCTATCTCTAATTCACTCCGTGATTTTGCGAAAAATGGGGTGGGAGCCGATTGACGCCAGCTATGCGAGAATTGCATCATGGCCAGGCGGCGTCGCTAGTCTTTACAGTAGCATTTTAGACCGTGCACAAGCTCGCGATTGCAAGCTTTCTAAGACGTATCCAGCCAGGATTACCCAATCGAGCCAAACTGAACTGGCACCCCCCCACAAACCGGCGTGCATCGGGTGATTCCTCCCACCGGGGCAAACATAGGTTGCAGGACAAACTACGAAGCAGTGTATCACAGTGGGGCCGATGGGCCGATTCCACAGCTCGTCAAGATTGACTACGACGTCTTAGCAGGTGATCTTAGATAGGGAATTCGTAGTCAAGGCTAGGTAGGATCGGGGTTTTCAGGTCCAATCGCGTCGCTGCCGTAGCATACGAGTAGGATATATAAACAACCACGCCTCAAGTCAAAGTATAATCTGCGAAGCGCCTTGGCAAATTCTGCGCTAGTTGATCTCCCGCACACCCCTAATACTCCTGCAGCATGGGTTGGTCCACTGCCGTTGGCCGCCTGGCCTTTGCGAAAAAGCATGAGCGGTCGCCTGAGGAGCGCGCTTTTGTTCGGCGCCTGGATTTGTTCCTCATGACCTTTGGGTGTATTTCACAAGGTAATTAGGTCTACAACAAGATTCAGTCTCCGGGTCGCTCATCTAAATTCGCAGTGATCAAATACCTCGATCAAACCAACATTACTACAGCCTACGTCAGCGGAATGAAAGAGGATCTAGGCCTGTATAAAAATGAGCTGAACTTGTATGGTCCCACGTCTTGATTGGAACAACAGTCCATTGACATTGAAGAAAACAGTTTCACGACGTATTTCAACATCGGCTACTGTATCATGATGATTCCATCGCAAATTATCTTGACCTATGTCCGCCCAAGTCTGTGGCTTCCCGGTCTGGAGATTGCATGGGGCGTGATTACCGGTCTGATTGCGATCGCGCACAATGCAAAGCAAGTGTACGCTCTCCGATTCTTTCTTGGATTGCTGGAGAGCAGTGCTTGGCCGGGAATGATTACAATTCTCAGTGAGTACTCCCTGGACAGCCCTTGCCTGTGCCGTGAATTCTTTTTCTCGGTGTTAAGACAATGTTCCAAACTAACCGTCAACAAGTGTATTGGTACACTCCTTCAGAACTCGCGAAACGGTATGTGCATTCCTCAGAGTTCTACAAAATTAATAAATTGCTTTCAGCCACTAACTTCTCTTTTAGAATGGGATTTTATCACTCTGCACGTGCGGTTGGCGGCATGCTGTCCGGTGCCCTGCAGGTCGCGATCCTAAACACGCTTGATAACAGAAGCGGATTAGCTGGATGGCGGTAAGTCTGGTGGCTAATGCGTTTTGAAGTGAGACTTATGGTGACACTTGCATTAGATGGCTCTTCGTCATCAATTCCGTCATGACGGTAGTACTTGGCTTCTTTGGCTTCGTGATGCTTCCCGACACACCCAACCGACCAAACCCTTGGGCGAGGTGGTGGTTCACCGAGGATCATCACCGGATTGCACTCGAGAGACTTGACCGACATGGACGAGCTAAAGCAAAGAAGATTACATGGGCCGCGGCAAAGTACGATCCCATCCCATACCTCTCATGAATCAAAGCTAACCATCGTCTCGCCACACCAGGCGTGCAAGCCGCATGTGGATTAGCTATTATATCCCCGTATACTGGGTAGTTAGCGGCATGAGTGCTGGCGCTATAGGATATTTCAGCGTCTTCCTGAAAAACCTGACCGATTCCGATGGGAACAAGATCTGGACCACAACACAAGTGAACGCTATTCCTATTGGAGGAGGTGCTGTGCAGGTTGTTTGCCGTAAGCCATCCTATTTTCTCAATTTGCACAAACGTGGATCCCCTACTAACCGCCATCAGTTTGGATTTGGTGTATCCTATCCGATCTTCTCCAGGTCCGATGGCAGCTTATTGTCACGCAAAGTAAGTGAGCATGGAATCTGGAGTGTGCATGTGCTAATGATCTGAACTAGGTGCCATTGGTGCCATTCCTGGAATCATCATGTCAATTTGGACTAGAAACCCTGGCAAAATTTCCCTCTCAGCCGTGTACGCGAGCTACTTTATCACATATGCCTGTCAGGCATCAGGAATAATTCTCTTGGCATGGTTCACAGATATGTGAGTATCCATAGGAAGTATGGCAGTATCACTTAATTGAGTCATTCAATTAATCTGTATTTAGGTATCCTCAAGATCCAGAAGCACGAGCACTTGTCGTCGGTATCGCGGTCGTTGCCATTTATGCAGTTGATGCTGGCAGCACGATCAAGGTGTGGCCGGCCACCCAAGCGCCATACTGTAAGTCATCATAAAGCCATGTCATATCATTATCTCTCAATACAGAGGCTAATCATCGCAAACAGATGTCACCGGTTGGACCGTCATGCTTTCCATGTGGATTGCGGGAATCCTCTTGATCTTAGGGCTATGGCAGCTCGACATTCACGTCGTCCGGTAAGAACAGATCCTTGAGCAAAGTCCTGCTCAAAATATCTTTGATCGGCCTTGACTAATTTAATTCAGCCCTAAGCGAGCGGCATTGGAGGAGTCTCAAGACGGTGCCGGCACGACATCTGATCATAGCAAAGAGGGGCACTCCGACACAGAGGCCAATTCCTTGGGCGCAAAGCGAGTGGACAAAATCCGAGTGGAACAAGCCGTATAAATAATGTTGGTTCATACTTGAATTTTTGTATCCAAATAGAAGACCGCGAAATGAAGGTGCTGAGCTGTTCACCTCAACTTTTCAGCCAAATAGCAAATTATTGAGGAACCCGTACAACAATTCTACCCGTTACACTTTGCTCCTTGAGCTTTTCAAATATTTCCGGGATCTCATGAAATTCCTTGACTTCAACGAGAGGGGTTACTTCCCCAGTTGAGGCTTGATGCAAAAGTGTCTCCATTTGATGTTCTGTGCCAACTGCAACTCCCATGACCGTAAGAGCTTCGCAATATTGTTAGCTCCTGAACAATTCTTCTATGGATTGCCTTACCTCGAGCAGAGCACAGCGAAGCTCCCAGGGGAATATTGAAATCATTCGCTGGAAGACCTATTGTGATAATGTATCCCATGTTTCGAACCAGCTTTGGAGCCAGCTCAAACGCTTCCTTTGCTCCTGAGACGACCAAGACCGCATCCGCTCCCTCGCCCGTGATTTCTTTCACCTTCTTTTCGACGTCTTCCTCGGCAAAGTCGATGAAGTGTTCAGCACCAGAGCCAAGGCTGAGTTCGCGCTTGGATTTTCCAGAATCAACAGCAATGACTCGGAACCCGTCCACTTTGCTAGCGATTTGCACTCCTATATGACCCAGACCTCCGCCGGACCCTGATACCACAACCCAGTCCCCTCGAGTCAAGTGGCCCTGGACCTTTGAAACTCCGCCCGCCATTGTCAGGCCAGCGCAGAGCAAAGGCGAAGCCACTTCGCTCGCAACATTATCCGGGATCTTTGTCACATACCTCACGTCAGCTACGACGTATTGCTGCAGTGTCCCGTTCACTTGCTTTCCAGTGTTGATCTGGTTGGGGCAATTGTTTGGATAGCCTCGAGAGCACGCGCGGCAGTTTCCGCACGCGCTGTACAGCCACTTGACGCCCACTCGTTGCCCGAGAATGGAATCTTGGACCTGCTCGCCCACTTTGACGACGGTCCCTACACCTTCATGGCCTACAATTGGCTGGTACGGGCCCCATCCTAGAAAGGCACGTACTTCGGAACCGCTGCGTGTAGAAGTCCGTCAGAACCAGGCCCTGAAATGGATGTCTTGAATCATGCTTTACCATAGACCACTAAAGGAGAGCTTGACCAGGATTTCATAGACCCCGGGTTCACCAACGGGAACATCTTCCTTGATTTTAATCTGGGCGTTTGGGCCCGGGTTCTCGATGACGGCCGCTGTCTGGACGAGCGGGATCGATGGACTCATCGTGTCTGCTTGCGCTTCCTCACTCTAACCACACCCGCAAAACGGCCAAAAGCAGGTCAAATATCAGTGAAGCCCACGGCCATCTGACATGCAGGCATTAATAATATCCCAATACGGCACTGAGAACTTCCCCAGGAAGTAATTGCCGGATGAGCGGGGCCTCGGAGCGATCAAGTCGTGCAACCCATTCCGGAGCACACGCGAGACGGCCGAAATCCTTTCCCCAAACCCGTGAGCGCGGCCCTCGCGGCGGCGGACCAGCCAGTAAGCATGGCCTAGACTGCGTGTCTGACCACCCAACATTAGTGACGGCTTAATTGGCCATGGCGCTGAGGACAGCAAAGACTAACCTAAACAGCTCCTCGGCCAGCGGTGGGTCCTCCAAAAGACGGCTGTTGGAGTCGGCAATTTTTGCTCGCCCAATCAGTTCGCCTGTGATTGAGACGGGCTTTTTGGGGGGTCTGGTTCACTGAGTTTCTGGGGCCGAGGACCTTAATTCGCAACATCGAGAAAGCCGCTCTGCACTCCAACCGATTGCGGAGGGCAGACATCCGCATGAAAAAGCACCCACAAATGCACTGCTGTGGGCCGCTGTCACCAATGCCTAACACAGGTCATTGTCGCAGATGCCACATGGGAGGGTGTTTGCTTTTCGGTTCATCATGCACGTTGGTTCCTGGATGCCATGTGCTGAGCGACGGAGATCTACGATCCTGAGAATGACACGATTTGATGCGGATGATTTTTTTGGAAATCCAGTTTATTTAATTCATACTCGACGTGACGAGGCTATTCCCATGACATAATAACATGATACAATACACTCCAATCCAATCCAAATTTCTCGTTACATGTGTGCGCCCGACCGCTCTTTATGGGGCAGGCCAGCGCGCTCCCTTCCTCCACCACCACAGCGACAAGTCCCGCTCATCGTCGGAAAATGGCCACCTCCAGACCCATAGGCTTTCGCAAAAATCCCTCTCGCGTGTCCATGACCTTCTGTCGCAGCGTAACACCGTATCGCTTGATCCATGTCGATGCGATGAGCCTCATCTGCATCTCGGCGACGTTCCTGCCGACGCATGATCGGGGGCCGTGGCTGAAGGGGATGAAGGCCGTCTTCTGAGCCTCCGTCACGTTCTCCCACCGCTCGGGTCTGAAGTCGTCGGCGTCCGGGCCCCATACCTCCTTGGAGTGGTGCACCGTGTAGGTGGGGACGCTAAGGACGGTTCCGGGTGGGAAGTAGTGGTCGTGGAGGGTGATGCCGCGCGAGTTGGGGGGGATCTCGCGGGGCAGGCCGATGCCAGAGGGAGAGTGGAATCGGAGGGTCTCGTTGATGGCCATTCCGAGGTAGGGGAGGTCCTTGACCTGGGCGAATGTAGGGACAATCTGGTCGCTGGGCACGGCGGCATCGATTTCCTTCTGGAGCTTCTCGAGAACACCGGGAGTGCGGACAACGTTGTAGAGGAAAGCGCAAGACGAGTTGGAGGTGGTGTCGCTGCCGGCAATCAATTGGGTCAGGGCTTCAGCGGTCAATTCAGCGCGGCCGAGAGGCTCGCCCTTCTCATCACGTCCCTCCATCAATCGGGCGAGCAGGTCCTTGCGGTTGATGTCCGGGGGGTTCTCGAGACGTTCGCTAACTCGGGCAATGGCGATACCGGCAAGGTTCTCAACGGCCTGGAGACCTTGGCTGAAGAAGGGATCGGGGAACCACTTGGCGTATGGCTTCAACCAAGGCATGCATCCGAGCGTGGCAGAGACCTCGCCGCGACGGTTCATAATCTCACAGGCTGGCGCATAGATGGCAGGGCTGTTGGGGGTGGCCTTGACCTCAGCAATGTCGGCTCCGGAAGCAAGCATGCCTGTTTGACACGGTTAGTGAATTGGCTAGTCGTTGATATTTCAACACTTACCAAAAGGCTTGCCAAAGGCCAAATCGGCAATTGTGTCGAAAGCCAAGTAGTTGACTAAAGTCTTGTTAGCAGGTGCAACTCATGACCCGAAGGCATACATACACCATGAGAGACAATCCAGGTACGCAGTGCCGTCTGTGTTTGGCGAATTCTTGATGCGAGCATCCCACTGCTGCACCCACAGATCAAGGTTCTGGCGAATGTAGGGCTCGAACTCGAGGACGGACTTGGGAGCAAAGGTGTGCGAGACCATCTTTCTCTTGCGGGTGTGCTCGGCGCGGTTCCTGGTGTTGAAGACACCGCGGTGAATGGAGACGAAGGGGTCGTAAAAGTCGCTAGCCGATGGGTTAGAACATCATTCACCAATGATACGGAGCACTGATGTCTACTTACGACTTGAGGAAACCATTTCCGTGACCGTAGATGGCATTGATAGCCTTGTGGTCAGCAATGCTGATGTGGTTGGGCGCAATGCGCACCACGGGGCCCAGCTTCTTGTGAGCCTCGTCAACTATTTCGTATCGCTTTCCTTTTCTGCAGGCAATGAGGAGCCAGATGTTGCTGAACTGAGCTCCAAAGGGAGCGGGTATGTCCCGAAAGCCGCCAAGCTTTCCAAAGTATGGAACGATATAATAAGCCAGGACGGCAACCAGCAGGAGAGCTGGTGGCCCCCAAGGGGAGACTAACACATCATTGACAATGGCCATTGTGCTTCTGCTGGATCGCGCAATGCTTTGGCTGATGATTTACAGACTGCTTCGACAGGCCAGCGGATATTATTTATTTATATAACAGCTCCATGTGACGTCAAACGTCTTTTACCCCAACTTTGGGATTCTCGCCATGGAGGCAAGCCCAGCCGTTCCTGACACCAATGGGGGCTTCGGCAATTGCTTCTCTCCGCATTCAAGCTCTAGCGCCACGGACCCCACAGTCTCAAAGCCAAGCTCCTCGGAGCTCCTCGGATTGGCCTGCGGGAAGGGCATTCGGCACGGGCCCCGAGGGATGGGAGAAACGAGCAGGTTATAGTGTGAGCCCAAACTGCGGAGGCCGGTTCATGTTGAAAGCCCAGCTAGTGTTTCTCCGCAACAGAGAGAGCATCGGGTCTCGTGTCTCACTTGGCACATCGGCACCTGAGCACTCTCCCCCATATTAGCGCCGGCGCCGGAGTCTGCCATCTCCACTTATTTCCTCGGCGAGAGTCGTCGCTGATTGGTCACCGGGCAAAGGGTGGTCCGGGGGGGAGAGCGAACTTGGGCTATGACCCTTTCCTTTGCCTTGGCTCGGGGTTCGGTGATGGAATCCATGCTTGAGGCCATGCTTCAACGCGGTCCGTTCCAAAACCACGATCGTCCGACTAGAGCATGCCGTGCCGTTCTTCAAGACGGCAATGGTCGCCCCCTTCCGTGTGTGCGTGCGTGCGTGCTCTAGCCGTCTCACAATTCACTTTTTAATGCCTTCGGTCCGTTTCCCTTCAACACAGGGTCGGAATGGCAAGTGATGCTGGGATGACACGCAGCAGTCTCCATTCATGACGGAAAAAATGGACACCAAGACCCAGTTCACCTACGCGGACCTCTCTGCGCATTCCACAAAGACGGACCTTTACGTCGTGATCCACGACAAGGTCTATGATTGCACAGGATTCGCAGGCGAGCACCCGTACGTCTCCCCTTTTCGCGGAAAAAACGGCAACATGCGAGGAGTTGGGCTGACAACAATTGTTACAGAGGTGGTGAAGAGGTTTTGCTCGATATTGCTGGCCAAGACGCCACCGATGCGTTCGAGGATGTTGGCCACAGCGACGAAGCTCGAGAGATTCTCGAGAAGCTGGTCGTTGGTCAAATATTGAGACAGGTACGCTTCTTCCCACCCATTACACATTGTGAATATTCGGATTGACATTGTGGAAGCCCGGCGACGATGGCCCAGTGGGTCACGGCCCGGCCCCGCTCACACCGCAACCTGGCGACAAGAGCTTGACGATCTACATCCTTCTCGCGCTCGTTGCGATCATAGGCTCGGCAGCCTACCAACATCTACAAGTCCACCAATTGCTGGAGCTCTGAGAATACTCTTGCGAGTCTGCGGTATCAATACAAGTGGCGGTAGCAAACCCAACGGGGTACTCAAATTGAATTTGGCAGGATGGGATTTTACACAGCCATTTTTGGGACTCGGTCTAGGTATTTGGAGAATCGTACTCGCCGGGTTCTGGACTTGTACACCAAGGTTGCATCCGGCCATGCAATTACAGTCCCAGACTATCCCCACCAACTACACAACATACCAGCGAACAAATTGCTTGGTTGACATGCACAGGGGCAACAGCCAGAAGCCACACATATTGACAATAAAAGACGCAAAACTTGCCTGTTTTCATCTCCTTGATTGAGCAGCTCGCTAGCGGATGACCATCCTCTGCGGCGAGCATGCCATTGACGGTGCGTGCAAGGCTAGATAGATTACTGCAACAATACACAGAGTCATATATGCTAGGAGTATTCCTGATGAAACTCTGACAAAGTTCCAGCTTGCTCATTCATCCGTCAAAAGCCGACAATCCTCCCATCTTTCCTATTTCCGAGCCTGCATGTGCCGGCTCTTGACGCAGTCAACCGCAAAGGTTGCAGATATATCCCACATTGGAACATCTGGAACGAATATATCTCACCAACAATGCCATCAGTACTCCCTTTTCAGCTTGCAAAGGCTTATCTGCGGGTACCACGGATGCAAATACGGAATCTCGCATGCAGCGTGGCAAGCTTCAATGATAAGTCAGATGCTACCATATCTGTTTTTTCTTGCTTGGTCACGGCTTTGAAACTGGGCCATTATGCAATTTCAAGCCTCCTGTGATCAATAATTCGGCTGTGATGGCCGTCTAAGGCAATATCCACTTGGAAAATGTCGTGACTCTTGCATGGACTCGAAGATAGAAATGCCGAAGGAACACCGAGCGAATGTTTTTCTTAGCAGCTGATTTGTGCGATTCGCGATACAGGGCCTACAATAGTTGCAGTGTTGCTATTTTTTTATTCTACGATGACTCCATCTAATGTTCACGTGCGGCTCAAATCTTGGAAAGGGGAACGATTCGGTGTGCCCGATTATTGAAGATCTTCCGTCCGTGCAGTAGTAGTTACGGCAGCGGAAGCGGAAGCGGCGAACCCGCCGAGTCCAGAAACCCAATCGCAGACGGACATGACTGGAAGAGGCCAATTGTTAACGTTATTTTGCCATATCTCAGACCCAGAGGCCAGCTGGAAATAACATCTTGTGACGGCATGCGACGGGGAGCCCGGATATGCGCGGATCGATCGGACGCGCCCTTTTGGACAAGTCTTGCCTCATGGTGGAGTCGGGTGGTAGCACAGGGCCACCGCCTGCTCGGACATATCGCTGGGCGCTGGCTCTTACGGCCAGAAAAGACCCACGCCTCGATGGGTACTGACATCATTGCTGGCGGGCGTCCAGCTCAATCATTTCGCGCAGGTGTCCAGGCCGCCAAAGCGAGGCAGAGGCCCATGCCCATACCTCTGGCCCTGACGGTGCACCCTGAGCCAGGAGCTGGACAGGGCAGCTTTAGGCTAAACCGCCCGCGCGGGCACAGCCCTCTCAGTGTCGGCCGCGGGGGGCGTCCTCAGGGCCCTTTTATACCTCCCCAGACAGAAACGAACTAGTAATGCTTGGCGGGCGTGATCAAGCCATTCACGGTCCAGACCCAGTACCCCGGATGAAGGAATCAATGCTGCCAGCCCACTCGCCCACTCAGGACTTGCAATGCCTCGAAATACGGGGTAATTGTGCCATGTCTCGATCACGCCTAAACGTGCCCACCCCGCGTGTCCCGGGCGTGAGGCGGTCGTGGCGGCCCGTATTGGGTTAGAGCCATCGCAGATCGCGGGGTGAAGAGTCGGCAAATGAAACCGGCTGCCGCCTGATTGGTTCCCGTCGTGGCTCTTTTTTCTCGTCCTGCTCAGCCCATGTGCAGTTGGTTCTTGGACCTTCAACATGTCATATAACCAGATGCCCTGAGCTGCTCCACTCTGGACACAACCCGTCCCCCGAACTTCCCACGCCTGATGAAGCCTCTATCACGTGTGCGGATTCCATTGCTAAATCCGACAGAGTGAGCAGTCCAACGGCCACGCGGCGAGACCATGGAGACGACCAAGTCCAAGAAGAGGGCATTCCGAGCCTGCATGCCCTGCCGCGCGCGCAAGGTGCGATGCATCGTGACCGAGACATGCCAGCCGTGCATGAATTGCAAGTTGGATGAGAAGGACTGCGACTTTGCCAGGGGACCCAGAATACTGCACGTTCCATCCCATCCGTTGTTTTGCTTCGCCATGGCTAACCGTGGTACAGCCCACAATATCCACCGCCCTGTCGCCCAAGTCTGAACACCACAGACGCTCAATCTGAAGCTTCCGGCAGCGATCTTGCCCCCTCTTCCATCCAAGGGCGCTCTCCCGGAGCTGCCGAAGATGTAGGAGGCAATGGCCTCAAGAGGCGGTGTGCAGGCGACGATGGCCAGGGCCAGTGCAAGAAGGCATCAACTTCGAACCAGATTTCCAAGGGTAACGAAGAAACCCCCAATGCGCCGCCCACCGACACACAGCGCCATACTAACATGCGGTTGGTACAGAAATGGCAGGTCTGCTGTATGATCCCACAGATCCCGCCTACAGTTTTCTGCAAGCGCCCAAGACGAAAACGGTACTGCCGCAAGATCTCGAGTTCCTGTACGGCCAGGGGTGCTTCATCGTACCGGAGCGACATGTTCTCGACGAATTCATGAAGCAGTACTTTTGCTTTATCCACCCGATCCTTCCCATTATTAATGAGGCCGATTTCTGGGCCATGTACAATTCGAAAGACTCGGATACGAACAACGATGACAGGATATCCATAATTGTTCTTCAGGGCATGCTATTTACATCCGCCACAGTGAGTTAGACGCCATTCTACTTGCGACAGGAGGTTGACGGGCTGGACTAGTTTGTGTCTCAAGAGATTAGACAGAGCCTCGGCTTCAAAACGACCCAAGACGCCAAATATTCATTTTACCGACGGGCAAAGGTATGCTTTAGATGCAAATCTCAACAGCAAAAACTAACAGCTCGAAGCTTCTATACGATTTCGGATACGAGCGATCATCGATAGCTGTTGCGCAGGCTGCGGTACTACTCTCACACTCTCATCTAATCCCCCTCCCCTATGGAGGATTTAAACAGCTCGGCTCGCTCTGGGCCGGCATCGCAATACACCATGCCCGAGATGCGCGGGCACACCGTTACTACATGATGACACCGAGCAACCCGCCGTCGCCGAAGGATCTCAAACGATATAATACGCTTAAACGACTCTGGTGGTGCTGCATTATTTCCGATCGAGTAATTCCGCTTACATCTCGCCAAAACATTAAAATTGCGAGAACCAACTTCAATTTTGACGGAAGCCCGCCCCTAAGTATCGAAGATCTCGCCGACGAATACGATTGCTCCGAAGTGTACGATTCTACGACGAAGAGACTCCTAGCGCAGGTTTCGATTAAGATCGCAGAGCTTTGTATCGTTTTAACGGATGTCTTGACGCTTTCGGCACTAGTACACGAAAACCCAAGCTGGGGTATTTCTTCGAGATTAGCAGAAACAAATCAAGCTGGAATATGTCGAATTCGGTTGCAGAGGTGGTACCAGACGTTTCTGTCGATGAAAGCGGCCATGGGGAAGATGCCGATGGATGAAGGGGAGAAATCTGCAAGAAGTTCGGTGGTCTTGTTTACGAATCTGGCGGAGATGTATTACCAGTAAGTTCCAAACTGGAAACAGTAAGGAGTCTGCTAATGCGTGATTTTCAGCTCCGCGAGACTTACTCTCTGTCACTATGAGATGCTGCATCTTGGCCAAGCTGCGCTCTCATTGAACCCGCTTTTCGACACCACAGACATGACGCAGAAAACATACGAGCTCCAAAATGCCACCTCTCAGGTCACAGAGTGTTTGGCAGAGTTGACCCGGCTGGGTCTGATACGTTGGCTGCCAATGAGCGCGTGAGTTTCACCGTGGAATTGTTCGTATAAAGCTAACCAGAACATGGCAGCGTCGGATGTACAGCTTTCCCTCTCGCTCTTCAAATCCTCGATGCCGAATTATTTCAACAAAAGCTACGAAGCCTTTCGCCATCCAAAAGCTCCCCACTGTTTTCCGATTATCAGCGAGAAAGGCTCAATGTTCTAGTTGACGCGATGAAGATATATCGACCGAGGTATTGCATGGCGGATTGGATCACTCAGACTGTCAAATATATCGTCAACGCGACTCATAATTGGTTACCATCAAAGCCCTTTGAATCAGGAAACTCGAGAATATCCGTCGCCAGCTGGATCGAAATACTGCAACAACAACCTACTTATTATTTACGACTAGCTCTTACGATGGATCTGAGTATTAGCAACGGAAAGCTGCCCGACGACGACGATTTTCCGCCAGGATTGCGCCAAGCGTGGCATGGACGTATCACCGCCACGGTATCGCCAGAGTTTCTCCCGATCAACTTTGAGAACTTCTTGGGAGCTGGAACGCCAGCTCAAAACACCAACGCCATGTCAGAGCGACTGCTCCCGTCATCTGACGAGCCAGTTGCCAATGCTGCAACTTACAGAGAGGACGAGCCCGCATCCGAAATTCCCATCGAGCAAATTATCCTCCCGGGCGAAACCACCAACAAAACCAACACTTTTGACACCGTTTTCCAAAGCATCGCGGAAGCTCCCGATATTCTTACAACACAACCCATTACAGGAAACGACGAAGCCTTTTACAACACATTTAACCCCAGCAGTTTTGGGGAAGACATCTTCTCACTTAACCCCGAAAGCTCTTTTTCAGCATTTCCATCACAGACATTTGACTTTTCGATGGGAGGCAGCTACTCCATTCACAACTCGATAAACCCGCTGGGGAAGAACCAGTGGACTAACGGCCAGTCCGATACAAACGCAGACGAAGAGCAGCAGCGCATAAACGACTCTTTTTTAGACACCTTGCGCGATGCAACGAGCAAGAGCTTTAGGACGAACGGAGAGCGTTTGCTGGAGGAATTAAGCAAAGTCATCAACCTGCCGTGACGGCTGAAGGGCATATTTCCTGGGATTCTGGTTACACTTGTTTTAAACTTCTAACCGCATATATTGAATTCATGTATACATTATGGGAATAGATAAGGCAAGTAGGGTACACAGGCCCAAGGTGGAATTTTGATAGATGATTTACACGACCAGTTCATTCTCAAGGTTGAGGACAAAGTTTTCAGAGATAAGAAGATAATGAAATTACAAATACTCTAACCTGCATCTTGACACTGCAATCTTATACGTTGGCCCAGATCAAAGTTCAACTTAAACGGGTAGAAGAACACGTCATGATGCATCCACGTTTCATTCTGGGAATATTTGATAGGGCATAGATTCATCTCTTGCTAATTTCAATTTCTCTCTTTTTAAAAATAAAACTAAAAACTCATAAGTCTACTTGTAACAGGGAAAGGTCGGGAGGACCCAATTTGAGACATGTGAACGAAGAGGTACAGGGTAGGCAGCCAAAGTCTCCTACTTTTACATGTACTTTCGAGTATTTCGTATAAAATATGGAGATGCGATAGATACGCCAATCAATTTGAGAACGAAGATGTGATGAATCATGCCGAACCATACGTGTTCCGTGCCTGAATCCACCCATCCATCCCAATCATCCTTAGACTCAATCGCCTCCGTGCCCCGCTGCACTTGTGTCGGTATCAACACTCGGCACGAGAATGCCGCTTTAAACTTTCCATCTGCAAGCCGCGTTCACATGCCAGGTTCTGTACTTGCTTAAAACACACACGCGACGTTGTCTCGACTGGTCTGGACTCCTGCTAGTGCCTGCATCCGCGTTCGCGGCCTGCGGGCCCCGTTCCGAGATAAGGTGTAGTGTCGATCGAGCTAACACTAGTTCCCACCTCGAGGGCCCAATCCAACCGTCGCGGATTGAATGGTCCGTCTTTCGCTATGAGAGAATTTCTGGTCCCCACAGTCACCGCTCACCGAACAACTCCCCGCATCAAGTTGTTGTAAGAAATGGCAGCTGAAGCGACGACTGGATCGAGCAGCCCTGAGCTGGGCTCATGGCTGCCGACGCTGAACCTTCCGGACTCGCGCAAGTCGCTGACCACGGATATTATCCCCGGGCTTCTCAGGGCCATTGCCGATGTGGGCAAGGCGCTGCGGTCGGCCGACGTTAGCCTCGCGGGGTCGGCCAACACTTTTGGCGATGAGCAGCTCAACGTCGACGTGCTTGCCGAGAAGCTCATCCGCGACGCCATCGCCAAGTGCCGAGCCATAGTAACCGCCAGCAGCGAGGAGGACCCCGTTGAGCGCCCAGCCCGCCAAGAGACGACTCCGCCTCCTCAGGGTCCGCAATCCGACGAGCAGTACACGATTGCCTTCGACCCCCTCGACGGCAGCTCCATCATTGCGCCCAACTGGTCCGTCGGCACCATCATCGGCATCTGGGACGGGCAGTCAGCGCTGGGGCAGAACCCTGCGTCGAAGCAGGTTGCGTCCATCCTGGGCGTGTACGGCCCGCGCACAACGGCCTTCGTGGCGGTGCGCATTCCTGGGTTCCCCGACGACGTGTGCTTCGAGGCTCGTCTTGGCGAGGACGGCAGCGCGCGGTGCGAAATCGTGCGGCCCTCGGTGCAGCTCGCCAAGGCGCCCTTCAAGACTCGCTACTTTGCGCCGGCCAACCTGCGGGCGGCCGCGTCCGACTCCAAGTACATGGGCCTCATCACGCAGTACATCCAGGAAAAGTACACGCTGCGGTACTGCGGCGGGCTGGTGCCGGACCTCGTGCACGCCCTGGTCAAGGGCCACGGCGTGTACATCACGCCCGTGATCCGCGAGAGCGACGCCAAGCTGCGGCGGCTGTACGAGCTGTGTCCCGTGGCGCTGCTGATGGAATGCGCGGGCGGCCAGGCGCTCGAGCCAAACGGCCGCAGGATTCTGGATCGCAGCATTGAAAACTGCGACGAGCGGGGGGGACTGGTCTGCGGAAACGTCGAGGAGGTCGAGGTGGTTAGAATTGCTCTGAATTAGAGGTGGACCTACAAATTTAGAATAGAATAGAATAGAATCAAACCCGAGCAGAAATCCCGAAAAGGGAAAATGCGCTGGAAGGGGAAATAGAAAAAAAAAAAAAAGAAAACATAGAGTCACGCGACTGGCATTTTTTTGGCACTGGATTTGCGAGAAAAAAGATGAAAGTAAAAAGCGAATGTCTATTGTGTCATGAGAGCTCCATGTCTATCTGAAACAGAGCAGCAACCGGGCCCTTATGAACAGGTGGGTATCGAGATTTGGGCCGTGGGGTAACCAAGTGTAAACGAATGCGTCGCTAGGTAAATAAAATACAGAGGTGAATTTTTGAATTGTTTGGTCGTGGGGTATACATCGTGTTTCTTTGCGTGTTTCGTGTGTTTCATGTTTTTGTTTGCGTGTGTGTATGTGTGTGTGTGTGTGTGTGTGTGTTTGTGTTTAAAAACCATCGAGCTGCTTGGATTTCTGGTGCTCGAGGATGCAGATGCTCGACATGGCAGCCGTGAGGATCCAGTGGTATCCAATCTCGTCGGTGTTTCCCGAGCCCTGGTAGCGGAACCAGACGCTCTGCGGGTTCTTATCGTCCTCGACCATGGCGGCGACGACCTCGGCAGCCTCAGCGGGCTCGGCGACGGCTGAAGAGCGGCTGCTCTCGGGGGGCGTGTCCTTGCCCTCGACGGGCGGGGCCTTGCGGCGGCGTCGGTTGCGATTGTCGCGCGAGTACTGCGTCGTCATCGAAGTGCTCGAGTCGTGGTGGCGGCTGCTGCTTGCTGCGGGGGGCCCCAGGCGCACCAGCTTCCACCCGGGCCCGTGGGACATGCCCCTCATCTCGTCCCTCGCGATGCGGCGCCACTCAAAGGCCTCGTTGCGGTAGCTGCCCTTGTGGCCGACCATGAGGGTGAACTTGTAGCGGTCGGAGCGCGAGCAGCGCCGCATCTTGGCCTCGCACGCCATGATGCCCGCGCCCGGCACGTCGGGCAGGTACAGCACAAAGTCGCGGTTCTTGCGCACCGCGTGCACCAGCGGCTTGAGGCGGTTCGTCCCCGTCGAGTACAGCACCGTCCGGCTGCCCCAGGGCTCGCGCGTCTCGATGGCCCGGAACGGCTTGAACCCGCGCGCCGACAGGTGGAAGACGTGCTGGTCCTTGATGCCGCGGCTGTTGGTCATGTGGAAGGCGGGCGGCATGCCTTTGCAGGCCACGGCGTCCGAGACGTCGGCCTCCTTGGATGCGAAGCAGCCCATCTTGACCTTGTGCCGGAGGCTGCCGTGTCGGGACAGCGACGAGTGCAATCGGGGGGCGCTCTGCGGGATCGGGGCGGCAATATCAGTCATGTTGGCTTCTGTGAAATCGTGAATCTCTTCCAGCCAGTTGGGAGCGAGTGGCGGCCATGGCCAGCTCTTTATCTACTTTTTTTTTTTTCTTTTCCTGTTCATGTTGCGTCGATACTCTAACGCCTCATTCATCTCCTCTTAGCCACACACCACCACACCGACTGGGAACGGGGCCATGTGATCCGCCCTGTCACGGGGGGTGCTTCCCATGGCAATTCGTGGAGATGGCCTGCTCCGCCCTGTGTCCCTGGCGTGCCTGGGTCTCCTCTCCCCACTTGGACACCCATGCAGACGGGTGCAATGCCAGTCTTGGGGTCTTGGGGCCTTGGGGGTTGCTGGTTCAGGCTATTCCACTGTGCTGAGAAGACGCCCAGCCTTGTTTCAATTTGCCACCCGGTCGCTGGCCAGCGTCCCATCATCCCTTGAGCACGCTGAATAAAGTTGACTATTGGCGGCCCCGGGATTGCCCAGCAAGAGGGGACGAGCCAGTCTAACCGAACACGTCATTGCCAAGCGTTAGTGCCCTGCTTGGCACCGGGTGGAGCTAAAACATTGCGGCCCAGGGCCATCCGTGCTTGTTCAGATGCCCATGATGATAATGGATGATGCTTATGTTTTTTTTTGCGGCGGTAATGAGATGGCTGAGTTCCGAGCCAGAGGGGAGCGAGCGCTTCATGCAGCCGTGTTCTGCGCGCACTGTCTGGCATAAGCCTCACAGCCTTGTTTTCTGTCTCTGCGCTGGCAGCGTCCAAGTCGAACACACTCGCATCCCTCACTTCACTAGCACGCGACCAAGTAGGACTAGTCGCACCCGAGCGTCGTCACCCGCCAAAAACTATTGAGACACCACATCAACCCTTGAGAGAAAAAAAAAATCATATGAGCTGTTTTTTTGGTGCCTGCAGGTGCTCACGCTTGCTCTATCTGTCGTATGCACACACTGAATAAGCCCTCAAATGCCTGCTCCGCCATGACCATGGGTGTATTATCGTCCGTCTCCGCGTGCGAAACGGAACGACGGTGCGCAAGTCCACCCTGTATTTCTGCCTCGGTCCTGCGATCCGAATATCCAATTTGTGGTCTCGGTACTCGGCAACACCACCAAAAAAGGGGAGGGGTTCACTTACATCACTTTGAGCTCGCTGCAGGGCAATCCAATCTCACACCAGGCCCTCAGCCTCACCCTCGGGTACCACACCGCTCAGGTACAGTATTATACCACTCCCCCCCCATCAGCTGGTGCTTTAGACTTTCTTCCGTGCCCAATACACCCGCCAAGACAGGGGAACCCAGCACGGCCGTGGCGCAAGCAGCACTGAGCGTTGCGCTGACGTGGAGGCATGAATCTTCAGCAGCGCACTTGATTACTGCTTTCGTGCTGGGCCACGACCGCTAAAGCCAAAAGTTAAGGGCCCCCCGCCTTACCATTATGGCAGGGCCACACCCAACATGGCTATATGGTCCACCATCCAGTTAGGCCTGCGTCACTGCTGCAGTGGGGCCGTTCATCTCATGGGAAGTTAATTAGCAAAAAGCGTCGTCACCCAGCGCTGCAGACCCTGCATCAACCAACTGAACCAACATCGTCGCAGTTTGCAAAGCCTCTCTATTCACCACTTTTTTTCTCTTATCATTAATCTTTTAGCTCGTATTCAATGGCAAAGCCACTGCTGACGAGGTAAACCGCAATCAGCGCCCTGGGTCTGTTCTTTTTGAGCAGATTACATGTAAGCTCGCAGGGCCCCAGAATAGAAGGAAAATCTCCTTTCTTGGTCCGGGAAGGGAAACCGCCAGCCGAGAGCCTGACAAGGAGGAAATGCCCGAAGTTGCAAAGTGCTGTGATGGCCCCGATATTTTTGAAATGACGATCGATGTAAGCATTCTTGTCAAATCTACGTTTAAACATCCAAAAAGCGAAATCCCCAGATTTTTGTCCTTCTCCGCTCAAATCATGTACATGTATGTTCGAACCTTGAGCGGTAACCTTGACGCTTCGTCGCTAGGCCCAAGTAGGCTGCCGCGGAGACTTGAAACTGGCGCTAGACTGCAAGGGAATTAACCTCCAAGTCGGGGAAGAGCTGCTTGCTAGCCTACTCGGGTCCCCTTGTGCCTGATTGAGCAAGTGAAACAAAGCTTGGCAGTCAATCGCGCCCACTACACGAAACGCATCTCATCTTACATGGAGAGAATGGATAGAATCGAAATGGATGCAGGAGCGCCCTGTCAACACGCCACCGCTCGAGTTACATCAATTGAGAAGGAATGTAACCTCTTGCTGGCTCGGTGCTCCCCTAAATTAGACTTGACCGGCAATCGGCATCTGCGGATCGTCAAACCAACAGCATCGATGCGGAACCGCGACCCACATCTGTGGCGCCATGCCATGACATGATTCCGCGACTTGTTATTGCACTGCTCGATTTTCAACCACCACCTTCATTTTTTCGACCATTCCCATTCTGACAGGAGGAATAGTGCTTACAGGTACTATAAATCCTCTAATTCACCGAAATAGATCTGCCCTGGCTCGGCGATGGCGAGGTAAGGCAACTGCTCCGTGAGTATATTTCGTAGCCGCAAGGTTGCATTCGATTCTCGGAGATGGAGATCATTGCTTATGCCAGAACACTTGCGCGGAGAGGACCCAGATAATTGAAAATGAATTTCATTTCGCCACTTTGATTTTCCACAGTGCGGACGTACATGGAGGATTCGATCAACATGCGTGAGGCTCTATGACGTATTTCGACCCCTCATGGTATGTCATTGGCGTGTATGCAAAGTGGCTGCTGACTGTGTTTGCGTATACGAACCTAATGGATCTAGGTTTAAAATAGGATTTGTCTGCAGATGGCATTGGCCATTTCAGTTTCGTGCACGTTCCGTATGATAAGTATTTTTAACACATCTTAGCAGGTGCGTAAGGTGTTCAAGCTAATATACAAATTGCTCTTCATCACCTTCCCTCGCTATACTATGTCTCTAGCCATTTCTGAAGATACTGGCGAATGTGAAATGGGTTGAATTGTGAGGTTTTACAGTGCGCGATAGAAAAATGCGGTCGGTGATCAAAGAGAATAAAGAGGTCGTCGCAGCTTGACCTACTTCCATAACGAACCTCCACCGAGTATGAAAATGCTAGCTGAGGTAAATGATTTGGCATACAGGTGAATTTCTAGTTTGACTTGAAATGTAGTCCTTGAATAATATCCTAGAGGTTAAATTGTACACAACTCGGTTTTTGTCCACCCCTTAAAGAAAATTGTGAACTTTGGCTCATGAGCCAATGTGCCCCGTGAGCCCGTGAGCCTGTGAGCCTGTGAGCCAGTGAGTTGACGAGGCATATTTCTGCCTAGCCATGGTTGGCTCTATTGGCATTTAGGCCATTGAAACCGTCTTACAGGTTTTGAAAGTGCATCTTGGACTCTTTTAGCCACCAAATCATATCGTTTCTGTCGCACGCTCAAGGGCCGAATATTTCCCTATTGGCCAATGTAATACAACTATCCAATCAGCGTAGACATGGCGCAACATGAGACGACAAACAGGTGACATAGAGAAAAGTCGGACGATGCGTATCTCGACTTACAGACCACGTATTCTCGCTGTTTTCAACACGCTGTTTCCTAGATCTACCAAGTTTTTCTCGACATTCCTTTCAAAATGGGAAGAAACTCGAAATGTTTGGTCGCAACCCTCATCAAATGCTGATTCGTATGCTTCCATCGTCACACCAAGGATCCTAGCTAGCCGTTCTATTACCACCCCCAATCATATTCATTCTACTCGCTTCATCACTCGCGATTAACCCACCGTTTCCTCCGTGGCCTAGAAAGGAAGCATTCTGCATTTCGACTGCACCCTTTGAGCGGCATGTTGCTATCAAATATCAATCCAGAGCCTGCTAGCTCTGAAGGTGGACGTTTTCAAAACCAGGATAGTTTGGGATGCAGCGCGTCGCAAACGGACCCTTGCCACTTGGTAGCACTCGTTCAGGATGATGCACTAGAGCAAAAGAGAAACCAATGGTCTCAGAGCAATCATGTCAGAGGCCAGCTAAAACAGACAAAACAGACCTCAAATGCATAAAACAAGCATCTTTCAAGTAGAGGACAGAAACGCCAACGAAATATTCGCCATGAGAGCGACAACAGTGATGATGGCAACCATGGAGATCGGCAAACTAAGCGAAAAAGAGGAAATCAACCCAAGTGCCCGCGGGAACAAAAGTCTTTGGCTTGTCCATTCGGAAAGCTGGACCCCTACAAGTACCGCGCGTGCCTAAAGAAAAGGTTGGGAAAGATCAGCCACATCAAGCAGCACCTACAAAGATGCCACACCCCGCCATTATCTTGCCAAATATGTTTCACCAAATTCACAGACGAAGCTCTCTATGAGGAGCACAGAAATGAGAGGTCTTGCAGAATGAACTCGCCTCAAGGTTGGAGGGCATTTCGCTGCCTCAGACGGCGCAGCTGTCCAAAAAGGTCCAGGGCTCTCTTGAGGATCAATGGTTCACCATGTGGGACATTATTTTCCCAACCCGACAGCAGCCCCTTTCGATTTACTTTAACTTGGACCAATCGGGGGAGTTTTGTCAGATACGAGAATTCAGCCAGCAAGAAGGGATGGAGCTTTTTCTTAAAGCAATACAGTCAAGTGAATACGTCGCTAAAGCCGGCATTTCAAAGGAGCAGCTGCAACAGTCTGTCCGACCAGCAATGGATATGATGTTTGAGTACTTTCACACTCACCATCAAAAACGGTTTTCCATGTCCACCAAAGCTACCCGATCTTCTGTATTAGACGCATGTCCCACAAGTAGTACTAGACCACTTCAGCAAGGGATGTCTGTTGGGTCTGGCGTGGATAGCGCGGCAGCATTGCAACCAGTTCAGGACTCTGGAACAACGGGCTGCAACAGTTCCACTTCTTCGTCTTTCATTGCCACCAACCCTATTCTGCCGAAAAACCCTTGCCGTGTTCGCCAGCTAGAGACCGTGGATCTCGTTGCAATGCAGCCAAATGATTCTGGTTACTCCTATCAAATCAGCCCTCAGGCTCAGGCATTTAATTGCATTTTTTTTTTTCGGAGAAAATGATTGGGCATTCAGCAACCCGGATTTCAAAAACGCAATGGGACCTCCCGTGCAGCGAATCATCACCGACTCAAGACTGTTAGGGACGAAACCGAAGAATCAGGGGCGTCTGCTACCAAGCTTGGACAACGAAGCTGAGTCTCTTGACACCAGCGGCGACAAAGCGAACCTTGAAGGAATTCTTGGATGGGAGTTTATGGAAGAGCAAGGTTTGTTCGGGCAGGATTATGCATAAAGATGACGTTCAATCAGATGACATCTAATGGTCTAACGCATTTTTACTTGGTTGCGATTGAATGAAAGATGCGACTTAGATTAGAGACAGGGCTAATCATTCGAGTATTGTTCAATACGGGGACAAATATTTTCTTTGGAGAAATTTCCGAGAAACCTCTTCCGTGCAATAGGTGTACATCGTAAACTCCCGCCCATAACACCTTTGCATGTCGGAGCATAAGGCTCTTTTCCCGAAATTAGCATGATTTTTATGTGCACCCGCCGACGTCTTCCGGGCTCCCCTTGATCCATAATTCAAGGCATTAAGAGAAGGGTCCAAAATCGCCATGCGGGTGTTGTCTGGCTTCATCACAACCTAGCCTTCATTCCCATATCAAAAAGATGAAAGAAAACATTAATCGCAGCGATCATGCTGCGATATGCAGGGGATAGTGGAACCACACTGGCGGGCATTGTCAATCCGAACGCCATTCCCCGGATCGTCACACCAAGGTTCGCGGGGTGAGCAGGGAATTTCCGGCAAAGGACCCGGCTAAATGGACTTTTCACCGGTTTTACCGGCTGAAAGGTGCCGATTCACTGATACGTGGGTTTATTCGGACCGTTTTTGCCGGCTAGATGAGCTTATCATGGGTCCTCCGGTTACTTTGCCGTTTCGGGCAGTTGACTGGCCTGCGCTCGCCGAATGGGCTAGTGTACCTGATTTGGGCATGGGCTTGAATTAGGCTGTATGGAAAAGATTCCGTAGCCAACTTGACAAGTCGTCCGTCGTTTGGAAGCACGGCTTGGTGTTGAATTATGTCTATGAAACTGGTGGGCGATAGTGGTTGAACACGCCTCGATTCACATCAGACCGACACTGCAAAAAGAGCACCATTGTAGAGCTTTAACTTTATTCAATCATTATTTGGCTTGTTTCTATAGAACCGTGGTTGTCTAAACATCCACCCTATAATCGGTCTATCCTCTAATGGAGTGCGATTAATCTACTAGTTCTAAATCCAGCGTCACCGTGGGGATGCCAGAAAAGTTCGAGGGCATCGTATACGTGAAGTTCCAAAACTCAAAGTCACGGAGCGTAGAATCAGCACCGCCATAAGAGCCGCCAAATGAAAGCCCGTAGGTCAGATTGACGTTTCCAGACACGGCGACCTTGAGGCCTTGTACATCATCCCAGCTAGAGACGGTGCGCTTCTTTTCGAACGTCCCCACAACAAAAGTAAAGATGGAGCTTGAGTTGCCATATGGGTACGAGAGCGTCAGGCTATTGGCACTGACGTTCACGTCGAGGGCCATTTCGGTAGGGTACAGCTAGGGGGTTCCGTGTTAGTAAACGCCACCACCACCCGAAACACCTCGACTAATTCAGGGCACTTACTGAGATGAAGGAGATCTCACTGCCAGTGTCCCACTGGATAACAGCTGGGTTAAAGGCTTCCTGAGATCTGGCAGGGCCTCCGACAACAATTTCATCAAACGACTCTGCTCCGATAGTGATCTTGTCCGAGAGCCAAGTAGTAAAGTTGCGTCGTGCATTGTCAAAAGGCGGCGATCTTGTGGATGTTGAGAAAGTGTGTTCACCCTGGAAAGTTGTCAAGTTGTCAAGAATTTCGGTAGGAATCAAGCTCTTGTGCTTATCCGCCAAAATGGCAAACAATGGCGCCCACGCAAAATCAGCCATATGGGACATGACTTCGGGCTAGAAAATCAAACCATGTCAGTATTTGAATTGTCTTATTCCAAGAGTTGAAAAGATGCACCAACTAACCTCTGAAATCAGACCAGCCTTTTCTCGTCCAATCAAGGGCCAGAACCACAAAGCCATCAGACTCAGATATCGGTTCATGTCATATCCGTACGAGCGATCCCAGGGACCAGCCATGTTCTTCATGCCAGGATGCCACAGGGAATAGATGGCCTCCCAGGTGTACTTGAGCATGCGAGGTCCGTTCTGTGTCATGACAGAGCTGTCGGGGAGGTACTTGCTCCACAAGACAAGGCCATAGAGGGAGACACCGGTGTATGTGCCCGAGTTGAATTCCGAAAGGGTGTTCTCCTCATTAAACAAGGCAAGAATTTCATTGGCGTAGTTTTCGCCTGCCTGAGTCATGTTTGAATCCTTCAGTCGTCGACCAGTCCAACCCGATACGAATGCTCGCATAATGGCCTGCAGACACGGCTGTTTAGTAATGCCGATTTCTTATTTTTCACTTGCTAGAAAGCTTACCGGGTTGCTGTAAGCAGGATAAAGGTTATCTTGGGTTACATCGAGATGACCGAATCTGTATGAGTCACCAATGGTGGCATTGTGGAGCGACGCCAAGATGAGATTTTGAGTCGTCGAAGACAAAAGATCAGAAAACTCCTCCATCGCCAGGATCAGAGTTGTGCCGACAAAACCTCGCCAATTGGGATCCCAAGAATTGTAAATGTCTGCGGGATATGCCGGTGAGCCAACATAAGGCTCTTCCGGCTCCTTCTGGTAATCGCCATACCTATACAAGATACGCTTTAGCATACTATGTCGAATGCAATCCTCCTTCGAATTCATGTGACTCACCACTCTTCGGATGTGATTTTGAACTGAGCAGAGATGACGTTTTGAATAATCTTCTCAGCCTCGGCGACATCGTTGCCTTCGTCTCGTGCAAGCAGGCCCAGAGCATACCAGACCGAGCTGCGCGTTTCGTGTCTAAGGGCTGTGGCAGCACTAAAGTCATAGAGGTAACCAGCATCCGAGTCGTAGAAGAGGTCCATCCAGTCCATGGACTTTGTGAACATTTCCTTGGCACCGGACGACATGGACCCGACATAGGAACCAGCCACTAGGCCAGACAAGGGCAGGGCCCGCAGAGCGGCGAGGCCAAAAAACCGCATGATTTGCTTTGCAAGAAATCTATCACGACAAAGGATTTGAACAAACGGGAACACATACATCCATCAAACTGCGCGCAGAGATACTTTCAGTCCAATTTAAATGTCTTATTAGGTTTCGCAATTGCATATCGCGAATCGGGCGCTGGTTGGCCGCGCGTGGGCTATTCGTCGGCCCCGTTGCCTCAAACCGTCCTAACCCGACAAAGCACCCATGATTGCTGCAGCTTGGGCTTTGCTGTATACAGCTTCCCCAGGTCCAGACCCATAATAAACAGCGACCTGCGTGCGTAAACGTCCACAGTTGTGCTCTCGTGATGGACGGTGATTGCCGGCAAATTAAGGGCTCAGGTTACGTCGTTCATTTCGGACCGGGGTTTACCGGACGAGATTGTCCAACATGGATCGTTTCCCCGCACCCAATGCGGATCCTCGCTCGAGGGCCCAGATAACAATTCGTGACCACACGACCAGGAACGCGATAGCGTTGGCACTTGGCTTCGCTCCAGCGCATCAGGTGCTCTCTTCCCTAGGCCCTCCTTGCGGTGCAGCACCGGGCTATCGGTCAGGGATGCGATAGTGGAGGTGGCCCGGCCACTATCGGAAGACGGCCCTGATGCAGTGGTTCATTCCTCTTATATAGGGGATCCGTGCTTCTCGGCGGGGTAAGACTCGGCAGTCTTGGCTCACGCGAGTGTTTTGCCAGTGCGTCTCACAGAAGTTGTGTGTTGCTTGCGTTGCTGCCGGCGAGCATGAGTTCAAACAACGAGAAAGGAAACATGGTGGAGGGGAAGACAGAATTGAGTGCCGATGAGTTGCGACTCGCACAAATGGGTAAGTTTTTTTTTAACCATCACACGCACACACAAACAGGGTAACAAGGTGAACTAACGCGCTTTGATTCCCACCAGGCCACGCCCAGGAGCTCAAGCGGCACTTTAGCATGCTGAGCTTGATTGGCCTCGCTTCCACCACGACCATCTCGTGGACCGGGTTGGGTCTTGGCCTCATCACAGAAATTGGTGCTGGTGGCCCCGGCGCCGTCATTTACGGTTTCATTCTCGTAACATTTTTGCAATGTTTTCTCGGCGCTTCGCTGGCCGAGTTCGTCTCGTCGTACCCGACATCGGGTGGCATGTACCATTGGATCGCCGCCGTGGCGCCTCGCAGAATGACCGGGATCTTGAGTTTCTTCACCGGCTGGTTTAGCGTGCTTGGCTGTAAGGCATCAGAAGTTGGTCGCATTTTTTGGATGAACCGAGGTTAACAGCGCCAACAGGGATTTTCACCACCGCCTCGACCAATGTCATTTACGCCCAGATTCTCATGGCGCTGATTGCGCTGTACATTGACGATCTGGTCATCAAGACATGGCACACTTTTGTAGTTTACCAGGGTCTCAACCTGCTCACGGCAGGTATCGTGATGTTTGGGAATAAAATAATCCCAGCCCTCAACCAGTTTTCGCTGTTCTATCTTCAGATCGGTTGGTTGGTTGTGCTCATCACTGTTGTCGCCTGCGCGCCCAGTTATCGCAGTGCCGATTTCGTTTTCAAGACCTGGATTAACAACACGGGTTGGAAGAATCAGCCTATTTGCTTCATCACTGGTCTTGTGAACCCTTTGTACAGTCTGGGTGGACTCGATGGAATCACACACATCACCGAAGAGATGCCGAATGTATGTTATTCATCGCTGCACTGGAAGCAAGATAAACTAACCGAATCCCAAAAGCCCTCGCGAAACGCGCCACTTGCCATCGCCATTACGCTCATAATCGCCTTCTTCACCGGCATTACCTATCTCATCAGCCTAATGTTCTCCATCCAAGACTTTGACGCCCTGTCTACGAGCAACACTGGCATGCCTTTGGTGGAACTCTTTCACCAGGCCACGCAGAGTGTTGGAGGTGCATTCGGTCTCACATTCATTCTTTTCATCGCCCTTGGTCCTTGTGTGACCAGTTCACAGCTCAGCACTGGTCGTGTATTCTGGGCATTTTCTCGAGACGGAGCAATGCCCTTTTCCAAAGTGTAAGAGCAGGCCAAAATCCTGTATTGGAATGATCATACTAACTGAATTTCCCCATTGCAGATGGTCAAAGGTTGATCCCCGATTAAATATTCCTCTGTACTCACAGATCGCTGTCACGGTTTTCATGGCTGTGCTCGGTTGCCTGTACCTCGGCTCCACCACTGCATTCAACTCCCTTCTTGGAACAGCAGTCACTGTGAACAACATTTCATACTTCATTCCAATCATCACCAACTTGTTGACCGGTCGCAAGAATATGCACCGGGGCACTTTCCACATGGGTCCCACATGGGGACCTATCGTCAACATCATCACGGTGTGTTGGCTCACTTTTGCCATTGTATTTTTCTCATTCCCCTATTACATGCCTGTGACGGCCCAGAACATGAACTACACATGTGTTGTAGTCGGTGGGCTTCTCATTCTTGTCGGAGCATGGTGGCTCAAGGCTGGGAGGAGTTATACCGATCAGATGCAAAAGGCAAAGGAGGAATCATCTGTTGAAAATTATATTGTTCATTAGTACGGTGGTCGGTGTGGGATTATTATATAGTGCGCAAAGAAAGGCACTCATAATAAATACTAGCTTTACTAATGAGAAACGCTCGCTAGAGATTGTTTTAGATCCACGCAGCACCAATAGGGTGCTCGGGACTTTTCAAGATATACCCCAAATTCCGAGAACGTCCTCCCGAATATGACGACCATCCTTCAAAATACCATTTTGTAATTGCTTGACTCTTCTCACCGCAATTCCTACTGCCAAGGGGCCAATAATAGTGCACAGCATGATAGCCCAAATTACAATGAGGAAAATGTCCGAGTTTTCGCTGCTGTTAGAGTGCCCAGAAGAAAATGTCCCATTGCTCTCGGCGATTGACGAGATCAAGAAACCGATTTCGCCACGAGCAGTCATTGCACAGCCTAGGATAGAAGCAGGATATAGTGAAATTGGTCTGCTGCTTGAAGGATTTGAGTGTCGAACGGCCGCTTGTGCGATAGAATCCTGACCGAATTGAGCAGGGGGTGATGGTTCCGAAGTTTGATTCGTGGAGCTTTCGTTTGTATCCGGTGCAGGTGCTTGACTTGACTGCTTTCCAGATCGACCCCAAAAATGTGTCATCTTTAGCTTGCAGAGCTTGGATAACTTGCGAGACAGAATTGGGATGCCCGGTGCGGTCGGGAGGCGAAGGAGCCAAGCTCCGCAAAACAATTTACCAATCGTCATGAGAATTGTGTATACGAGACCCTTCCAGACAATTTGGCCATTGAACATTTTGGAAATCGGGATCGAGAATCCGATTGACGCCTAGAATCGTTAGAAAAATCGTTTATTACTTGTAGGCCAGCACTAACGAAGAAAAAAGGTCTCAAAACCCGGTTCAATGGCTGCGAATAATACTTTTCAAAGGTGAGCATGCCAGAAAATTTGGTCTCTGTGCTGGGTGTTTGCACAGGTGCCCCAACGTCTACATCTTGGTTGGAATTTTGTTCCAGAGCAGGTGTTTCATTCAAAGGGAAAACTGGATGGGGTACCTCTGAATCCCACCAGCTGGTTGCTGCACCAGCAATATATGCAGCAAAGAGATTAGAGGTTCCAGCATAGGATGATGCGGCGATGCAGCCGAGCAGAATGAGAGTGTGAATACTCCAGACTACGCCACCCTTTGTGAGGAGTTTGTTCACAAATCCGTGCTGACGACCGACTCGCTTTGCGTTCAAAAAGAGGGTGAAGGGGTGAACCAGAAATCTGCAAACCAGGGGTGCACAAATGGCAAAGCCAAGCGAGACGAGAATCGGCCTGACGACGGTTCCAGCACTGATGTTTGTGCTGGTTGCGCCCAGGTTGGAAATAATCTGAACCATGACAAGACCAATCACATCATCCATCATGGCAGCGGTGGTGAGCACCACGCCAAGTCGGGATGTCATGAGGCCGCTGGCACCAAGAACCGTGAATGTTGTGCCCAGGCTTGTCGAGCACAGTGCCGCGCCTGCTGCGAAGCATTGAAGGGGCGTTGCTCCGATTAACTTTTGTAGGACGAAAGAGAAAGCCATAGGTAACCCGATGCCAGTAACGGCGACGCCAGCCGACAAGAGAAGATTTGCCTTGAGAGCCTTCAGAGACGTGGACAAGCCACCTAGAGAAGCGGTCAGCGCTATCTCTGAGTACCTCGACTACGCGCAATGGTAGTTCTCACCTTCATACACTATCAGTAACAACCCCAGATAGCCTAATTGAACAATGACACGTTCTGCCTCCTCGCCCAACCACTTGGCCCCAGGTGTTCCCCAGGCTACGCCCAAGAATATCTGGCCAATGAGTCCGCAGTACAAGCTGTGATCGAGCACGAAGTTGCCGACATTCAGGAGCAGAATAAACGAGGCCTGAGTGAGAATCGTCACGATTCCCGGCTCGTGGTACGGAAGCGAAGCTGCCTCCATTGTGAAACCTGGCTGATAACTGTTGCTAAAACTTGAAGCCTATCGCTGGTGTGAGCGACAGTCCTGGGGCCAATCCGGCGCGCTAGCAAGTGAGTGAATTTCGTCATCGATCACATGACACTCCATTGCCAAGAGTGCGAAGGGCGGCGATGGGTGGGAAGTCTGGCCAGGACAAGAGGGACAGCTTCAAAAAGATAAAACGATTGCTCTAGTAAGCCACAGTAAAATATTTCCAGCGCTGCATTGCAGTCCCTGATGGCGGGATTTCCAGGGGTGCAGGCGTCCCCTCCCTGGCAGCCTATGTGGCCATGTGCTGGGATTTAGGCGCCTTGGTGGGGCCAACGCCCCAAGTTCATGGAAAGCCATGATTTAAAGCATCAGGGTCATTTCCAGCCCTTTATTACATGACGTACGACACCAATTCATGATATCATTTGCTCTTCTGCTTGGGTAGTGTAATGAGGTCACTCATATCCTGTATATCCGCTACTTTGTCTAGAATTAAACAAATACTCAATCCGTGTTCAAGGCGGCTCAAAGACCAAATCTGAAGCCGAAGTGAGGATATATTTAGTACGTAACAAGTCACATTACAAAGAAGTACGGTGCCACTCGAGAATTCGTGAAATCTTATGCCTCCTCTGGCAGAACGAGCGACTTGCATTCAAAACCAATGCCTAGATTGCTGTGCAACCTCTGCCTTGCTTGGTGACAATGTCACAATCTAGGCAGAGTACAAAGTAGAGAATGTCAAATAAAATGTGCCACTTGCGGCTCAAAAAGAAAGTAACCGTTTCCAATCTCTGTGATATCCATTCTTTCCCCAATCAACTGCTATTGGTGCATGAAAATGCCCCCTCATATTCCATAGTGTTCTTTCCGACCAGTTATGAGTATCGTTTTGATATTCATCAGTGCCCGCTCCCGAAAGGAGGAGCCTGATGAAGACGATGCGACAATGATGTTTCTATTCATCTCGCTTCGTTTCCTCGTCGACAGACTTTTCGGTATTCTTGTCACCGAGGATCAACGGGTGCTTTATGAAGATGATGCGATAATGGTCACTGGGGGCTCTGCCGTTTAGGACGTTGGAAGATAATCCGAGGTTGGGAGCGCCAGAGACGGGCACGGACAAAGCGGTACCGCAAAGGCCAATGATGGCAGAGATAATGGCGACCTTCATTTTGGAAGATTTAATCGGGCTGTAGAGATATGGAGGGTCTAGTCGATAGTTTGCGTTGGAAGGAAAAAAGAAATTTGATAAAGTTTCCGACAGTAGGTCTTTATATGCCAGTTATACTTCTTCCTTGGTCATTGGATCTCCTCTGATAACGTGAAAGCCTTGCAAGGTGAGACAACATTTGACAAATCATTTTGTGTTGCTTTGGCCTTTCAACCGAGGTTAATTTTTGAGCACAATCCAAGACAATCCATGTGGAACATGAAGACGGCCGAAGACGCCGGATCATCTGTCTAGGCTCGGGACGGCGTGATGGTCCATATCCACTATCACAACATAAAATACAGCTATTTCTTCATCACAGGTTTGTCATACAGTAATACATCAAGTTCCGTGCCTTCATACCACATGCTCCGGGTATGTCTGTATCAATCACTCTTTTACTTTGTTTTTTAAACTTTTTGACTGTTACGGGCTCCGGCTTTGCCCGTGCCTACCTTCCTGTCTTATAGGGCTAGTTGGACAAGCTGATGGACAGCTTGTACAATACGTATCCCATTGCACCATTTGGTGCAATGGGATAGGGCATTCCACCCTGATGCCCACAGCCTCTAGCCCCGCTGGAGCCCTCTCGGGCCAGCTCATCACATTGACTGCATAAAGATAAATCTTTGTTAAAAAGAAGAATGAATAAAGATAGTAACGACTGTACATAGTACTAAAGAATGCCCAAAGTAACAAGCTAGCTTTCTGGATCAGCAAATCAAATCGCATTCAATATCATTGTGTGTGTGCGTGTGTGTGACAATGAGTGATATTGACAGTTTTGTTGAGTCATGCTGCGGTTCCGTGACGTCACGGTATGGGTTGATTGTCAAATGAACGGGGTCATTCACAATACATGTGATCGCTCAACGGGTTGATTACCCTAATATGTTGTCTGCGGAGATGTACATTTAAAGAATGATGTCCCCTAACTAATAGACTAAAACATCACGCGGCGCACCACCGTGGGGCCGTCGGGCCGCGCGGTTCATCCGTACTGTGACCACGTCGGCCCTTCCCGTAACAGTCAATCCAATCACAAACAATCTATATTTTATCACCATGTCTTTGTCCGAAAAAGAAAAACCGACTTCCATCGCCATGTATTCCTTTTCAATCCTGAACGCCAATTGCACCAAAAATGCCGCTCAAGAAGTCTCTGTCACAATCACGTACCAAAGAACAGTGATAAAAAGATGTACGTAGCAGCCTCCCCCGGGTAGGGAACACTCTCGTCTTTGAATAGTGTCACACACAAAGCTGATCTCACAGCCGGGCCGACCTCATGACCCTCGGGGTCACATGAGCCCTTGCTAAACTATCTAGCCGTCACATCCTAGCCTGAGCCAGCTGTTCACAATATCCGTTCGCGGCAGCTGACTTTGAATAGCTTCAACCTATCTTCGACCGCCCATAACAGCTGGCTGGCAAGAACAGTAGCTATAAGAGACCTAGATAGACGCTATAACTGATAGAAAAAAAGCTCCAATCCATCCTAAGGTCCTTATAGAAGTGATCGATCGCTTTATATTGAGAAATAGTTTAAATTTTGCAAAGCATTCCTTTATTTCCTCTTCAGTATTTAAGATTAATTTAGTTTGTAATATGAATACTTTTGCTCAATTTACAGGTTCAATTCTCTGTTGCAGTAAGTCTGCCCATACGTAATCTTCATCACGAGTTCGTATCGGATATGACTTGATTCTCCGCACAGCGTTGTGGTACCCGGAAAACTTGATGCCGGTGGAGGAGCCGACCACTCCCCCATAACCACCTTCGGCCTAGTTGCCCCAGGCCTTTACTTAACTCTGAGACAAATCTCTTCGTGGATAAAAGGTTTTAGAAACGAATTTGTTTCCTTATGCTGGAGCGAGAATTGTAGATGAGACGCGATGGGCCGAAGTTTCCATAGTCAAGCAGAACAAAGGCATCAGTAATCCGGTGTCAGACGCGCAATTAAGGAATTGACTGCTTCGAGCCAACATCTCGGATTCATAATGCTCGCAGAAGACGTATTTATATCTAACCCAATACAAGATGTTCGGCTCCGCTCGGCCCGGTGATCTACATAGTGTCGGCTCTGTGGGGTTGAGAGCGGTTGCCACGAGTGGAGCACGAAACACGACGCGGGGTAGTGCCAAAACAATTCCAGTATAAAAGGCATCTGTATGGCCAAGATCTAGGTTGAGCCAAATTTCTCCGCCTTGCTTGCTCTGTCCAGTTCGTCATGGCTTTAATGGCATTCTCTCTTCAGGGCCCAATGAGTCTCAGCTACGCTGTAGCAGGGGCCGTCTTGCTTGTTATTGTATGAAACCCAATATGACGTCCACTAGAGAACGAACGCTTATATTCTATAATGTCTAGTTTGTCTGGAAACTAAAAGTCGCCTGTACAGGACCTCTGGCCAGAATCCCAGGTCCTAGGATTGCGCGATGGACCAACCTTGTGCTCAAATATCACACTCTTTCAGGGAGTCGTATCCAATACCTCCACTCATTATTTGACGATTATGGTAAGAGGTCATGCCGAATTCATCTCCATGGCCTCGCTCAGGCGTTAAATCTTTTTCTTTTACCCAGGCCCGATCGTTCGCGTTAGCCCTGACGAAGTCGGCATCAACAGCCCAGAGGCTGTAAGACATATGCAAAAGGTGGCCGGGGGATTTAAAAAGTCGGCATGGTATGACAAAACCGGACCCGGAATGCTGGGCATGCGAGACCGAGAGAAGCACTCGCGACGTCGTCGACTCTTGGCACACCCTCTGTCCAACTCGTCTCTTCCCAGCTTTGAACCTCTGATCCAAGCCAAGACTGACCTAACTATGGAGAAGATGAAGAAGGAATACCACTCGGTCGGATATGCTGATGTCTATAAATGGTTCAGCTTCATGGCCACAGATATCATTGGTGATCTATCATTTGGCAGCTCTTTTAGAATGCTGGAGCAAGAAAAAGTCAGTCGAGCCCCAGATACTAATTCCACAGCCCAAGTTAACATCCCAAAGAAAAGCCAGTACGTATTAGATCTACAGGAAACTATGAAAACGGTTCACAAGCGCATCGAGCTCGCCCCGCTAGTTGATTGGATGCTCTACCTACCTCTACCTCAATTAAAAGAGTTTGCTCAGCGGGGAGAAAGAATCATGCGCTACGGAAAGGAGTCAGTCCACCGCTTGCAGCTCGCTCAACAATCTGGAGCTCTGAACACGCCCATCTTTTTCGAAAAGATTATGAACCCCAAGGACACCGAAAATTCGTTGACGGATATTGAGATGCAAGAGGAAGCTGTGGAACTCATGGTCACCGGCACTGATACCACTTCAAATACCTTGACATATCTTGTCTGGTCCGTTTTGAAGAACCCGAATATTCGCGCTCGGCTGGAAGCCGAAGTTGCTACGCTTCCAGATGGCTTTGCGGATAAGGATGTGGCAAAGCTAAAGTACCTTCCATGTGTCGTCCAGGAAGCGTTGAGGATGTATGGCGCTGCATCTGGCTCTCACCCGCGGGATCCCCCTCAGGGAGGCTGGGCTGTGGAGGGATACTACATCCCCGATACTGCCACAGTTTTTTTTCAGTCCTACTCACTACATCGACTGGCAGAGATCTTTCCGAACCCTGATTTGTGAGTTTTCAAATTTATTTCTGTGAATCCACTTGCTCACCTTATCCTAGGTTCAACCCCGAAAGATGGCTAGAACCCACTGCAGAAATGCAAGGCGCCTACATTCCATTTGGAGGAGGGCCTCGAAGTGAGTTTCCCGTGCGACCTTACTGCTCCGGTTATCCGTGCTGACGCATATTTAGCTTGCATCGGCATTCATCTAGCCTACATGGAGCTTAGGATGGTAACTGCTGCGTTTTTCCGCACTTTCCGCCGCGCCGTTGTTCATGAGTCTATGAAAAACGAGGACATGGAACTGGAAAATTATACACTCATATCACCAAAGAATGGAAAGTGTCTGGTGAGGTTTGATATGCAATCGTAAAATGAGAAGTAGATTTCAGTTGGTTTCCATAGACACTTGAGAGCTCATCCTAGTAGCAATCTAGCTATCCTTTATAGCTTTCTTCAAATCCTCTCGTTGTTCCAGCTCATCCAGCATGTCGGTAAAGTCCGTGAGCCCTTTGTGGCTCATCTCCTTCATAAACGGGACCTGCTCTTTGAGCCAACTTCCCTCTTGACCAGCTTGCGGAATAGGCATGCCTGCCTCCCGAACAGTGACTAAAGGTATGAAAGCCACCAGCAAGAGCCTCTTTGCCTCGTCCTCGCTTCCCCATTTGTCCGAGTTTGCCGGTGCTGCAATGCCTACGACTTTGTACCAGGCATTTTCTATCTGGTCGGCCAGAGCGTCGAATGCGGATATCGGGCGCGTGGAGGACGTGCGGACAATTCCAAGAATGCGGTTGGAGTTGGCAGTGCGTGGTTTGCCAGCCATGAAATAATCCCCTTCGTTAATATCTTGCGCAACGAACCGGACGTGCACAAAGAACGAAGGCGTGGTGAATTTGGTACAGTGCAGATCCGTTATGGAGGTAGCAAGGGCCTGCTTTTGTTCCTGTGTCAATGGGTGCGAGTGGTAAATTTGGTAGAAAGGCATGTTGGGCGAAGTTGGAGTGTTCTACAAAAGCAGTATGTCTTTGAGAAATGATGTAGCTGGTTTTGGGAAATGGAAATTTGAAGACTGGAGCAATGAAGATATTTAAGTCATACGGAAGATGAGAAATCAAAAAATCCTCTAGCAAATGATGATTCAAAAGTAAGCACGCGAGTGGGGAGTGATGCGGGGAAGCATCTTCAAGCCGCGGAGCCGACAACATCAATGCGAAAGAATAGACTTCTAAGAGGGCACTAAGCAGGTGGCTAGAAAACGTAAATGGATATTGTAATACCAAATGCAAAGGTGGCTGTTTTGAGCGGAAATCATGTGCACGTCTGAGCTCATCGTGAGACCGTCGTCATTGTCCCGCCCACAATGAAACAGCAAATGTTCCGTGGATTTTGCATACATCATTTCAATTGTCCACAGTCATAACACGCGCTGCTGATAAAAATTGAATCATAAAATACACAAATTCTTCCCCCTAGACTAAATTAATCCAAGATTCGGCAACCTTGGCACCTGGCCGGACCAACATCTCCTCCATGCTCTCTTTGCGCATCATCTCGTAGACATAGCACTCGCCAACCACAAATGAATGGCCGTCACCGCGTGATCTAATCATATATGGCACCCTAGCTCCATTGAACACGCAGAGCATGTCTCCCCCAGATCTTTCGCACGGTGACGAATTGCGCACGCCTATTGTAGAAGGTGGCCGCAGCATCCAGAATTCGGTCGGCATTCCCTCCAGACGACAGGGTTTCCAGAATGTCAGGCGTAATCTGACTAAATATTTCCACGTCGTTCCGGCCTTTGACTCCTCGAATCCAATCCAAGGACCACCGCAGCCCGCCGCGAAGTAAGCAACGCGCGTAATCGGCCATGTGCTTGCCCACGTCTGAAACGGGAAGCCCAACCCAGTCCTTGCCACCAGTGATTGTCATGGCCATCACCTCAAGATCCTTCATGGTGATATAGTAATATCAGGTGGGCTTTCTGCCAGTGTTGACATCTGGCCAGGAGGCCAAAATTGTCCTCCACCCTCATCTCTCCCTCGCCAGAAGTGGTCAAAGCATACATCGCGACCACCAGTGACTGTATCTATGATGGCACCGCGAACAGCCAGAATTGTCCCGTCGGGGCTTTGTTGTAGATTTGTCGGGGCATAAGTGGCCGTCGAAAATTCGGGGCATGGATGAAGTGGGGATATCGCTTCAGTCCTCTCATCCCTCCACTGGGGAACCCATGAGGGGCCTTGCAAAACCAGATTCTTCGCAGACAGCCCCTGACCTCCTATCATGAGTCCTTGCTTATCATGGTTTTGGTGTACGTCAGCTAACAAATCCAGTGACTTTGATGACTGCAGAATGACACATGCAACATCATAGTTGGCCTTTGCGACTGGCTGGGCGTAATCAGGGATGAGCTGCGAAGAGGTGCTATCTAACATCGGAGCTCCGAGCACTCCATATATTCTGTCTTGTTCAAACTTGCAATGAAATCCTTGACTAAGTGATAGCAGCTGCTGGAGTGTTGGCTTGATTGGGTCAAAGGATTGCTGGGATAGCGAAATACGGTACATGAAATACGCGTGAAGAACCCCAGAGCTGACCATCGGTCTCTTTCCAGGAGTCCAATCAGGGTGCCATCCTCGAGGCAATCTGCCGTAGTTTTCTCTTAGTATCCCAGCAGCCAACCCGATCCATTCCCAAGATATGATGTTGTTCCCTGCTATAATCATGGCAGATCGAGCAATAGATATTTCTTGAATAGACCAGGTGCTTCCGAACCAGCCATTCTCAAAAATTTGAATCGCTGGAAGCCAGGCTTCTGATACATTCGTTGGGTTCGGTTTCGGTAGTTTCTCCATTTTATACATGCTTGGCGTCTCAAAGATGGAAAAGTCCGCCTCCTCAACATGATCTTCCAACGCACTCTGCCTCCTCCATGTGTTTACCACTTTGCAAACGCTCGCGAACATAAGGCTAGGGTCTTGGTTCATTTCCATCTTCAGGAAGACTAATACTCTGTGAGCGCTCTTAAAGATTGAGGCACAGAGCTGAGTGTGACGATTCCTCTCGTGGATGTTGTTGAGATCGATGCATAATGGAGTTGCCCAGACCAGGCGAGATTTATTTGGTCTGCGAAGCTTTTCAAGAGCTTGATATAGGTTTTTTTGACATCTTATTTCTGTTTGATTGCAGAAAATTCGCTCCGACACCAAGTTTGAATCTTTACCCGCTTGCAGTGATAGAGCCTCATACTTGAACGCGCACTCCGAAACTCTGGCTGTATGCAAACGGCACCGTAGCGGCTCATGGGATCCTGGTAGAATCTCTATGAATCTTGTAAAATCTCCTGATGGCGATGGCCCGGATATGGAATGATTGCTAAACCCGGGTGCCTTCTGTCCAATGAATCCAGACGTGGCGACCTTACCACCAAGATGTTGGCCAAAGCCCTGGATTGATTCAGGTAGATCTATATTATCGTCCAGCTGCGGTAATAACTTGGGCTGATCATCTCTCTTTACTTCGAATCTGTGGTTTGAAAGTTGGTCCTGGTCCAGTGCTGCAAATACAGCCAGAGACCTCTCGGGAATGCGACGGCCTTGTCCTTTGTAGAAGTAGTTTCGAGCTGGCATTATTTAGTCAGATAACACACGATACACGAAATGAATTTGCGAATCCGGGTAAACAGGGCAGATTGACATACCGCTTCCTATGTACACTTGATCTTCTTCCTCCTCAAACTCATGCCATGCATCGTCATGCTCCACCAAAGACACATCGTCATCTATGGCGCGTAGCTCATACGCGAGACCAGACATGACTGTTTGTTTACGCGTTCGCATCGCCGATCCAAGCGCGCCAAATTATTTTGCGTTTGTCCCAGAGTCTGCAAAACTGAAATGACGAGGTTGGTCGAGAAGTCAAGCCGGCTAATGCTTCGCGCTAGTGCCCATAACGCGACGTTTTTTACAACCAGGCGGAAGTCATCTGACAGGGCTGATCTTCGGTCCTTGAGCAGACTTTGGCGCAACGATAAATCACGTGCATTGAATCGACTTGATCTCCAAAAAGCTATCCGTGATGTTTTTTTTCCTGTTGCCACAGCGCAAATAGACGTCTCGGTGCGAATGGAAAATACGGCAAAACCATTGACGGAGCGCAACCACCGTACAATCTCCCAAAATCACACCAAGAAGTGGAGACGTTTCTATCGCCATAAATCTAGAAAGAACGAATGATGGCTATTATTAGAAGCCAAAACGCGGAGGAAAAAGCAAAATGGTGCTCCACTCCATGGTTCGATTTTGCGAGATTATACGGTATCTAAGCCCTGCATTTCTTTACGAGTATTGAGGCCTGGTTTGTCATTTCGTAATGGCAAAGTTTGCCCTAGTTCGGTTTTGATCTCGCTCCAGGCAATGGAGACACGAAGCGAAGAGAACTGCGCCCCCGTCTAGTTACCTAAGCAGCGTTAGTTGGTCCAGCGGATGGAGTATTTGATCGGCAGACTGCCCGGGATAATCCCGAGCCAGCCAGTGCTTAGCCACACCAGATTCCCCGAAAAAGTAGGGCTTAAGTGGAAGTGAGGCGCATGATCCGGGAAATTCCCTTCGGGAGCGAGCATCGAGAGCTCAGATACGAAAACCAGGTAGTCGTGACCACGAACCCAAATCCGCCACCAACATACCATACCGCCTTGCATTGTTAGTTGTGTCTGGAGTGGACTGTGCAAAAGCGACTGCACGCTAAGATCCTGTTGATGTCAACGTTCCCCGTAACTTTGCCGATGGACTTTCGGATCATCAGTTTTCCACAATCAGTCCAGGAGTTGCGCAAGACGTCAGGAGAAACACGGGGAGCAAAAAGTAAAAAGCAGCTGCCTCAGTTTTGCGCCTGATCGCTATCCTATCTATTAGATATTACATCTCCCAATCAAATCTATGCCCTCCAGTTACTTTCGCAATTTGTCCCAAATCAAAAACAGTCTCGTGGTGAATCATGCATCATCCAACGACAGTACTCCCATCGCAATATTCAGGTGTGGTATGTCAAAAGATGCAGCCAACTTGGCCAGTTGTGGAGTATGCCACGGGAGATCATGCCATGGAATTTTCAGCTGTTCTCTTCCGAGCATAATGGCTTCAAGAATATCAGCCATTTCGCCTGCGTCCCAAATACCTTCTCTTCGCTGAGCAGATCGCAAGACCCCTATGCATCGTTTCTGAAGGTCAGTGTGCTCGCACGATGTAAAGAGGATCATCATGCAGGGGATCAAGCATCCGTCAAAGTTGAATACTGGTGCGGCCTCCGCATACCCGGATACGAGAGACTCTGCTCGACGCAGAATTTCCTCGGCATCCTCTCTCTGGAAATCGGTTATGACATTTTTATTCCTGAGAAGACCAGTCCATACGCCTTGCACAAGCGCAAGACGTTTCACACTCTCCGCCTCCAACTTGGATACTTTATTTTCGTCGAGCTGCTCCCGGAAAAGGTTAAATCGAGCATTCCAGTGATCAAAGTACGGCTTTAGCTTCGCAATCGGGATCGATCCATCGTTGGGAGGGTAGGGGAATGACTTGAGCCATTCCGTCGTGCGGAGTGTTGGAGTCACGGGCGAGTGTACGCTTTCCACCGAGTGAGCGTAGGACTTGGCATCGAAAGCTCTCTGTAGGGAAAAAAGGGCGTTATCCGCTTCCAGGGCCGAGGTAAATGGCGTGACAGAACGAGAAGTATCGAGGTCGAGGGGAACAACGAGATTTAGGTTGGCAACCATATCACCCCCGGTGAAGATTGCCAGATCCTGGCCGACTCGAAACAACAAATGCAAGACGACGGCGTAAAAGTCATTCGGTTTCATATGTGTCAGCTGAGATTGCAATGTCGGTGGAGGTGGAGATGGAGATGGAGATGGAGATGCGTCTTGCGGCTCGTCGAGGAGCGATGCGAGAATTGCTGTTGCTGACCGGAAGTGTTTGATGTATTCGGGATAACGACCTTGGAGGTTCTCTATGCACATGAAAATGATGCAGCACATGAGAATCGTCTCCGTATTTTGCCTCGACGGCGTATTCATGAGCGAATTGATCTGGGATATCGCCAGATTGTATTGCTCTATGGATTTCTTGTTCAGCTCAGAGTTAGGAGGCAGAAGGTATTTCAAACTTTTCGACTGCCGACTCTTGAAGTACTTGTGTGCACTTCCGAGAGCACACATTGCGGATTTGACCGGACCGTTCACATGCCCAAGGGGCAGGGCATAGATTTGCCAGAAATCCGTACGGCACAGGGAGGATGCAAGGTCCTGCACTGTACAGGTTCGCACGTGATACAAGAGTTCCATCTCAGTTGGCGTTTCCGAGCTGTGGAGGGTCAAGCGAAGGATGGGCAGCGGTTGTGCAGGTTTGGATCCGCGTGTTCCCACGATGGAGACATCGGACGAAACGGGAGCCTTGGTTTTCAGACGCCGCCGTGTGGGATTCAACTCGTAGCCGTCGCAGGTCCATTTTCCTTCCTCGCACTTTTTGCATGTTGGTTTCCGCTCATCACACTTGATGTGGCGTTTCCTGAAAAAAAAAATTAAGCACTCTGACACACACGAAAAAAAAGAAGCTCACTGGGAGACTGACTTGCTGAGACAGGTTTTAGCACAATAGTTCGATCAGGGGACGATTTTTCCACGTACCAGGTAAGACAGCCGGTCCGAACGCGCGGCACCTTGGCTCTGGTCCACTTCTTGGTGGTCTTGACGGTAGTATTACTCATGTTGAAAGATTTGCCGAGAAGGAGGGGCGAGAAAAAAAAAACTGACCGGGAAAATCAAGCAACGTGGTGCAGTTTAATGCTAGCCCCCGGTGGCGCAGTTGCATGACTCTCAACGCTTTTTCGCATCGCCTAGGCCGGCCCGTGACAGGCCTAGTGCGTCCCGGCCATGGGGAGAGAAGGCTTAGACCAAGGCTTAGACCGCGGCTTCTTCGATCGCACAGACAGCCGTGCGCCGTTGGCACGTCCTCGTTTGGACGCAGCTTTGCAAGCACGGAGCATTAGTATGAGCTAAGCTGTGCCGAATCGCCGACCACGTGGGGACCGGTCAACATCAAATGGGGCCTTGGGCCCTTCTCAATTGGATATATCGTATTAGGAATGGCCCCACCATACCAGTTTTGGCCTCGATCGATCCTGAGTCTCCGTCGGGTTCGGTCCAATTCCAACTAGAAAAAGGGATGTTGCAACGCCAAGAATTCTAATCTAAGTCTCGCACCAGTTGGTTTATCCACCGCGCAAATTCGAATTGCTACAAACTATACTTCGTCAAATTGACCCCACGAACGTCATCGTAGGGTTTCTTGCTAAGTAGCTTAAAAGTTAATTGTCTCGATTCACCCCCTCTGGCATCGGGAGAAGGGAGACAGGAGTCACCTGGCAGATTCGTTGGCTTCGGGAATGCCCATATGCTAGATTGATCAATCGGCTTGGTTACTCAAATGCATGGCTATATCAATCGTCAATTCGAGTCGATTCGAAAAATGCTGTCAGAGAAGGAATGCAAAGTAGCTGGGCTAGTAGGATACGGTAGGCAAATACTCAATGTGCTCGAATACCCAGGCGGGCCTGAGCGGTATTCGGAATGAAGGGTGGAGAAAATCTGACTTCAGCCCTGTTAAATTGGGCACTGTCGTCATAAATCAGAGATTAGATGAAAGTCACCACGGGCTTTGGGCTATTTCTTAGCGAAATACGCTGAGAGGCCGCCAAGGAATAAGCTTCAACGAAAGCATGCTATTGCCCTTAACTTCGAGCTCGGAGATTCGGACATGTGGTTGCAGCAAGGTCGGTATTCAACTGGACTTTTGACACGCTTAGATTATTTTTCAGCCAGGAGATCCCTGGTGCCTTGGGATGCAGCGATTAAACGTGTATTATGCGGCGGGAATACTGTAGGGAGGGCGACTTTTCACAGTACACAACCAGTTTTATTGGAAAGCAGTTTTTCTGAATGACACCATAAGCTTCACAGCTTCTTAGGTTAGAGACCAATGAATTGACTCCTCGTATCTCTAAGATCTACAAGACCTTGATGCCGACAAATTGTCAGCCTAGGGATAGGCAAAGCTGCTTGGTCTGGTTAGCTCTCATCTTGCTCTTCTCACAGCTACTGCCCCTCCTCCGCCTCTGCGGCTACTGCTACTGCTAGGGTCAGCTTCTGTTGCCTTATTTTATTCGACTTTCATAGATGGAATGGTTGATTTGGCCCTCCGCGCGGGGGCGGGCCTGCAGCCGGCAGCCTTCCGGGGCCACTACCGTGGACCCTCCTCGCAAGGTCCCCACATAGCAACTGCAACACCAAGAAAGGACATTTACATCACGTGGATTTACGCCTTTTCCGTCTTCTGCCGCCTTCTGCCGCTCTTCTAACCAATCATCTTCAATGCTCCTTTTAGCGTAAACCTTGGATACGTCATTTTAGAGAGGCAAAGCTGGAAGCTGCAGCCCACTCATTTCGTGTACGTGTACTTCCCCTTCTATTAGCTTTGTCTAAAAGCTTAGGCATGCCCGTGACTACAATTTACAGCGAAAGTTTAGGTCTAGCTGCCGTCTTGCCGGATTTAAAATAGCTGTTTTGTGAATCAAAATGTTTTGAAATTGGAATTGCATTCACTTTAGCACCATTTCCTAAACTTACTCTCGAGGCACCAGTCTGAGTGGCGCATGTGAGGCTAAACCCGGGATAACTCAACAGGATAAAATGGCATCTATCGAATGAAGCCTTCAAAGTGCAGATCTGAATAGACAGAAGTAACTCTAAGCCATTTCCGGAGGAGATTAATCATCAGCTTGCGTTGATTAGGCTCCTCGCCTTCGTGCACATCACCAGTCAAACCTCGGCATGATGACCGCTATGCCGAGCATCAAATACCACAGAACTAAAATATGAGTGCCGAGAAATCTTTTCAATCTTTTAGATGTGACAAACTCTAGCAAAAGAATCTTAGCACCCAGCATGTCAAACAGTTTGGCAAAGATTTCTCATTCATCTCTTGGAGGCAAAACTTGGCCAGCCAAGAAGTCATCATGGGTAGCTGTGTCACACTGGGCCGACATTGCTCGGATATAATTTTTTCCAAAACAACGACTTTTCACATACGACCATACCCACTAGAAAATACGGGATCCCGTCCGCTCTCCCATAGTCAAGCTAGTGAGGGGCGGATTAGTAGTTGAGTCGGTGACGATCAGCGAATCCCCGCTGTTGTATGTTTTTTTTATGCTTTTGCCAGTCTTTTCTGGCAGGTCTGTGCATTGTTTCGTACTATTGCTCGATGAATATTTTTCATAAAGTAATCTGGCACGCCTTGAGGGTGGAGCATGAACAAGAAACATGGGCGTTTCTGGTTCGGACGCAAAATGTGAGCTTGGCGGGTATTTTCCAGCCACTTCCGTATAGCTATAGTCTATTTAAACTTCGAAACACTGGTCTTCAATTAATAGGCAAAAAACAAGTGGTGGCTTTGCATCTATACCAACTATTTCTTGAGATTTCATTGCCACGGCGGTGCAAAGCATACGAGACCTCGGTTCATAACAGATATCATATGCACCAGCAACCGCAATCATTACAACTATTCACTTACCTCTAGTCGAGCGATCAAGCATCTGGTGTAATAAAAATTCAGGATCCTCACATCAATGATTCCAAGTGCACAACAACAGCGACTGTACCGATTGGAGTACCATGACTTACCTTGCCATCCTGATAAACAGCAAAGGCTCGGATGCAGACTTTGAATGCTCAAAATTTCCAATCATCCCAAATCTCATGTGGTTTTACTGAGGATCATTTACTAGGGATCAAGGTCCCACTCACCGCCATGTCGCTTGATCTGCCCAGATGTCGCGAACGGATACGGAATGGTGACGTAGTTGACTCTCGCCTCAGACATTTGACTGCTTTCCAATTGGTTGAGTTCCCTTGCGTTGGCAGCTCCGAAAAAATAATAAAATACTTCCATCCACTCAGGTATTGAAAGGGTATGAGGAGCAGTCCGAAACGCACGCCTCATGAACTCCGATCTAGGTTCCGTCAACTTTTACCTAAACGGTTCAATTTTCCCAGCCCGTAGAAACTATACGTCATTGTTCTGATAGGGAATCCTCCAGATAAGTTGCCTGTCGTACGAGGGTCCAAGCTTTTTGAGGGTAGATAGCGTCTAAACACCAAGAGCCTGTGTTATTGAGTGAGCGACGGAAAGCATACCAAACCCCACACCCATGACCCAATTGCCTAGTAGTTGCAAATGCAATTGGCAAACATATTAAAAGCATCGATGCAAGGGGCCAGAGGCAAGCAATTTATCCTGCTGCTCGTCATGGCAGCGCCAAACACCATATCAGACAAGCATCGGGCCTTTTTGGGTGGATTTTGCGGGGTAACTTGGCTCAATGCCCGTTCGGGGGCGGGTTTCCCTCTCACTGACTTATCAGCGATAGGGAGTGCCGTCCCATCCGAGACTGGATCTGGCCTGACGGGCAATGGCCCAGGCCTATCAGACATGTGGAATGCGTTGCACCGAGAGGGCGCTGCCGACCTTGGGCCTAACCAGATTGAGTAACTTTTTTGACCAAGATAAGGCCCCATCAGCCACAGCCCATCAACAACCATGCATCAACAACGTCGCGAACAGCCTCTTCTTGCTTGGAGCCAGGCTTGTCCAAATGACCCAAGCTGCCGGGCCTGTCGCCGGGCTCGATCTTGATTCAGCGGTTCGTCCGAGAACAGCCAGCCGCAATGGGGCCTGGCCCTGCATTACCCCCTCGTTCGGGGTGTCGAGTATCTCGGTGTAGCCCACCGCCCGCTGGAGAACATGTTCCGGTGGCTGCACTCACTTGGCTTACTGTTCCTTCGTCAGAGATGAACATGTCTGTACATATGTGTTGCGGCCCCCCGACGGTGACTCTTGTGTCTCTGCGCACTTGCACTGGACAGCGCGACGCCCCGTTTTCTCCTAGCTAGCCACAGCGAACGCCAACGAGCCGTGTCAGGCTTCACCGACTCACAGCTAGGCCTCGTCAATTCAGCAGGAATAAAATAATACACGGCAACGACATTTATCGCTTTCGCTTAATACGATGGGCCCTCTTGGACCTCTGGCGAAGCTTTTTAGCCAAGCCCGCCCGACTTGGCGATCGACGCTGGACTGGGGTATTTTGCCCCCATGCAGTTTAGCCCCGTCCCTGCCGTGGTCACTTGTGTCCATGTATGCACGGGACAGGGGCCTTACGGCAGTCCTGAGGTCCTGGGGGAATGGGCCATCTTTTATCTTGATCTAGCAGTCGTCGTGGACCATACGCCAGCGTCTCGATCCAGCACCCTCAGGGGGGGCGTCGTGGTGGTTCACCAGCCCAGACAGAGCCAACCTCAGACATTATGCTTATCAGGGCGACGCAAGGGCTAATGCCGCCCGCTGGTCTGCGAATGCCATATATAGTTCCCCGGCCCCTTAGGGCCATTTAGTGACCTTTTTTTTTTCCTTTACGTAGGACCAAGTTCGCCGGCCCGTTGACCCTCTCTCCATTCCACAGCTGTGACATCCTGATTCACGCCCTTGCAGCTGGCCTCGCTCGCTCACCCAAGACATGGCTGACGAGAAAAAGTCGGTGGCGTCGACCGCTCCCTCTCCCGAGATTGGGGTCGGCGCGTCCAGCGATGTCCACGGCCTCGAGGTGCTGGGTTACACGCCCGAAATGAAGCGTAATCGAAACATGCTGACGCTGCTGTTTCAATCCCTTGCTATTGCTGCTGTGGGTCGCGCGAACACCCATGTATCCGCCATGTATTCGTCGCGCTAACCTGTAGTCCTAGATTCCCTACGGCTTCGGGTCGCCCCTCATCACCGCTATCTATGGAGGAGGTTTGTTTCCGTTGCATTATTTTGTGCTGTAGGCTTGTGCTGACCATGCATGTGCTATTAGGCCAACTTCCCATGTTTGTGGGGTGGATTTTTGTGTGCGTCTTGGATCAGTGCGTTGTTATGTCCCTAGCGGAGCTAGCCTCTCGATATCCCACCTCAGCGGGGCCGTACTACTGGGCGTATCAGCTTGCGAGCCCTACCAAGAGAACCGCGTTTTCGTTTCTGACTGGCTGGGTATGGTTGATCGGAAACTGGACAATCACGCTCTCTGTCAACTTTGGTATGGCGTCGCTCATTGCGGCGACCGTGGCGCTGTACCATCCCGAGTTTACCATGACCGACTGGCAGCTGCTTTTGATATTCTACGCCATGTGTATCATCACGTTTTTCATCGTCGCCTACGGGAACAAAGTGCTGCCCGTTGTTGACACCATTTGCGCTGCATTCACGCTCCTTGCGATTATTGCAACAATGATCAGTCTCTCGGTCAAGGCTGATGTGGGCCGGCACTCGGCCAGCTACACTCTCGTACGTTCCATGCTATAGAGACGGGTATAAATAATAGAGAGAGAATCGAAAGGGAGGCTAACTTTCGATATCTAGGGCCACTACGACAAGACTCTCTCCGGATGGGACAACTTCTCATTCTTCATCGGCATTCTCCCTGGCGCTTATACGTATGTACTCCAAGGCCCTCTTGAGCTCCCGTCCTGATCTTAGTAGCTTCTCTGCTATGGGAATGATCACTTCCATGGCCGAAGAGTGCGACAACCCCACAATTAAACTCCCGAAAGCCCTGTCTCTCGCCATTCCCGTCGGAGGCATCGCCGGTCTATTTTTCGTACGTTGAAGCGAAACCGCCGGATAATCCACGAAACGGGGGAGATCGCTAACCGTCTTCAAAGATCATCCCCATCTGTGCCACACTACCCGAACTAGCCGACATCATCGACAATGCACCCGTGGCTCAGGCCTTGCCGTACATCTTTGGAAAAGTCATGGGAACACCTGGAGGAGGATTCGCCCTCACGTTCCTCGTCATCATCATTACCGTCTTCTGCTCCATCTCCATCACTGTCGCAGCTTCACGATGCACCTGGGCATTTGCTCGCGACCGTGCACTGCCCCTCTCACGGCTGTGGTCTAAAGTCGACGATCGCCATGGCGTGCCCATCTGGGCTCTTTTCCTGACCACGATTGTCCAGATGCTTCTCGGACTGATCAACCTGGGCTCTTCATCTGCATTCATTGCCTTCGTGTCGGTCGGAGTCATTGCGCTTGCGGTTTCGTACGGCATCCCCATCGCCCTCTCCATGTATTACCGACGAAAGGAAATTGCTTCGGCCAAGTGGAAAATGCCCGAACTCTTAGGATGGGTGGTCAACTTCATCGCCGTCGCTTGGATCGCGTTCGAGACTGTCCTCTTCAGCATGCCGACGGCACTCCCCGTCACCGCCGTGAGCATGAACTACGCCATTGTGGTGCTCGTCGGTTTCCTTTCCCTCAGTGGTGTGTGGTATGTTGTGCATGCACGCAAAGGTATTTATAGCCCGATTTTAGCACCATTAATTCAGTTACTAACACTTGCGCAGTCTACAAAGGACCCCCCGAGGAACACCTAGACTAAGTCAACCTCAGCGGCCTCAAAAGTGGTGCGCTGTTACATGTGTATTCAATTGCGACATCATTATAGCATTCTCTTAGCATCCCGTTCAAAATAAAGAAGAAGAAAATGGACACAATGTCACTGCAGACCATTGATCGCTAGAACGAGTTTGGCTCGCATTACTTGTTGTTGTGCATCGCTCATATTAATATCGGGTTGGATTCTGCAATCCGCATACTAGGACCCATTCATCCCTAGATATGTATTCTCCTCCTGTTCATTTCTTGCAGCTAGCCTGTTCTCATGTTGTCTAATAAATTGCCCCATGCTTCCATTACTCATTCATCCGTGATCGGTGTGGATCCGCGGCGGTGCAACCCCGCCTCGCCGCTATCTCGTAGCCAGCCAGTAGTGTCAAAGCCTTTATCAGCAACCCTCACCTCTGCTTTACTCATCCACCACAACCAAGTAAAATGGCTGCAACTCTTACAGAAACCCGCGGCCAACTGCTCGGTGCGCTTGCGTGCCAGAAGAACTCGTACCTACAGACTCTTGAGACCCAAGTCGTCTCGTGTGCCAAATATTCACCGCCCAAGGCCGCTCCGAGTGGCAAGAAGAAGGCTTCCGCGAATGCGTCCCCTGCAGCCCCGACCGATGTCTGGCTAGTCGAGTTTTCAGACTCGGTACTATTTCCCGAGGGTATGGCCTGCGCACGACTCATTTTCCTCTCTTTCTAACAAATCTTCAGGTGGTGGTCAGCCCTGTGACTACGGCTCCATTGTGCCTCTGTCAGAGTCATCCTCAGGGCCCATCCCCATCACTCGCGTGGAAAGGCAAGGTCTCAAATGCGTCTGCCATGTCGAAAAGCCCTTGGATCCCGGCACCAAGGTGCGTCAGGAAATCGACTTCAGCCGTCGATGGGACCACATGCAGCAGCATACGGGCCAGCACCTCCTATCCGCCGTCATGGACACGTATGACAACCTTGGAACCCTGGGCTGGGGCATGGGCGCAGATGGCGGCATGAACTACGTGGATCTCCCGCGAAAGCCATCGCAGTCCGAAATACAAGCCATTCAGGATCGATGCAATGAGATCATCCGCAACAACGTCGCAATCACAGTCCAGGCTCAGCCCGAGACTGAAACGGCGCCTGAAAATCTCGATCAAGAGAAAGGACTAGTCCGTGTGATTAGCATCGGCGATATAGATAAAAACGCGTGCTGCGGTACCCATCTATCTCAGACATCTCATATTTCACTCATCCTGCTTCACCATACACAGAATGTCCACTCAACAAACTGTCGCCTATTCTTCTCCGCTGGCGATCGAGCCATCAAGGCGTCCGCGGAATCCATCAATGCTCTTCGCATCATCGCCCAGACCACCTCGTCACCAAGCGGCCCCTCCGAGGTTGTGTCGAATGTCAAAAAGGTGTGGGACACCGCGGCAGACATGAAGAGACAGGAGAAGAAGCTGCTGGGTGAAATTGCCAAGTTCGAGGGAGAACGCGTCAAATCCACATTGCAGGCTGGAAAGAACGCATGGGTCTACCGTGCATCCGGCACTCTGGATTTCTTAAACATGGTCATTTTTGAAGTCAAGGATGCAGTCAAGGATCAAGGCATCGTTGTTCTGGCCGCTGGCGAAGGCCAATCGGGCGGTCCCGTTGTTGTCATCGGAAACAAAGACTCCGTGCCCGAGATGGCGAAAAAGATTCAAGAAATCGTTCCAAGCATCAAGGGTGGCGGCAAAGGTGAAAAATGGCAGGGTAAAATTAACGAATGGAAGAAGGGGGACATAGAATCACTCAGACAGTTGGTAGAGTAGTCATGCATATGTTTGCTATATTAGAGATACAATTAAGACATTGATATACGCCTATATGTTCGCATGGTATCGTTGAGTGTTGCCACCAATGGCTTTTGATTCCCCTATCCTCAGCCCCATTAATTTTCCGCCTTCCGTCATCACTTCATTATTTCAAGCTGCCCCGCGTGGGCCGTAGTCCAGCTACGCAACCTCGACCGCTGCCATGTTCTCCAGTTCAACAGGACCTTCCTCTTCAGAATATCTCGGAGGGCTTGGGCAAACATCGTTATAGCTTGGGAGATTCTCAATGACGCATCCAGGCCCTGTAAGTGAATCATCCACCAACGCGACACGGTAGTCCAGTCGCAGTATGCGCCCAACACCTGTGCGGATTGCCAACTCAGGCTTGCCTTCCGGGTAGTGCTCCTTGACAAATATGAGCTCGAGGCTCAAAGAATGCGTCACCTCGGTGCCATCCGAGCTCTTTGTGTCGTACATGTAGGAAGGTTTTAGGTCGCTAGATTGTCGTTTGACCTCGAAACTGAATTCCATCTCCGATGTCCCGTCTGCATCTGTCGGTGTCCATCCATCATACAAGCTCTTCTCTCCCAGTATTCTCGTCTTGGTGCGGACCAGATCCGTATCCCTTGTGTCACAGATCATGCTGTGCTTTTGGCAGGGTTTGGCAGTAGTCTGCATCTTCTCCTCCAGCTTCCAAGAGCCCTTCATAAGGCGCCATGCTTCGGTATCACGGCCATCTCTTTGGCAACAGGTGAGCCCCTTCATACTCAGAGAGACCTTGTTAGCTCCCTTTGGTTGAAATATTGGGTCAATGCAGCTGTCGATTCGAATCCCGGCGGAAGTGAATTCTCTGGTGTAATGAACTGGATAGTGGGGAATAGACAAGGAACGCTTGACAGTGAGAGTGCGTCTGAACGTTACGGTTCTTGCTGCTTCATTGGATCTGTCCTTGGTCTTGAATCGAATCTCTGCGTAAAATTCGTAGGAAACTGACAAAAGGGGCGTTTCCATGGATGCGGGGAGGTCTTCTGGTATAAGAGTAGAGAAAGGAAACTGGTGAGTTCCTTTTCGTAATGTGGCGGCTTGTTTGAGAAAGGTCCAGTTGTGCAATTCGGTATGTTGGTCTTTACAGCTGGCACAACGGTGCTTCAAAGGCTTTTTCTGGGTGGTGTGGATGCTGAGGGCTCCACCAAAGCTCTCGATTTCCAAAAGATCCTCCTTTACTTTGACCGAGAGCTCCCCTGAGAGGAACGAGGGCAAGCTCTGTTCCTCATCTCCAATAACAATGGTCGGTGAGCTTTCAATCTTCCAATCGATGGACACTGGGGAATTCAGTTTTTCTGAGGAAGTCTTGTTAAAAATCATGTTTCGTTTGACCAGGCTCCCCAAATCCGGCATGGTTGTATCCGTTGGTGAGTTGACTAGTGACTTGGTGATGAAGGACCAGTGGAGTGCTGAGGTTTTGCAGCCAGGTTGCAAGCCAAAAAATGATGAATCCCATATGCCAACGTTCCACAAATACAGACACATTATGTATGGGCTATTTTCTTTTATATCACAGCCAACAAGTAAGACTCACAGAAATGTTAATACATAACGACAAGGCATCTAGCGAGGGAGAGACCCATCGCCGGTAAGACATGCCATAACGGGACTAGCGCCTCTTTCGCCCAGAGCACGTTTTTTCCGCTTGATTCGCGGCCAGGATGATTCGAGCCCCTGATTGGCTTGAATATCGCACGCCATGAAGTGCTATTCGTGCTGTGCCCCAGCCTTTCAGTTCGGCTGTTGGCGAAGCTTCCTCCACCCACCATGTGACGCTTCAGATTTTGTCGAGGCATCTTGAACCGGAAGGGCGCGAGCCAGCTTGGCTCATGTCGCAATTTAACGAACGACTATGAACCCGCCCACCTCCGATGCATCCATTGTTCAGTTTTTGCAGTAGGAATAGCTGAGGCTAACAAAAGGTGGTACCGGAAAAGGAGAGCTGTCATTTCGGAACACATAATGGCACGATTCCGGGTAAAGAGACAAAACAAGGGGCGAACTAAGGGCTTCGCACAACAGCCGACATGTGAAAAGTAATTTCTTTCTACCGTACTCCTCGTGGAAATAGAATATCTCGCAAAGTGACAAAAACGAGATGCGTGAAATGAGATCCCACAATCTATACAACATGGTCAAGAAAAAAGCGTACAAGTTGAAGGCTAAATAAACTATCTCTACTCTCGGCATTTGAACCATCAATATGTCTATCTCAGTCAGCTCATTCCCACTAAACGAATTGTGTAATACATCCAATCACCGTCTCGGTCATTTAGCTCTCCATGGATCGCGGAGTCTTTCCTGTTTAGGTAATTTCCCAAAGAGGAATGTCAACACACAAATCCTGCTCAGTTGCGCAAGCCCTTCGATCCACGAGATTGGTAAGAGCTCGATGACTAAAAAGGGTTGTCCGGAAGCCCGGAGACATAATGCTTATTCGGTCAGGTTCGAAACTGGCCGGCTTTTCGAACCTGAGGTGGTAAGTGAGTGCGTATAGGGTAAGTGTGCGTCACATCATTCTCTCAGGATTAAATACCCTCGGGTCACCGCCAAAATTTGCATTTCTACTAGAATCATGCATGCCCGATGATTTTATGCTTACAATTTCTAAGTATTTCTTCCTTGTTTCGAATTGTTTCGTCGAACACGTCTGTCCATCATGCATCAACAAAGGGAAATCCGCCGCTCAAATTTTGGCTTTGGAACGGCTCAGTCGACGGGTCGCGGGTCTTGGATCTGACGAAACATGTTTTACGATCGACACCGAAATCTCGTCGATCTGAGACCCCTCAACCAATTCACAACAGTGGACAGGCCATCTCTCGGACACTATTAATAGGTTGTCAACTAGCAGGAATGCAATTGTCCCATCCGTGTGGGAGGGCATGGGAGCAAGCACGGGCCTTTTGCGATGGATGTGCCGATCAATCTCGGCCAAGCAGGGATTGGGCCACGTTCAGACTGCGATGCAATGTCAGCCCCCTCTCTTGAGCTGCAGGCAATGGCAGCACGGGCGACTCTTGTTGGGGCGATTGGGAGGGTGCAGACGCGATCTGGTGGATTCAGATAAGCTGCGTGGGAAGGGGACCAGATCGGGAGGCCGTGGATGGACGGCCGGGCGGGGAAACGGGGGCCACGCGGAAGTTGGGAAAAACGAGGAGCTCCACAGCACAGCGTGCCACGGGCGAATCACGGGCTGGCGGAGCATGGGGCCTGGGAGTGGGAGAGATAGCGGGCGTGTCTTTGTTTGGGGGAAGTCGTTTTCCAGGCTGTTGGCGTCGAAACGATGGATGCTGCCTCACTCAACCATTCCAAACGGCCGCCCAGGATGCCGGACACGCCACCCTCGGACGCTGGCTCGACCAAGGGGCGAAAGGCGCGCACCAAGACCTTTTCCGGGTGCTGGACGTGCCGGGCCAAGCACGTCAAGTGCGACGAGACACGCCCCGTCTGCAACCGCTGCCGCCGCTCGGGGCTTGCCTGCGAGGGCTACGGCGTGAGGCTATCGTGGACCTCGGTGCGAGGACCCTCCAATTTTCGTTCCAGGTCCGGCGCCGCGAGGAGGGTCGGACGCATGCAGGTCGAGAGGCCCTTCCAGTTCCAGGAGCCGGGTGCGACCGATCATCAGCCGACGGCGCAGCAGCCCACGACAACAGCGGCAGATGAGAGGCATAACCTGCGGGAATCGACCGTGGCCTCCGAGGGATCAACTCAGGCCGATACCAGCAACTCCGGCCTGGGCTCCGTCCTTGACTCGGATTCGCCGGGCCGGGATGGCAACCCAAGGCCGAACCACACCTTCAAGGTATTGGGGCAGAGTATCATCAACACGGCGGCAGATACTCCTTATCCTGCACCGCAACAAGTGCAAGTGCAGCAGCAACAGCAGCAGCAGCAGCCGCAACAACATCAACAACAAGCACAACAGTCTCAGCGCCAACAACGTGGCGATAGGCCTGCCGATGCTTCCGGACAGCAACAGCAAGATCCCAAGTCATCAGCCGAGAGCTATCAGGACATCACATGGCTTCCTCAATGCGCAACACCACCCTCCGCCTCTCACCTAAACTACAGAAACCAACAAGTCAACATACCCAATCCCGGGACACATATCCGCCATCTAGACGTGTTGCCCAACCCGGGCATCCAATGCCAGTTATTAGAGCACTGGACGCTGCATCTCTGCGATGCATTGAACCCGGTCCCCGGAGTCCACAATCCCCTGCGCACGATCATGATGCCCATTGCCCTCGAAGGGGCGCGGGCTGATGTCAACTCTTCGACGGGAGCAACAGCTCTATTTCACCTCATCTGCTCGGCATCAGCGTTTTCCCTCGCGCAAAAGGGAACCACACCTGAATCCCAGCGAGAGCTGGAGAGCGCGGCCCTGGAGCACCACAACCTGGGCATCACGCACCTGGGGCAGAACATCCAGTCCGACGACCGCAGCCAGTGCGTGCCGCTGCTGGCGTCGCTCGTCATGTGCATCTACAACGAGGTCATCACGGTGCCGACGCCGTTCTGGCGGCTGCACTTCCGGGGCGCGGTGGAATGGGTCAACCACATCAGCCCGCAGGTGTGGCACCAGACGGAGGGCGCGTCCGTCATCTACCAGATGTTCATCGGCATGGCAACGCTGGTGCAGTCGCAGCTGTTCCTGGGCCCGCACGAGGACCACATGTGGGAGATACCCTTCGACCAGCTGTCGCAGCCGGGCCCTTACAGCCTGGACATGGCGTTTGGCATGCCGCAGCACGTCATGCAGTGCCTGCAGTCGATGAACAAGTCGCTGATGGAGGCGCGGCGGTCCGCGGCGCAGGGGGCCGCCGCGAGCCCGTCGACGACGCAGGACTTTGACCGGCTCGAGGTGGAGCTGTACCTGTCGGCGCCGACGCGGCCCAGCGCAACCATCGGAAAAGAGTACGGCGACCTCATCTACCACCACGGGTACACGTTCTACTTTGCGGCGCTCATCTTCATGAAGCGCACCGTCAAGGACACGCCCATCGAGGACGTGCAGGCCCTGATCGCGCAGTCGCTCTCGCACGTCGAGGCGCTGGAAGCTAGCACAGACCGCCCGTTCTGCCCGATGCTCTGGCCAATCGCCATCCTGGCGTTTGAGGCGTGTGACGTGACACTGCAGAATCGCATGTTGAAGTGTCTCGAAATGTTTGCTGACCGGTCGGGCTTCGCCATCTGGAATCAGCTCGAGAGCCTGGTGCGGGACCTGTGGGAGCTGCGGAAGGCCGAGGGGAACCCCAACCTCAAGTGGCACAAGAGCGTGCTGACGTCCATCAATGACAGTTTCATGCTGCTGTGACCAAGTGCCAACCAGAGTCTACACCATAACTAGACAAAAAAATAAGGGTCTTAGGGGGGCGAATAATGGAATGGCGGGGAGAGAGAGAGGGAGGGGAGGCTGGTCCATGCCGCTCGAGGGGCCGATTAGCTGGCGATCTTGGGACGGAGCTATTCCGCCTAGGTGCTTCTTAAAATTTTAAGCCAATTGCACTAACTGATTTAGTAATATTTCCCCACAGTCTAGCTAGCTGTATTTTGCATGATCCACGGCTCGCTACGACAAGCGGCTGGCCCTGGTTGCAAGCACCGTCTCCCGTCGGGCCTATGAGGAGGCTACGATTATGTGCCGGACGGCTCTGCGATGACTTCACCATGTCGCTTAACTCCACCCGAGTGAGACATGTGCTTTTGGCGGCGTCGTCGTGGCCAATTGAAGCCCCCGATATATGCCGTGTCTCACATTGCCGTGAGACAGCATCAAGCTAACGCCATGGCCTCTGACGCAGGAGCTATCCCATCTCTGCCTTTAAGGGCGGTCAATCCCCAGGTAACTCAGAGAAGGAAAAAATTTAAAAATCGCATTCTGGCGACCCTTCTTCGTCACTCCTGATTCCCGCTCCCCTGCGTGGTTACACCCGGCCAACAATGTCCACCCCGATCCCCCAACCCAAGGGCCTGCCCATCCTGGGCAACGTCCTCGACATCAACCCGAGCAACACATGGTGGTCTCTCAAGACGCTGGCCGAGAAGCACGGCGAGATCTTCCAGATCAAGGTGCTGGGCCACACCATTGTCTTTGTGGCCGGCGCCGCCCTGGCTGAGGAGCTCTGCGATGAGAAGCGTTTCCGCAAGTACGTCGGCGGTCCCATTGTCGAGATCCGCGCCGCCGTCCACGACGCCCTTTTCACGGCCTTTGACAACGAGGCCTCGTGGGGCATCGCCCACCGCATCATTGCTCCCAAGCTGAGCACCGCGGCTGTCACGGAGCACCTTGACGAGATGCTGAGCACCACCAACGAGCTCATCAACATCTGGAAGGGCCTCGGCGACAAGAACAAGATCACTCCGCTCGATGGCCTCAACCGCCTCAACCTTGAGGCCACCACCCTGACGCTGTTTGGCAAGAAGCTCAACTGCCTCGAGGGCCCCGAACACCCGATGCTGCAAGCCATGGAGGACTCCACCTCCGAGGCCATGAAGCGACCCAACCGACCGGGCTTCCTCAATTGGCTGGTCCACGGCCGCAAGTTCAAGTCGTCCATTGCGGCCATGCGAGCGTACGGCGCGGATCTCGTCGAGTACCGCAAGCAGAACCCCACCGACCGCGAGGACTGCCTCGCCGCCATGCTGAACCACAAGGATCCCGAAACCGGCACCGGCCTGACGGATTCCCAGGTGATTGACGAGATCGTCTCCATGCCCATCGGCAGCAGCACGGCTCCCTGCCTGGTCACCGCCGCCATCTACTTCCTCCTCAAGAACCCTGACCTCATCCCCATCGCCCGCAAGGAGCTTGACTCGGTCGTCGGCGCCGAGGAGCTCACGTACACCCAGATCTCCGGACAGCTGCCTTACACCGAGGGCATCGTGCGCGAGTCGCTCCGTCTGTCGTTTGCTGCTCCCGGCTTCAACATCGAGCCCATCCCCAGCGAGGACAAGGCGCCCATCCTGCTCGGCGGCGGCAAGTACCAGGTGGCTCACAACCAGCCCATGATCCTCGTGCTGGCGGGCGTGAACCGCGACCCGGCCGTCTTCGAGGACCCCAAGGCCTTCCGGCCCGAGCGCATGGTCGGCGAGGCGTACGAGAAGCTGCCCTCGGGCGTCAAGAAGGGCTTCGGCAACGGCAAGCGAGAGTGCATCGGCAAGCACTACGCCTGGATCTGGGCCATGGTGGTCGTGGCCAAGCTCATCAAGGAGCTCGACTTTGAGGAGGTCGACCCCTCGTACGAGATGTACCAGGACGGCTGGTTCAACGTCCGCCCCGTCAAGTACTCTGTCAAGGTCAAGGCGAGAAGCACTTGAGGTGCAGGTTGTATTTTTGAGAGAGAGATGTGTTCATTGGAGCGGGCATACCCAGTCAGTCGATTGCTTGGAATGGAAATTGGTTGGTACTTTCACGGCCTACATTATGACATTATTAATACACTTTTACGCAACCCCAACAGCTGAGACCCTATCACTGCGTCACGTGTGAGACTATTCTTATATTTACGACCGAGGTTTGTCGTATTATTCCGTACACACGGAGATGCCGTTTTCTCGTCATCATGTCGTTTGTAAGTGAAATAAGGTACGGTCCGGGGCGGAGTAGCCGAGGGTGAAAAAAAAAAAAATAATAAAACAAAAAAAGTATACCGGCCCAGACACACAACGTGGTTAGGTGAGCGGCATTCTGAGCTGCCACCCCCTCGCCAAGATGTGAAAAACAGCCAGGGAGAGAAATGATATGCTTTCACTCGCATGAACCCTATCACATACTATCTCGGGTCCCCCCCTGGAGGCCCGGCTTGTCGGTTTCGCGGTATGTGACCCCCGCTGAAACTATAAACCCAAACGGGAATGTGCGCTGTGGCTATCAACGGTATCACTTGCATGCTAGGGCTATAAGGCGCACTGCGAGTGGAGGCGTCGACACCCAACTAGCGTAGGAATCTCCGACGTGCAAATTAGCACGCAGATCGGTCTGTAGTTTATATATGCATCTTATTTACATCTTGTTTCTCGCAGGAGAGACGTATGAGAATATTCTGAGGCTTTTTTTTTTTTCACTTGGATTTTTTTTTTCGTCAGCAAAACAAGTTAGAAAGAAACGGCCGACATGGGGGGTCTATGGGGACCACCTACATACAGCCTTATCTTGACAGGACAGATCCCATGGGATTGGCCGCCTTTAACCCCGTGGGAGGAGATGCCCTGCGCGGGCAGGCACTACAGTAAGAGTAATGATAAGATGGCTGCGCCGCAGAAGGCCCCCAAAACACCGTCCGAGATAGTGCAAGAGCCCGGATGATCACTCTGACCGCAACGGTACCCCGCAGCAACAAAACATCAGGTGGTGATGCTCGTTCGTTAGCTAGCCGCAGCTGGCGAGGATGGAGGTGGCTGGGATCAGGGTTGGTGCTTGCGTCAGCTTGAAGAGCGCCGTGGCTAGATAAATAAGAGTGTTGGTGTGTCCCGCGGCCGCACTATCTGGTGTTAAAAAAGGTTCTTCATTCCAATCAGGCCTTGTTTGATATCGTTGATTGAACGCCGGCTTTGGTTTATCCTTCCAATCATGTTACCCGCAAGAATCGCCTCCTCGAGGACAAATCAAATGGCTCTGTGGGCATCGCTGTTGCTGGCTGCTCCGTTCAGCCAGTTCGTTTCAGCTTTACCAGTGACGAACTCGACCACTGCCAGTGTCAGTGACTGGAGTCAGGTATGTTTTGTTTTGCTATCAATTTACTTGCTGCCCACGGAGGGTTGTGTACGGCTGCTCACACAATAGCAGGTTGCGACATCCTCAGACAAGATTAGCTGGACACCATGTTTTGACGGATTTTACTGCACTCAACTCGAGGTAATGATGATGTCATCAACGTTGCATGGACCGCCGATCCTAACCTTGGCCTCTTGGCTCGCAGGTTCCCCTCGATTGGGAAGACTCCAGTGTGGGCACAACCACTATAGCCTTCTTGAAGTACTCGTCCGGCAACGAATCTGCCGAGGATCTGCTGCTTAACTTTGGTATGGAAGACGACGTATGCATGCGTTGGGATCAATTTGCTAATACGCGAATGAATGCAGGCGGCCCTGGCGGCTCTGGTGTGGGAACCCTGCTCGGTCTCGCACCCACTCTGGCCCAGGTCTTCGGTTCCGGAGTCAATCTGGTCGGCTTTGACCCTCGAGGCGTCAACAACTCGGGTCCAGTGGTCAATTGCTTCCCTGAGGCGGCTACAGCGAGACTCTTCGACCCGCTGTACTACAGTCCTGTCACGGACGGGTCTCTGGACGATGCGACAACCCAGTTTTACCTGTCCGAGGCCTATGGACAGTGGTGCAACCCCATCATTGGCGGAGCGAATGGCACTGCCAAGTACATTAACACGCCGTACGTTGCACGTGATATGCTTGCTTTTATTGAGGCTCAAAACACGGCCAATGGTAAGTCGGCCGACGATGCCCAGTTGTGGTATGCCGGGTACAGTTACGGCACTTTGCTCGGCACCACGTTTGCCATGCTCTACCCCGACCGCGTGGGTCGCATGGTCTTGGATGGAGTCTTGGACGGCGAAGGCTACTACAAGGGCCTCTGGAACACCAACCTCTTGGACACGGACGAGGTTGTCGACTACTTCATCCAGACCTGTTTCGACGGCGGCGCGACGCTGTGCCCCTTCTGGGACGAGTCCGTGGATAAGATCACGGACAGGCTGAACAACCTCCTGGCCAGCATGAAGGTGAAGCCGATCCCCGTGTGGAACAAGGCCATCGTTTCGCAGCCGACTCTGGCCAGCTACGGCGACTTGACGAGAGTGATTCTCAGCGCCGTCTACCTCCCCATCGACTCGTTTCCGCTTCTGGCCCAGATCCTTGTCGATCTGGAGGGGGGCAGCGGCGACACCCTGATAGCCGCCAGCGCCGACGATGCCACCGACCAGATCACGTCCGTCATCCAGTGCGTCGACGCAGCAAACAGGAACAACATCACCTCGCTGGAGGAGTACCGGGACTTTGTTGCCGAGCTGGTGCAGCAGAGCAAGTACACGGGCGAGGTGTGGGCGAGCCAGGTGCTCTCGTGCAGAGCGTTGGATGTGACGCCACCGGCAAGTGGGCAGCCACCCAGTAAGCATGAACCCGAAAAAAACCCCCCCCAGGATCCAAAAATTGGAACTTTGCTCGGAAAATGAAGCGCTAATTGCCGCTGTGTCCGGCCATAGAATTACGACCTTCAGCCGATTCGACAAGCTTTCCCCTCATGCTCATCGCTAACACTGCGGACCCTGTCACGCCTATAAGAAGGTTCGTAAACTTCAAGAGCGAAACCCAAAAGAAAAAGAAAAAAACCCAAAACGAACTCTGCGTAACGGGGGTTCTTGCGTGAAGTGGCCTTTTTTGCTAACGTCGCGAGCAGCGCTCGGGGAGTCAACGCCGACTTTCCCGGATCAGTTCTGGTGACGCTGGACGGCGCAGGGGTAAGTCGAGATTTGACCCCATCAGCCTTATATAACACCGCAGCAGTAGTGCTGACCGAAGGAACACGATAGCACACGAGCCTTGCGGCTCCTTCGACCTGCGTGTACACGTACATCCAGGCCTACCTGGCCGGAACGGTCCCGCCGGCCAACCAGACGTGCCAGCCCGACGTGGTCCCCTTCAGCAACAGCACCGGCAGCATCAGCATCTAACGTGACGAGAAGGGGATGGGGATGTGGGAGGCAGCTCGCTGCTGGGGCTCTGCCTGCTGCAGCAGGATCGCCAGCATTTCTCGTGCGCATTGCCAAAAGGAGCAGGAACATGCAGGCTGACGGTGCTGGGATGCGGGCAAATGCGGCGTGCTGATTCGCCGCGACCCGCGACTTTCACATTGGAAGGATTCATGTGTGGTTGCATCGAGCATCGCTTTCGGTTTGGCACGGCGGGAAACACGGGAACGCATGACATGGAGGGTTAGACTAGACAGAGAGATACCGGGAGGATTTTGGGGAGCCAGGCCGCCCGTCTGCTAATGAATGAACGAACTAAAGAAAGAGCGATGGATTTTTTTTTCTTTTTAATTGCAGGGGAGGGAGTTTTTCGGATTGGGTTATGGCTCGATAAAGCGAAATGGTTCTCTCTTCTGTTTTTCTGGGCCAATTTATTTTTTTTACACTTTTGTTGGCCTTTGCATTTTTTGGGACAACGAACTGCTAGCTTAGCTGCCTTACTCAGTCAGTTACCTTTGGGGAAGCTTCCCGACTGGCGCAAAGAGCACTCTCTGCAACTCCACCCTGCGGGCGACCCACCGTGACACGTCGTACTGAAGCGTCGATAATTTAACTTTATATCTCTTGCGGGCAGCGTTTGTGTGCGTGTTTTCTGCTCAACTAATCAGGTTATAGCTTGCCGTGGTTGGTGCGGTTGGAGAAACGTGCCGCGGACTTTTGGGGTATAGGTTTCGCTCTCCGAGCTATCTCGCTCTCTCGGGTTGCGGCAAGTCGGCAGTTCCGCAGTTCAGGATGGCTGTAGCGTGGCAGACAGGGTAGGGCAGGGCAGGCCGCGAAAGACGGCGCAGCAGCAGCAGCAGCAGCAGTGGCACCACCGCAAGCGCAGCATGGACTGTATGGATACAGGCGGGCAGGGAGGCCACTGCCACTGGCTTGGCTGGGGGCAGCGGCCCTTCGGTTGGTTGGTTGCGCGTGGGCATGCATGCGTGCGCGTGTGCGTGCGTGCTTCTTCTGGGTTCTGGCTGTGCTTGCTGCCAAATGTGTGTTGGGTCCCTGGGATCCCTGAGTCCTGCGTCCCCGGCCTGGTCTGACGTAGCCGGGCAGTTATACTTATATGCTGCCGACGCCCCCCCAGGTCCCTGGCGGCGGGCTTCGACACACCGCCCATTGCCGCCAGAATGGAAGAAGAAGTGACAAAGTCGCCCGTCAAGCTGCGGTCCAAGAAGGGCTGCCGCACGTGTAGGTAAGACATAGCAACTGTCCCGCCCCTCCCCCGGTCGGACAAGGTCGGGACCCGATCCGATCCGATCGCGAGACAGAGAAACACAGACACAGAGCGGGCTGACGGCAGGGCAGAATCCGGCGCGTCAAGTGCGACGAGCGCACCCCGGCGTGCCACCGATGTGCGTCGACTGGGCGGGCATGCGAGTGGTTTGACCTCTTCACCAACTCGTCCAAGCCGATGCCCGCGCGCGCGCCCGCCAAGAGCAACACGTGCCGCGGGCTCGGGCGCCCACTGTCGCCGCCGACCGAGTTCCCCGACGCAAAGGCGCTGGAGCTGCGCGGGTTCGAGTTCTTCCAGCACCGGACCGCCCGGGAGATGTGCCACACGTTTGAGTTTGGCTTCTGGCGCACGCTGGTGCTGCAGCTGAGCCGCTCCGAGCCCGCTGTGCTGCACGCCGCCATCGCCCTGGGCACGCTGCACGAGGCGGAGGAGAGCCTGGGCATGCCCGTGTCCAAGGACCGCGTCACCCACGGCAAGCACCAGTTCGCCGTCGCCCAGTACAACACGGCCATCAACATGTTGACCAAGCAGGTGTCCAGCAACTCGCACTTGCTCGCCAGCAACAGCGACAGCAACAACAGCAACTCCGTCTCCGCCTCCGCCTCCGCCTCCGCCTCCATGACCCGCGCCCTCATCCTCGCCACCTGCCTCATCTTCGTCCACATTGAGCTGCTGCGCGGCCGCTACGAGCCGGCCATTGTCCACATCCGCAGCGCCCTCAAGATCTTCCGCGAGTCGCCCAAGCTGCCCCACGGCTGGGAGGCCATCATGCGCACCGCCCTGCAGCGCCTGGAGATTCAGTCGGCCCACTTCAACCACGAGCCCTCGGCCTACCCCGAGACCGACCCCGGCAGCGTCGACCTGATTGCCCCCATCTTCGATCGTGACTTCGACTCCATCGAGGACGGCAAGGACCGCTATGACATGCTATTCTCCTACGTGCACCCACTGACAAAGTACTGCGAGGCTAACGTCATCAACCACCGCTGGGATCACCTCACCGACGAGACGATGCACGCCAAGCAGCAGACCCTGCTGCGCCTGCACCGCGCCTTCATCGCCAACTGCGAGGCCCTCGAGCGCAACCCGAGTTCGCCCCAGACCCAGCAGTTCCGCCAGGGCCTGACGCTGCTGCACCTGCACGCAAAGGTGACCCAGATCCACGTCGCCGTGTGCATGGAGCAGGACATCGAGGCCGCCTTTGACTACCACGCCCACGAGTTCGAGCTCATCGTCGCCCTGTCCAAGGCCTTCGTGTCCGGCTTCTCGCAGGGCGCCTCCCCTTCCTCCCGCCCCCCCAAGCTGCCCACCCTCTCTACTGACTGGGGTATCATCCTGCCCCTCACCTTTACAGCGCTCAAGTGCCGCGACCAGGCCATAAGGAACGAGGCTGTGGACCTGCTGAGCTCGTGGCGCCACCGCGAGGGATTCTGGGACTCGTCCCTGATCGCCAAGTACGCCCGCTCCATCACCGAGATTGAGGGCCGCAGCATCCTCGCCCCGGATGGCACCACCCAGCGCGCCACAAAGGTAATTGCGTACATCCTTGAGAACCAGTCTAACATGACGGTGAGCTGGGAGTGGAGCGGCGCAGAGGGCGGCGTGGACTCGAGGGTGGCGAACTATCACACAGTAACACTTTAGATAAGGGATAAAGGAAAGGACATGTTTATTATGAAATGACTATTTAGCGATCAAATGATTTTTAGATACCTAATAGAGAACCTGTACAATTGGATTGGGACAGCATAGATGAATATGGTTTTTTTTGGGGGAGGGGCTCTTGTTCAGGTCCTGTTTCGAGCTTGTAAGAGAAGTTGTCAGGTGGAACTAAGATGAAAGTAAGATGAAAGTAAGATGTACTGATTACGAAAATTAGCTCAACTCGAGAACCAGGGTTGTAAAAAGTACGAATTAGTATACTAATTCGTATACTAGCTGCTCAAACCCTATTGCGTGAAGCTTATTGTGTTGAATTGGGCCGTGTTGGACCTCAAAGGCGATGACGATGATTCGTATACTCACAAAAATATTAAAAAGTCCTAATGCTAATACTAAGTAAAAAAACATTAGTATTGGTATTAGTATTACTACCTAGAATTAGAATTAGTCCCTAGTATACTAATTAGTATTAGTATTTTTTACAACCCTGCCCAGAACTCAGGATTGCGTCACAAGGGTGGCTTCGCAAATAACATTTGATAACCTTGGTCTGAGTCGTTTCGTCCGAACCGTTTTACCCCAATCAAAGGGACACCAACTCAAATCCTTTGAACAATGCAATCTTCAAGATAGAGTTGTCCATCATTACTCAAAACGGCATCCCTTCGTACTCTAATGCACGTCATCAGTCTTCTTCCAAATGTGCCCGGAGTGACTTGATCCGAACGCGAAGCGGATAAGATTGATAATTGATAACGAAAATCAGCGCACTGCGCAACGCGAATCATCTTGAAACAAACGGTATATTCGATTATCCAGTGCGGATAGCATTTTTTAGGAAAGTCTATCAGTGCATGCTTGGTTGGTCGTAAAGTTTCTCCAGGACCTTCATGATGGGTCGGTAGAGACTGCGAGATATTCTAAAAAAAACAAAAACAAAATCAAAAACAAATCTAGACACAGGTATCGTTCCCGCACTTTGGCCAAAACCGCCCCCCCCCATATGATCCCCCTTGATCCCAGTGAAAAACGCTTCAAATTTGATTTACAAACAGAAAAGCCAGTGACACAGTAAAGAAAAAAAAAATTCACGCATTAATATAAACAAAGTCGCTGGACCGCTTATTTTTCGTCGCGACCGGGTGCTTCCGACACGACGACCATGGGACCTTCGGACCCGGGCCTCTTCTCCTCGTCGTCGCCGCTGTCCTCGCCCTTGGACTTGTTCCTCTTGAACAGGCCCGTGAACTTGTGCACGTAGACGGCGAGGAAGCGGTAGACGATGGCCACGGGGGTGCCGAAGAACTTGGCAATGACGCCGAACCACTCGTCGGGGAAGAGGCGGATCAGGATGCCCCAGGGGATGGAGAAGAGGGCGAGAACGACGGAGATGGCCCACTGGGTGCCGTCGAGGCCGTCCGGGTTGATCTGGAACGCGCGCGAGCCGACAAAGATGATGAGCACCTGCAGGCCGACCATGATGCAGTTGATGATGATGAAGAAGATGTTGCGGTGGATGCCCTCGAAGATGTTGAACTTGTTGTCCAGGCGACGGTTGTTGAACTCGTTGAAGATTTGCATCCACACAAAGGCGTTGAAGATGAGCGTGTCGAGCTCCAGCATCTTGTCCTCGTCGTTCTCGTCGTAGCCGAGGATGTCGGCGCCGGCAAAGTAGAGGACCAGTGTGGCGGCGAGCTGGAATATGGACTGGCCGATGATCATCTTCCACATCTGTGATTTGTTAGTTTATGATCCTGAAACATAAAAAGAAAAAGGATGTAAAAAAAAAATACGTACGTTGAGAGTGATGATAGGAGCACTCTTGGGTTGGGGTGGGCGCTCCAGAATGGCATCGGTGGGCGGGTCGGTGGCAAGGGCAAGGGCAGCGAAGGTGTCCATGATCAGGTTCACCCAGAGAAGCTGGACGGCCTTGAGAACAGACTCCATGTTGTCATTGTAGACGGCGGTGATGAAGGAGAGGAGCACGGCAGTGATGTTAACCGTGATTTGGAACTGGAGGAACTTCTGAACAGCGTCGTTGACGGCACGTCCCCACTTGAGAGCAGTGATGATGGAGGTGAAGTTGTCGTCCATGAGCACAATGGAGGAAGCCTCCTTGGCAACTTCAGTACCGGAAATACCCATGGAGAAACCGACATCGGCAGCCTTGAGAGCGGGAGCGTCGTTGGTTCCATCACCAGTGACGGCCACGGTGTCTCCGCGGGCCTTGAGCATGGTCACCAGGACTCTCTTGTCCTCGGGCGAGGATCGGGCAAGGACCTGCAACTTGGGAAGCACCTCGTTCTTCTTCTCATCGGAAAGAGTACGGAAAACAGGACCCTCCATGACAATTCCGCCCTCGGTGTAGATGCCACACTCGGTGGCGATGGCTCGGGCAGTGGTAATGTTGTCACCGGTAACCATGCGGATAGTGACTCCGGCGTGCTGGGCCTTGCGGACAGCCTCAACGACACCAGGGCGGACAGGATCCTGAATACCGACAACACCGAGGAAGACGAGATCCTTGAGCAGGGACTGGAGCTCAATCTTGTCCTCGACAATCTCGGCGGAAGCTGGGGGCCACTGCTCAAAGTCCTGGTAGATAAGACCAATGGTTCGAAGAGATCGGCTGGCGTACGCCTCAATGATGACGAAGAGAGCCTGGCGCTCATCATCACTCAAAGGAGAAGCCTCGAGGGTCTGGAAGTCGGCCTTGCTGGTACAGTAGGAGAGGAGAATTTCAGAAGCACCCTTGACGAGGAGTCGGTATCCGCCGGATCGCAGCTTGATAACAGCAGCCATGCACTTCTTGGTAGAATCAAAGGGGAACATCTCGACAACCTGCTCGTTGTCGCGAACCTCAGCAAGAGAGCTAAGTCCGAGGTGGTCCTTGGCCAGCTGGAGAAGGGCGGTCTCGGTCTTGGATCCGATGAATGTGGCGACGCCGTTCTCCTCTCCCTCGAAAGCGCTGGAGTTGATGGAAACGGACTGCACAATGAGCTCCTTGGCAGCAGGCGTGACCTTGGATGCCCACGTGGAAATAAGCTGCTGCTCAGAAGACTTGTCCGAGTCAGATTGGCTGAAAGAGGTTGAGCCGAATGTACCAGCGACAACAGTCATAACGTTGGTAGTCTATCCATTGTTAGCTTCTGTCAAGTGATCATGAGTCTGTGATGGCAACTTACCAAAGTACCAGTCTTATCCGAGCAAATAGTAGTGGCATTACCCATGGTCTCACAGGCACGAAGCACACGGACCAGGTTGTTCTCCTTGAGCATTCGTGTGGTGGCAAAAGCTAGTGCTAACGTCACTGCAAGAGGAAGACCTTCCGGCACAGCTACGACAATAATGGTGATGGCGACAATCAAGATATCCATGAAGGTAGAGGCCTTGTCGGAACTAGAGCGGTCGTCGCCAGGGAGGTCTGCGAGGAAGCGGATGAGGAGGACGAAGAAGAGAAGACCGGCCGAAGCACTACCGAGCTTGGCAATGGCAAGTGCAAGACCTTCAAGCTTCTTCTGAAGAGGGGTAGCTTCGACCTCAGTTCGGACTGACATCATAATCTTTCCAAAGCTGCTGTTGACACCGACGGAGGTACAGACGAATGTTCCAAGACCTAATTTTACTGGTTAGCCGTATTCAGCTTACACTTAGAGGGATGTGTCTCACCTTCGAGAACCTTGGATCCAGAGATGATGAAAGGGTCCAGGTCATCGCTAGTCTGACCAAGCTCGAGAGCTCTCATGACTTGGTCACCACCAGTCTTCTTGAGCGCATCCGACTCTCCAGTGGCCGACGACTCGTCACACTTGACTCCGTGACCATCGATAAAGATACCATCGACCGGGACCAGGTCACCAGGCTCGAGGTGCAGAATATCTCCTACAAGAATATCATGAACATTGATCATGAACGACTTTCCAGATCGGATAACCTTGATTTCACGATCCTCCTTCTTAGCATTTAACTTGACGAATGCCCGTTCCTTTTGCCAATCGTTGAGAGATCCCACCAGGGTAACAATGATAATGGCAACGCAAATAGCCACACCCTCGACCCAATCAACAGGCGTCGGAGCACCTGGTTCGTGCTCAGCTCCGAAGGTCTCGTACAAACCCAGGGCGAGAGAGATGATGGCGGCACCGGTAAGCAGGATGAGCACCTTGTCGTTGTAAGCGTTCCACATGAGCTTCCACAGCGGCGTGGCTTCCTTTGCCGGCAACACATTTCGCTTGTACACTCGGATTCGGTCCTCGAAAGGCTCAGACGAGCTGGAGGGGGCTGAGGGCGAAGGCTTGTCGGCGGAGTTCGGGTTCACAGCCTGGTCGAAGGACATGCGGCCGGGCGCCGATGTCTCATCGACGCTGAGACCCGACTTGACGTCGGTCTGGAGGCCGCGGGCGATGCCCTGGAGGCCGCCCAGGGCGCGGAAGGCGGCGAGCGACTTGGGGTTGAGGAGCTTGTTAAGCTGTCCGGGGGAGAAGGCGAAAGGGTTGTTATCGACCTGGAAGTCAGCCTCTGTTCCTGGGTCCGGCCGTAGCGCCGCCGTCCCATCCTCGGATATGCTCAGATCGCGGCTCACGGTGCCTGGCGTTAGAAACGGGTTAGACGCGGCCGAGGTGACGGTGTCGGCGTTGCTGTAGGCACGCAGCCGCGTGTCCACCTGGAGCGACACGGGGGCGAGATTGTTGTCCGCCATGGTGGATTAGAGAAAGCCCGGGTTCGGGCTTTTTGGGTATCTTATTCGGAAAAAAGAGGTAAAGGAAAACGAAAAAGAAAAAACACCTAAAAGCCAGACATCAATGGAAACGGTTTGTTGGAGATTGTTTGATTCATATGCAGACGAAAAGCCTGGTGCAGATTTGGATCCGAGCTAGAGATGCGGTGGAGTTGTGTGATATACAATTCCAAGGAGCGAGGCTTAGCACCTTTTGCCAAGATCTCGCCCTCCCGGGGGTGTCTGATAGATGTCACATGTGTCTTTTCATTCGCCTTCGGGCTTCTCGGGGTGTGGATCCGTTTTGCTGGGCAAACAATGCAGCTCGAGAGAGCCATCGGCGCCTACTTGGAGACGAGTTGCCCAGAAACCGATTTCCTTTTGGTCTGCGAGTCCGGTGCCTGGTCCGGGCCACCCCGGCCGTCCCACCCTCGCACACGTAAACGCGCAATTTTATTTGGGCGTTTATGGTTCGTTCTGCTTAAGATTCGATTGGAAGCTTTATCCCATGCAAATTGGGGCTTCCTTTAATCTAGAAAATTGAATAAAACCGTACTCCAGAAAAACTCCGTGGCATCATGGACCGTGCCTGCGTGGCTTAGAATGATGCTTACACTCATGCTTCTTTTCGCGCTGCTGAGAGGCTTTGGAGTGGCGACACACCAAGCAAGCTAATGATAAACCACCCACTGTCGAAAACGGAATTATTTTCCTTAGGGCTTCCCCTCGTGCATGATTGCGTTTTTCGATGCTGCGCCAAGGCACTCAATGCTGCACAGCGGTGTCGGGAGGCCTATCGCACAGGTCCGGCTGCCTGGGCTCGTCACCCCCTAGGGCGGTGATGCGGCGCCCAGCACGCCTAAGAGGGCAGTGCAAAGAGGCAACAAGAGAAAAAAAAACAAAAAAAACATCCAAAGCAGTAGGTGAAACAGCGCCTGAAGAATTGGAGACATTCCCTCAGAAGGTTCAGGTGGCCGTATAACGACTCGCTATCGGATCGAAAAATTCAGTCAAAGGCAATTCGCCTGAGCCCCCGACGATCTCCGTCGCTCGCACAGCTGTGGCCCAATAAGCGTTGAAAACGACATTACATTGAGGCTGTGCAAAACGGAGACTTTGCTGGTCTCTTTGTAATTCCATCGCACAACCCGGCCAGGTCCACGTATATCCCTGGTTCGAGCGAGCAAGGTCCAAGCCTGGGGGGCGCTAGGTACCCTCTGGCGCTGTGACTGTGACGAGTGCTCTTGCTCCTCCCCAGGGGGGCTATGCCCACGATATGTCATCGGGAGCATCGGATTGAGGCGCCGCGTTTGTGCGTATCCACTTTATAAGCTTGAATGTTGGCGGATGATGGCCACCAGGGTGCAGGTGGTTGGGCAGACGAGAGAGGGCGAGTCTTGGCCCGAGGCAGACGCTATGACGTCTAGTGTGAGGCTGTGCAAAGACGGTGATGCAGCGCTGTTGCGACTTCAATGGCACCCGAACACGACTAGACCTGCAGTGGCCGTTCTTGGCCGTGAATCTTGTTTTGGTGTTGTGCTGCCTGTGATGGCCAGGGGGGCCGCAATTAAGCTTATGTGGGTATGCATATCTAGCGAGGCCACGACAAATAAGAAGCAGCGAGTGAGAGGAGGACGCCAAGGGGGAGCGACCAGGTGAGGGCATCCATGCCAACTCCCCGTACCCCACGCGCTAAACACGCGTGTTGAAGCCAACCAAAAGGGGCAGCTACTGCGTGCTGCTCGGGGCCCCTTTGCAGCGCAATTGGTCGCGAGATAGGCATCGCATCCCTCCATCTCCCATCTGCCGGGGCTTCGTCTTGGGACGGGGCGGCGCGCCAAGAGGCACCTAAAACTGCGCCGGCTTCAAAGTGTACGCATCTTCCAAAAACATGGCCTCGTCGCCTGTTCAGTCCGGAACAGCTGTTCGGCTTCCATTTGGCAGCTGCCTCGCTGCGCAGCATCACGGGGCGCCAGCCGTGGCAGCCAGCCTCAAATTACGTCTCCTCGATGACGCCACTCAAGCCTCGTCCCAGGCGCTTGGGAGATGATGTGATGGCCGGCCTGGTCTCCGCGAGACCGGGGTGGGCTTGCGGCAGGATGGGCATCAAATTACCGTTTGAAAGTTAGCTCTCGACCAACCCTGAGAGGTGCACAATATCGATCTCGCATACCCGCTTGATGAATCCTCGGGGCCACGACCTTCGTTTTTCGTCTCGCAGGGGGACAGACATCCCTACACACCTGTTCCTTTCGTCCCTGGCCACCACTTGCCATCTACGGCCTTCTGAAACCGCGCCGGGGGATCTCGAAATTGTAAACGACTGCCAAGGGCTGGCCTGTTCCACGCTAGAATCTTCAACAAACGATCAAAAACCGATACACGAAAAGCCCGAAACCAATATTTGGTTCGCGGCACGTGGGTGAGATGAACATGACGGAGCATTCCCCAGATTGGATAGAGATCTGCGCTTAGACACTGTACCTACCTCCATGTCATCGACGCCTTCCTTGGAACCAAGGCGCCTCGATTCTATACGGTCTCTGCGCTGAGATCTTATTTCCCCGACGGGCTGTGTTCACAGTTGTTACCTTGGCCATTCGGTTCGAACCCGAGTTTGACATTGGATTCGCGTTCGTTCCGAGCGCAGCAGCCCCCCTGAATTGATGCATTTTTTTATTGCTGATATATCATTCATGGTATGCACGTTGCATGTGCTTCTATGCGATCTGTCATCAATTGAATAGTCACTAGTGCGACCGCCGGGTAATGCACCACCACGCTCGGTATTAGTGCCACCACCTGTCCCACAGCTTGGGCCACCCTCGTATGAACCCACCGTCCTTGGCTCGTAGCTTGTTTTAATTAAGCTATCGAGTGTGTGATTTTGGAAGGCAGCTCCTCCGGCCAGACGGGAAAGCTTGTCGTCCTCTGAAGAGATTGGCTCCAAGGGGAGCCCAAACTCTTGGCCTCTCTCTTTGCTTGGCCCTGCTAGGCCAACGGCGCTGTCGATAGAACGATGCGCCCCGAAGGTTAGCGCTGAATGATCCGAGTGGAGATTGCCGTCCTCACATGCACTGTCAGCAGCCATGGCCCAATGAGTGGCGATACTTGGGTTTCAACCTGTCTCGGCGACGCACCGAAGTTTTTCACCTTGCTGCCCTAGCCGAAGTCATGACGGTGACTTTGCACCCAAGGATCGACGGAAGAGGGCGAAGCAAGTCTTGGCGCAAAAATCTGACAAACCTGACAAATCCATACGGGCCGACTGTGCTTGTTGGGAATACGTAACGTGTTGATTATGCGTGGTGGCTGAGCTGGAGCTCGCGTTGCCACGTTTCCCTCGGATTCCGTGGCCCTCCTTCAGTACATTCCAAGAATCTTGACGGTGAAAAGGACTTGTGCTTTTTTGTTTGATGCGGCATTGTCACGGGCATTGTGTTGGAAACGATCAATGCGGGCAGGTGCGACAACAACCGTGCGTGAATACCACTGTCACACTCAGATATGTCCTTGGAATCGCAGTCTAGGATTTTATGGGATTTGTTGGCAAGAATACACTATGAGAAATACTAAGGATGATTGAAAATCTTCTCTTCCTCCGAGAACTGTAACCCTTTTGAGAGAGACGCCACTTATGGTTGTCATGAGAGATTGAATATCAGGAGAGTATCGCATAGCCATGCTTTCACAGTGACAAAATAGTAAATATCTACACGGCTTTATTAATCTCAGAATGCCCCGAGCCAATATAAAGCCACGGTGAGCGATACCCCTGCCAATTCGTGTATTTTGCATTCGGAATTGTAGGCGATTGTGCTGGTTTGATGCGGGGTTTCAGTAGCTCGTTCCACAAGTTCGGATGTCGGGAAAGGAGGCCGGCAGTAGATCCAGTCAATTAGTCCATTGGCACATGGAAATACCAACTTACCGATCCGAATAGCCGTATTTTCTTTGAGGACCCCGCTGCTTCCTTTAGATGCCGTTTCTAGTAGCATAGTCAGAGGACAAACACCCTGTCGAGGAAAAGAAAACGAATGCCTCTCTAGAACAGTACACACTTTCTCCGTGACATAATGGAAGCGAAGGAAAATAAGCTTTAGAAGAATTAATGTCGTACGAATACGCTGCCCTAGTCGAGCTTTTTCTTCGGGTACCATTGCTTTCTTGACACCTGCGTCGTATCACGCACGTTTGATATCTTGTCCATTACAGCATTAATGTCTTGATCAATAGAAATTGCTATTCCCCTGAATAATAAATAAGTTGCGTAGAATTCACCAGAGGAAATGTATTGCTCAAAAGGTAATCAGCATCGTTGTAGGGTAGGCGTGGATGCTAAAGTTTCGGAGATCAAAAGAAGGCCGGCGTATGCTTTTCCTCCGGTCCACCTTTGCCAAGCCACTGTTTTCGTCAGTCTGACACACGGCAGCGTGGCTATGAACATCGCATTGCGTAATGTTTGCGAACGGGTTCATCGGTGCGTGATTGGTTGCAACGTATGATGGGAAGGATAGAAGAAGAAATCATATGAGAATCATCCAACATGAATCGAGTGAGATGACCTATTGTATACATTTCCCATGCGAGTGGTCGTAAAAGTTTGGCCTATGATCAGTTCCCTCCCTACTCAGGAGAAGAGCGAGCAGTGCGGTGAGTCCCTCAATCCATTGATTAAACTTTATTGCCCGCTACCGTCTAGGATATTCAGGATCATTCTGATTCCAAGCAAGATGCTTGCAACTAATCTTTTCCGCACCATTTCTTCATATTGATTTAACTAAGAAAGATGATAAGCTATCAGTTAAGCAATATAAAGACTAAAAATGGGTTATTTTATTTATTTATTATTTATTTAATTTATTTTCTTGATTCTAGCTCTACACAATGCCACAGCGGTTCTCTATCAGAATGGGCTGTGAAAGGCCTTATATATAGATGTGCACCGTATGATTATCGCTATGGCCTGCGATCTACTGTCCTAGATCCTTTGCTGCAGCGGTTAACAGGCTATTGCAGCTGTAAGGAACCGTGCTTTCTATTACGTCTTCTAGCTCACCAGACCAAAAGAATAAGTGAATAATCGCAATGCTCGCGATTACCCACCCGCACGGTCAACAGCTGTTATGAATACCTGTATCGGGGGCCCTGTTCTCCTTACTGTATGGGTCGCAACAGCAGTGATCCATCCATTGTAACAACTAGTAAATGGTGCTACGGTTGTTACACTCTGCCAATACTTTCTTGCAGAAACGGCATTGATTGGCTATATATTCGTCGACGACAACGCGAATAGTCTTGTAGTCAGCTACAATATCTGGCAGCCAACTATATGCTGCATCCTCGATTTTTTGTCTGCTCTCAAGGGCAACAGCATCTCCCATAGTGTTGGGGCGACTCCAAATTTCGATTGTCGATTTCGTTAATATAGTTAGGGCAAATACAGTTAGATGCAATGTTCACAACGGATGTAGCCAGGCAAGGAGATAGCGGTGGAAATGGACCGTCACAAGTATAACGGGTAAACACGAGCACGAGGAGAGTTAGTCACGGATACAGAAATGAGATGAAGATATAGGCATAAGTGCAGATACTTGCGTGCTCTTCACAATGCACGCTCCACCCAAGACTGAAGTCGGCTCTGCTCTGCGCAAATGTCGTCGCACCACCCAAACCTATGCTTTGGTGCCGACTCTCAAGCTTCCCACGGAAAACCCTTTCCAAACCAGCAAGAACCACAACATGGCCGATGCCTTCATATTGTTCATTCACCAGTCTGCTTCCAAGGCGCCAACTATCCAAAAGAAGACGCCCAGCGGCCTTGCTTGCATCCGCGTTAACCAACCATACACCGTCATCTTGGCCGAAAGTATGGAAATATCTGAGCGGGAATTCCTCTACTGGGCATTCCTGGTGCACAACTAGACAGTACGAGGAGTGCGTGTGCATTTGGGTACATATATGTGTAAGGTTCGAAACAAGTGCAAGATATTGAGACAAGCCGTGCGCTCTGATATTGACAAACTTGATGATTTTGAGGTGCAACGTACCAGACGCCAAAGGAGACATGCCCTTATCAATGGGCTTTTGCCCAACGGCTTTCTCTTCTTCTTCTTCTCCAAAGAACTTCCACCAGGGGATCAATTCTTCTTCTTCAGCTGGGAAGCTGAAGATGGCGACCAATTCGGTCTTGCCATTGAGGGCCGTGATGCTGATCGCGTGAACGGAAAGAGGAGCCATATTGAATTGCGATTTGCTGAAAAAAAGAAAAAAGAAAAAAAGAACCGGGAATGGGATGGGAAGGCGCACACTGACACGACGATGGGCGGGGCGGAAGTTTGGTCGCAGCGGGATGGTGTGCAATGGTGTAGGATCGTAATGGTTACTTTAACATGCACGAATTGCAATTCCAGTACATCTACCAACAGCCAACGGTAAGCCCTACTAGGGTGGTCTCTAATCCGACCCCGCGCCCGTGACTGTCCCACTGTCACGGGGGGCGTATTGATTTGCAAAATTGACAGCGATTTGCAAAAGAACATGAACTTCTTAGGAAACTTCACGAAAAATTATGTATAATGGCTTTATTAAATACGCGTTTTAAGAGGTTATTTTCCTTCTTTCCAAATACTTACCACTGTGATAGGTCGCTTTTGGCATAAATGAACAAACATAACGTTCTAAAAAAGGTGACTTATCTTTTAGTCTGTCTTTCTAAGAAATTAATATATTCTTTTTTTGCAAATCGCTGTTAATTTTGTAAATCAATAGACCCCCTAGCAATGACTAGACCGAACAACTTCTAGCCCATTATTTCTCTTGAAAATTCTATCGGAAAAAATTCCTCTTTTTGATGACTTCCATAGGGTGATTAATTCTTATCCTGCTTCGATCCTGGCCCTGGTCTCCATTTTCTATTTCGGGCGTGCTTTTAAATCCTCAACTCTTCGCCCCTCCACTAGATATTTCTGTTGTGGTTACTGCTGCACCGGTAGATAGCTCTGATTTTGCTTCAAATGTTAGGTTGGGGTCTGGTCTCTCAATAGAAGGCCGCCGTCTGTCAGCTCTTGCTTTGAGTCGCTGTCGCCGCCTTAGATATAATATTATTAACACCACGAATATTGCCAGTATTATAACCGGCAGAGTGACCCCGAGAATGATTGTGGCTTTGAGTGAAAGGGCTGAGCGCGTATCTGTGGTCGTTTTAGATTCTGTAGATGACATGGTGCTCATGCTGGTAGAAACCGCTGTGTTGCTGGACCCAGTTATGTCATCTCTCGCCACCACTGGAGGCATAATGCCGTATTATGCGGGTGTTCCTTTGCAGCCACATGATGTAGAATGGCTGCGATCGTCAGACGCGGGCGTAAATGGATGCTTGATCCGCATCTTTCCTGGGATCTTGCTCTTGTCTTACGCCTGAGCAGATAGATGATACATGGATGACGTATATTTCTGCACGAAAGCCGTCTGGTTTGTCTCAAGAATCGAAAACGAGCCATCAATTGATATGAGAAATCTGTCTTGGAAATGTAGGCCAGATTTGCTTCCCTCGGACGAAAGGTCATGTAAGTATTCTAGAGATTGCGATGGCTTGAGCATCATCAACGAAACCTTCTTCAAAACCCAATAAAGCTACAGAGGAATGAGACTGCTGGCGCCAGTATCTCCCAGCTATTCAGAAAGCGCTATCCCTTCATTGCAGAGTTTGGTCTAACTGCAGCCAGGGCCGTACATGGCTTAGAATGTGGAGAGTAGGTTACGGCTAATAATAGGCAAGAACTGAGGTGCATAATAATGTTATGTGTGCTGAAGAGTACACTTGATGTATCTCTTGCTATTTAGATCAATATGTCATCTAATCGATGTTTGAATCTCGTAAAATCTGAAGATATAGTGCCTCCGCTGGTGACTAAGCAGGCAATAATACAAGAAGGTTCTGTCTTTCCATACAGGCACTAAAAAAGCCACTCGAGACAAGTGAAGGCCACGAAAGTGAATCTAGAGTTAAAAAAAAGCCACTAAAAATTATATTTGCCAAGTTATTAGTGTTGAATTAAACCCTTCTTGATTGGTGAGGTCGGCTAGAGTAGATCCGTACCGCTTTACAACGATGTGAAGAGGGATAGAGGTCATCGGCACCCTTCCCTATCTCAAAAGTCTTGGTTGGCTGAAACATGGTACATTTATTTTCGGTACCAGTCAACTTAATGTGCCATCAGGAATCAATAATATTGTCGCAAATTGGTCTGATTTGTCTTTAGCTAGATTTTCATGAGAAATAGCATATCTTCTAGGAACCCAAACCTTACTTTAATCTGGCTCTGACGTAGAACTTTCCCCTGAGGCTAGGGGTGCAGTGAAAAAAGAGCTTTCGTCCCTTGCTTCTTCAGAGTACCAAGGCCTTTCCTGAGCAGCAGTATCGCCATTAGATAGTACCCGTCCAAACCAACGCTGCTTAGCTCGTTTCATATAGTTGGAATCCGTCATCTTGTCGAGAAGCAGCTTCATTATTGCCTGATGCCCAGCTCTTGCAGCTTTTGCAAAAGCGACCGCGTCGGGATAAGCGCCGTTCTCAAGAAGGAGCTTCACAAGTGCCGCGTTCCCATTCTTCGCAGCCGATACCAACGCTCTCTCGTCAGGATCAGCTCCCTCCTGAAGTAGCAGCCTAGCAACTCCCTCATGGTCCCTTTCTGCAGCTGATACCAGTAGTTCTCGATCGGGGCTAACACCCTCGTCAAGTAGCAGCTTCACTACTTTTTGATTTCCTTTTTCTGCAGCCCTGGCGAGTTTGGATGGCCGTTTGAATACCTGGCGATCTTGTCGGACGCATATATTCTCCTCAGTACCTATGAATTTGCTGGGATCAATTAAATTGATCATCTCCAATTTACTGTTTATTGTCTTCATAAAATACTTTTGGGCGTCTGATATGGTTTCCAGATAAATTCCAACTATCTTTGTGGGGCTATCTTCCACAGCGCAAGGAAGAATGGCGAGTCGAAATTTCTCATTTAGTCCTTTATTAGTGTCCATAAATCGCAGTTTCAAGTGAATTCCTTTGTTGTTGATGGTTATTGCTCCACTAAGAACGCTGGAAGAATCCACTGGGATTATCCCGCTGGAATTGGAGAATGCGGCCGGAGAGGTTGCGAGAAGACCAACATCAGCATCGGGCGATTCCCAAGCGAAGATGCTATGATCATCCGAGATCTTCATAATTTCTTCCTGGAGCCTAATGAAGGCCCTCTCCCCTTCTCCGTATAGCATGGGCATGTTGACACCAAACACTCCCATGAGGCAATACGCAATGTCCTCAACTCTTGTAGTCTTTCGTTTCGAAGCCCACGACATCCTCTGCGCGATGCTGGCACGCGCGAGATCTCCTTCTTGAAGAATAAATCCTGGTATACCGGTGATTTCTGAGATCGTCGTTTTCATGCTAGACTTGGTACCGATTCTTTCCCAAGTCTTGCTGAGAAAGATTACTATTGAAGGAGCAATGAGCTCTTGAAGAGTCCAGCCTCTGGTAAACCACCTTTATTCATAGGAGGCAAGGTTATTAGGGATTCATTTACTATATAAATATTAAGAGAGGATTTGTGATAAGAATATTTACCTGCTTTCGAGGAATTCAGGGCATATGGCCCCATCTTCGCCATCTATGTTAGATGACACATCGGCAAGATAAGCATAGCATATTGTAGCTTCTTGGTACCAACGGTACATGGAGTTGATCGCCTCGGAAAGTTCTGCGCTGCTTGTTTTATCGATGCAGCAAGTATCGATCCAAACATAGTCGAATCCGTCCCGCTTAGCGATGGAGCATGTCATCCTGATCTTTTCATATCTGTCTCCAACACAACGTTTCTTGTTCCCAATATCCGCGAAACCAATTTCGTCATTACCCCAAGTATGTGAAAGAATAGCGTAAAATGGAATGTTGCTTCCTTCGAAATTGACAAGGCGATGAGTTTCCGTATTCAATAGATGCATTTCCGCAGATGAAGCTACAGTGTAGTAGGATGATGTTTGATGTTTTGAGATGAGTCGCGCAGATTCTGGTGATGGCACCAGAGTGATGAAAGCTTACGCGAGAATGACAAATTGGATTGCTACTCGATATGGAGGACACGAATGTATTTCACGTAATATTGAACCGCAAGAGCACAGCCACCGCCACAATTGATCCCTAGGTCACGGGTTTGGGGATGCACACTGTATGAGTATCCGGGAAGAGGCTTTCTAGGAGTTTTAACCTAAGAAGCCTGTGCCTTTGATTGAGCTTGAACGCTGTAAAACATGTTATAAATAAAAGAAAAACGCTTCAAATTAAACGGATACTAAGATGGACAGTGGTATTGCTAAGTGGCATACTCATGGATTGCACATCTCAATTCCTGCGACCAGTCTTGACATCTAAAGGCAGCCCGAACGTCTGATTCGACCCTACATATGTGATTATGTAACTGTAAATATCTTCACCTTGCGATACATCATCCTACCGTACTATGAGTGTTTCTGTGGAGATGTAGCACGGTCGTGAGTGGCAAGCATTTCGACGTCAATAGTGACTGCGCTGGAATACTGGAGCGCAATAAACATCGTGACGACATTTTCGAGAGAAATTGGTCGCTACTTATTTTCCTTTTCTTCCAGCAGGGGTATCATGACATGTAGGATTTTTTGTGATGTCTTGAATTGTGAGACAGGGGTCGCCTGTCCTTGCTCAATGACGATGAAGCTAGATAAAAATGAAAGTTGCTAGTCCTCTTGCATGATTAACCTTGTTTTGATGCTTGAAGAGGAGATATTTTGACTCGTCAGTCACCGCTAAACTTGAGTCTACGAAGGCGGGGCCAACGCTGATAAGACAGCTAACGGCCCGTCCCAACAGCTGCAGGCAGATCTTGCCGGGGAACGCATCCGTATTTTTTGCGGGCTTTTTTTACTGTCAAAGAGGCATTATCGTTGCATCGAGTGGCAAACAGAGCCATTTTCAAGAGATAATGACTGGGTTTATCTGCAGAGAACCCCAGTTTGGTCGCGTCGTCCGTGTTGCATCATCTGCCGAAAAATGAGGTGTAAGCACGCCATCGCCCCTAGCCAATAATACCGTCTTCGGCGTATCAACCAACTTCGGTGTCGCTCCGATAATATCCTCATGCAGCGCAACCAGCAACATGGTTAAGCCTAATCTTCGGGTTTATTCTCCACCGCCCATCTTTTGTTGCAGCCAACGAGGGTCGGGAGCCACCCGCAACCGATGCTGCTGTTCGGCGTTGATAGCTGCGACCCACCGTTCTCTGGTGGGCGGCCGATGGGCCGTTTCTTTAACAGGCATGGCTATGGGGCTGCAGCAGGGACTATCTTCTTTTGCGACATACTGGGGCGATGACGAGCTGAAACGTGGAGAAGCAAAATATTATATCAAGCTTCTGTGGCAAGCAAATTTTCAGCGGGCTATCCCTGGGCCAGGAAGAAACAGTATAAAACTGCCGCCGGTCGGAATTCAGCCAGTCTTGCCCAGCCTTTGTCGAATCACAACCTGATATTGCTGTACCTTTTTTGAAAGGCTGGTGTGTTTCGAGATGGCGTCTGTTCCCCGATCAAGATGGTACAAGATAAAATGGTATTCGGACGATGATACGCCAGAGGAAAGGAAATTCCTCTGGAAGCTGGATCTTCTCGTCGTCCCATATGCTGTACTTGCATACTGGGTCAAATATGTTGATCAGGCCAATCTCAGTAAGAATCTCTCTAGTTATTGATAAGGCATTTCCCTAACCATTCCCAGACAATGCCTACGTTGCGGGCATGAAGGAAGACCTTGGGTTCCACGGGAATGAGCTGGTGCAGTTACAAACGATGTATACTGTAGGAGCCGTCGTAGGGCAGCTTCCGTTTCTCTTCCTGTTCACCTACATCCCCATGTACTGGACGATTCCGTTCCTCGATGTCATGTGGGGAATCTTCACGCTGCTGCAGTTTCGAGCGAATTCCTTTGCCGAAATGGCCGCGTACCGATTCTTTGTCGGCTGGTTTGAGGCAGCCTTCTTCCCAGCGATGCACTATGTTTTTGGTATGATTTCTAATTTAGATGCAGAATGTCAGGGTGCATCTTGCTAACAGGCAATTCAGGTGCATGGTATCGGGGACACGAAATCGGCCGCCGTGGAGGACTGTTCTACATCGGTTTATCCTTGGGTACACTTACTGCTGGTCTTATCCAAGCGGGCGCAACTCAGAGGCTCGATGGTGTGCATGGACTTGCCGGATGGCGTTGGATGTACATCATTTGCGCAGTAATTACTATTCCTGTCGGAATCTTGGGATACCTGGTCATTCCTGGAACCTATGATCAGCCCAACCGACGAGTCCTCAATGACCACGACCTCGAAGTATCCAAACGACGCCTAGAGAGGGCAGGCCACGTCTTGCACGGAAAATTCGAAATCCGAACCCTGAAAAAGGTGCTGACCAACCCTTATTTCTGGACAATTATCGTTCTCGATATCCTGTTTTGGAACGCCGGAACACATGCCAGCACTGGAAGCTTCCTCCTCTGGATCAAGAGCCTAAACCGATATTCGCCGGCCAAGGTCAACGAACTTGGAACAATCGCCCCTGCCCTGGGTATCTTTTATACCATATTCGTATGCTTCTTGTCCGACTTGGTGACAGGACCGGCGTGGGCTATCACAGTTGCACACATATGGAATATCATCGGTCTCATTATCAAGACGGTTTGGTATGTGCCAGAATCCGCTTTGTGGTTTGGTTTCGCAACATCATACTCGTCACCGGCCATGTCAAGTGTCCTGCACGGCTGGGTGAACCATTTATTGAAATACTCGCCTGCGGAGCGCGCGGTTACTTTGGTCATCATCAATACCGTTGCCCAGTCCACAACCGCCTGGACGCCGCTCTTGACATTTCCAACGGTGGAAGCTCCGCGTTACCCCAAGGGATACCCCTTCTGTTTAACAAGTGCAGCCTTGCTTATCATTGGCGTTCACATCCTGAACACTGTCCTAAAACGAAAAGCGTAAGTCAAGAGCCCAAACGACGACTGTTCATCATATTCTAATATTAAACTAGACGAGCCGCCGAAAACCGTTCAATTGGACCGGAATCATCAACTCCATCCATCATTGAAGGGGGAAAACAGTCACCGGTTGTTGCTACAGCTGCTGTAGCATCTGGCTCATCGCCCGCACACTAGCTGATGATTAAATAAATATTCTTGAATTTTTATTGAATGCTTTCAAACTTGATTTATGCCTGGGACGTTTTTGCCATCCAAATTCCGACAAGACTTACTGCCCTGCTTAACTCGGCTGCGGCTCGGCGCTAATTAGCCTGTGCTCACTGGGTGTTCACCTTGCAATCCTGGAACTCACAGTGCTGTAATATTATGGTGTCACTCTCTGATAGTCACAGCTGCCTAGCTTGATCGCAATGGTATTTTTACGATCCACACAGCTACCCTCAATCAGCCTCACGCCTGATTTCATATAAAAATATCGTCAGCTTCGGTATTAGGTGCTCCCCGTCACGAACCTCAACGCCGTCTGCAACGGAAGAAATCCGAGGGCCCAACGTCAACACCCGACTAGCTTCTCAAGCTGACCTGAACCAATATGATTTACAACACCCTTTCTCCACTACATTACTTTGCATCCTTTTTATAGTCCATTGCTTATGCTTTGAAAATGAGTGACGAGATACTCCCCAAAACCCGAAAATGGTAGCTTGGGAGATGAGAAAGTGGAAAGACGGTAAGCTAGACCTGGATGACCGAGATTGGATTACGTACGGCACTTTCCACGCTGAGTACCCTGCTCCTGATGCAGTTGTGAATGCAAAAGACAAACATGACAGACACAAGGAGCTTATAGAAATAGCAAAAGCGCACTTCGGAAAGTTACTAGAGCAAGAAGAACGCCCTGATAACAATCACAAAGCGTGCAAGATATTTGCTGAAAGATATCAAAAAGATCGCTGCAGCATATCTGAACCAAATCCACGCAACAAAATATCAGGCTTCATGGTCGTCTCTGTTCTGTACGATCCATCCTCCAAATGGATCTTTGCGTCGTCTAAGCCAACTGGTCCTCGAGGAAAATGGATGATCGGTATGGCTGATGCCAGTACCAAGATCAGAGGATCAGAGGAGAAAAAGGTGAAGGAAGAATGGGCACCTTGGTGGTATGACAAGTTCAATCCAAAGGACGAAAGGAAGCACGACTATCGACTGGATCCTCATGCTGAAGATGGCTGCTATTTTAATTGGGAAACATCAGAGAAGGTCCAAATTTGCGCAGGCGATAAATAGCCGCCCGACATGACAATTTTCACTTGGGCGAATGATGGGAGAGGGGAAAAAACAGTTTGAGATGCCGCCTTGTGGGAGCGGGCAACGTAAGCGCAAACCGTTTACTTGTCTGAATGCTGCGAAAGCACTTGGCGTTGAATTTACTAGAAAGCTCGAAGAAACCAGAGAGGATGAGGAGTATCTTGACATCTGTGCATACAGCACACAGCAATTAATGAGAATGAGCAATGTCATGAAGATCTTGCAGGGGGCTTGTGGCATCTCTTCAGCTCGCCGATTGGCAATTCGTGGCCGACCTGCGGTTCCAACAAGGAGAGCTACCACAACACAAGGAAAGGACTTCAGAGTTTAGCAAGCGTAAGTTGAACATGGAAAAGGTGTCAGAATCAGCGATAATATTGGCCCTTTTCAAGAGCGAGGGCAACATCGGCGACCGAAATCTATTTCCACTCATTTGCTCACCCTGAAACCAGAAGAACATATGTAGATGGTAGCCGTGTTCAAACCAACCCGATCGGAGTCGCTTACGATGAATATAGTAGAATTTGACCACGTTCTAAGGGCCAGATATAGTGGTGTCGCTGGGCACTGGGCTTCTGGTCGGCTCTGGATCAACCCCCACACTCGAGACACTTCTACCATTCTTTCTTCAGCGCATCCAAAAGCAGTTTGAAACAGTCTTTGATGTGGCTAGAAGCACCGAGGTCTGCGAGCAAATATGGCAAGATTGGACAAATGTGGCGGACGACGACGACGTTCCATTGCGCAACTGTCACCATTTGAATGTCGACGTCTCACGGCGTGTAAACATGGACGAGGTCGACAAAATCGAGATGCTCGAACAGCATTGCGACAAATACCTCAGCCGCGAACCCACCCCCATTAAGGCCGTTGCAAAACGCCTCCTAGCATCGTTGTTCTACTTCGCGGGACAGCTGAGTGCTGAATTGGGCCGACGAGTCTTCGGGCGCATATTTTGCAAACTTGATCCAAAGGCAGAGTATGCAACTGAGTTGCTGAAATCGGGCCCACGATTCCGCCTCAGAGAATCAGGCTGCATAACTTCCCCAATTGATCTCGCAGATGGAGGTGACCCGTACGATGTGGCCGATCTCTCTATTGCGGTTGTTTTTGAAACTGGGCAGGGAAATTACCAACGTTTGATTGAGATGAGAATGCCATGTTGGGACACCTGGGTGCCAATATCCGGGTGCTAGGCTTGAATTTAACCAAGGCTTTAGAGCTTGGGGTAGGTTTTTGATGCTAAAAAGCAACGACTCCGTTGAAATACAGTGAGATGGCGTGACCAACAAGAGCGATGCACTTCTGACAACAAACTATTAGGTTGTCTGATCCACAATGGAGACTCCATATCGAGAGCCCAACAGTGCAGCCTATCTCAGAGCTAATTGCAATAATTTCTCTGCACTAGCGCCCGTGAACAAGCATCGAGTCAGCGCAAAGGACCTTGCTATCTACCGCCCATGCGAGTTATCAGAAGGTTGGCTGAGGGAGAGTGGAATTGACGAATAAGAGACAAACGATGATGGCGACCGTCGACGCCTCGTGGGCCGTTTATCGCAAGCCATGATGAGGAGGAATTCGGGCCGGCAATTGCCACCGTCCCCAGCATGGCGTCGAGCGGCTCCGCAACGACAAGCGCCAGAGGCGTCTAGACCCTCGCCCCCATGATAACTCGCACGTGCCGAGTCAGCCTCATGCCCCTGCCCAGAGTCATGATGTGACGTCCAGGTCAATCGCAAAGAGACTGCTACAGCCACCCGAGCGCGGGCAGAAAAAAAGGCAGCCGACAAGGTTGGTGGTGACAGAAGTCAATTCAGGCGCATTTTTCGCCACGGCCATCGACTTCAGCTTCCTTTACGTCATTCAGCAGAATGTGACTCCTCCTCCTCCTCCCTTGTCTCCAGCCCGCAATCTCTCCCCCGCAATCGCCTCTTGCTCTGACAACGAGATAGATCACATGCACGGGTCCCGGGGAGGTCTCGATCGCAGCTCAACCAACGCCTTCCTCGGGGACCTTCCTAAACGGTATTGGAGACGGGACTGGTTTTTCGGACTCGGCGACACTATTACGCAGCAGAAACTGGTGGGGACGCGGGGATGATGGGGTTGTCTGCAATCGAGAACGCCATGTTATCCACCCGCGACGCGGTAGAGCTAGGAGACAGGGCCACAGGGCCGCCCCAATCAAGGCGCGCAAGGACCATCAAACGCAAGCGATAGGACGATAGCGAGTTTTGGGGAGCCTCTTTCACCGACAAAAGCCTAGAAGCTCTCTAGCGCGCCTCTAGCGCGATCTGATCCGGCTGAGGGAACGAATGGGCCGAGGACCCGTACCCAACCTGGGGATTCCGGGGACTCAACTGCCATTGTGGGCATAACTGCTTAGGATCGGGAAGAATACAAATTGGTCAATGATTCCTGTTGTGGAAGAACCAATTCAGAGCATCAGTTGTCCTTTCTTCATTTCCCCAATAGCCTCATCTACTCCTTGCTCTCTTACAACAAACCTACCCATTGCCAGTCTTACGGGGATCCCTTCTACAATGGCGGATACTCACCCTCCTAGCGACGAGTTTGAAAAGAACCCCGCCGTTGAGTCCAAGGTTCCTGTCGATGAGGAACGCGGCGAGTCTGAGCCGGCTGGCGGCTCCCTGCAGCGAGATCTGCGCAACCGACACATGCAAATGATTGCCATTGGTATGATCTTCAGTAAACCACCCTCATCCAGCTTGAACTCTTTACTCACATTGGACCAGGTGGAGCTATTGGCGCTGGTCTCTTCGTCGGATCCGGTGGTGCCTTGCAGAAGGGTGGCCCCGCAGCTCTGGTATGCTTCTCTCGGCTGGCATACTCTCGGCGAATGCTAATCGTCTTCTAGGTTATCGGCTATCTGATCATTGGCTTCATGCTGCTCATGACAACCAACGCCCTAGCCGAGATGGCTGTCTTGTACCCAGTCAACGGTGCATTCTACACTTACATTGTCCGTTTTGTGGATCCATCCTGGGGTTTCGCCATGGGTTGGCAGTATGCCCTTGCCTGGTTGACTGTCCTTCCTTTTGAGCTTATTGCCGCCAGCATCACAATTGAGTTCTGGCGGGACGACATTAACATGGGCGTTTGGGTTGCCGTCTTCCTGTTTGCTCTTATTGTTGTTCAAGTCTTTGGTGTCAAGGGCTACGGAGAAAGTGAGTTCGGCTGGTTGAACCTCTGTCTCGTACTCAGCTAACGCATTTCGCAGTCGAATTCGTTCTCAGCATCATCAAGATCCTTGCGTGTATCGGTTTCATGATCCTTGGTATCGTTATTAACTGTGGTGGCGTTGGCGACCGCGGTTACCTCGGCGCCAAGTACTGGCACGAGCCCGGTGCCTTCAGAAACGGCTTTACCGGCTTCTGCTCCGTCTTTGTCGTTGCGGCCTTTGCCTTTGGTGGCACCGAGCTTGTCGGTCTTGCAGCTGCCGAGTCTGCTAACCCACGCAAGTCCATTCCAACTGCCACCAAGCAGGTCTTCTGGCGTATCTCTATCTTCTACGTTGTCAACCTGTTTATCCTCGGTCTCATTCTGCCTTCCAACGATGAGCGCCTGATGGGTGCCCACGGTGCCAACACCAAGGCCTCGCCTTTCGTCCTTGCCATTCAGGATGCCGGTATCAAGGTTCTGCCCTCCATCTTCAACGCTGTAATCACCATCTCAGTGCTCAGCGTTGCAAACTCTTGCACATTCGGTTCTACCCGAACCATGCAGGCTATGGCCCAGCGTGGCATGGCTCCCAAGGCTCTCGCTTATGTTGACAGCAAGGGCCGCCCCATTTGGTGCATTGCCATTCAGATTGCCTTTGGCTTCCTCGCTTTCATCGGAGAGTCTGGCCAGAGCAGCACCGTCTTTGGCTGGCTGCTTGCTCTCACCGGTTTGGCCTATCTGCTGGTCTGGGGCACCATTTGCCTGGCTCACATCCGCATGCGATCCGGCTTCAAGGCCCAAGGCCTGCCTGTTGAACGAATTCCCTACAAGAGCCCCTTTGGTGTCATCGGTAGCTACATCGGTGTGTTCCTCAACCTTGTTGCATTGCTCGCCACTCTTTACAATGCTCTCTACGTAAGTCGTCTTCCAGCCCCATCACTCGCACACGAGGCTAAGCAATTGTACAGCCCTCTCCCGGTAGCAAGCCAAGCGCCGAGGCCTTCTTCCAGTCCTACCTCGCTTTCCCCATCAGCATCGTGTTGTACCTTGGCTGGAAGTTGCACAGCCGCATTTGGCGCCTGTATGTTCCCACCTCTGAGATGGATCTGCAGACGGGCATCAACCTGCTCGACGAGTCCGAGATTGAGGAGCCTGAGCACAAGTCGCTTCCCAGACGCCTCATTTCTTTCCTCATTTAGATTATGATGGACATGTAGCGCTTTGTTTATTTTTAACGCAGATATGATGATATCCTCATAGAGATGTACTTGTTTATATACAATTTTTGAGATTATTAAACGCTTATAAGAGAATACGCCATGAAGGCATGCTCGGATAGCATAAGACTAGTCCTTGAAACCCTCGTGTATGGTATATATGGCCCTGCTTGCTAATGTGCTTCGACATTCTTACATTTTCCAAAATCGCTGGGCTCCCCACACTCTCGTGTGCATGTACGCCGGAGTTCAAATTCAAAGTATTACTGTGGAACGACTTGACTTCGAAATCCCCACGCCCTCATCATGGGGCCTCGTATATGGGGCGATGCGACTGCTCTGGTGCCTCGTATAGTCCTTGAGGACTCTGTGCTGGGGGAGGAGTGCCTTGCGGGGGTTGAATCCAAGCGTAGTCTTGCCCAGGAGATTTTGTTTCGTTCAAAGGCACTTGCTCGTTTCTCGTCGGGCCTCCTGCGGAAGCGGAACCTCTCTTCTTCATCTGCTTCCAGATCAAAAAGCCGACTCCACCCAGTACCAACAGCCCACCCAATGTTGCGCCAACCGCAACACCCGCAATGGCCCCGGTGGATAGACCCGAATCTTCACTGTCTGCGGAAGAAGATGTAGTCGCAGTTGACGATGTCGTAGCTTTCGTCGCGTCGCCCTGTGAAGCCGTAGCAGAAGTGGTAGATGAGTCGCTGACGGACACGTTGAAGTAGTGGCTTGTGCCATCGATCTCTGCGCTTCCGGCAGGTTGAATCGCAAGGTAAAAAACAGCACTTTCGCCTGTTGCCACATCGGTAGAAAAGCCATCGAGCGATACGGTCCAGATGTAGCTTGTAGAACGTGTATCGTCTAAACATCAGTCAGCAGGTGCTCAAAGATCAACCTAAACAATGGAGAGACTTGCTCATAAGTTCATTGTAATAGTAGTCCGAATCAGATGCCATGGGATATTCTTGCCAGAGGATAAGGTTCATGGAGGTCAAATTTGAGGTCCATTGTATGTCAATCTTTTGCCCCACGGTGTAGCTTGGGTTGTCCTGGTAGTCTCCATCTGCGCCTGCAGCCGGGGGCGAAGTAAACTCGCTCTCAGAGTAGACGGTACCGAGAGTTGTCGCCAGAAGTAAAATCTTCAATGTGGTGGAATACATTTTGGAAAGACCACGGCGGGATCCGCTCAAGCTGATTGTTTCGAAATCGGTTGCAGAATCAAAGACAGAGCAAATGGCCAGGAAAAGAAGAAGTTTGTCCAGGAGGGCGGCTCCTGTGTAAATATCTTCTCAGTTTCATGCAAGATCCAGGGCCATCGTTTCATCAGGGGAGTAGACATTCTATTAATATTAAAATTGGGCCTTATTTTCCAATCCTCGCGTTTTGGTAACAGCACCCGAGGGCTGAGCAAGTAAGCCGCATGCAAAAGCGCAGAATCCAACCGCTCACGGAGAGACTGAAACAGGGGCATAGGGCTCAACGCTTGCCAAGCCTACATGCGTCTTAACAGTAAACGGCCAATACCAATGGAAGAATAATACAAGAAGCATCCATGCGCAGGTAAGACAGCATGTCAGCACAATACAACCTTGCCGGGAGGTCGTTGCAACGTGCTGGAATGACCCACCTACGTGTCCATCAAATCAACAAACGCTTTGCCGCTATCAGCTACCCCCGATCTGCTTCTGGTTTATTACACGAGTTTGTAGGATGCTTATCGTTAAATTTAGATCACTCAGATCAGCGGTGGAGAAATGCAACGCGCGCCAATGAAAGTGGCCAGTTGCTGATTAGACGATAGCGTCGGAGGTGAGAGAATCGCAGAAAATCGAAGCTTCTTCCATCAAGCCACATGCGCGGCCCCCACGTCGCCTGAGCCTCAAAACTGAGCTTAATTGAAAGGCTCCTCCTTAACCATGTGGCCGACTTTGACGCAGTTGGGCCGTTATGTCTCCATCACTGCGAAGTTTGTACACGTGTGGCGATTTGCAAATGTCGGTTGGATTTGGGCAGGGATTTCTACTTTACTTAGTTAGGAAACCTCCGGCCTTGGGTCTGAATGGCGCAGTCAACCAACCCTCCGTGACAAGGGTCTGCTCATAAAACTGGGGGGCGCGCAATGACGCCTTCCATCGCGTGGGCACAGAAGCAAATGAAAATACACTGGCTGCTTTACGGCCGCAGAGAAGCCCTCCCCGACCTGTTTTCTCTTGCTTGGTGCAGAATGAGGTTGAAAGTTGCCGTGTTTGAACCAATGTGGAGGCATGCCGAGCCCAGGTCTGCCCGTGACACACCCGTCTCACTCTATGCTCTAACCAAATCCAGGTTAGCCAATCATCATGTCACCGAAAAGCACGCGGAATCCGACCAAAATACTCCTGTCCTATCCTTTTGGCGGCCGTAAACCTGCATCCAGGTACCAAGCAAAGATCATAATAAACCGCAAAGCTCCAAATTAAAAATGAAGTCATTTTGGGCAAGCTAGACAATACTATTGAGGGAAAGTAGTTCTTAATTAATACGAAGCCCACCATGCTTTGACAGCACTTTTTTTTTTTTTTGGTTGCCTGGGCAATTGATGCAGAGTAGCTGAGTGCAAGCTTACAACAGTCAAATGGATAATTATTATCTAGATGCAAGCCTTTGAGATGGGTTTTAGAGCCCATTTTTCTTTATCGTTTGGCAGGTTTTCGCGAGTTTGTACGATATTGAAGGCTGCTGCGATCACTGGTCATCTCCGAATAGCGGGGCGACCTCAAAACCATTCCTGGGCTTACAGGATGCGGTGGGATCCCTTTGCCTGCAGAAAGGCTTTTTTTAGGTCTCGCGCGGGGAGTTTCGTCTAATCGTCCGAAGGGATATTTGGAACACGGTAGAAAAGCAATACAATTTCGTAGTTGTCACTAGTAGAAGTTGGAATCCGGTACGGGGCCTTGCGGCATTGAAATAGAGATCCTTGGGCCTTGGTAGAAGCGTTGGCGCGGTTCCGGAGCACTGGTGGAAGTTGAGTGCTGTTGAGCGCTTGGTCGGAATTACAATACAACCCTTGAATGATCCTGCTAGGGTGTGCGGGTTGCCCGATCACCACACGTCGAGACATCGTAATCTCGGATGGTAGGTGCCGTGCATTAGAGCCTACCGGTCTTGACAAGGCAGGGAAGTCATCTTGAGTAAGGAGGGGTGAGTTTCATCTCCGATTTAAGGGAAAAGTTTGTATTGCTATTTAGATCGCAAGGGGATTTAAGTTGATTGTTCTTTTGGTCAGAGCGAAAAGATTTTCACGACCAAACGTATTGTTGAATCCCATTTGTATCATCCACAGGGCAGATTTCCGCTGCGAAAAGGCATTGTTTCATGGCACTGGATCAACAGTATCTCTTGTAGACACCAATGTACATGAAAAAACCAGTTTTTAAACATCAACTTGACCAGCCAGGGCGAACACGGGCTAAAATGATGACCGTCGCCGCTTTGTAGAACCACACGCTTGAGGCTGCTGCTCAGCATGCGGGCCTGAGGGGACCCAGGACCCCTCACACTCCATCCCTGTACTACGGATTACACTGAGATCGTATGGCGCAATTAGCTGCATCAGAAAGACATGTAAGCGCATACCTCATTGGCGAACCGTGGTTTTGGGGGGATCTATTGATCTGCCTACGATTTAACCAAGTTTGGGCTAGCTGTTGACCCTCACCTTTTGAATTGCTTTTCTTTTCACCATATTCCGTATGAATTTTATGCATGCCGATGCATTGGAGGACGCCGCAGTCTTAGATGGCCCTGGAACGGCGACCAGGTGAGGGGAGCTTCAAATGTAATGAACAGACCCAGGGAGCATAATGATACAGCCTTGGGTTTTCGTAAAATCAAGATGACGGTAAAAAATATTGCTATAATTATATGAGCCCTTCCAGATGTCCGGCGCGCCTGGGGTAATTATATGGATTGTTTTGGGTTGTGGTGTGGTTGGCCAACACTACGCTGGGGTCGGACACCTGAAGACCATCTTGGTAGGGATGCTTCTTGTTTGGTGCGACAAGGCAGAGATGCAGATCAGTCTTGCATGAGCTCGTGACCGTTTTTGCACACTAAGGTCAAAATACAAGTAAAATACCGGTTTAGAACAGGCAGACTAATAGATCCCATTTTAGAGCGTTGGCGTCTGCAGCGCGCGCTTATCTGCAATCTTCAGGGGCCCCGGCATTGGGGCTTGTGGCGGGACCATTGTCAGCACTGAGCGAGCCCACTAGAATCTGGCTGGCTGTGTTCTAATCAAAGTCGGATAGGCGCCGATGGGCTACGCTGAGGCTATTCCAAACCGCACCGCAAGAAAAACACCACGACGGCTGACATGGCCTTCAGCTCCATCTCAACGAGCCACGCCGGCGTTCATCAATCCGCGACACCTCCTAACACAACATAGCGTACAATCCAACCCTTGAATTATTATAATGGAGGTACTTCTCTCCCGTGGCCAACGCACGAGATGCGGTATGACAACCCCTCAGTCCAGCCTCTCAGCCCTCCAGCCCTCAAGGCTCGAGCAAGTTATTTGCCAAAATTTCAATCTGCCTCCGCTCTCCTCCCCCCACCTCTCCAATCAATTTTCAGAGTCAGATTGCTGAGGGTCTCCTAAAGCATGGCTGACCCCGCCTGGAACGCCACTTTGTACCATCTACAGCCGCGGTATCATGAATCTTTAGCTTCTCAGCCTGGAGGGCTGAGGGGTTGGACTAAGGGGTTGTCATACCGCATCCCGTGCTTCTTTGTCTGGGCGCAGAAATGGCTGGAGATTGGAACACAAAATCATCAAACACCTATTATCAATCCGTAGAGGGGCGCGGAACGCTTTAATCCAGGGCTCATCATGTGACTTGGAAAAAACGAGGGGAGGGCGGAATGGTCTCCTCGTTTCTTTCACGCCTAACAGGAGCTTGAAGGCGATACATCAAGCGCGCTAAGACGCTATGACCTTGTTGAATACGCCAGGCGAGTTCTTCCATTGCCTGGGCATCCAATTAACTGCCGCCTGCCTCTTGCCGCGGGGTTTTGGTCATTTCTTTCACCATCATACTTCCAACGCAAACACGTCCTCGAGATTTTTTATAGAACGTACTTTGCGCAAGTCCACGTCATGAAATACGAAGCGCCCAAATTGCGACCACGTCGCTCTGCCGCGATGCCTCAGGCTCCAGACACGTCGAACGACAGCGACCTCTTTAATACGGCCCAGCCCGCCGCAGCAGCTGCGTTCAGGAAGAGAGGTACTTCTGACGGGCCTTTGTTACCTGCCAAGAAGATGCGAACAGGACAGGACCCAGCAGCTGGTAAACCAGTCACTTCTCTCTTTCCATTTACCTGCTAACTGTGTTACTTCGTTAGGACTGTTGGACAAAATGAAGCCTCCATCATCGTACCAATCGGCAACCGGTTTGCCCCAAGTTTCCCCCCATATCGATACGATACAAACAGACAAGGCCGGCTCCCCTGCATCAAATCAATCCACTGGACGGATTGAGCACACGGGCGAGGTATGAGACGTTTTTAATCATGTACTGCAACTGCTGACGATTCATTATGACTGGCCAGCACCCAAAGACTCCGGACCATCAGCACCCCTCGTTTATTGGTTTCGAGAGTATCGACACGACATATCACCCACGACAGGCCCCCTTGACGCGCGAAAACCTTGCTTTATTGACAAACATGGCAGGAGATAAAAATACAATCCAGGCTGTCAGCGTAGCATCTACAAGCAAGACCATCTCCACCGCGTCCGCCGGTTTTGTCAAAAAGTGTTTGGAAAATGGCATTCTAACGCCAAAGCAATCCACATGCCCAACGAATGCTGCTGAGTTGCGCGACATGTATGGCAGGGCTACCAATGAGCCAATACCGACCGAGGAGGAATATAATCATTATTGCTTTCGAGCTGCAAACGCCCCGAACGAGGCTACTGTGGTCGTTGATTTCAGCAAAAGGATATTGAAAGAAATGATGGAGCCGGGCTATCGAGCCGTGTACAACCAGCAGTGGAACAACTTCCCCCAAAACATTGGTTTCAACAACGGCCTTTCTGCGCCGCAGCCCGACTTCGTCGAGGGATTGGAGGTTGAGCAGTTTCGAAACCGTGAAATCGGGGGTTTTATCTCAGCTGCCGTGTTAACAAAGCACCTAGACACATCGCTTATCCTACCTCATATAGCTGGGGAGTTGAAGGGACGAGACAAGAATTTGGATGTAGGAAGTTATCAGAGCGCCTACGACGGAGCTGCCCTAGTATATGCTAGGAACAAGGCTCTTTCTTATCTAGGGGAACAAGATGAACCTGGCCATGCTAAGATACTAACCTTTGTCACGGATGGCCAGCGTCTAGAAATCTATGCTCACTATGCTATAATATCCGAATCTAGCAAGTTCAAATACCACCAGTATAAGATGCAGAAGACAGATCTCTCTGCTTCGTACGACAACTTCAAAGATGGTCGGCGATGGATTTGGAACCTTCAGGAAAATGCCCGACAGCAGTCTTGTGCCATTAGAGATAAGTTTCTCGCCAGATGGAACAAGGCCAGGGGCCAGCCCCTTGGTCCTGTTGGAAGCCACAAGCCGACCGCCCTCACCCTTGTTGACGATAGCATTCCATCGGCCGACAATGCTGCCGCGCAAGCTCCTCAACCAGCATCAGCCGGAGCTCCTGCTACCAAAAGTGCACTGCAGTCCCTTCCGTCTACCGACGATGGCGACACACCCAGTAGCGGTGCCCAAAAACGCAAGGCTCCTTTCTCATCACGAGAAACACCTCCTGGCTGCTCAGACAGGAAACATTGATGTGAACACATCGTTTGCCTATCTATACCACAGGCTTGCGAGGCAAGGGCATTGACGCGGCTATGTCGCCTCCCTGTTTGCTTCGTCCTGCATTTAGGAAATATATTAGCGACTTCGCGTCTGTTCTCATTCTTCTATCTGATCGCTTGGAACCATGCACTGGTGTCATGCATTTAGATTTTCCAATTGCTCTTTCTTTTCTTTTGTCGACCATGTTTTGTCCCATCCCTTCAGTTCACATCATCCTTTTACTGTTTTCGTTTATTGCTTTGCTTACCCTGTCTGTTTATTTTGTATCTCCGTTCCAGTGTCTTTCTTTTATCAAGTCATAATTCTTTAGCTATCTTCCTTACTATTATAATACCTAGAATACAATAGCTATATATAGCCCTAAATATATTTTAGTATATATAATTTCCAAATCTCTTACAGACTTTTTCGATCAAATGACGAAGCTATTGCGCAAAAGCGAAAGGCTTCTTTCTCATCGCGAGAGACAGGTGCTGGTTGCTCCAATAGGAAGCGTTGATGTGACCACGTCGTTTGCCTGATTGTGCAACAAACCCGCTGTCTGTTGTTGCACAAGGTCATTGACACAGCGATATATCTCCCTCTTTTCCCTGTTTATTACTCGAGCTTTTTAGTCAGTGTCTTCTTTCTCGAACTTGCTTGGTCTCGTCTCTTTCTTTCACAACATATCGGGTTATTTACTTTGTCTGAACTGCTCAAGGTGTCTAGTCATTATTTTCAACTTCTAGGTTAAAAAACAAGTGGTTGACTCAAATGTGTGGTCCAGGAGCCAGACCACAGAGGTTGCATCCAAACAGTATTCAACAATCCGTTTGGCCGTGAAAACCTTGCTGTTTCTCCGTCATGTTGCGTGAGTCTATTGGAGACTTCATGAATGCAAAAAGGGCTATAAGGATGTTGTAGTCTGGCTGCTAGGTTGAACTTCAAAATACAATCTCATTCTCTTTACTACTTTAGAGTTTCGGCTTCGGCATCGGGTTTTAACAGGGTTTATTTAAAGTTACGCAGTGCATAATGTACATGCGTCTATGCCTATCTACATCTCTAGGCAGACTGGGCCGCGGCATTTTCACCGTTGGCAGCGCTAAGCTTCTTCTGCTTTCTCCACTCCTCCGCGTACCTCACACCAAAGCCGTGATCGAAAACATCTCGGATCTCTTCCAGGGTCATGCCTGCAGCCTCGGGATAGCAGAAGAAGACAAAGATGTAGCCAATCAGGCACAGGCCGGCATAAAAGCCAAAGGTGCCGGCAGGTGAAATACCGCGCATCATGGACAGGAACGTGGACGAGACAATAATGTTGGGTCCCCAGTTGCAAATGTTGATCAGGGTGGTTCCCATGGCACGAACCTCCATGGGAAGGAACTCGTTGGCTTGCCATGGCACACATCCGAGACCAGCAGCGTAGGAAGCCACGAACAGAATCATAGACACCAAGACGACGGTCGCGGGCCAGCCGACATTGTCGTCCGTCAGCTCCAAAGTATCACGGTCGAGAGGAATCTGAGTAAAAACACCAGCGGCAAGAGCCAGGAAGACGGGCATTCCCCACATGGACCAGAGCAAAAGTCTGCGGCGTCCAACGCGGTCAATAAGGAAGATGGAGAGGACAGTGAAGACCCAGTTTGTGGCGGTGGTGATGGTTCCGACGGCAATGGGGTTGTCAAAGCCAACAATCTGGAACAGAGTACTGGAGTAGTACATGAGCGTGTTGAAGCCGCACAGCTGCTGCATGGCCATCAAGCCGCAAGCAACAATGGCAGCCCTCCTGTTGGGTCCGTTCGTGACAATGCTGGTGAGAGCCTTGCGAGAAGAGATTTCCTCGTTGAGGCTCTTGGAGTAGTCGACATCGCGTTGGATTTGACCAACCATTAGTTCAATCTGATGTTCAGTAGCGGTTGGGTACATTTTGCGAATGACGCTGACGCACTCGTCGCGGCGGTCGTGGAAGAGGAGCTGACGCGGGGACTCGGGGCACCAGAAAAGGAGGATACCCAGCACAATAGAAGGAATACCACCAAGGGCCACCATGTAACGCCAGCCGTGTGCAACTTTGTAAAAGGCGGCATCGAAACCATAGGCCAGCAAGGAGCCGGTTCCGAGGAACACCATGTCGATGGAGATCATTCGTCCGCGGTATTTGGCAGGTGAGATTTCGGCAATGTACAGAGGGATAATCTACATGATATGTTAGTCACATGAGCAGCGCCAATGTAGTTTCAGAGAAGCACATACCATAGAAGCAGAACCAACACCGAGACCAACCACAACTCGACCAACAGACATTTGAGCAATGGTGTACGAAGCAGCCTGGATAACAGCACCCAGGGTGAAAAGAACCGAGGCAAACCAGATTGCAGGCTTTCGGCCATACTTGTCGGCCGTGATACCCGCGATGATGGCGCCAATAAAGGCACCACCAGCGCACAAAGCCGTGATCAGCTCCTTCTCGCTATTGGTGATTTCACGACCATCAAGATCATCTCCAAGCACAACAAGGACTCCTGATATCACACCAGTGTCATACCCGAAGAGCATTCCACCGATAGCTGTTGCCACGACGCAGAGGTTGAGGAACAAACCGGGTTTTGACTCCTCGATCTCATTGAGGCCCTTGAGGTTGACATCGTGATCCTCGACATGGTGGGACTCGGCGTTGACAGCGATTTCGTCCTTTTTGGAACTCATATTGAGAATATGTTGCAAATAAAATAAAAGAGTAAAGGACTCAACCATGTTGAGTGTTGCCCGCTTGCGAGGGGATTTAGTTAATGCAGGACGTTGGCACTTATTTATACTTTTCTGCCACCAAGGAACGGAGTTTACAGTGAAAAAAAAATGACTCGGGCACCACCACCAGCCAACGCAAATCAGGACAGTCCAGTGTCATTGACATCTCACACACGCAATAACGCACCGGCCATAGGGTAATTCACGTAGCAACCGGCTGTTTATGGCGCCCAATCAGGTCGATGGCGAATTGCTCACGTCTCATGGCGGCCCACATCACGATCCTGGGGTAGTCAAGGTTGGGGAAGCCAGGGAGCAACCCCGCGACAGACGCAATATGGGGTTGCCCCAAGGCTAGGCCTCGTCCCCGTGGGGTTTGGACAAAACCCTCGGCGCCCGGACAGTCGCTAGGAAAGGGTTGCTGCATGCGGACGCGGCTTTCTTGTATAAGGAGTCTGGCCCGGCCGCAGGGCAGGTCTGTCCGGAGCGCACGGCGCTGAGTGGGGCCGTGGGGACGGTGAGCCTGCACCCCGCCCCCGCATAGATGCGCGTGAGCAGCGAGAACTAGCATCTTGGAGACGGAGGCAAGGATGGCCGCGTTGGAGAAGGTTGTGCCCGGCGTGGTTGGGGCCGTTGGTCGACCGTTAGACTCAGGGCGTATCGGATGTGCACAGAGTGTCTCCGACGGGAATAAGAACAGGCCCTTTCTGGGCTGGGCCACCCCGCACTATTGCCTGGCCCGTGCTCCCCCCTGTGGTAGCCCGCTATAAGCCCAGCCGAGGGGGAAAGTCTTTCCGGTTCCAGGGCATGTCCCCCCGTGGGCCAGTCCCCAGCAGCATGACCGACACCTACTCTGTTGGACAATTACGGTGAAAAACTCCATGAAACTTGGGGCAAAGACCAGAGACCGTTGAGAGATGGGGGAACTCAATGCCTCAGGCGGCTTGAAAGCTGATTGATTGCGAGGCCGAGGGCAGACGTCCGAGAAACCATAAAGGAAGCGTCCTCGCGCTGCTGCTCTGGTCTTGTTCATCCTGATCCTCATCCACCACACAGCCAACTACACACCAGCTCTTACAACCACTCTCACCACCCACCCCTGCAGCAATGGCCCCCAAGAAGCTCCAGATTGCCGCCGCTGGCCTCGGCCGCATGGGCAAACGCCATGCCATCAACTTCCTCAACCGCACCCCCCGAGCTGAGCTCAAGGCCGCCTTCACCCCTGACCCTGCCGAGATGGCATGGGCCAAGGTCAACCTTGAGCCCTACGGCGTCACCCTCTATGACGACTACGAGAAGATGATTGAGCAGCCCGGTCTCGATGCCGTCGTCATCGGTACCGCCACATCCGTCCACGCCTCCGAGGCCATCCAGGCCATGCAGAAGAACCTGCACGTCCTTGTCGAGAAGCCTCTCTCGACTGATATTGAAATCGTGGGTTTCCCCCATGTGGAATCATGCCATCGCAATTTCACGCAATGCCTGCCCCGAAAACCATGCATTTGCTAACACAACATTCGACAGTGCCGCCAAGTCCTCAACGAGGCCAAGAAGCACCCTCACCTCAAGGTCATGTGCGGCTTCTCCCGACGATTTGACGACTCGTACCGGGATGCCCACACCAAGATGCAGCAGGGCGCCATCGGCCGCCCTTCCATCATCCGCAGCCAGACGTGCGACAAGCACGACCCGTCGGGCTTCTTCGTCGCCTACGCCGCCTGGTCCGGCGGCGTCTTCGTCGACATGGCCGTGCACGACATTGACCTGACGCTGTGGTTCTTCGGCGACGACGTGGTGCCCAAGAGCGTGTCAGCCCACGGCATCCGTGCCGTGCAGCCCGACCTGGCGCAGCACAACGACTTCGACAACGCCGTCGGCATCGTCGAGTTCTGGGGAGGCAAGATCGCCTACTACTACTGCTCGCGCATGATGGCCCACGGCCAGGAGGACACGACCGAGATCATCGGCACCGAGGGCAAGCTTACGGTCAACGGCAACCCGCAGTCCAACCTCGTCAACTACTACCACGCCGGCGGCATCACCCGCGAGGTCCCCGCCCACTACTACGGCCGCTTCGAGATGGCTTTCGTCCAGGAGGCCAACGAGTTCGCAGAGGCCTGCCTCGACAACAAGCCCTTGCCCCTCCGCCTCAACAACGCCGTCCGCGCCGTCGAGATCGGCTCCGCCCTCCAGGAGGCCCTAGTCAGCGGAAAGCAGATCCGCTTCGACGAGATTGGCCGCCGCATCGAGCCCACCAAGCTGTAATTATGTGAAACACACACGACTTATTAGAACGAGGATGTCATAGACATGGGCATGGAAATGCCGGGTTACAAGGTAGTTTTCAGAGTTGCAAAAAGATTTGTTTCGAATGACTTCAAGAATCGATTATGTTAATTATTTTACTTTTTTTCACTCTCGCCTTTGCTGTGTGTTTGTTAGCCCGAATCCTGCGCCCATTGCTCTCTGAGTGAAACCCGAAGCAACGTCGTGTTCCAACCCGTTTTTTCTTGTACAAAATCGAGAAAATCCGCAACCATTTCCTGATCGTCTCGGTCGCCAAATACAGCGCCCCCTGGAGAGATTAGAATGAGAACGCGCAAGTTCTTCTTTGGAGGAAAACACTTACAAACTGATAACGAATGTCGTGCTGTGAAAAGCGTATTCTCCCCTCTTGCGTTCGACCGAGCCAAGGCAATGATTTGATAGAGATGTTGCCGGATATAATTCTGAACCCTGTTAATACTTCCCAAAACATCACTTTTGAAGGGCCATCATGCCTCCATCTTCTTGCCAATTCGGATGTTCTCGTATACAGAGGCCGCCATCATAGGGGTGGACATGGCAAGGATAATTTTGGCTATGTGGTAGTACTGCAGCCCAACGGCTTGATTTGGGGTCAGCTATGTAATAGTTGGAGTAATGAAAACTGAGGGGAAAAGTACCATGGAATGGAGAAAGGACCCATATTTCGGGGAGTAGCCTCCCCTCGGATCGGTTCCTCTGGGTCTCATGGATAGGGTTAAATGCTGCCGGCTTGGACTCGTACCAGGCGTCCACTTCCCGGTCGATTGCCTCCAGGCTCTGCACCGAGCATGTATCATGCACGGAAAAGGCGCATCCCAATACTTTTCCAAGCAAAAATACCATCCTACTTGCATACGAAGCGTCGTCCCGCCTTCTGAACACGTTGGACTGCAGAAACGTGTCCAGGTCCATTATGAGCGGCCGCTGCCTGACGAGCGAGATATATATGTCCTCGCGGAGACAAAGCCACGCAGCAGCTTCCCCTAGTCCCCCATTAAAGTCAAACACGGACATGGAGTTGACAATCCGTGATGTTCCCGTGAGGTGGAGCTCCTTGTCATCGGCTGGGCACCAATTAGCAGTGTGGCCGCACTATCATGGCCAGCATTCCTTACCATCCATTTCTTCGTACTGCCGCAAGATGGCAATCGCTGCCAGAACCTCTTCCTCAACCTGCCCGTCCTGCCCCGAAACAGCCTCGATCAAGAGCTGCAGACACTTGTCATAGTATTCCAATGACTCTGTGCTCGTGTCTGGTTTGCTCCGGTTCAGGTGTCGAGACGAAAACGCACATACAGCATATCGCAAGACAGGAAAGCGAAGAGCTCGCCGTGGAACTTCAATCTCAAAATGGCGCTTCAAATCGGTAACATCGGCCTACCAACGCCTTAGTTCATTCTCACCACGGTATGCAGGTTTTTGCTTACCCAGAGCGCCATGTTGTCAACAAAATTTCTCATTAGTATAGCTTCTTGGTGAGTAAACGGGATTACAGGGGGTGAGGAGGATGGAGAAAGCCCTTGCGGGGTAGATTGTGTCATTGACGAGCCTTGAGAGGCTGGTCGAGCTCCGAGGACCAAAGGGCTGCCCCTTTCGGACCCTTGAGTTGCGGAGTGGATGGAGCCGTTTTGTGGAGTTGGCAACCGTGCCGGTGGTGAGTTGGGGATTTCTGGGCGCCTGGCTGTGTTAGGCTCGTTAGAGATACAGAATGCTCGGCATAGATCTTACCGAAACTGTATCGTGGCGGCACGGGGTCTATTCTCCACGTTAAAATTATTCCTTAAATACCCAAAGAGATCTGTATATATGGCAGCTCAGAAGAATAACTTACTCAACCAACTCACCTGTGAGTCCCGCATACATTTGGGACAGGTGAGCTGTCTCGTCAAAATATTCGACTGAGATGAGCATCAGAAACTGCTAATTCGTCTCCGTGGCATGAACTATAGGTTCTTACGTTCGTTTTCAGGTTCTACCCATGTTTGGTTCTTTGAAAACGCATATTCATCATCCGCGCCGTCCAGGCCATTACGAAAGCGTACGTGGAGAGAGCGGACACATTCAATGCCTGCTTTCAAACATGCCAGACATGATGGCTCGTTTTTATCGCCTTTATTTAGGGTTAACGAGAATCCAATGTCCATTTTTCGGGTGGAATGTAGATACATACACCGAACATGGCGAACTATTGTGCTAGTTAGCCAAAATAGTCCTTGTTGGGGTTCCATGTGAGAAGATACCTCGACAAGCATTACTATTGCGCAATTGCAGTCAGCATCACAGTTCCAAACGCAGAGCAGTAACACTCACCATCCTATCGCAACGCGGCCAGCCCTCTTTGGCCCTTCTCGACCGCTCATCGTTGCTTGGGTGTGAGATGAGGGCCACCGCGAATGAGGGCGAGTGGGAGGCAGGAGTCCAACACTGCATGCACCTTGATCCGTGCAGCCCGCGCTAGAAGTGTCACGTGCTAGTCGAAATCTCCTACTACACCAATACCCCACTAGAGCGGGGGAATGGGGTAATCCCCCTTTCCAACGGACCCTTCGATTGATGGGCTCTTAGCTCCAACACTAACGGTTTGGCTGGAAAAGACGGCTTCGAACGGACAGTGCCTTTGGGATTGGTCAATGCGGGGTGGCTGGCGCATGTGACTTTGAAAACAAGCCTAACCAAGATTGACGATTCAATTCACCAAAAGCTGTGTGAGCACAAGAGTGAAGCAATGCCAAAGTTTAATGCCGGCGCCCAACTATCGCGTGACATTTAATTACAGTTCTATATGCCCCAACTATTCTCTGTGGAGCGATGTGTTCTCGCTCTCCTTGGGGGTGGGCACCAGCAGCCAGCTGATGGAAGTCGCCGCCAAAAGGGCACACAGCATGGGCTGCAGCACCTTGACACCCGAATGAGACGCCACCAGACCGGTAATGATGGGGAAGAAGCAGCCTCCCATCTGAGCCCCCACAAACACAAACGCCAAGGCCGTGGAGTGAATTCGAGGAGAGAATAACTTTGACCCGACCGAAATCCCCTTCCCAGCCGTTAGTAGCACGAAGAAGAGGGGCCAATTAAAACTCACAGTTGCAAAATAAGGCCCCATGAGGAATCCCAAAAGACTAATTGAAACGGAAGCGGCAATAATGTTTGGCACCCTACGAATTGTTAGCAGCCGATTCCCCGCACGGCTGGAGAAAAAACTATACTCACAGCCAGAATAAAAGCTGCAGGCCAATGCTCAAGATGCTGAAAATGAAAATCATCCTGCGAACACCAAAGCGATGCGTAACTTCTCCGAGGAACAGGCGGCCGAGCAAAGAGCCGCCGTTAAAGCCAGCCGACACATAACCCATTTTGGAGATGTCTCCATTGCGAACAACGACGAGGTATTCCACGACCCACCCGCTTGCTGTGAGAGTAGCACCCAAGAAGCAGAAAAAGAATAGCGACAGAAGCCAGACGCTGCGTGTCTTAAGCGTGTCCTTGATCAGGCCAAAAGCAGTATCCTTAGCAGGAGTGCCTTCAGGCTGATAGGCCATCTCTGCATCTCCAGTGATTTCCTGGTCACTTCCAGCCTTCTTTCGCTTGATGACCATGGTGTCGCGAAATGCCACGAATACGAGGGCAAGGTTCATGACGCCCAGGCCTAGAGGAAAGCAGTAGAACAGATACCAGCGCGAAACTTCTCCAGCAGAGGAAATAGCCGTCGCAACAAAGGGGCCGCAGAGACATCCCGCCATGTACATGGCGTGAATAAAGGCGAGCCACCTCTGGGAGCCCTTGGTACCAGCCACAAACGTGTTTCCGTGCGTGTCCTGGTATGCCTGGCCCAGGCTAGCCAGCCAAAAGGTGACAGTGAAAAGACCAAACGGGGGCCGCCATGTTCGCAGGGCATGTCCAAGGACCTGGAGAGCAGCCCCCAAAAAAAGCATCGAGCCCAGATCCAAATATTCGCATAGGTGAGTGTTTGTCATTGCACCAATGAGCCATCCCATAAAATTGGCTCCGTAGCTACACCATTGGTCAGAAATTGGGTTTTTTGAACATGCGGGAGCCTCATCACGTACACTGAAGAAACAATGGCCGTGTTGATTCCATAATCACGTAGGACGTGGGGAAGCACGGCACCGAAGCTGCCATCGTTGACGCCGGCGACAAAGAAGGAGAAGCCCGCGCTCGCAATCTTCAGGTACGTTGCTCGGTCATTTTTGGAATCCGAAATGTTCGAATGGGGCCCCGCGGGCTCGTCTCCGCCGCCGTTGACGCTGCCGGTGCGCGTCGGGAGCTCGTATGTCTCCGAGACACGGGGCGGTTCTAGTTGCGTGGTGGTCGCCATGGCTAGCAACAAGAAATCCGAAAACGTATACAATGTTATCACGACAATTTTACGGTCAGGATTTCCAGCTCTTAAGAATAGAAAGATACCATCACGTGGAGAGAAGAAACAATCTGCATTTCTAACCCTTCATCGTCACAATCCTCCGCTCATGGCAGTGACCTGCTCCACCAAGTCGGGCCATCGGTCCGCAGCGGTTAAGATCAGGGTATTCTTCGGGAATAAAAGATGTGGAGATGGGTCGAGATTTCGCTTACTTGATGGGGAACGAGCAGTTCCTGACGGCTCGTAAAGGGGATTTTCCGGCCCGCACTAAGGGAAAACTTGCCTCTCCTGGTGGCCTAACGCGTATTCACGTTCATGATCGACACGTTATCCACTTCCCCGCCAAAATCTCGAGCTACCCTATAGCCCAACAATGCTTTGATGATCTGACAGCAAATACTGAGAGGCTTTGTATTTTTTTATTTTTTTTTTTCTTATGGTAGTGCAATATCTCTCTAAGAAACCATTTTCGGCGCTCTTTTTTTTTCTGGAATTTTTTGAGCGTTGTTTTGGAAGAAACATTTTTGAAAGGTCATCACATGGACTAATCCATCTCTCGGAATGGGATAAGCCTCCACTAGGGTCTCTCACCTCGATCGCCCCCTCCAAAAAAAAAAAAAAAAGGACTGCACATCATTGGATGACCTTATGCACATCGAAGCATTATTATTACTAAGAACTTCATATGATTCTACTATAAAATCCCACAGTTTAATTTGAAGCTTGTTGGTTGAGAACGCACCTTGCCTGGTACCAAGGTGGAGGCTTACCACAGTCAAAAGGATTACGAACATAACAAATCCAGTTTACCATCATTCTTCATAAATAGAATATTTGAAGAATATAAATTCTTCCAAAAAAAAAATCAAAAACTCAAAAATCAATAAAATCACAAAATGAAAAAAAAGGTGTAAACTCTTCCTTGAAATAAAGTGCACTCAAAGACACTGCAGTAGCACTAGGCGACATACCCGCTCGAATCACCCCACAGAAGAAGCTTACTCCACGGGCTCTCTGCATAAGCTTATTTCAGGGCTTAATCGCCTCTAAGCATCGAGACCGTGCCCTACCGGTGCCAAGTCGACGTCTGTCCTTCTCACCTTCCACATGGAGCAACACCAACAAGCCAATCGAAGCGACCCCCCGGGCCATTTCGTGCGGGCGGGGCTTGATGTCGACATCCCCACCGCGTCTCATTGCTGCAAACGCCGCCTGGCCAAGCCTCTGAGCCGTCATCTCGACAATGGTACCCGCGAGAAACGGGAAGGCCAAGAGCCAGTCGCACAAGGGCTGCCTACTAGCAGGCGGCGAAGGATGCCCAGGCGCTCGGCGCTGCACGCTCGGCTGCATTGTCCCGGATGGGCGCGAGCGACTGGCCTGCTGATGCTCGCGCCAGCTGTACACGGCATAGGCAGGCAGCCTGGGGACCTTTTGAGCCGGTGCTATATTGCAAGCGGGCATGTGCTCTGAATCTCACCTCTGGCCACGGTGCACGTCAACCGCGATTTCTATGGCGCGAGGTAAGCTGAGCGAGTTGGCCAAGATATAAAAACGGCCAGGTTTTGGGCCGGATTTTTTTTCACATCATCACACCAACAAACTTTTTGCGCTGTCTCTCGACAACGATGGCGGACTTGGCTAAGGAAACGGCTGTTCCCAAGGTTGGCCCAAAAGCAGGCGGTGGAAGCGAAGATGAGCACCACACCGACAATGAAAGCACCATCGACGCGCAGCAGTATGCCTACTCGGATGACCGCAAGATTGGCATCACGGGTGCAGTGTTTTTAATCTTGAACAAGATGATAGGAACTGGAAGTGAGTTAAAGATATTGCTATCGTGGTTACACAACTGACCTTAATCTCAAGTCTTTTCCACACCGTCGAGCATCTTTGCCGCCACCGGTTCCGTGGGCATCAGTATCATACTCTGGGTCATCGGCGGCTTCCTCACTTTCTTTGGGCTCAGCGTGTTCCTCGAGTTTGGCCTTGCCATCCCGCGCTCCGGTGGCGAAAAGAACTACCTCGAGCGCGTCTATCGGCATCCAAAGTACCTGACCACCTGTGTTTTGGCCGCGCAGATGCTTCTCCTTGGCTTCTCCTCTGGAAACTCCCTCGCATTCGGCCGATACATCCTATTTGCTTCAGGCCGCGAGGTCCCTGACGGCTGGGAGGCTCGTGGAATTGCCATCGCCTGCATCACATTCTCTGTCATTCTCCACAGCACGCTGCCCAAATGGGGAATCCGGCTGTTCAACGTGCTCGGGGTTTTCAAGGTGGTCATCCTACTCGTCATTGTGTTTGCTGGGTTTGCCGCCCTGGCAGGCCACAGGCTGGTGCCGAATCCGCACAACTTTGATCATGCCTTTCGAATCGAGTCTGGAGATGGGTACGGTGGCGGAGGGGCCTATGCATACTCGAATGCTCTCCTCAACATCATCTACAGTTACAAGGGTTGGGAAAACGCAAACTACGTCATAAGCGAGCTGAAGCACCCTCGAAAGACGCTTTCGATTGCGGCCCCTTTGGCCATTGGCGGTGTCACTATTCTCTACATTCTCGCCAACGTTGCTTATTTTGCCGCCATCCCCAAGTCGGACCTTGCCAAGTCTGAAGTTATCGTGGCTGGCCTCTTCTTCCGCAACGTCTTTGGACGAAGCGCTGCCGCTCGCAGCTTGCCGGCCTTTGTTGCCTTGAGCAACCTGGGAAACGTGCTCGCAGTGTCCTTTGCACACGCGCGTTTAAATCAAGAGCTGGCTAAGGAGGGCTTGCTCCCGTTTAGTCGTATTTGGGCATCAAACAGACCATTTAATGCCCCGGCTGCTTCTGTAAGTCTTGTGAAGATTCCGAGATACTTTGACTAACACCGAGTAGCTCTTCCTTCATTGGCTTGTTACCGTGATTGTGTTGGTCGCCCCACCCGCTGGCCCTGCCTATAATTTCATTGTCAATCTGTGCGTAAACCAAGTTTCTGGTCTATGGTTCAGCACTAACGGACTGCTTAGGTACACTTATCCCGGCGCTTGGATCAACGGCTTTGTTACTGCTGGTCTCATCTATCTCCAGTGGACAAAGTCAGAGAACTGGACGTCGCCATGGCACACCTTCCTACCCATTTCCGTCCTCTATCTCCTCTGCAACATCTTCCTTGCCTTCGTGCCCTTCATCCCACCTGAGGGAAGCTGGAACGCCGACGGGTACCCGTATTACGTGTTCCCCGTGGTAGGCGTGGGCGTCTTGCTTTTGGGCGTGGCTTACTGGGTGCTTTGGACAAAGGTTTTCCCCAAGATTGGCGGATACAAGATCGTTGCCGAGCGGCACTTTGACGAGAACGGTACGGAGGTGGTGAGGTATCGCAAGGTGGCCGTGAAGAAGGATTGAGATCTACAATTGTCATGCGACGGAAGGACATGTTGGAGATAATGTTTTAATATGTTGTGGCTTTTCATATTGTTGGTATCGATCGCTATGCGCTATATATAAATAAACTTTGGTTATATCCCTCGGCTCCTCCGGACTCTGCCACCGGATTTTATCAAACTTGTTCACGTCGCTAAATTCGTACACGACACCGGTTCTGGTGTCTTTTAAGCCTTTTCCATGCGCGGAAAATATTCCCTCGTCATTTCGTGGGGGCTTTCCGAGATGGCTGGCGAAAGGGGTGATTGGCGGCGGTAAACTCTGATGTTGGCGTCTTGGTACGTCGGGTCATTTGATCCGCGGCGCTCCTTGTAAAACGCTAACAGGGACACTAAAAGCTCTTTTGGTGTAATTTTGTGGTGTATTTCGTACGACAGATCGCAGTTCCATCGCCGGTGGTTGAGCAGGTAGCGCACGGGGAAGGGCACGTCGGCCTCGTAATCCTTTGTGTATTGCTCGCACAGGATGCCCATCCAGTTGCTGTTGAGGTTTCTTGAAGTCATGGTATCGGTTTATGAGGGGCGGCTGACGTTGTCGCCGGCCGTTTTTATGTAAAAATATGGGGGTGCTTTTGGCGTGCAAGATGCGAGAGCAGCTGTGTGAGTGGCTGCGGCTGGAGGAGGCGGTGGACTTGAGGGAAAGTTGTGTGCGTGTGGTCTGAGTTGAGCGCTTAAGTGAGTGAGGAGATACACGTGCGCACCAGCTTCGAAAGGCGCCAGGCCCGGATTCGGCTTGGACAAGTCAAGGGTGCAACCCTGGGCTAAAAGGAGTGACAGGGGGCGAAGAGGGCCGGGGGGGGGGCAGATGGCCAGCGGGTATATATACAGAGTAGTAGTGTAAGGGGACGGAGGACGGGGCAGCAGATGTTCTTTGGACGCCTTTATAGATGAGCTCTCTTTGAAAACTGCGCTTCTTCATCAACACAGGGTTAAATTGCCTCCGTTTAAGGCTGATAGCGATCAACGCTAGCTAAACTAGTTACCTGCGTGCTGCCGTCCCGGACCAACTCGGTTCCGCAACACTATTGTCCTCTAATGCAGTAGGCGCGCAACGGCTTGCTCCTTGAAACAAATGTCCCCTCCCTAGAACAAATGGCGCTCGATCGTTTCCCCGGGCCCTGGTATACAAGCGTGTTTAGGTGGCCGATGAGATATTATGAAGTTCGATCCAAGCGCGAGGCCTTTGCCATCCGGCTCCACAAACGCTATGGCCCCGTCGTCCGCGTTGCGCCGAGCACGCTCTCCGTCAACGATGCATCTGCACTCCACCAGGTCTTTGCGCCCATCCGCTATCTGTCCAGGCCCGAGCCCCTGCCCTTCTTCCACAGCTACGGCTCCGAAAACCTCGTATCCACAGTGGACGGAGACCTGCATCGCGATCGGCGCAAGGTGCTTCGAGGCTTCTACTCGGCCAGTGCCGTCGACTCGCTTTGCTTTCAAGCGATGATCCGGGGCTCGGTAAATCGCTTCTTGCACTTCGTTTCCGAGAACCCTGACCCGGTCGACATTCGCGCAGTGCTCCGCAGGTTGAGTTATGACATCATGAGCCATGTGGTTTACGGGTCCTCGAGTGTCGTGGACAAGGATTATCTGCACGGCCTGGAAAGTGATATCAGTTGGAGCAGAGAGCAGTCAAACCCGCACGGTACCCTTTTTATGGTTTATTTTCCCCATCTCACGCTTTGGCTTCGTCGAATGAAGCTCGCACCGAGATGTGTTGATGGGTCAACCCCTTCTGAGTTGGCGATTGGCACTGTTGGTCGCCACGCGCTAGAGGCACTAAAAGCGCCCCCAGGAACCGCCAAGCGGAATACTCCGGGCCCGGAGACTCTTATCCATCGCCTCCATCATCATTACGAAAATAACGGCCCATCACCGGAGATTCCATCCGAAGGTTACATTCTCAGCGAATGTTTTGACCATTTCTGGGCTGGTGTTGATACAACCGTGGCCGCCCTCGTGCCGTTGATTGAACACTTATCTGCACCAAATAACAATCACTACCAGACAACTTTGCAGGAAGAAATCAAGCATATTATTCCCAAAAATAGTCAAGCTTTCCTTTCTCATACGGACCTGAAGCAGATGCAGTTTTTGAATGCCGTGATACGGGAGACGCTGCGTTACAATGCGCCGGTTGGGCTCAGCATGGATCGCTTAACGGCCTCAAATGGAGCGCCCGTTTCACTATGCGGGCGACAGGTGCCGCCTGGATGGACAGTTGGAGCTTCACCCTTTGTTGTTGGCCGAAACTCTATTGCTTTCCATGAGCCCGAACGATGGGCCCCAGAACGATGGATGAAGAATGACATGAATGAACCAACTGACGATGCACAGACTCACGACCTGGTTGTGATGAAGAAACACTTTTTTGCTTTCGGAGCGGGTCCTCGTATGTGCATTGGCATTAACTTGGCTTGGGCCATGATGAGGGCGACGATAGCAGGCATTTACCAGGGGCATGGTACAGAAGTCGCAAAGAGTGAGGGTGTTGAAGGGACATCTGTTCCTCCTACGGGGGGCGACCTAAAAATAATCTTCCGTAAGCAGCCCATTGTCTGATCGGTTGCGCGTGTAAAGTAAGAAACTCTCGATTTATCTCTAAATTTCTCTAATTGGGGATATGATGGCTTCATCGGAATGTCATCGGAATGTCATCGGAGACTATAAAAAGACAGCCCACGTGCCGCGACCCACTCCGCCGTGTCCGTGTATTGGTATTCCACATTGCATGGCTATGGCTGTATTGGGACTTTGGCGTGTGAAGGAGGCTTATGGGTCTTCCGCGGAAGGACTAAATTTTGAGATGACGTGACACAGGCGGGTTGGAGCGAAGAAGAAAAGAGGCCTTTGGCTATGTAGTTCTTCAAACGCCATTGCTCCGCAGAGCCCATCAAGCATGGACCAACATGTCCACGGGGCTTGGACGAATGAATGGGCTAGCGCATGGTTGCGGCTTGCTGCATGCAACCCTAACAAGCAAAATCCTGCACTCGTGAGTGGATGTCGCTCCGTGGCAGTGAGTACGTGGTGAGTACGCGGAAAGATCTTTGGTTTGCTGACTGTCCGAGATCTCGTCGAAGCTTGGCCTTGCTGGCCACCCACGCACCTGTGTCTATACGCGTTGGGGGCCTGTTTCAAGATATGCTATCAGCCGTCGTGTGTTCTTGCTTTTAGGTTGCAGATCCAGTTGGGCTTTTTCACGCCATCGGGACAAGCGAGGATGCAGACCCAGACAAGGCAGAGAGAAAGCCTCGCCCAGATTTGGAAGAACGTGCCGACAACCTCAATAAATTTGCCAGCATAGATTCAGCTAGAGGAATGTCGATAGCATGCGCGCGCCAATCGGCCATGTGGAAGCGCTCACCCCACGGCAAGATCATCCACGTCCCGGTCCACTGGAGACAACCACGTCTCATATCAGCCATCGTTAGGTCCCATCTGCCGGGTGGCACTAGGACCTAATCTTACGACGACACATTTTTGGCTTTTATCGAGCATTACAGTGGCGGAGCATGCACTTACAACACCCACGGGAGAGGCATCCTCTCCAAATATATTAAGGTGCGTGCTGACCTTCGATGTCGATTCGTGACATTTGGTTGTTTAGAATCACTCGCTTTACACAAACGCTCATCTTGGAGCCAATCCAAAAACCATGACGCACTCTGGAAACAGCGGGACAGTCCCAGCAGGCTATATCCTTAACCCTTCTCGCACCGTCAGTTTCGCCAGCTCGAAACTCAGCTTCAGCAGCAATCCTTTGCAGAAGCCTGGACAACACGGCGGCCATCGTTTGGGGGAGATATCGGAGGGACATCATCATGCCTCTGTTTCAAGCGATGATGAATCCTCGTTGAAGTTTCAGAAGGTATGTACCACCTCGTCCATTTGCAGTATAAATGAATAGGGAGATACTAATAAATATTGAAATTTGCACAGAGGGAATCCGCGAGCACGACCGAGGTATGTAATCTGAATAACGCAGAAGCATCAACAGCATCTTACGAGTTCGCAGCTATTCTACGATCTGTGGTTTGTGGCCAACCTGAATGTGTTTGCGACTATCCACCCGATCACCGACGACAACAACTTGATCTCCTTTGTTTGCTATTTCCTGTACGTTGGCCTCCCTGACTACACATGCGTCTGGTTTCTCTTGATGACTTGCATGATTGTATCTTGTGTTAATTTCGACTATTTACCAGTTTGCTCTGGATCACCTGGTTTGTCACGACCGTGTACGACGTTCGATTCGGACAAGACGGCATCCTGGAACGCATGGCTGTCGCCGGCCATCTCGGCGTCATGATGGGCTTTGCAGTCGCTGGTGTTTCTTTTGACCAGAGCAAGCTCATCGGACCCATCTTCAGGACCATGGGTAAGCAAAAGCCGGGTGTATAGCCCTCCAAGGGAAAGGTTCTTGGAACTAACACCAACAGGACTGTGTCTCATGGCATCGAGGCTCATCCTTTCTCTGCAATATTCCCTGGTTTTGTTTCACACCCGCGAACACCCCCGGGCCCGCAAGCCTCTCATCTTTGCCATTTCCCTGCACACGCTTGCTGCCATCGTGTATTTGATCAGCTCCGTGGTATCTTCCAACAAGCCCAACAAGCATCTATCCGGAATTTGGTATGCTGTCGGAGCGGTAGAACTAATTGCCTTTCTCCTTCACGCCACGCTCTCCGAGACGCTGAGTCTCAAGGGCACGCATTTCAACGAGCGACTGAACCTATTGACGCTCGTCATTCTCGGAGAAGGTATGCACTGGATGAAATTTTGCAGCAGTAGTATATTCGAGGCTAACATTCTCGCCAAATAGGAATCATTATTCTTTCAAAGAATCTCAGTACAATTGTTACTTATACTTGGGCCAAAGACGCGTCGTACAGGTGGTGTAAGTGACTATAATCCCAGATAATGAAATAACTTTACTAATGGCTATCGGAAGCTTCCGAGCTGTGTGGGCTGATCACCTGCGCAGGAGCAATGATGTATATCGCCTTTCAGCTCTACTTCGATTGGATGGATCACCACATCACCGTCAGCACTCTGAAGCAAGCAGCCTGGTCGATGATGCACCTGCCTCTGCATATTTGTCTAGTTCTCATGGCCGAAGGCAGCGGCCAGTTTGTCTTGTGGTGGCACGCCATAGAATCATTCAACCGGGGTATAGACCAGCTCAACGCCGCTCTGGAGGGTCCTATCGCGGCGGCAGACACCTCTGAAGTAGTCAAGGCCTTCAACAGCACTGCTCAATCGATTCTGCACAACTATGGTTCCTACGTCGGCGAGGATTTGAACGAGAGCTTTACTGAGATTGGTGAACTTCCCTCAAAATTCTGGACAGGCAACGATACTAGCACCCGCGATCACGAAATATGGGCCAACGCGAGTGGGACCATCACCACGACTATTTTCAACGTAATCAACGATGCCTTCAAGCTCTCCGTGGACAAAGCTACAAGCGCAACTTCCGAGTCGTCACAGGAAATGGAGGTGCTGCAGTCGAATCTTCTCGAAGGAACGGCCAACAGACTGCAGCTGGTTTTCATTTACGCCTTCGTCTGCGCCGGCTTGGCTCTGGCCCTGCTGATGGTGATGCGCCTCGTTTCCAAACAGAAGCACTGGTCTGGCTTCAACATGGTCCGCACAGGTGCCGTTTTCACCTCTGGTCTCGCTCTCAGCCTTGTGCCTCTTGTGTCTACCAACACAATTGTTGTGTACAACTACCTTGTCTCGCCGTGGCCCTTGCCCACCATCACAATTATATATGTTGTCATTCTTGTGCTCACGCACCTGCCGCATCCTTCGATTTGTTTTGGCAGGCGCAACAAGAGTGACCCGGAGATGACGTATCTGGCTGTACAAGAGGATACGAAGAGTATAGATCCGAAGGGGTCGCGAGGCATCACGGTGGAGCAAGGCTCTGTTTTTGAAGCAAGGCCTTATGGTCTGGCTGCTTGAGGCGGTTCCATTTCTGGCCGTGAAACAAGGCCAGTTGATATCATTTTTTCTCAATTTCATGACAAGCGGTCGGAGGAGGAATTGATTTTTGCAATACTTTTTCTCTCATTTCTAGGGGAACCAATGAAGGAATTTGATTCACGAGTAACGTATTCATCACGATTTAGCAGCCAATGCTCAATATTGAAGCTCAATATACATACTGGCTTTGCAAACAAAAATTTGTGCTGAGGATGGAAACATTATGGCATTAGATCGGGGTAGTTGAGAACGCCTTTCTCCATAGCCTACCTTCTCTACCCAGCCGTCTTGGGATCAGTGCATCTGACACTTCATTGCAACACTCAGTTTGCACATTGCCCCTTTTCTATTTTGAGATAGTGTAACCTGTAGAATTTTCTCATTGACTGACAAAGAAAGTCGCTAATCGCAAGGGTCAAGAAAGATAGGACGGCTTACAACTTGGCCGACTTGGCGTCACACGCCGAATTAGAGAAGTCACCATGGTAACAGTGAATGCCAACGATTGATTTACCCAAACTTTTACTTCTATTAGAAACCACTGGATTCGCTCACCACATCATTCATTATTTTGGAGTTGGTTCGGCAATGAATAGCACCGCCTGGTCTCCAACCGCAAAGGGATCATCAGCAAAGTGCTCTCACAACATAGGCTTGAAGTTGTCCTTCAGTTCATCCCGTCGCGGATGGTGAAAATACCAGAAGTTGGTTCGCACGGAAGCAGCTATCTTGCAACGCTTCTAGTGTTATTCATGGTCTTGCCAACAAACCTCTCAGCAAACCGATGGTCATCGTTACAGAAAAGCCCCAGCCTCCATTTGTTGGATCATCAATTCAATTGCAATGATTCAGATCATGTCATCAGTCATAATTCTCTCTGAAATTCAGGTGAGCCTTCGACAAGTCGCTGCAGCGCAGCCTGTTCCCTTGGAAGATTCCACTCGCCCAACGTGTCGGTAAAAAGTTCAAGGTGAAAGCTGCTGTCACGGACATTCGCGAGACTCGCCACCAGCTCCCTTTGAATCGTGGTCAGGTCCTGGAAATCCTCAACCTTGTCCGGCTTGACGCCATCAAATGCACAATGCAGGGCCATGCTGGCCACGCCCCAAATTTGCATGATGTTGGCATCGGAAATGCGCCGAATCAGCGCTTTCGCCAACTCCGGGCACTCGCTTCCCTTAATATGTCCGATTTCCAAAGAACACAAGGAAGATAGGTTAGAGGCGGTGGTGGTGTTGGAAAATGGAAATCGGACGCCACTTCGCAGCGCTGCGTGGTACTCGGCGAGATACGTGTCGTCTGCCAGCGTGCGAGCGACCCATGAAAGCTGCTCGGGAGTGTTGGCCCGAAGTTTGACGAGGGCGAGGCTGCTCGCCCATTGAATAAAGTCGTCAACCCCATCTTGGGAGTAGGCTGCCCGCAGGCGACGCACGACTTCGGTTTCGGAGAAGTCTTCTGCAAGGAATTGGATGACGGAAAGAGACATCAACACGGTACCTCGAACGATAATGTCTTGTTCGCGATCTAAAAGGGAAAGCAGGGCTTGAAGAGTCTTGGGCCTTTCTTCGGGGAACCAAGCCAAGGCATAGGCAGCCCAGGCCCGCACAGCAACCGAGTCGTCGGAAAGGCACCGAATGATGGAGTCTAGGCCGTCCTGAACAGCTTGGTAACACAGGTAATCAACGAACGCGTGCCCATTCTCTTCGAGCGGCGTATATCCTTCGATACCCGCTCGACGCTCACCCTGCTCTTCCTCATCTGATACCGCAGCTACCCACTCAACCCATCTCTGCATTTCTTCTGCAGCCCATTTTGGATCCTTGGATTCCGTGACCTGTTTATACCAGCGCGCAAAGCTTCCACCGAGAGGCGCTTTTGGGCAAGGGATACCCAAAGCTAGATCAACTAGCAGGCTCAGTACATCTTCCCGTTGCGGTGTTTCTGGGTCGTCAAGTAGTCGGTATAAGAAAGGCACCGCGACGGAAGAAGCCTGATATCGGGTGCCCTGGCGGCAAATTCTGCTGTAGAGGGCTAAGTAGGCTCTATAACGGTCATATTCCTCTGACGAGCGAATCTTGCGCAGCAGGTCTGGGACATCACTTGCCTCGCCGTATGCATGGGTCAAGGATGACCAGTCGACTGTGTCGATATCGGCAAGAGGGTCGCTTCTTGCCATTATGTAGCCTGGTTATTGTAGATTTCCCGCTGAACGAACAAGAGTAGCTGCCACCTAGATTTGGCAGTTATTTATGCATCTGGACCCCTGGTCGTCAGCAAGTTGTGCTATCGCGAGTGCGGTTTATCTCATTGGGCGCAAGAGGGGTAGCTGCCTGCGCGAGGTGTTAGCGTTGCGGCTGAAGTCGAGCAACCCGGCTCAGCTTTTCGGTGCATTTCAACTGTGGTCATGGCTGTTACACACACAGGCAAAAAAGATCACGAGGCCAAAAAGAAAACATCCTCCGGTACAGGGAATCGAACCCTGGGCTCCGCGGAACTGATCTCTCAGGTTATGAGAGCGCGAAATGTTAGCCACTACACCATACCGGATGTTGTTGAATCGGTGGGTTCTTAGTTGCGTAGATGGGGGGCTAGCTCTCAGTGGTGTGGATATCACCAATCTGATAAATTGCCAATGGCCAAGTACACTCATCTTTTGCTCTCATTCGCATCACATGTAGCTACCCCAAGAAGGCTATCCGGTTTATTAAGCAACTAAAGCATAAATTAGAGCCTCGGCGTCAGTAAAACCGCAAGCTGGAATAGGAAAAGCTCAAATCAACCCCCCAACAACATCCTGCTTTCCACTGATCGATCAATTCTCTTCTCGGATTAGTTCTAAAAGTAAAATCTAGAAAAATATGCCGACCATGCATGCCGGATCCTTCTTTCCAACAACAGCCTCTCTGTGGTGAAGCTGCAAAGGGAAAGGTAAACGCCACGTACAAACTTTCCCCGAGCCACGCTACTCTATCTCGTGTTGGCTAATCCACTAGCAGCGACATAAAGTTCTATACGGCCGGACACAACTAAGCTTTTTTTCTCTTTATATCACTGTGTATACAGTCCATAGTCATATGAGCTCAATTCTGTTAAGTCTAAGAGGAATGGCATCATCCATGTTTGGAACATGCGACACCTGTCTCACGACATAGTGTTTCAAAAAGAACTAGATACACGTGCTTTTTTTGCCCGATATTTGGCCATGTAGCTGTCTCACACCTGTCCGGAGCCCGAATTAAGCCTTGTCTAGATCAATGATGATTTTATAAACATGGCCGCATTCGTCAACGCTCACGGCGAAATACACCTTAGCGGGCCGTCGATTCTTTTTCGGCGATGCCACAAAAGCATATTTTGGCCCCAATCTGGCCCAATCTCGATCATGTCTCGGTTATAAAATGGCAATGGTTCTTTCCTCTCATCCTCAACGCTTGGCATCATCTCCAGCATCAAAGGGAAGTGGATCACCTCGCAGCACTGCATCATATAACCCGGCAACTACTCCGGGCTCTTTGATACAGATTTTACCTCTTTTCGCAGCTTCTTCTCATAATCTCCTTCCACTCCACCAACTTCCCCCCTTTGTCTCTACCTCACCTCGAAATCATGAAGCTGTCCATCGCCGCCGTCGTGGTCTTCGCCGCTACCCACGGTCTCGCTGTGCCCCATGCCCGAGGCTACATGGCTCGCGTCAGCGATATCCCCCAGACCCAGAGGAAGCATTTTTCGGATGTCTGGTCAAAGGAGCCAACGTACAAGTCGGACATTAACGATTTCGAATTCGCCGTCAACCAGGTGGAGCACGACTCGCACGCTCACGAGTACCACGACGACACAATGGACCGCACCAGCCTCAGGAGAATGGACATTGGATCGCTCTTCGGAGACATGACTGCGGTAATCGAAAATCTTTTGACCCTGAACATGCCGGGCGTTGTGGCTAACATGAACGCAGCTCTGGGGCTTCTAGGAATTGGAACGAAGGAAAATGATCTAATACGAAAATCGGCACATATCGCCTATTAATGTCTATGCAGTATTGCTTGCATGGTCGCACTCGGGTTTTCAGCAAAAAGTTTGAAGAGTCCGACAAGTTCGACCCGAGATTGTGCGGGCCACTCGCTGGCGGGTGATTTACGTCTGTTAAAAGCTGGCTTTATAATAACGTCCTGTCCTTGATGTAGTCTTTTGGCTACTTTTTTATTTCATTTGTCATGAAAAAAAGAGAGGGAGAAAATCGGAGAAGCAAAAAAAAAAAAAAAAAAAAAAAATTTTACTATAAATAGGCCGCCAACCCGTCAAGTATAAGTTAATTGGATCACATTTATTATCCAACAATTTGATACATTTTCACTGTGGATGTACGCTACGACAGTTCAGAGCTGATAAACACCTGGCAGCTCACACAGTGAGCGGGGATGAAATGACCCGCAGTCGGGAAAACGGCGCAAAGATAGTTCCGCTTATCTGTCCCCGCGCAGTTTTCCCGCTCAGCTAAGCTGTAGGGCTGCCGACGGTGCCAGCGCCGGGACTTGTGCAAACTCACAGGGTTTACCTGTGAACAATTGAGGCCCAGTGACGGCCCGTTACTTGGTGGCGCCAGCACCACCTTGGGCCTGTCAGCGCTAAAAGAGAGCCAAGCTTTTTGCTTCGGGAAACGTAATGGGGGTGGAGAAGCAGACGAAAGCTCTGTAGCAGCCGTGGTTAATGTTCATCCTGGTATATAACATTCGTACATGGGAAACGCGTCGGGAGCTTCTTTTTTTTCTTCACAGCAATATCTGATCAGCTAAGGGCCCTTGCAGAGATGCGCGGTTGTGTGCTAATGATGTTGCATCAGGGCCCCTGGCTTGCGAAGAGGATGTCCGCTTAAGGCACCCCTGCCAAGGTCTGGGCCGAAATTTGACGACAGGTCCAATGAACGCTTTGGCAGTTGGAGGGGGAGAGCACACACCATACATCACACGGTACCTTTACAGATTAGAGTAGTGCGTGCTGTCGAGCACGCAGATGGACGGTGTAGCTTAGACGGTGTAGCAGCTGGTTCGGTGGGTGAGTGGGTTGATCCGTCTCCTCCGGCCAGTCACCAAGGCCAGAACCGCGTCTCCCCAGTGCGTCATCTAGGGCGTGCAGATCGTTCTCAGGGATAGGCTTGAGATTCCCTCGCCTTACCAGGACAGCCTGTGGGGGGATGTCGCGGCCTGGACCTATTAGCTGAAACTGAGGGAGCTCGGCACAAGCCACATGCGTCTTCGTCATCAACCAATGTGAGGTGACATGGGTGCCCGGCCCGGGGCAAGAGAACTCCTTCGCATTTCTGTCGCAACGTCGATTCTGTCGGAACCATCTTCTCTCAAACAATAAACCCGAGAATCCGTACATTCATTCAGTATTTTTATTTTTTAAAGACCGCCTGCGCCTCCTCTAGCTCATCCGGCAAATACCCCTCCAACCCACAAGAACTCAATGGCTTCTCCCTCCCCAGCGACCACATCGGCCGAGGCCTCATCAGCCGCCGTCTCGCCACCGTCGTACAGTTCAACGCCAGTGCAGCCCGCAGCGAAACCCGATTCCAAATCAGACGACAAGATTGCCCACAAGGAGTCCATCCCCGAGGAAGGCATCGAGCCCGTCAAGTCGGTCCCAGCTGTCCCATTGAACGAGCGTCAAACACACACGTCATCTAATACGGCCCCAAACAGGCAACTCAACGACGCTGACCTCCCCGAGGTCGTTCCCGAAGGCTACATCTCGCCCGAGAAGAAGGACAAGGCGCAGCAAGGCGCGGAGCAGGAGAAATCGGCCATGCGCAGCGCCGACGAGACGCAGAACGTGCCCATGGAGTACTCGCAGACGCCGCCCCCGGCTTTCCAACAGCACACGGCCAGCTACCACAGCGGGCAGCGAATGTCGATGCCGCTCGGTAACATGTTCCCTTCCTCGACGAGCGTCAACGCAAACGAGATGGCGACAGTCACGCCGCTGCATCTGCTCGGCGACCAGAGCGACTCGGTCGATTGCCCATTTTGCCTGCGACGATGCGAGACCCGCGTCGACAAAGGTGCGTCATGGTTGACACAGTAAGAGAAAACACCCGCCAACCAGACTGAACAAGCGCTAACCCGCCACCCCAGCTCCATCGCCGCAGGCCTCTTCTTTGCCACCTTTTGCGGCGTCCTCGCGCCCTACATGCTGCACTGGGCACCCAACGTCAGCCACTGGTGCCAGAACTGCGACCGCAAGGTCGCCTACCGCGACTACGGCACCAAGGAGATGGTGCCGCTCGGGACGCCCGAGCACCTCAGGGCCGTTTCGAAGTTCCCAGCCGCCGAACCACCCACCGTGGTCGTGACCCAGGAGCAGCAAGTCTAAAAATCGAGAAACGAAAATACATCACGGGGAGTTTTGGGGGACGGCAAATTAACAAATGGATAGCGCGCGCGCACACACACACGCACACACAACTGTAGTATTAACGGCAATGACGTCTTTTTTTTTTTTTTTTTTTTTTTTTGGTTCTCTTTTTTTCCTGGAGTTGTACATGATGCGCAATTGCGACGGCGTGTTTGGATTTCTTTTTTAATTATACCAACGAACCAGGAGAGAAAGCGATGAGACAGTAAATGAAACAAGCTAGCGCGCACACAAATACTTTGAGCCTCGACCTCTTTATATATATATACATATATATATAGAATCGAACAACCATTTGTTGAAACAAAACTCCATTTCATTGTTTATCCAACTGAATGTGAAGCAGAGCGAACCCTGCGGTGAGGACCAGCTGACCTGTGTTGTGTGCTTGGACTGTCACCGACCTCAGGTCATGACATGACCCTTGAGACGGGGGCTGTTAAAGTAGAAAGAGGAGAAGGGGGGAAAGTTCACAGATCGGGCCAGGTGGCCCACTGGAAATATTGAGTTGATCGGGACGGAGATCAACCATCGCAATCCCGGACGCCGATTTCATTTGAGTTTTGGGTGTGGAGCCAACTGTTCCATTTTCGTCGTCATCGTGAGGTTGCGTTGCACGAGCCAAAAATAGAGTGTCAGTGTCACTGCTCACAATCGCTTTGCTATTCACCAGTAGGTTTGCAGAGTCATTTTTTTTTTCGCTCAAAGAATAAAGTGTCCGCGGTGCTTTATCCCAACGTGAGAGAGATTATCATTGCCGCAAGTGCATGTCAGCGTGGTACCGAGGTCTGGTGGTCTAGTGGCGGTGTGCCGCCGAGCTGAAAGCTTCAACCCTGGTCAATGGTTCCCAATGTAGCATTGAGCAGCCACCCTACAAGAAACCGGAAAGCTTGGTATTCTCGTATAGCGGGCGAATGATGGCTAGCTTGACACCTGTTGCATGGGGCTAAAGGCCTTTGCATGTTGAGGCAAAATAAAGATAAAATAATACCTAGATAATTATATCCATTTAGAAATTATTTCTTAGGTCGTTATTTTTTTCTAGGATTACTTTTGCTTAGGATATTGTAATTATTTTGGCTAGGCCTAGTACTGTGCAGCTGTCACTGTCAACTACCCTGCATCATCCACATGGCATCTTCAACCTCACACGCTACAAACAATAATTGGGTCCTCGGGGTATCTATTTCTAGCAAGAGGCTTATCAGATATTTGAATCTCCACTATTTACTCCAGCGACATGTTTGTTTGTCCACTGACGCTGCCCACTTCCTTTATGGTGGACATCCTCCGAGGTGCGGGAGAGCCCCACTAAACCGCCCTCAACTGAGGGATTGTGTCTAACCCAAACTCATGTCAAGTACGTGCCATTATTGCATTGGCACCGTATTGCATGGGATCTTCCCGATTGAGCGCCCGCAAAGCCAAGATAACGGCGCTAAGACCGGATCTCATCAGTTTACATTGCACCGACCCTGATTCTTCTGTCAAATCCGAGCCAGTTCTCCAGCACAAACAGACGTGGGCCAGTATGCCCTTAATTCGTTCTCAGTCATATGGCTCGCAATACAAGGAGACAGGATCTCGGCCATAAATGCAGTGGGTATTGTTAAATCGAATGGCTGCGCTCTTCATCGAGCTTCTATTCTGTCCAGTACGGCAAATCCCGTCCCCGCGTCATTCCTGCAAGTCAATTACCTTCCAGATACTTGGTCACCACCAGTGGCGCCCGATTCCTCATTCACCGTGGACGAGTTTGAAACGTCCGTGTTGCCGTCGGAAGCGGCAAGCAGAGGCTCCGTCTCGGCGCTGGGCTTCTGGGGCTTGGCGGCGGGCGTTCTCAATCCGTACGAGGCGACGACCCAGATGCCGAGAATACCCATGGCGGTGCTGACAATAAAAGCGAAAATGCCCTTGGCCGTGAAACTGCGAGCGTGTTAGCTTTGGTCCTGCGCATTATGTGCGTGTGCAATACGTACACAGCTGGCAGAGGTGGGGGAGGTGCGTTTTCGCCGTTGAGGTTGAGGAAGTCGCGGGAGTTGCCGGCAGCGTTGCCCTTGACAGGAATGTTTCCAGACTTGCAGGCCTTCAGGTGGTCCTTGGGGAGCGTGATGGTGGACTGCAGCTCCAAGGGCGCCTCGACAAAGGTGGCGATGAGGCCAGAGGTGACGTGCCACTCAATGTGGCAGTGGAACAGCCAGACACCTGTCGACTTGTTAAAAATGCGCTCAGTAATACAAAAGGGTCTGCTTACCTGGGTTGTCGGCCTTGAATCGGAGAATAACATAGCCCTCGGGCATGACGACAACGGTGTCTCGACGAGCGGGTGTCTTGGCAAACTCAACACCAGATCCGGGGTACACTCCAGCCTCGTCATCGCTGCGGTACAGGATCTGGAAGTCGTGGCCATGAAGGTGGAAGGGGTGGCGGCCAGAGTCGAGGTTGTTGAGAACAATCTGGACAATCTCGCCCTTCTCGAGGACGAAGCTGTTGGTGTAGGATCCGTAGACGCGGGGGTTGGTGGCGAGCTCGCCGCTGGTGAGAGCAGTGTACAGAGTGGGGACCTTGGGGGGCTTGTAGGTGATGTTGTTGAAGAAGGCGTAGTTGACGCCGTCGTTGAGGTTGTCCATGATGACGTTGAGCTCGACAATCTTGCTTGGCTCGGGGAGAATCTCCATCTCGTCGTAGGGCACCAGGTCCACATCGTCAAAGGGCAGGAACTCGTCGACAACAGCGGGCTTGGGGAGATCCTTGGCCTCGTCGTATACCAACCAACCGGTGACGTTCCAGTCGAGGTCATCGGGCATGACGTCAAAGAGGGTCTGCAGAATGTTAGTATTATTCCAGTATTAGATGCATTCATAAACTTACAGTATCCATGCTGGCAACGATGGGGAAGTTGGCCTTATCGGAGCTCTTGGTGGTGAGGAGGAAGCTGCATCGCTGGGCGGCAGAGAGGTAGATCATCTCAGCCTCGGTGGGCTTGGTGTAAACGCCATCAATCTCGACAATGGTGATGTTATGACCCTCGATCCAAAAGTACTGTCCAGCAAAGGCACCGATGTTGATGAGGCGGAAGAGATAGGTCTTGCTGGTCTCAATAGGAACCTTGAGATCCTGGGTCTCATTCATGAGAGCAGACTGAGGCACGGGCTCAGCGCCAGTGGGGTTACCCTTGGCGAGGAACTGAGGAATCAAGACTCGCATTTCATCATGGTACCAATCAGAGAGCGTCATGACAAGCTCCTCGTCATATTTGCCAGCAAAGGGAGACTCGGGGTCATGGATGATGAGAGGACCTCGGAGGCCATCGGGGTACTGGCCTTCTGAGTGAGAGTGATACCAGTAAGTACCGGGCTGAGTGATCTGCAGGACAGGTTAGATAAGATGTATAATTCGCGAAAACATGGGGTAAAACTCTGTAAGAGCAAGAGAAACGCACTGTAAAGTTGTATAAGAAAGAGTCGCCCGGAGCGATGGGACACTGCGTGACCTGTGCGGGGCCGTCCATGTGGATGGAGCCGTTCATGAACAGGCCGTGAAAGTGCAGCGAGGTGGTCTGGTTGCCGAGGTCGTTGTGGGCTTTGATGACAATGGTGTCGCCGACGTTGGCCTCAATCCGCGGCAGCGGCCACTGGCCGTTGATGCCAATGGTTGGCCGCTCAAACGCGCCGTCCGGGTTGGCTCTCACCCAGCCAATGCTGAAGTCGTACGAGACGGTGGCGGCCCATGCGGGAGCCGCGAGGGCCAGAGCCGCGAGCCAGCCGGCAGCAGGGCCCATGGTTGTGAGTGAGAAGTTTTATGGGAAGAGCGGGTTGTTGAGCTGGTTTGAGAAAGATTAAGTGAGGAACGCGGACGGGGAGAGTTGCAATATGCATACACACGTACGGAGCTTTCTGCCGCGCGCCTCAGTTGGTACACACACACACACGGTTGAACGGTGACGGAAATTTGCCGCGCTAGCCCAGCCAGCGCCCTTGGTTCAGGTCAGGTCAGGTCGGCGTCGGACAGAGACGGTTCGGCTGAGATTTTTCTGGTGCACAAAAATCTTATCAATCAGATAATGCCCGATTTCGGACCAGGGGGCTCTCTGCAGGTGCAGGGCTTCTCGGCTCAGTCGGGGATTAGTCTATTGCAGCACCTTGTCCGGGCAGCGGCAGCAGCAGCGCGTCGTTGCGTCTCGGCGCAGAAACAGAGAGAGTATGCCGCAGGTCAGAGTCAGGAATGCGTATGCACGTCTCAGCTCTCCTCGATCTCGCGCAGTGTCCTCTCTCTTCTTCTCACTGGGAGAAAAAAATAAGGCCCATGTGAGGGGTTATCTGGTTAGCCCGTTCATTTTTTAGTCACATCCCAGGCAGTGCCCCCCATGCTTCCCCCGTGCTAGACCACACCACGCTGCCCGCCTCACACATTAACTACCCCCACGAGACCACATGGCTCGATGCGAAAGTGGGCTTAGACCCAAGGCGGTTACGGGGCTCGAGGCAAATTTTGACACGCGCGGGATGCTTGGCCTGCTGCGGCGCGTCAGAGCTCCAACGCAATCGGAGCTTTTCGGCACTTGGCCTTTTTTTTATTTCTTTATCATTATCTGATCCTGTGATTAGATGGCCCTGGCTGGCTGGCTCATTTTTGGCTTTGGTTCGGTTCCCGTGTGAGCAAAAACGCACGCACGTAGATTCTGACGTCGTCGGTGTGTGTACTGTAGCTCTCTGGAAACTCCTCACTTGTGACGTCGCCTCACTGGAATAGCTATTCTCACTGTGTCGTCGCCGTTATCGCGACCAATTTCTTTTTCCGCCTTTGCGGTCTTTCATTTTTTTTCTTGTCTTGGCTCATCGCGCACACTCGCACACACGCACAAACCATGGGGGCCGATCTGTTTTCCGTGCCCGTCTTCGTCGTCGTCTTCCGCGAGACGCTCGAGACGGCCATCATCGTCTCGGTGCTGCTCGCTTTTCTGAAGCAGACACTTGACGGCGACCAGCGCGATCCCAACCTGTACCAGAAGCTGCGCAGACAGGTGAGAGAGACACACATTTTCACTCCGGGGCCTCACCTTCGCCCGCTATCGGCCCATCTACTAACACACGGTTCGCAGGTATGGCTCGGTACCGCCACCGGCTTCGCCATCTGCCTCATCGGCTCCGGCATCATCATCGGCATCTTCTACCTGCTCGGCACAGACACCTGGGCCGACAATGAGTACTACTACGAGGCCGTCTTCTCCATCATCTCGTCCATCATCATCACCATCATGGGCGGCGCCCTCTTGCGCGTCGGCAACATGCAGGAGAAGTGGCAGGTCAAGCTGGCCAAGGCCATCGAGGCTCCCGTCCGCGTCATGGGCAACCGCTCCTGGTTCGTCCACTACTTTGAGAAGTACGCCATGTTCGCCTTGCCCTTCATCACCGTGCTGCGCGAAGGTATCGAGGGTATTGTCTTCGTGGCTGGCGTGTCCTTTTCCGCACCCATGACTGCGGTTCCCATTCCCGTCATCTGCGGACTGTTCTTCGGAGCCCTCGTTGGCTGGGGTCTGTACAAGTGAGTGTCCAATGACTTTTTATTGCCGCTGTACTGCGATGAAACTGACTTGTTCTTAGGGGTGGTTCTCATGCAAAGCTGCAGCTGTTCCTGGTGGCTTCCACCTGCCTGCTGTACCTCGTCGCAGCCGGCCTCTTCTCACGCGGCGTCTGGCTCATTGACGCGCAGCAGTGGAACAAGGTCATTGGAGGCGACGCCGCCGAGCTGGGCGATGGACCCGGCTCATACGACATTGACCACAGCGTGTGGCACGTCAACGTAAGTTTCACTCCCGGTCATCGTACATGAAAACGCATATGCAAGAGTTCAAACGCCCTGACACGTGAAATGAACAGTGCTGCAACCCCCAGCTCAACGGCGGAGGCGGCTGGGCCATTCTCAACGCCGTAGTTGGCTGGAACAACTCGGCTACCTACAGCTCCGTCATTGCCTACAACCTGTACTGGGTCATCGTCATCGGCCAGTTCACCGCCATGCGCTTCAAGGAGGACCACGGCCACTGGCCCTTTCTGAAGGCCAAGAAGATTGAGGACGATCAGCAGACCCTCATTGCCGAGGAAGACGAGTAAAAGAAAGATTGGAAAGTATGGGGGTATAAGAAATATATTCATGTTTTTTTTTATCATCTAGACGGCCGACCTGCACCACCCCGCAGGCCAGAGGGCTATGACGATCACCGAGGCAGTGTATAAGAAAAACAGCCCGGGCGTCTTCATTGAACCACGACCAGAGCGAGCGATTGCACAAGAGGCAGAGTCCTCTGGGTTGAATAGAAAATCACGACCGAAAACCAAGAAAAAAAAGCAAGAAATCAGCAAAAGAATAAAGCAACAAACAAACAAGCAAGCAAGCAAGCAAACATGTAGGGAATCGTCGATTCTGAAATGAAAAACCTCACCAACCCCCCAACCCCAGCTGTCTCTTCGTCTGCGTAGCCCAAGTTTCCATACACACCAGTGATGTTTTGTGTCATAATTAAGAGGCCGTCAAGTATGTCCCTTCGTGTCCTGCCTTCCCCCCTCTCTGTTCCTCCAACCCATTGTGCCTCTCATGTTGCCTCCCCACGTGCGACGTTTTTGACAGCGGGCACTTTTTTAAATGCCAGTCCTTCTCCCCAATTCCTTCTTCGTAAGCCACACGCGTTTTGCGGTTCCGTGGCCGCCAATGCAGCGTTGTGGGACAATGCCCTTCTAGCCCAACCAATCTCGTCAAGTCGCAAAGCCTCCTTGCATGAGCTGAGGCTGGAGAAAGGAGCCCTGGCTGCGGGCTCGCGGTTCCCAAAAAGAAGAAAATAAACACACATGCATACATATACGCACACAAGCCTAGCCCTCTCTTGGCTCACTCGTCTCTCGTCTTGGCCTTCTTGCGCGGGCGGCCAGGAACGCGGGCGACTCCGCGCTTCTGCGCCTGGGCCTCGGCCGCACCATTCTTCGCCTCATACTTAATTAGCTCGTCAGGTGCGATTTCCTTGATCTTGGTCTCGTGCTCCCACGAGGACTCGGCGCGACGGTAGCCAACCCACTGGACCTCGTACATGAAGGTGTTCTTTTTCGCGCGAGGGGGTTTTGCGCGCTTGAGGATGCGGAAGACGTGGTAGACCTCGAGGCCGGTGGCGGCGTCGCGGCCGCCGAGACCGTCCCAGTACTTGTAGATAAGCGACGGCACCTGGTGCTGCAGGCTCCATTCCGACTCCCAGGTCTTCTCGCCGTTCACCCACAGTACTTGGATGTCCACGGTCGCATTCTCCTCGTTGATGCGGTGGCCTTCGAACTTGTCAATCTCGACCTCGCCGTTATCAAGATCGGTGGCGGGGCGGCTGGGCCCGGCTTCGGCGGGCTTCTTAGCCTCGGCAGGCTGCTGCTGCTTGTCTTCGACGGGCTTTTCCTTGTCGTCGTCTTTTGGAGTGTGGCGATCTGCCTTCTCTCCCTCGTCTTTCGCGGCAGGTTCGGCGCCGTTGCGCTCCTCCTTCTCGGGCTCGGTGGAGGCCCGCAAGGCTGCGTCATGGCTGCCCTCGACATCAGCCTCGGAATCGCGGGCCGGAGTGAGGGCCTTGCTCCCGGCGCGAGAGCTGGATTCCTTCTTTCCCAGCTTCAAGGGCGAGGTTGGGACATCGTACGGATCTGCTTGTGCGACCCGAGGATTAGCAAACGCTGTGTTGCGCGCAATGATACGATTCGAGCCCTCGAGGAACGAGGGGTTGGCGGGCTAGGCGTACCGGAATGAGGCGCGTGTGGTGGAGGCATGGCGGCGCCGAGTATCGGGCTCATCATGCTGCGTTTTTTTTTCGAGTTGAAACTTGCTTAGCTTGACGGTAAGGACTGACGACGTCCCGCAGGCCGTTAATTGCGTTTGCTCGAGGTTGGTGGTGATAACGAAACGCGCGCCGTTGTCCGCTCAACGCGTTGGTTGCTTAATTGCACCATTTACCACTGCCACAGTTTCTCCGCCACATAAGCTTTCCAGCCACAGCCGCATTCCACTTTGGGAATCTGTCAGCCGTGTGCGGAAATAAAAACAAAAAAAAGTGAACCATCACGGGAGGCAATAGTATGTGTGAGAAAAATATTTGGGCACTGGGGCATCGACATCGATCGTCTTTTTTTTTTTTTGGTTGTTTCGGCCTGACTATATTGACTAGTTTTACGCGAATTGGAGAATGGGGGCCCGATAGCTCTAGTCTATTCAGACCACCACCCAGTGTGCATGAATGCCTCAGAACTATGCAAATGGCGCGACGGTCTTGGTAGTCAATGGCCCCGAGAAGAAACATGAAACGATCCCGTCAAGTGCCTGATTGAGCTAGTCGAGTCTTGTTGCAGCCAAAGTCGTATAGACACGGGACACATCACATGTCACTTGTCGTCGTGATGCTGGGCTCATCTAATTTCGTACACCGAGGACAAATGAAGCCGAGAAAATATTCCTCCTGAACCAACAAGCTCACCTTCCTTTACAAGCCACGTCGCCTCTTTTGCAGCAACCGTGCGGTGAAAATAGGCGAGCGAAATGTGGCCACCAAGGGCTCGCCGCCTTGGCCATCGCACGCCATCGCGGCCATCACTAACAACCGTTAGTCTGGTGCAGACCGCAGCCAATGGCTTTCATGGCGATGACAACCGAAGCTGAACAGGTGAGACGACTGCTTGGAACTTATGTATGCGAGAGGCTCTGTTGGTGCTCAGGCCGGTTGCCACGATGTAATGATCTATTTCCTAATACGTCGTCGTTTGGATGGCATCATCGCCTTGGCGCATCACCTGTGAATCCTAAGGCGTCTTCGACGACTTACACGAGGAGGGGGAGGGGAAAATGTTTGATGAAGAAAAATTTATAGCATAGCACTTGTGACGCGGCAAAAGTAAATTCTGAAGCAAATTTGCCAAAACATGGACTGGGGTAATACATGGCCCGCCTCCAGCTTCTCAAGTGTGAAAACGGAGCTGTGGCTCCTCCTCTCCACGCCAAGGTTATGTCGATCCCGGAGAGGCCGTCCCATGGGAACACAGGCTTGGCGGGATTGCCACCGGTGTGTGCAGGCAGCCACTCGGACCGAGCAACCAATTGCTGCGAGATTTGGGCTTCTCGGCGTAATCACACCATGGATGGAGCTGGCGGCCCAACCATCGGGATCCTTTTGTTGCGTGGTAAGGTCATCCTCACTAATACGCGTGGGAGGTGAGGTGAGGCGCGGGCCGCGAACCTGGAAACTAGATCAATTAGGGTGGAGGAGCCAGCCAGGCGAGGATCAAACAAAGGCGCCGCATCAAGGGGCCCTGAGAACCGTTAATACGGAAGCGGAAGGTCAAGGATCGCAGAGGTGACTAGCACCATTAAACACAATATTATTTGACTTTGGGTTGCGCAAAGCCGCTGCGCGATGCAACAGAGTCCCACGATGAGGGAGCCGCATGTCAGATGAAAGAAAAAAAAAACTATAGTGGCTAGTGGGGCATTCCAAGACTACAGTGGACTGCTAGTGGATCACACCTGTAGCTGCGCACCCGCTGATTGGAACAGCGCCCGATCACACAAGATGGCGTCATCGTCCTGGTCGTCCCAAACAGCATTACCATGACACATTGGTTCATCTCTCAAGCCTCTGCAAGCCGCAGCTTCCCGGTCCATGCAGCCATCGCCAACAATTCTATTCGGCCATTTGTGACGCTGTCGCGAACCGCCCCGGCAATGACACGATGGAGCCGGCCATGGGCCCAGGGCCTAGAGCCGCCCACTAGAGACCTTCTGGCGACTTTCTAGACGCACCGGGGGGCGAACAGGGTGCCACCCTTACGGGAGCCTTTTACGTTTGCTCCGTCCTTGGTTGTCACAAGAGCTCTTCATAAGCTCGTCGAGACCCGGGCCTCAAAGGGGCTGGACATGTTCAGAGTTGTAGCTTCTTGTTCTTTCTTTCTCCCGTCTCTGCCTCTTTTGCAAGGCTAGCTTCCTTTTACTAGTTGACCATGGCTGGTGACAACACCACTGAGGCAGTGGGCTTTGATCCCCACAAGCATGTCGTCGACATCAGCTCCTCCAACGCTGGATCTGATACCGAAAATGGTATGCAGCTTTGTTTACACCACCCCCCCCCCCAAGACACTGACCCAGAGTCAAGAAACAATGCCACTGACACAGACTTCTCTTAAGCAGGCCGCCTCCATGCTGCGAGCGATGCCAAGCGCCAGATCGGCGTGCTCAGCGCTACCATGCTCATCTTCAACCGCATGATTGGAACCGGCATCTTCGCGACCCCCTCGTCCATTCTCTCCCTGACTGGCAGCACCGGTCTGTCTCTGATGATGTGGGTCATCGGAGCCATCATCGCCGCCGCCGGTATGGCCGTCTACCTCGAGTTCGGTACTGCCCTCCCCAAAAACGGTGGTGAGAAGAACTACCTCGAGTACGTCTACCGCAAGCCCAAGTTCCTCGTCACGGGCATGTACGCCGGCTACGTCATTCTCTTGGGCTGGGCTTCTGGCAACTCGGTCGTCTTTGGCGAGTACATCCTCCACGCCGCACAGGTCGACGTCGACCGCTGGAACCAGCGTGGTGTCGGTCTGGCTTGTATCACGGCTGCCTTCCTCATCCACGGCACCGCTCTCAAGTGGGGAATCCGACTCCAGAACTTCCTCGGAATCCTCAAGATCATCATCGTCATCATCATCATCCTCGCGGGTTTCATTGCCCTCGGCGGCCACCTCAAGATCGACGAGAAGCCCGACAACTTTTCCAACGCCTTCGAGGGTACCACCGGAAGCGCCTACGGAGTCGTCACCGCCCTGTACAACGTCATCTGGGCCTTTGTCGGTTACAGCAACGCCAACTACGCCTTGAGCGAAACCAGGAACCCTGTGCGCACCCTCAAGATTGCCGCCCCCACGGCCATCATCGCCGTCTCCATCATGTACATGCTCTCCAACATTGCCTACTTTGCCGCCGTCAGCAAGGAGGAGATTCTCGCTTCCAAGCGTCTCGTCGCCGCGTCTCTTTTCCGAAACGTCTTCGGCAACACTGCTGAGCGTGCCCTGTCCGTCTTCGTCGCTCTGTCCGCCTTTGGCAACGTCCTGAGTGTCATCTTCTCCCAGGGCCGTCTTGTCCAGGAGCTTGGTCGCGAGGGTATTCTGCCGTTCTCTCGATTCTGGGCCAGCAACCGCCCCTTCAATGCTCCCCTGGCCGGTCTATTTGAGCACTGGCTTATTTGCGTCGTCGTCATTCTTGCTCCTCCTCCTGGTGATGCCTACAACTTCATTCTCAAGTAAGTCCCTTCCACTTTCTACTGACTTGCATAATCTAACAAGCCACAGCCTCATCTCCTACCCTCTTGCCATCATTAACGCCTTTGTGGCGGCCGGTCTCGTCCACCTTTACCTCAACCGCGATGCTTGGAACTGGAACCCCCCGATCAAGGCCACCCTCCCCGTTGTCGTCTTCTTCATGTTCAGCAACATTTACCTTGTCATCGCTCCCTTCGTGCCACCTGAGGACGGCCAGAACGTCTACGAGAGCCTGCCTTACTGGATCCACTGCGTTGTCGGCTTTGGTGTTCTGTTCGCCGGTGCCGTCTATTGGCTACTCTGGGCAAAGATTCTTCCTAAGTTGGGTCACTACGAGCTGGCTCGTGAGACCATTGTCGATGAAATTGACGGCTGGGAGACGAACGTCTTTGTTCGCAAGCCTTTGCTGGATAGGGACTAAAGCTGGCCTTTCCTTTGTTTATACCCAATAAAAATTTATAGAAGTAATTCGCTTTTAATTCAAAATGTTCAAACAATCTAGAGTCAGATATAAAAAACCTGGATGGCCCATAGATTGTCGAACACATTCCATTCTACTTGATTGTGTGCACACTGTGGGCCAGTCATCTTTGTTTACCCGATCTAGCGAAGTCGCTATATCATATCAGTGACCTGCATTAGCTTAATTATTCCCAGAACGATCATGGAAAATCCGGGGTAAGATGCCCACCAAGTCGTCGATGGTTGGGACAGGCATTGCTGGCTAGACTTGGCCAGTCATGAGCGTCTACCACCTAGGAAACAAATATTGGAACCCACTCAAGCTCCAACTAGTCAATTGTAATATTATAATTACATAAAACGTACCGTTTCATTCCTATTTCCAGACAACATGTGACGTCATGCGGGTAGCTGAGAGCGGGACTAGAATTGTGCGCCGGAGGAGCCATTGGCCCACGATCCGTCGGCGCTATTTGTGACTCCGACGACATCATAGGACCTCGGTCTCAGTAATAATACCGAGCGCATCCGATTGCAAAACGTCATATGAAAAAGAGAGCTGTTTTTTTTCTTCTTGTTGTTTGGTAATTCGCCAATTGGTTCTCGTTCCTCAATAGACAGTACGCAATGTCGAAGTCCGTGTTAATGACAGTCCGCGCAAGGGCGTGCTTCGCCGCGAAGCCGTCTACATGGTCGTGCAGCTTCACAATTCGAGATGCGCAACGAAGAGCGCGCAACTTTTCGTCAACAAGCGCAGTGCTTTCTGCGATTGCGAAATCCAAAGTATACAGAGATGCCGATGCGGCGGTGGCAGACGTCAAGAGCGGATCGACAATTCTGAGCTCAGGATTTGGTCTCTGCGGCGTTGCAGGTGGGTGTTGCGCCGGCTACGAAGGAATCGCATTAACTCGCCGTGTTAGACACTCTTATCGCTGCGCTTCACCGAAGAGGGCCCGAGTCGCTCAATTCCCTTACCGCCGTATCGAATAATGCTGGTGTGGAAGGAAAAGGTGGATTGGCCGTCTTGACGAGCGCGGGACAGGTCAACCGATTGATTCTGTCATATCTCGGCAACAATAAGGTGTTGGAAAAGAAGTATCTCACGGGAGAACTTGCCATTGAGCTATGCCCCCAGGGAACACTGGCTGAGAGGATTCGCGCAGCTGGTGCTGGCATTCCTGCGTTCTTTACACCTACTGCTGCCCGTAAGCGCATTGGCAAAGCTGTGTAAAGGAAAAGACTAACAAGGTTAGATACTCTGGTGCAAGAAGGCGAAATCCCCGTGCGACTAGATAAATCCGGCGCTGTGATAGAAAAGGGGCGACAGAGGGAGACGCGCGAATTCGACGGACGAACATTCCTGATGGAAACTTCATTGACTGGCGATGTCGCAATTATTCGAGCCTGGAAGGCCGACAAGGAAGGAAACTGTGTTTTCAGGTGATTAACCGTGGCTACGAACTGGGATGCAGAAAACTGACTTTGAACAGATACACAACCAAGGCCTTCGGACCCATCATGGCCAAGGCTGCCAAGCTCACAATTGTCGAGGCCGAGCACATTGTTGAGCTTGGAGAGATTGCTCCCAACGAGGTCGATCTGCCCGGTATCTTTGTCGACCGCATCGTTCCCTCGACCGAAGAGAAGAAGATTGAGATTCTGAAGACACGGGACACGGGAGCTGCCAAGGACGCTAAGCCAGCAAACGAGGCTCAGGAGAAGCGACTTCGCATTGCTCGACGAGCGGCCAAGGAGCTTAAGCAGGGTTACTATGTTAACTTGGGTGTTGGTGAGTATTATTGGATTTTTGAATGTTTGCAAAGACTAATGATTATTCAGGTATCCCTACCCTGGCCGCATCTCTGCTACCAGAAGGCCGAAAGGTTTGGATTCAGTCTGAGAACGGTATTTTGGGTATGGGTCCCTACCCAACTGCCGATGAGGTCGACCCGTGAGTTCCCCCTCCTTTCAACCTTGGTTTCTTCTAACCGTGGTTAGTGATATTGTAAATGCTGGGAAGGAAACCGTCACTCTTGTCCCCGGCGCCTCTTGCTTCGACTCAACTGAGTCTTTTGGAATGATCCGAGGCGGACACGTTGACGTTTCTATTCTCGGAGTGAGTCGATTGTGAAAATTGGCATTTCTTGCTGCTAACTGGTTCAAGGCTCTCCAAGTTAGCTCCATCGGCGACTTGGCCAATTACATGATTCCCGGCAAGGTGTTCAAGGGCATGGGAGGTGCCATGGACCTGGTCGCGAACCCCGACAGCACCAAGATTGTCGTGGCCACCGAGCACGTTGCCAAGGACGGTTCCTCGAAGATTGTGCAGGAATGCAGTTTGCCATTGACGGGAGCTCGTGTGGTCAGCACCATTATTACAGACCTGGTAAGCAATATCATCCAACTCGAAAGTAGCAAACGCTAATCAAATTCCAGTGTGTCTTCCAGGTGAACAGAAAGGAAGGTGGTCTTACACTCACAGAACTGGCACCCGGTGTCACTGTGGAGGAAGTGAGGAGCAAGACCGATGCCAAATTTGCTGTTGAGTTGGACGAGAGCACGTCATATGAGTAAATATCAATGAAAGAGCGAAGACAATAATAGTGATCGATGAAGATCAATATCAGATAAATGAAATTAGCGATACCATAGCATTTCGATCTCGCTCGTGCTCGATGCCAGAGGAGATTGGAGAAAGAAATTTAGAAATTCAAATAAAAAAATTGAAACATTTAACTACTTTGAACATCATGGTTGTGATGTATTTGGGTTCGTAGCTTTGGTTGCCCTTCAAGGTTTCCCCTGTGTAATTGGTACATGCTTCCTTCAAGCACAGATCTGTGATGATACCGTCTTGAGATGGGTCGCTATGAATGCCGCTAATTCTTAAATTCTAAAATACAATACTACAGCTTGGAATCCTTTCCAGCCGGAGCAAAGGTCGAGCCACCCATCACCTGGACAATCTTGTCAATGGTGTTGAGAATCCACTCGCTTCCCTCGTCGCTGGCCAGCCACTTTACCCCCTCTTCGCTCTCGCCGTCCTTGTCGTTCTTGTGTGAACCGTCATCGAGGGCTTTCCTTAATCCAAACACGTGGGAGAGTACCTGTGGTCCAACTCCAGTCTGTGCCCTCAGGCAAGAAATGGCCACGAGTGACGTGTGGACTCTTCCCACGCTTGCTAGGGTGCCGCGATCTGAGTTGGGATCGGACAGGAGACCGGCGTAGTGGTGGCTTAAAATGTAGGCCGGAAGATCCGGGTGTGACTGGGCAAGCTTCTCATACAGCTTATCCTCAAATGGTCGGTACACAGAGTCCCAGAGGCCGCGGCCAGTCGCCATTCTCTCCTCTAAGTTCTCAACAGTAGGCCTTCGTGTTGGAGTAGTGCAGAGCTGTGACGTCACATCCTTGGGAAGTGAAGCATAGAATGCATTGAGACAGTTGATTGATCGAGGGATGCCGTTGAAGCTGATGCACTTGAGACCAACCTCCCTCATGTACTCGGCAGTTTTGACGGCTGCGCCATTCTGCTGCGTTGCAACGCTGTGGAGAACAGGCAGCGAGTCAGGAGAGTTTAGAGTAAAAGTTGTCGCCGTCTGCACGCGACCGTTAGAATTCAATTGGCATGCACGCGTGAGTGTGGGGAGGGAGTTGCATACAGAGATGGCCAGCCACGAATTGGTGCCGAGGTTGCGCTTGGAGGCGTCCTTTGCGATGCCCTGGAACAGGTCGGTGACCTGGGCGGGCGCGGGGAGAGGCCCTGGGCGCGCAAAGGGCGCATTCACAAGTGCCTTGAGAGATGCAGAGAGCTTGGACATGTCGGGCGGCGGTTGTTGCGACATCAGGGCAGCAGACGGGCGCGAGATGCTTTTGATGGAGACAGTCGAAGCCGGAGCCGCGGTCTCGGCATCCAGACTTGGGACCGAGTTGCGCCCCCACATGTCATGGCCCGGTCCAAATCCGGCCCACCGCACGGCTGGTATTTTTGAAGGCCGACAACCAAGGCGATTGTATCATGTCACATGCGGAGGATCCCTATGTATATCAGGAATCTCGGTATTTCTGTTTGTATTTCATAAAAAAAATTACCTTGACATTGCGTCGTGAAATCGCGTAAAAATGGCACCCAACAACAAGCCAAAGGAGCCGTTTTGGCTGGGGTATGTTTAGCACCCATCATGAACGATGTCATGACTAACAAATCAGGGGCGCTGCGGCCTGTATGGCAGTATGCTTCAGTGAGTTATTCTTTGGATTGATTTGGGATTCATATTCTAAATTGTGCAGCTCATCCGCTGGATCAAACCAAATAGTATGTACAGCTCTACGACACACCAGATTAGACTACTAAGACATCGTCTCAGTCGCATGCAAGTGCTTAAATCGAAAACCTCCATGCTGAGTGTCATGTACAAGTTTGCTTCACGAGATGGTATGAATTATTCACGCAATGAAATATGAACCCCGCTGATTCAAAAAGGAATACCATCGCTTTGGAACGGACTATCGGCATCAATATTGCGCCAAGGAACCTACTCGACGGCTCGTTTCGGAATCCATAGTTTTCTATCACAAAAGGTCCTAAGCTACACCGGCGAAGGCAAATTATCCGTGTCGTTGAACATTGCCTGCGCAGGTCTTGCTGGTGGAATTGCTGGCCTAGTCGGCAATCCTGCAGAGGTGGTGCTCGTTCGCATGTGTGCCGACGGCGCCAAATCACAAGCGCAAAGATTTGGATACTCCAATGCCCTCGAGGCGCTATTTAGGATATATAGCGAGGAAGGCATCAGCGCATTCACCAAGGGAATCGCACCCAACATCGCCAGAAGCGTATTAATGAGTATGTGGATTCTCTCAATGTAGAACACTGCTAACATTGCACAGATGTCTCGCAAATTGCCACGTAAGTCAATTAATCTCAGTATGGCCACCTGGCCTAATAATACCCTGCCAGATACTCCTCCGCCAAACAATATCTCATGGGCTCTCTGGGCCTAGGAGATGATATCAAAACACATGCCGCGGCGTCGTTGGCGGCCGGAACCATGGCAACAACACTATGCGCTCCTGCCGATGTTCTCAAGAGCCGATTACAATCCAGTGCAGGGAAAGAGGTGCGTGTCATGAAGTTGTCTAAAATTGCCACTGACATCCTCAGGGTCTTGTCACTGTGCTCCGGACAGGGCTAAGAGAGGAAGGACCACGTTTTCTCATGCGAGGCTGGACACCTGCATGGTTACGACTGACGTAAGTATCCTTGTATGGATGCATTCCGAAGCTAACATAAATAGACCCCATACTGTCTTGACCTTCGTTTTCATGGAAAAACTCAGACAACTAACCAGCATCGGTCTGCCATGGCTGAACGCAGAGACCGTCCAGTCGACCCAGAAAGAGCTAGAATAGAGGGCATTCTGATTTTTTGATATTAACCGTGTACCTATCACCGCAGCTATATACCAACTTCTGGCCAGGACAACCAGTCGAAATTAGTCATGTCGTCCCAAGATAACCCCCCAAATGACGGTTCAAAGTTATTCCCCGGCTGGTTCAAGACCTGTGCGATTTGATCATCCGACATTGTAGAAAACTGCAATGTTTCCGGCCAGAGATGCTGCTGGTCTAAAAAGCTGCTCTGGGTTAATGGCGTGGTCGTGGCAATGGGCGCAGACGGAGAAACAGTCGACCGCGCCGCCATCGTGGTTCCAATTGTGCCCTCGGTAGCAGCTCGCTTTACTATTAGTTTCAGGTACTTGCCATGTAAAACAGAAAGTCCGTTTCGATGCTTGGTCACGTTGCCGATTCTCTCGAGAACCGTGGCCGTTTCGTTGATGAGATTCCGAACGCTGGGCGCGAGAGCCGAGCCACCCGTGGCATAAGCGCTCAGCGTCAGTGCAAAGCAGGCGGCAAACGATATCATGATTACGGTGTTGTTGGGCATGGATTGCAGCTGCGATTCGCCCTGTATAGCAACGCGCAACACGTTGAGTGCTGATGATAGGCCAGCCGTGTGAAATGATCGCCGCACCTCGAGTGGAGCTGTGGGATGGTTTATTACGCCGCCGTATATGGAAAGGCGAGTATGGGTAACTAGAATCTCCACATATGGAGGAAGCCGACGATCTGCCTAGTCAGCCAAAGGTAAAAGAGCGATGGAGACGTGAAACACTTACTTGGTCCTGTTCCTATCGACGGTCCCCATTCCGTATGCCACTGGTCAAAGAACCGCTCTATTGAGCCTTCAATTCTGGAAATTGTGAGTACCTATTGCCACACAGTCAAAATAATTACTTACGACTGTGCAATTAAAGACCCATCGCTCGAGGCAAGTTGCGATCCGTCGCAGAGAGCCCGAACTGTGGCAAAGAGCCCATCCTTACGCGGTTAGCACAAACCCGAATAGCTCGACTCTACATGACTCATACCAGGTCTCTTCTCAAGACGGCCATGGACACAACATGACCATCCAGCGGGTCTGCCACATCCGACCGATGCCAGTTATCGCAGTCCTTTAGCGACCGCGTCAAGGGTACGGAAAATGGGCGCCCTCTCGCTAATGACATGCTACACGGACCGGGTTAGCAACTCTCTCTCGGTGGGTCAAAAAAAAAAGACTCGAGGAGCAAAAAGAGAGAAAAAAGAATCCCCGAAACCTGGTTCGAACAGGTGACCTTCAGGTGGCATTCCATCAATTACAGCCCAACGCTCTTCCAACTGAGCTATTCGGGGATTGTTGTGTGCGGAAGACTTACCCTCGCTCAAGAACGAACAGCGAGATCCAGCATCTCTCCCTGTTGCGGAGCAACAATCGCCCCCGTTCAGACCAGGGATCGAGATCGGGAAACCCATCCATGGCCAGGGCCGCTCGAGGATCGAGGCAGTCGCCGCGGGCGAGGCCAATGCCCGAGGCGGGATCGAGCATCTCCGGCGACACGAGAGACTTGTGCAGGGACAAGTCGGTCGCGATGGTGTTGGCTATTGAGATGTAGAGACATGTCTCATCGTCCGTGCTCTGCTCCCCGGGGAACATCCAGGGAATATTCACCAAGAAGGCAAGGACAATTTCTACCGACCTGTACCGGCGCACCATGATGCTGTGCGCCAGCTTCGTGGCATGGTTAGAGAGCCGCTTGGACAGCGCGGCGGCCGTGGGCATATACAGCGCCGACATGGCCATGATAGACGTAAACAGAAAAGCGGAGCGCGAGCGCGTAAACTCGACGTTGTACAATCTGGGGTCGAGGCCCCATCTTGTGTGGGCAAGCTTTTGATGGAAACTATAATGCAGCGCAATGAGTTATGGGTGTTAAAAAGGACGGCGCAGCGCATATTCGAAGACTTACAAGGTGAAGAGCGATTCCGCCTCCTCGTCGGAGACCAGTCCGAGCGCCACAGGGTCGACATCTTCTCCAATATCGAGATTCACGCGCGCCGGTGCGAAAAAGGCTGAGATCTCGTCCCCGGGATGCTGCTGTGGACTGGCCGACGCGATGAAGGGCTGCTGCGGCGAGCTCCCGTGGCGTGATTCAGGCGACGGCTGGATATATGACGCACGGGCGAGCAATTGCAGCGGGTTCTCCGCATCGTCGATGGCGAGGCTCTCCTCGGTCCTCTGGATAAACTCGGGCATCACCACGGGGTCCTGCTCCTCCTCGTCGTCCTCCTCGGGCGAGTAGCCGTCGTCGTCGGCATCACCCTCGAGCGCCCGGGCATCATGCGCCGACGCCGCTTCATCGGCGCCGGCTCCGCTCAGCAGCTCATGGAGATGGGCCAGCACCCGCTTGTCCTCGGACGTCTGCTGCGACCCGGAGCGCGCCCTTTTGACGGCCTGGTCGATTTGGTAGAGCGCCTTGTCCAGCCCCGTACGCTTGCTTTCAACAGGTCAGCTTCAGGTTCACGGCACAGCGGGGGGGTCGATCGGCCTTGTACTTGCTTTTTAATGCCCTTTTGCCGCCCCGGGTGGTACGCGGGGCGGATGCACTCGCAGTTGAGCTGGATGCATCTCCGGCACTTTTCCTGGTTGGCCTTCCAGTCGCACTTGATTTTGCTGCGACGGCAGACGAGACACGCGGCTTGTCTAGGGCGTGGGGAATCATCCATGGTGAGCGGGGAGGACTCTCGATGTGGCAAGTTAATTTTGTCCAGCACCTACAACCCCAAAAGTTTCCCCGAGGGAAAACGCGAGCGCGGGCTATTTTTCCCTCGCCGCTGCGATGCGATGCGATTCCGTTACGCGATGCCTCTCGGCCTGGCAGAGTTGGCCGATGGTGATGGTGAAGATGAGATGGGATGGCCGGCGCGGCGAAACCCGCGAATTGCCGGTTATCGGGGATGCTGATTGGCGCTATTCCGCTTGTCGCCGCCGGTCTTTATCAGGACGTCAGACATGGTTGGCCAATTCGGCCAAATATTCCCCAATGCAGCTTGCGGCAACTTCCAGCATGATAATCCATCACATTAAATGAGCTGCTTATATAAGTCATTAGTTTCTGTATTGACTCGGGATGAGGTTTTTCCTCAATTGCAAGATCTCTTCTTTACCTCATTGATGCCCCATAAACCAACGAGCCAGCAACAGTTTCAATCTCCCGTTCAACAAAGTTCCACTTTATCAAGACCATCATTGATAAGGACTTTTGACCATTGCACTCACTCAAATTGGTAAAGATTCGAAAATGGATCCCGCAAACCCTACTAGCCTGCCATGCTTAAGAACTGGGCACCGTCTGTCACGAGTCATGGCACGATTTGAGATCAGTTATCAACGCAACAATACCCTAGACCGTCCTGAATTTCTCCGAGTTGCACATTTTGACTTCTTGAAACGTCGCACCGTATCAATCAGGTGCAGAGTCATGGAATCAAAATTTCACGACAGTGAAACCCACTTCATTGGTACGAAAATGATCTGCCCCCAAGTTGCTAGTTGCTGTGGAGTAACGTTGAGTAGAACGCTGAAAGGATCGATAAGATGCCTTGGCGCGAAAGAGCTTAAATGTCTCACCAAACAGAAAACAGTTCGCAAATATCCCCTAGACTTCTTTGAGCGATCGGTTTGATTTTAGCCATGCTTCTCCGTTGTAAAGCCATCAACGGACACCCGACATCCGGCCACACATCTTAGTCAGCGTCACAGAGTCACCACCACACAGCCAGAATGGATAGCCAGTACTTTTTATTTCCCATTTAATTCATCAAACAACTAAAGAGAGACATCACTCGTACTTGCGCCACTGGTGCCTACGGATCTGCCATGACGACCTTGTGCTACCTCCTGCCCGAACAAACTCGCTTCATCTCCATCGCTATATTGCACGTGGTATGTTCGCTTCAGTTCAATCCCTCCATGCGATAGCCTCGTCGGCGACTCCCCCCGCGATGGCAATTCTACCACGGCACGGCTCCGAGTGGTAGGAATTCTTGATCTTCGACTATAATTGTCGCCGTAGGTCTGGTAGTTGCTTGCGTCGTACGACGAGCCGCCCAGGACAGGGAAGAGCCGCACGAGCAGGATGCGCAGCGATGGCATGCTTGCGCAAATGATGCCGACGTTGATCTCAATCGTTGACCAGATTGACACATTTGTTTCATCAAATGTAGGGTTGTGTGACTTGCCTAGAAAAACTAGGTATTTTAGTCGTACCATACTCACGACGGTCACACTGAAGACGGACGGGTTAGCCTCGATACCAACCACCAACACATTGTCAAGCCCACTTACAAGGTGCCCACGAGAAACATGGCGGCAACGCCAATTTTCTTTTTCCAATGTAATCTTAAACTTCTGATTTGCCACATCGGAATGGCTAGCATCCACAAGTCTAGCGCAATGCTGATGGACGCGTTGGCCCAGCCAATGGCGTTCGTGTTGAGACTACTGCTGGTAAGCATGTGCCATTGAGTCTTGCCAAGAGCTGTGACGTACCATGTTCCTTCATGCTCGCCATCCCAGTTGTGCCAAAAGTAGCTTGCAGGGGAGCACTGCAAGGCTGCTAGAACAATAAAGGTAATGCCAAAGGCGGCGTTGAAGATGATGGTCCCCCATAGAAGCTTTTGTGCAGGTCCTACAAAGATGCGCTGGTAGAAGAACAGCAGCGACATTTTGAGCAATGTGACTTGAAGAAAATATAAGATTTCGAGCAACCAAAAGTAAAAAAAGAAATTTGAAACACTGTTGAAAGGGATCGTCCACAGGTCCTTCCCTTCCCCATGTGCGGCGGTGCCACGCACATTCATGACTGACGAGGGGATGCCAACCAGAAATGTAAGGACGATGAAGAGGTCATCGAGACCCAATTTTGCATTGGAAATCCACCATCTTGAACCTAACCGAAGCAAAATAAAAACTCCTGCTACTACTCCAAAGGCAATGGTGATATGAACAAAGAGGTGTGATTCGTCTCGAACGGGGATGCCGCAAATCGTGTTGGTTGTGTTGTGTGTAGCTATCGCCAATTAGCATCCACCGACCCGACGAGGTGCCTTGAGCCGTACTAAGAGCCTCCTTAATGGTGCAGTTATTGGTGGCGCAGAATTGACCAGCGTTTAGCGCATGGTTATCGGGAGCACACAAGCACGTAGCATCGTTTGCATCGCAACTGGAAGCGGTGATGGACTCATTAAGGCACGTCCGCTTATTGAAAGATTAGCTCGTGATCAGGGAAAAAATTGTTGAGATGCATCGGCAAGCATACCACACAATCGGGCAAGCCAATGAGGATCTCTTGTGTTGTGAGTCCCGCACTCGTGCACCACGTACACGGCAGCAGGGCCAACAACACCAAAGCCCACCTCATAGCCAATTTGTGTCATGGAAGATTTGCAAGATCGCCAAAAACAGAAAACCAGGCAATGCTGCAGAGAGCATTGGGGCCTGCCAGTTATATGCAAAACCCATGCCCGCAACCGAGCGAGCAGAGTCGCAGCGCCACAACTTGAACCCTTCCCACCTCCCGCCTCCCACCTCCCGGGGATATCTTCAGTGGCGGGACGCCATCTTTCAGCTTGCGTCCCTCCCCCCTCCCCGAATTTGTCTAGCTTACACCATGATCCCACCATGGCTGCTCCCCACAAGCAAATCGACCCAGTATTTTCACGGGGATAAGGTCCGGCTAGCGGGTGGGCTAATTGGCGGCGGAGGGGCCCATCCTACTCGAGGTGATGCGTCCAGGATGGGTGGCAACCGTGCTTGGGAGGGCTCGACACTGGTCAAACATGGTCCTGGCCCCGGTTGCGCGTTCTCGGGTCAGGCGATGTAAGGAGTTATGCGCGCCGCGCCATCGTGGCCCCGCGCTCAGCTTTTCAGGAAAAGGCCGCGCTCGGCACGCGTGTGGGTTGGCTTTGTCGATCGGAAGCTTCTTTTTGATGGGCCAGCAATCTTCTTTTTGTCTTTTTAACGCTAGGGCGGAAAATTTTCCTCGTCTTTTCGTGGTGACAGCTCGGCTAAGGGCTGCAGGATTGGGCTGAATGATCATTGAAAGATTAACTTCTCTGCAGGATTCGTCAATGGGCCAGGGTTCGTGAAACGCCAGGCTTCTCTTCCGTGTCGTTGCCAATCAGAGCCCTGGACCTTGCATGTCTTTTTTTGCTGACCGTGCCCTCTGCGCGCGGGAGAACTTGCCTAGCTTAACCTTGCTCGTTTGACTCGGAAAATGCCTCTTGCGGCCTCCAAAGAAGCAGTCAATGAGAGGCAAGGGAAATGCCCAGGTTTCGTGCTTAGATCGGGTGGCCCACTGCGGAGCCGATGAAAGGTGGTCCACAATCTCATCCCCCTTGGAGTACGTACGTCAGCCCTAGAGAACAGATCCCGGCTGCGATCCAAAGCCTGGACTGGTCGACCGAGTGCCTCGCGCATAGTGGCGCCGGCCATTCTTCTGGACACGGTGAAGTGATGGAGCTCTGCCCGTTCCGAATTCGTCGTCGCTCAGGGGCCTGTTGCATCCTGCTGACTTGCTGCAGGGGCACGCAGCCGGCGCAGTTCCGTTGAATGCTACTCTCTGGCGCTGCGCGTCGATGCCGAATGTTTAGGCTGCTGGGAGTCCCAACGGCTTTGCATGAACATTGGAACGTCGACATGTTTATAATGGGTGCCCTGCGCTCATCTGTGCCAATCGCAGTAGCCGCGTCCTATCATATGATGTGCTGATCACACAAACTCGGAACCTTTTCCCGAGAAAACAATATCATGATTGCTATACATACCTTATTTCGGCTAAGTTCATGGATATATCCAGGTAAGATGGCTGTCAGTCATCAGTAGGGCAAAATTCCTTGTCCTAGTCGCGTCATGGGCGTGGGTATCGGCCAACCTTCGAGCCATGGTAGCCATCGCCTCGGGATGTCCCAGGTAATTATGCTGTCAGATATACATGTCAGTTGGAACAAAATTAGTAAGCCCGTGTTATTTTCTCAAATATCTTTAGAAGTGCATTGGATAGGCTTCGCAACGATGGAAGCATCACACTGGAGACGTCTATTTGCCCACCACAACCTTACCATCCATGACACTTTCTCTGACAGCTGATAAAGGTGATTATCTTATGCTGGTTAATCTGAGACTCTTCTGATTGGCAGCGAGTCTCCAATCCCAGCATTCATACAGTACCAGGGATCGTGACATGCATTTGCAAGGATCTTGATGCCTGCCAAACCGATAATTGTGAGCGGACGCAAAAATAACTGTCCGTTTAACCGTTAAACCAAAGGGGTATATTTTCCAATGGCCGTATCGAGAAAAGTTTCTGGAATAGGTGAAATCTGTCATCAGTGAGGGCCTTCCCGTTGTGACTTCAGCACAGATGGCAACATTTCTGATTGCCAGGGCAGCGAAGAGCCACGACATTGGCAGGTCCGATTCCACTCTACCACAGTGTCCTCATCCTTCTTCCGCGACAGAGTAATCAAGATGAAGAAGAACAAAATTCTGGAAACTGCGTCTTGGCTGTTGGGTCTAGAAGAGCTTGAGCAACGGAAAGCTTGTATTGCTTGAGAGCGATGCCGTACTGCTTCCCTCCGAATACGATCGCGCTTATGCCGACAGTTATGCTCACGAACGTCAGGATCTCAACGGCTGTAGCAATCCAGAAGGTTGTGAATTGCAACAAATTTCCGCCAGTCTCAACTGCTGCAACCCAACCGGTGGTCCTTGCGAAACATAAAGAAGGTCCGCAATTCTGTCTCGCCAGTATTGGTACTTTCCCAGCTCCAGTTTCCTAGGTCTGTTGCAGAATTCAAGCCTGTAAAAGTGTTTCTTATGTTCCAGAAAGAGCCTCTTCATCGTATTGGCTTAGAAAGGGAATAGGAGGTTCGGAGTCTCAACCGCCTCCTCGATGACGTCTTGTGGCAGGATTGAATTTCTGGAGAAGTCAAGATGGTTGCAGCGGCAGATTTTATGTTCATGAATTGGGATGGCTTTGTTCTTCCAGTCGATGGTTAGGTGATCGGCTAAGTTGTCAGTCCATGATATGATGTAGCCGTAGTTAATGCCAAGAAAGCCAGCTGTTAGGTACGGACGTATCCGTTCCCTTTGGCACGTCTTCATATCCCTGAAATGAGCCCTGACTGAACATGCCAGCAATTTTCAATTCAAGTTATTCAATTAAACTAGTTCAGGAAATATTCTAAAATCATCCATAATACGTTTGGTTCAAAATTTGCTAGAACGTAAGACATGTGCGAAATTAAGTTACAATGTTCACCCTTTCGATCCCAACTGTACGGTATTCCCGGTTGAATAGCCCTAATTGGTTTGACGGTCGCCTGAATACTCGAAGGGTTTATGTCCCATGACGGCGTTTCCGCCATCCGCGGGCAGTTCCATCGGGGCCGTCGTGGGGTGCGTATTCGGGCTTGCGGGAGAAGTTCCCACATTCCAATTCGACGGAGGCGATTCCGGGGTGACAAGGCTCTGGGTGCCCACGGTGCTGCCGCCGTAGAAGGATTGATGAGAGAGCTGGGTGGGTTGTATTTGCTCAGTCTGTTGCGGGTAGTAACTGTGCTGCATTTGCTGAGTCGGCTGCGCGTAGTGATCCTGCTGCATCTGCTGAGCTTGCTACGCAGCTTGTGAATGGCGCCGCTGCTCGCGCTGCTCGACGATGCGTTTGCCGCAGCGGTACCACAGATATCCAATCAGTGCCAGAGCCACGGCACCGCCGATGGCGATACCCACGATGGCCCCGGTGCCGAGCTTTGAATTCTTCTTGCGCCCGCGTTTGGGGATTGCTATGTTACGTCTGAACAGGACATTAAGGTCGTTCGAGTCGAAACCTTTATCTGACTGCTTTTTTGTCGCGCCTCCATTCTTGTCCCCCCCAACGATGTCATAGACGGCAAACGGAACGACATTGCTGTCCACTTTTGGGTTGAATCCAAGCCAGTACGTGCTGTTGTCACCGGTATTCCTGTCGGTTCCAGTCCAAAGGTTGTGCGCATCCCAATTGGCGGGCATGCAATCGTTATGCTTGTTGTAAGTGCCGCCGATGATGGCGAACTGCGACATGCCATTGAGCATGTTGCACGAGGACCCATAGCGATTATTATGCAGCCCCGTCAAATTTTTAGGTTTAGGGGGATCGATCTTGACCCAGAAAAAGTAGGGCATTGTCAAGACGTACACATCGGAGTATGCAGTCTCGTTCGACACTGGGGGGTCTACAGGTACAGCTTGTCCTCCAAAGAGATAACTAGTTTTTTTCTTGGTTTAGCATTCGCAGTTTGGCTGCTTCAGGCGTAATACTGGAACACTTACATGTTGTAACTTGATCGATCTGGTGCCCAGGCTACATCCATACAAAACTGCCGTCTGTCTTGCGGCACCTGGCCTGTCGCATTCTGTGTATACCATTTTTGTTGCGTAGGTTCAAAGATGAGAACCTCATTGAATGGTTGCGGAGAGATATCGTCTCCATCTCGACTAACTACACCTCCCATGTATACTAGCAATCCCTTGTGATCGCCGGCTGGGATCCATACCATTGCACCTTCAGCTCTTGGATAGCCGTCTGGAGAGGTTTGCGTTGAGAATACTTGGTCATCATAGCTGTACGAGTAAAGGTCTGAACTCATGGTTCGGTTCTTAGTCCATCCACTCATAGATCCATTGCTGATCCATCCTCCGTAGTAGTAGCCCAGGCCCGTATCCGAGACACCAACACCGGCGCCATACGCGGAAACATTTGGTGGGGTGGTGGGTCGTACATGGTCGTCCCATGTATCATTCGAAATGTCGTAGCGTAGCAGTTTATATTCATCTACAGGTCCTGGTATTATTCGCTCGCCGCCATATAGGTAAAATCTATCGTAGACAGTATCGGGCCATAGTATGCCGCCGGCCACGCTTGGTATACTGGACGACCAAAAGGTTAATATCTAAGCATAAGCTCGGGTTGAGGATCAAGATACTTTTCTGGCTTGTGCACATCATTTTTCAATGTAAATGCACTTGTACTTAGGTCATGGTATACCAGCTGAGTATCTACATGAGAGTTTGAGTCAGGCTTGTATGGCTCTCTCGCGTTCAAAATAACGGAACAAATCAGCCTACTAGAATAGTTTCTTGGATCAATCTCTGCTAGATCAGTTTCAAGACCATGGTTGAGATATCCACCGTCGATGTATAGCCTATCACCAATAACAGCCGTCTGGTGAGAGAATCTGCGGCAGAACTCATGCACTTGATCCTTTTCAGCAACAGTATAGAGTACTAGAAGCAACAACAGGAACAAGGCTGGCCTTTGCCTTTTGCAGTACTGGAGACGGATCGCGGCCAACATGACCCTGAATAAGTGCTCTGATGAAGCCTTTCTTAATAGTAAGTATGGATCGAGGTTTGGGGAGGAGTTTTGAGGAGACCTCTTCCAATTCTGACATCTTGGGGGAATCAACATTTTGAATGAACCCCTCACGGTCGGCTGAGTATGCCACCAAGACTGACTGCTTCACGCCGGTCCGCTGCTGCACATAAAGCGCCACTCGGCTGGGCGTCGCGCACATACATTTCAATGACTTGACCAATCATCCCAATGCCTCTCAGATACGCATCCTGCCAGTACTGGAGAGCTGAGTGCAGGGTGCGTTACATTGTTTCTGCAGCCACCACATTGGCTGAGTGTGGGCGTCGTCAGCCATAGTCGCCACTGACCTCCTTGAATAAGCAGTGATTTATCGCCACCATCTATCCTGCGATTATCGCGCAACAGCAAATGGGACTGCAGACCGAAGGGCTGGAAAGGTGCACCACATGAGTGTTTCGTCTGTAGATTACTCAGCCTGACCTTTGCTCAGTACTATTGTCAGTCGGTATTCCATCAACTGCTTCTGTTGCAAATTGATTCGCTGGCAGATGTTCCCTATAGGCCCGATGCCATGTCTTGTATTGAGCCTATCGGAAACGCCCTCGCGAAGTACTGGCGCAGTGCACATTGCTGCAGTCTGACAATATTGGGCAGCCGCAAATATATCAGTGTTCGCTATTGGTGCGATGAGATACATGGGACTGGATGTGCGCTCTAAACTTCATGACTTTTTCCTGGGACAGAGCCACGCCATGGGGCTTGCATTAGTACGCTCGAAGGGATTGGATGCATGCCGCGCCGAGATTGTTGCATTAGTACAATCGAAGGGATTGGATGCATGCCACGCCGAGCAATCTCGGTCTCGGGGGACATACGCAATCGATGTGCGGGAGCGTTTCCGGCTTGAGAAAATGGAAGGCCGGCCGCCTTTTCTGGCCGCTTCCAACGGACCTTGGGGTTCATTGGAAGCTCTAGCTCGGCGCAAACTGAATAAGCTTAGGAATAAGTTTCATTGCATGGCCATCACTGGAAACGTGGCCAAAGACCAGTTTGTCCTGGAACGGGTGGGCACCACTAGCGGGAATCGCCCCCACGGGGCTGATCATCGTTGTCAGATCGGCCTGCGGCTGACCATTTGCAGTGGACTGTTGGGTCTTATGCACTTTGGATGAGGGGTCAGAACAGGAGACTCGATACGAGGAGCATGTTGATTGTACGTAATGATACCAACTGCTGGCCACTGGTTATCGGCACAACCACCAATAAATACGGCAGTGAAAAATATGAGGGTGTGGGGTATTGTGTGCCAGCCAAGAGAATCAGCCAGTAACCTGCACCCGCAGCTTCGGAAAGAGATATGCCCAGGCCGCCACTACCAAACGCCTATCGGCCCCCTTTGGAGAAGCTGTGGTGTGGACTCGGTCCAAGTATTCGCCTCGTTGGTTTGGTTGCACTGCAGAGTGCTCTGCAACTGGCCTTGTGGTAAGTCCATCAAAGAAATTAAGCCCATGTATACAGAGTTAAACTTCTCAACGGAAACAGAAACAACATTCCAGCACTGCAATTTTATTTGCATAAAATGAAAAGGAGTGGATTTTATATATTTATAGACATACTGCAGCCAACGAACAATCGCTGATACTCTATGCCCTCTCTAAGATCATTCTTCCAGACCGGGAACTGGTGCCGTTGAGATCGAGGTGAGGACAATCTTCAGGATTGTCATCAAAAGTGCCGCCTAACTTCCCGATATGCTGGCATCTCTCCTCCATGTTTGCAGCATTTCCAATTCTTCCCAATCCTTTCTTCGAGGCCTGCCGCCGGTTGCTGGCCACCCGACAAATAGATGAGCAGCATCACCGCGCCTGTCCTCATGGACTAACTCCAGAACCATGTCTTCGTCCTCATACCATAAAGTCCCTAGCTGACGCATCTTCGCACAGTGTTGTTCTTCATCGGAAGGATCTTTCGGTCTCTCCAGTGTGGCAAATGGATCGAGACCAAGGAATTCAAGTTCAGCCACGGAGCAGTAGTGAATGACGTATAATCCGCCACTGCGTGGCTATCCCTTGACGAATGCACCGGGCTGAACCCCAAATGTAACGCGATATTCTGGCAAGGGTACGTAACCACCATCGTTGTCGTCGTCGTCGTCGTCGTAGGAAGGGCCAAATGGGGAGAAACCCACAATCCGTGTTTGTGGTTCCATGGATTCGTTGGGGGTAGGCTGAGGTTGTCCAAAGAGGCGGGAGAAGAGGTAGCCAGCCATGATGAGAACTGAGCTACGGACCATCTTGTTGTTGGAGAGGGATCCAATGTGCTGTGTGAGGGAAGATGGAGCAAAGCAACTGAACCTCGCCCGAGGTGGTCCAAACAGGTCGGTTTTGGGCATTCTCGGCAATCCACTAGTTTCAATACGAGCCTTGGCTTTGCTCCACGCTAAGGATTAACACCATTTTCATCACATCTCGCCTCTGGGAAAAGGCTGGGTCCGAGCGCCGGGACAGCTATAAAGGATTTGAAGCGCGAGAAGAACCTGCGGTCCGTCACAGACCAACACTCAAGACCTGCCTTGAGTAGGCCTCCTTCGACCCGCAACCAGTTTCAAAAGTAAGCCTAACTGAGTGATTAATTAAATTTCCTCGCGTGACCCCATTCTGCACGTAGGCGGGCTTGGTCAAGCGAACACAACCAACAAGTCTTGGCATGACTCCGACACCAACCCAGGTACCCTGGCAGCATGAAGATGTTATCTCGTGCCAAACCAGAAAAGAATAATTATATGTCACGAAGATCCTCGCTTTGACCTTCCTCTAGTAAAGACAAGAATCCAATCCTGCCAAGCCCTGGTCTAGACCTGCTGCCGCTTGGGAGAAGCTGCTCCGTGGCCAGGGTATGTGTTATCTGGGTCATTGCAAATGTAGTGTGCGGATTATCTCATCATCAATCCCGAAAATGAAGCTGTACAGGTGTGGTGGAACGATGGCCCTGACCCCAACGCTAACAATGGTTGAAGTGGACAATGGGCGGTCAAATCGCCGAAGGAACTCGCCATGCCAATCTAGCCACTTTGCGATTCGCCCACATTAATGGCGATTGCCGGGCCGATTACGTTCTCATCGGAAAAGGTGGCCCCTTTAGGCATTAGATGAACACGGGAGATCACAAGAGTTTAACAATTGACTAGGTATCACGGAGTGGTATTGCTACCAGTGAAACCGATGATATTTCGAAACTCCTCCTTGCCGATCTGAGCTGACAAGTCGGATAATGTTGGAGTACTTGAGGCTGACTAGCGTGGTGCAGATCAACGGAGATGGACCTGATGGCCAGTACTGGTTACCACGCAAGAAGCAAGAATATCGCAACCGAGAAGGCAGCCGGGGACATGAAGGCACCAAACTTCCCGACCAAGATTTTGTCATTCGAAGCGCATGGCTAAGAGGAATGCACCTACGCCGGAACCAAGGACGAGGTTGGAAAACTGACATGTGATGGTGCCAAAGGTATTCGCCGTTCTAAAGATCCGGCCTATGGTGATGGAATCGATTGCTTGTGTTCCACGATTGTACCGGTGATTTACTGCGACGGGTAAATGGGATATGCTTTACTCTCGTTTTTCTTACTTTTTCACTTTGTCAGTATTTGTATCTATTGAAAATGGTTTGTATTGCATTTGCAAAAACCCAATGTTTGAATTGTTGCCAAATATCAATTGAGGGTCAACATGTCTGCATGACATCGATGCTGATGCTCCTCGAGCAACTCCACAATAGCCCAGTAACCTTTTTCCTCGGCTAATTTAATTGCCCTGGAGAACTTTGTGGCCATGTCCGGTCGAGTTCCCATGTTGAGAAGACACCGCAATATATCCAACCTTCCGTTTTCTGCTGCCATTTCCACAGCCGTTCTACCACCTTCAGAGGCTTCTGGATTCGGGTCTGCTCCTCGAGATAGGAGCATCATCACGAGTGTCTGATCACCCACTTTGATCGCCCCTTGTAACGCAGTAATGCCGCCAACTCTTGCGGGGGAGGCGTTGATATCAGCCCCATTCTCCAACAACAATTGGACAAGAGCATAGTTGGTATTTTTTTGCGAGCAAGCCGTTTGAAGGGCAGTACGACCGAATTGCTCCGCAGGGGCGGCATTTATTTCTGCACCATGTTCTAAAAAGAGATATGCGGCCCTAAGCTGCAACTCCGCGCGAGCCTCCAACTGATCCTTGGAAGTACTGAAACGTAGTTGATTTAGTTCTGCTACTGCTTGAAGAGCGGTGAAGCCATTCTCCGGAGATGCAGGGGCGTTGACGTTGGCTTTGTGATCAAGGAGGAGACGCATGGCTTGTAAGCTCAACAGGTGTGCTGCAAACTGCAAGGCTGTGGCTCTCTCATACGAATCCTGCCTCTGTTGGTGCCGACATAAAAGATTCGCATAACCCTTTGGTCTATCCTGGGTTGAAGCGCCTGCTTTGAGTACCAGTTCCAAACATTCGAAGTTTTGGGAAGAGATGAGCAAGTGGAGAAGCGGACTGTTACCTTCACCAACCAAGCCGTCACGAGTGACTGGCGTGCCAAGGTGTATCAACCTTTTGAAAGTCTCAAATTCCTTCTCCCAATTTCTTTTGTGAAATCGATGCTCTCTTGTCGATGGTGAAGAGAAGAACCGCGGATTCGTACCGAGACCGGCAGCCGCAGCTTCTAGTGCAGTGATTCCGTCCGTCTTCGCAGGCGGTGCCATGACGTCAGCCCCAATGTCGAGCAAGTAGTTGGCCACTTCACAATGGCCGGATTCGAGTGCGGCTTGGAGAGCTGTACGCCCACCTTCACTGTTCGCTTCGAGATTAATACTAGCTCCTCGGTCCAATAGATATTGCACCAAGGCCAGATTACGATTCCTGGACGCAATTTGCAGCGGGCTCTTGCCGTAAACCCCATACGCATCAATTGGGCACCCCGCATCAAGTATAGGGCCGAATACGCGAATTTCGCCCTCGTCTATCATCTCGAGAATCGATGGGCCAAACTCAGTCATGTCATATCCTGCATGTACTAGAGTGAGCATGTTTTCTGGAATTTTAGCAGCCATGGGTGTGTTGCTGAGGCGGCCCCCAGCTGTAACCAGAAGATAAATTATGTCCGTGGCATACCAATGAGTGCTCATCACGGCTTCTCGTAAGGGCTCAAGAGTATCCGAGGTGGCACTTTTTGAGTCATTGCCTTTAGAAGTCGTAGTGTGCGTAGCCCCATGACTTGAGCTCCGAAATTTGTGAATGTTTGGGTCGACTCTCCTGTACAAGAAAGTCCTCACAGCCTCCGCCTTGCCCCATTTGACAGCATAGTATAGTCCTTGTTCGAGTATTTCATCCTGAAACATGTCTTCGATTGTAAGGAAGTTGGTAAGAGCCACGTTTCCTCTTTGTGCGTGTTCGACAATGCGCCATGATGTTAGCATGTCATCTTTCTCTATATGATCAAGTAGTAAGTTATATATTCTGGGCCATTCTCTTTTCGCAAAATTCAGGACGTTATCAGTGCTGATGTTAAAGTTCATATTGATCTTTACACCCGCGTTGAGGAGAACAGCAGTGGCATCATACTGTCCATAAAGAATTGCAACGGCAAGCGGACTTGCCCAGCAACTCTCTTCTTTTTCAGGGGCTTTCGGATCAACTTCTGCTCCATTTTTGATCAGACACTCCAATACAGCGATGGAACCTTTTGCCGCAGCAATTGCTGACGGGTGTTTGTTCCCATATCCGTTTGCATTCGCACCGTTCCCAAGTAAGAATTCTACTATCTCTTTATGGTTTGAAGCTGAAGCTGCCATCAAAAGTTCGGTAGCTAATAAGCCAGATACTGCTCTTGCATCCAAGGACCGCAATAGAGTCAGGGCTTCGGTAGTGTGTGTGACAAAAAGGTTGCAGTTTTTCTTCTTATGTGGCGAATTGTCTTCCACCTCTCTGTAAACAGTTTCCCCATTCGTAAAGTGAAAAATTTGCAGTATCCCTGGAGCTTGGCAAGTCACCTGAAGAATCTTTGTTCTAAAGTCCTTGATGCTGGGTGATACGGTTTCGAGAAAATTTGCTAACTTGGCAATTTGATCGTTTTCAAGGACCCAAAAAGCGAAACTTTGGAGTTGGGTCTTGCTGAGGAGGTTGTTGCAGGCCAAAAACGCCACAATAGAGAACGCCCGATTGAGTGTCTTAGTGTCCGCACCTTCGAAAGTTGATTTAACGTCCATTTCTCTTATATCGCCAGAAATAGTTTTTGAAACTTCTTTCATGAAATCGGGTACGCATTTGAGAATTGATGCTGTTGGCTGGCCTATCTGTGTTAAAAGCCATTCCGGGCTACCTAGTGGGGCTAGGTTAGGGATGTGACAGGAAGGCACAGCACTAAGCGGCCAGTTGGCTATGATTCGCCTGATTTCTATGATTTCTTGGTTAATAGAATGATGCAAATAGTTTAACGGAGAATCAAAATACCTGGTTCCTGCCAGAAAAGCCGGTATCGTCCCGTGTTGCGTGGTGCTTGTAAGGTGAGTCGTGGATTAGAAACCGAATGAACTAGCGGGCTTTGACTCAAGAAATTTTGTTCAGCCACATTTTGTAGTCCTATTTCGACATCTATTGGGTCATTTTCAGTGAGTGATGTCGGCCCTAGGATCAAAGTGTCATCCATTTGGACATCCCGCCCACTCTCCAGTTCAACACTGGAAGGAAATTGATTTGTAAAACCCGGGCTCCGACTTTCATGTATCTCGCTTGCTTGAATGGCGCTGATAAAATTCAAGGTTAGGTTTGCCGGAGCCGCAACACGTGTACGAATTTCAATTCGATGCTTGCCAATGGTTTCAAAGCCCAGATCTGAATTAGGTGCAATTAGCAAGATGATTTTATATGTTTCTAGAGGGACAAACCAATGCTTGAGGCATTCCCATCTCCGTTCGCATTTATATTACGTTTGATCTCTCTTTTAACGCGTTCACGACTCTGGAGTTGATTGCAGAGATAGACATCGAATTCCACACCTCGCTCTCGTTGGACCTGCGTTGCAAGGCCCACTGCCTTCCATTCTTTGGCTTGTATCTTTCTCAAACCACCAAAAGTCGATTTGAACTGCCGAACACTATGAAAATGTCAATCAATCACAAGAAGGAATGTGGTGGGGTGTTTAATACTCACTTGTATTCGCTGTTGTATTTTTGATTCAAAATCCTGATTGTCTGCTCGGCTGTCTTCTTCTTCTTTATATAGAGATCGATGACCTCTGCCTCGTGGCGAGATAAATCCGATGGCATGGTGAAGGATAGGGTAAATTGAACCTAAGCGTGTACGGCCTGAAGTGGATTGGAGGAAAAAAAACAGATTGAATTGTGTTAAAAGGCCATGATACTTGTTCATGTTATAAATAAATCGTCATCTGCTGCGTATTTCACACCGCAATTTTGTTCAAATAGTTGTGGGTTGCCTTCGGTGCATGGATCGCAGAATTGCCTTGTCTGATACACATTACAAAAGAATGAATGCGACTGGCATATGATATTTGGCAGCCCAATCGCATCCGAACACGAAGATAAAACAACGAGGCAGGGAGGAAGACGTCTTGGTGTGATTTGCTGGTGTGCTTGATTTGGCTGCCTTGCCGAAAAAGAGCGCAATAGTGAGAGTGGGTAGAGCAAATATTTTTCAGCTAGTAGTTCAATAGCATTGGTACACAACCTCAGTCAATCAAAGCCCATGCAAGATAAAGTATCTGGTTGGCCGGTCCTGCTGACTGGCTGCATTTCGGTTGGTCTTTTGGTCAGACTTTTGGTCCATGTCTATTGGCTGCACTTTTGGTCCGTGACTTTTGGTCAGTCTTTTGGTTTGCGCCCATCTAATCCTACAACTTTACCGCTGACGTCAGCGAGACGAGGACCAGAGTGAGAATCGATAAGCATTCACCAGGCAGGCATGACGAATGTATTCGATAAGAGCAAAACTGAACTTTACAAAGATTGCCTAATGTGTCTTGTTTTATACTGTCCAAAGCTCTCTTTTGTTTTCATCACAAGAGCCAAATCGGATGACGCGTTAAGAAAGAGTGAAACAAATAAAAGTTATTTGCCCGGTACCGATTAACCTAAGCCTCTTTTGAGTACATAGCAAGGTTCCATTTATAGAATTTACACCGACGATTATTATTCAATTTAATAGACTGGAAAAAATCCGCTGTCAAGAAGAGTCTTGTTCGCCGTGGCTACCGCATAGACCGTAATACTTGGGCCACTAATCTGTCTGTTACTGCAGTTTAGGTTCCTCCAACGTTAAATAGACGCTGAGTACATATCTAGAGATTCCATGTTCACCGAAAAAAAGGATGAATTTTTTCGTCTACAGATATCATGCGCCCGTAGCCCTTCACACCACCTGGCTCTTTCACGGGCTCATGCACACATCCGGCCAAGTAGCCTAACTTGTGCAAGTTTTCAGGGGACCTAGATTCAATCCATCCATCTACTAAACCCATTATGTAGTTTCATAACTCATATGCACAGGATCTCAAGGACTACCACAATGCCTGACTAAATTCAGTAAAACATAGTGGGGACTTCTCCGTTTCCTCGCGTTGGTTCCGTGTCAAGTTGCCATGGAGACTGAGTTGTTGCCGCAACAAATAGAGGCGTTGAAGATCGGTTTGGGGTTTGTCCGATCCGCCCCATCCATAATTACCGCATAACGTCTTCAACTTTTGCAATATCCCCGCTGCACACCGAATCTATCAGACTCTCTACCCCGACTTTCGACCATCGATTGCCAGATTTAACACGAAATGGAAATAAAACAAGGAAACATGGAGAAACACGCTAATTTAGTTGAGGTGTTGACCGAATTTTATACACTGCTGGTCCAACTCGACATCATCCCAGCGTCACTTTTACATATTCCTGATCCTATCGATGGTTTGGCTGGATTTAACTCTAAGGCTGCCCTTGAAGCCGGATTCTCCACCGAGGCTGTTTACTTGATGTCTAGGCTACCATTTTTAAAAGTTGGGCACTGTCATTCCTCAATTGAGATCATGCCAAGCACCTATCCCCTCGACTTTTCGGATCCCAATGCAGATTCGGTTTGTTTTGAAGGGTTCCGTGAAATGGAAGATGATCAGGGAGATGATCCCGACTACTCACTTCCAAGCAAGTGTATTCGCCTCACTACGCATAATATATATGGAATCTCATTCATTTACGATACGGAAACCTGTAGGTCAAATTCCTAGCACTATTCCGATCGCAATGTCGTGTTAATCTGATTCAGGTCTCATGAGAGATTGGAAGCCGATGGAAACACCAGGTGACCTGCTGGGATTTGAACACATTACCCCAAGGCTCCCTACAGAAGTACTTGCCCCATGGATTAAAAAGTATCGAACACTAGAAATTCTCGGCTATGAGGGTCGAACCCACTTCTACTGTGACGATGAAATTCCTTCAAGCTGGAAGGGTCCGGATGAACGCAACCTTGGTTATTTGCAGGCCATACATGACCAAAAGATGGCTAGACTGAAACTCCGTGATATATACCTCGAGTGCGGTTGGGATATCAACTCCAAGACACAAGAGAGGTTTGACAAGAGTCGGTTCATTGAACTAAAGGATAAATTTTGGTGGGAAGTTCTTCGAGGGATGGAATCAAGAACGAGCTGGGCTTCAAAGAAAAAACACGAAAACGGAGCTTACTCATTGGAGCAATTGCTTGCAGACACGGATGAAGAACTCATGCCGTGGACCGTACAGCTAAACCAATAAGAGTGTAGCATAGGCTGGAGAACTTTGAACTGCGAACAAAGACCAGTAGTTGTTGATATAGAATGTGAAACAACAACTGCATTAACTGCATTCATTGGCTCTTCATCAGATAATAAGGATTAAACTCTCTGGCACCAGACTTTAACCTCGACTGTTGTCCCATCACGTAGCTAGACATATGCTCAGAGGCGTGAAAGACTCTCAATTATGAACATAAACCTTAAGTTTTATTTGCATAGAATAACGATAAACTGACACATCCATTACGTTGAAAAGTATTCCAAACTTGCCTTGGTCATTTGACTAAATGACTTTAGTCTTGATTCATTCGACCTCAGTCTCCATCAAATAATGATTGGGGGATTTAGGTATGATCAGAGGTTGCAAATCTACCAGTGAAAGCTCGGATCCTCTTTCCCCAGAAATAAATCGGAATACCCAAAAGTCCCATGGCTGCGGTGAGCCCACCAAAAACGCCAAATGCACCATCATAACCATTGCTGTCAATGAATGGGGAAATACCATAGCTCACACCAAATGAGATGATGCCACGGAAAGCGCAGATGATAACCAGCAGAGGTCCAGCTCGCGCGGGATAGCTGTCAAGCAGGTACGTGATGGCGACAATGTTTGCTCCAACAAAACAAAAGTAGTAGGCCGCAAGCACCCAGACATACGTGAACCAGTGGTATTTCTCAGGGTTCGCAGCGGCGACTCCATAGAGAACCGAGGTGAAGCAACCAACGATGGTTGGGAAAATGAGCGGGATGATTCTGATCTCAGGCTCGTGGATTCCGCCTCGACGATCAGCAAACTTCTTGATAACCCAGTCAGATCCATATCCAAACACTGGAAGAGCGACGATGGCCGTGACGATTTGACCGCAGTTTGCATAACTTGTTGAACTGTTGGGCCAGTGGTACGGGGACGCAGTGAGGATAGCGCTATAGGTTGTTCCGATGGCAATGTTGACGCCGATGGTGAGACCGTTCAGGCACAGGGCCCAAAAGACGTTGGGAAACAGCAAAAGTTCAAAAGTCTGAACAATTATCATCCAGCACGCCTTGAGAGACGGAGTTCCAATCCACAGTCTGAGATCGGATTTCCATGTTCGTGGGGGGTAATTGACAAAGTCTAGCTCGGGTCGAACAGTGCAGAGCGTAGCAGCCTTGACATCATCGTCATCATCGGCTCTATCAGCTTCCTGAAAAGAGCTAATGGATCTCTCGTACTTGGTCTCAGGGACAAGGAAAAATGCCAAGATGCCCTGAGCTCCACCCAGAATCGCACCAAGACCATACCACCACTGCGGGGTGATGGCGGCAGCAATGGGGCTGGCGAACAAAACCCAGACTGACGTAAGGATTACTTGGATGGTTTGTTGGATCATCAATCCTCGACTTCGCTCGTGAAGGAAAAAGATTTCCTGAAATGGAATAAGCGACTGCCAGAAAGGATGGGGGTGTGATCTTACCTGTGTAATCATGGGAACCAAAGCCTCACTTTGTCCTGCAGCAAGTCCAATCACCATTCGGCAACCCAAATGCCACTCGTAGTTTTTGGCATATGCGCAAAGGATGGCGCCAATGATCATGACGACGGTGGAGGCGAGAAGGACGATTCGACGACCAACACCAATGGCGATGGGCATACCGATGAGATTTCCAAGTCCCCTATGACTCAAGTCAGTGGTTGGGATAAAAACGGTGTGAGGCGTCATCGGTCGTACATGAACAGAGTCGGATAGGTCATAAGATGTGTAATGTCGGCGTATCCCTTGCCGGCCGCCGCGTATTCGGGAATGTAGAAATTCAGCAGACCACCGAAACCAGTGATGAGGGCAAGTCCCAAGGTTGAGACTAGAGATGATTAGTGACACCAACCTCACAAAGAACAAGATGCAACCTACAGATGGAGATAACGACAAGAACAACCATCTTTTGCCACATTCTCATGTTCAACGGATCTTAGGGACATTAGCAATGCTTGCGCATCATCTCTCGTCAATCTAACCTCGCGGGTCGGCCGTGGGCGTCGGGATGTACACAATGGTTCCCTCAGTGAGCCTGACTGTGCCCATGACACCGACTGCTTTGTTGGTGGCGCCATCCTCGAGGATTTCCACATCGATGTTCTCGACGTGGCTGGAGCCGTCCTTGTGAAGATCCTTGGAATCCATGGTGCTGCTTTCGCCTGTCGTCGTGGAGACGGCGGCGATGAAGAAAAAAGGGCTGCAAAGATGCGATCGTTGAATTGCGAGTGCGGTTGGGTTGTACTGATTCCTACGTCGCCGTCGTGGCAAGCATCGAGGCTCCTTATACGTGTTTCTGATCCGAACCGAACTCACTATGTCGGGGTAGACATGGTGATTGCAGCGCGGCCGAGGCAAGGCCCAAGCAGGGCTGCCAGGGGCGGGATTGACATGCCGGGATTGTGTGGCTTGGGACAAAGCCCGACAATTCGGGGCTGCACCTTGGCTTTGCGGGGGAGGGTATTGATCCCCGTGGGGTAGTGCTTGAGATCCGAACCGAGTCTAGATGCGCCTGGTCAGCCGAAGTGGCGCACCCCTGTCACTATCACTCGCTGGTAACCCGAAAACAGGCCGGTGAGGTCCAATCATATCAAAGTAATTGTAAGATTGATAATTCGGTTTATTTTTTCTGGTAATAGTAGTTTAGGTAGATTTGCGGGGTTGGCTAGAGTGAACATCATATCAACTCGCTGTCCAGGATGCTACTTGGTGCTCCGAAAAAGGCACCGCCTTTGATTTGACTGCGGTCCAAACTACCCTTGGCTAATATTCCGAGCATTACCCATCATCTGGTATAGTCCAAGGAGGTCATCCTTGGCCTCCCTCAGCTCTCTTCTTAACTTCTCCGCCAGCTTTTCAAGACGTTGGCAGGCCTTCTCTAGTTCAGACTTGCGACCTGTTTTCCTTCGACAAGTAGAAGTCTTTTGTCTTTTCTCACGGTACTGGAGTTTCTCCGCTTCTGCCTTACGTTTAATGCTTGATTGGGATTGTTGCATCTCTGTTCGAAGGACAGGTTGAGCTGGAGGCAGGCCGCCAGTTTCTGTCAGCCTTTGTTTGTTGATCCCGCAGTGATCTAAATGTCGTCGTCAATTTTCTTCTCGTACAAACCCCTTGCCAAGCTCAGATCGATTGCATGGGGGATGGGATGATGGCAGTGGTGTGGTGGATTATCTATTTTCTGCCGCCTATTTTTTTTTGGACCAGGCTCTCTTTGGTGACGCATACAAACGTCAGGCCTCGAGAACGACCTCCTACATGTAGGGCAAGTAGATGAAGAACTCGCATCAGAAGAACCGGGTGCACTTGGCGATTTGCCCATGAGATCTAAAGGACAAGCTTCAACCTCAAGACCATCAACAGCTGGCTCAAGCCAAAAGTCCAAGCTCTGGATAGAGTTTTGAACCCCTGAGTGGTCCTGTGGCTGGAATGTTTGCAAGACCCCGGTGAGTGAACCCTGGCTATTGCAATGGCAAGACAGAATAGACTGGTCGAGATTGAAGGTGAATTTTTGGTAGCGTCAGAACTTGTCATGCTTAAGATATGATATCACCCTTACGTTGGTATGGCTGGGCGAGGTCCAGGGTAAACTCAAAAGGAATGTTAAAAGGGTCATTTGAAGATAAAACATCCAAAAAAAACCCGTGGGAACACCAATGCTGGCCATATCGCCTATAGTAGAGTAGCACAAAGACATCTTACACCATTTTGAAAGGCGGAAGAGAACAATAAGGGGTGACCTAAAATGAAGACTTGGTGGGCTTAGGTCGCTGAGAAAGCAATGAAAATTGAATGGGAAGTCAGGTAAGTTTGACAAGAGTGTGAGTGAGTGTCGAATCGATGAAGAGCACTTGCCGAGCATATGGGATGAGGGACGGGATGGGGGAGTATAAATGCTTCATGGTGGGCAAGTGTAGAAATATCGTGATAGAGCCAAATCTAAGTGGTCTTGCCGCTACAAGACTCGATCAGGAAGCATTAGCCTTATAACACTTACGCATTCCATCGCCAAGGTTATTGTATAGAAGCGTATGAAAAGCGATAAATTGAAATTCATTGTGATGAACGGTTCTCGTTTGACTTATTTATACATGTTAAATGCTCAGATCTATCTTTGCTTGAACATTTTACTTTGTATTACCAGCGGAGTAGGCAGACAGTAAGGCGGCATTGTAAGGCGGGAAACTTGGCTTGGACAACAAGGCAGAATGCTGACCGCATTGAAGCCTAAAATATTAGCGTGCGACGTGTCCCCTCAAACCCAATGGGAGCGTGGAGTAAATGGAACCGGCACTTCGAAAGGAGCGCAAAGAAGCATATGATTTTGCGTTGATTGGGAACCAAGCCATGTTCAGTTGAAACGATAAAGCGGAATTGTAAGGTGGGATTGCAAGGCGGTTCAAAGTGCGAAGCTGTAAGGCGTTGATGAGGTTGACATCTGGCCATTATTAAGGCTAACTTGGCGTTCTTTGCGTCCAATCATCAACTTTAAAGCAGGTAAACATTACGTGGACCATGGCGCTGCCAATAAGCTCTTCACGCTGAGTGGCGATGTTGGGCCTGCAGGATATTCCCAGGCCCACATTCACGACCAACTCGCGGCCAATGGCGGCGTAATAATGGGCAGAATGGTGTGCACAAGGCACCCAAGGCGATTTCTTTTGCGCAATCTATTTCTTGCACTTTACATGGAGGCTCGGGCAAGAAGGCAGCCCGCAGCCCAGCATTTCGCAAAAGTGGTCATTCGGGGGCTGTGAACCCACTGACTACTGGGCGCGTTCAGCCTTGTAGTAATTTTTTTCAGAGCAAAACAAGCAAACAACATAAGTCAATATCGTTTGTGGGTACGATTCAACAGATTAATCTCTATTTTTGTGCTTCGCAGATAAGCAAGAACTATCAAATGTTTGAATCCTTCTTCATCTCAAGTTATGAATTATTCGAAATGGGAATTATTGTCGTCACACAAAGCCCACATCGACCATCAATAGTGAGAAAAGGCGTTGAGAAATTAACGTCACATGGACCATAGCTTTCTTCATGTACACAATAAACTCTTGTTCAATCTGAGCATTCTATCACTATTCAAACATGCAAGAACCCTTGACATCTAATAGGGCTTCACACCAGCCAACTTCAGCACTGTATCCGTAATGACAGGCTTCTCAAACGGCTCCGTCCTGTACTTCGGGCAAACCTTGCCGTCGCGCATGGGTGTATCCTGCGTGGGGCGGATGTTGCAGTGCGGCCAGTGCGTGGTGCCAATGTACTTCTCGAAGCACTCCTTCTTGGTCTCGAGGGCCTCAGGCTCGGCGAAGACGCGGGGCGTCATGCAGATGTACTGCACGTGGCGGATCTGGTCGCCCTCGGGGAAGCGCGCGTAGTGGATGGTGCGCGAGTCCCAGAGCACAAAGTCGCCGGGCTCCATGTTGACCTTGAACATCTCGCACCCGCGCTCCTCGAACCACTTGAGGTCCTTCTCGCTGAAGAGGAAGAGATCCATGAACTCAATCTCGGGAGGAGGGGCGTCCTCGTGATCGGCAGACTCGCGCTTCTGTTGGAAGAACTCGTTAAAGAGCTTGGATGAACCCCTCATGAGCATCAGGCCGCCATCCTTGGGGCCGTTGGGGGCGTAGTTGAGGAGACCCTGGACAGCTTGCATGCTACACAACCCATGTTAGTCTATACAGGCACCGGAAGGTGGAGGGAAGGCTTACCCCTTGCGACGGGGGTTCTGATCCGTGTGGGGCCACGGGCTCCAGTTAATGTCCTTCCGGTTGGGCAGAGAGATGTTCATGCCATCGAATGAGCAAATGAGCTCCCTGGTTCCCCAGAGCTTCTCAAAGATGGAGATGACGGCAGGCTCCGTGCGAGCCTCCCATGCCATCTGCTCGTGAGGAGAACCGTAGCTAAAGTACATGCTAGACCCGGATTAGTGTCATGTTCATCCCTGGTATTCTGGGGTTTGTCACTTACCCGCCCTTGAAGCTGACAGGGAGGTGCTCAGCGGTCCAAGTCTCGGGGTTCTTCTCGTCGAAGCCGAGCTCAAACTTCTTGAGCCACTCAATCTGCTTGTCGCAGTAGTACTGAGCGCGCTCCTTGCTGATGACGTTCTTGAGAACGACGCAGCCGTTCTTGTGGAACTCATCGCGCCAGTCACCGTAGATGGCGCCCTCATCGAACTGCATCAGGTCCTTTGCCTCGAAGCGAGGAGCAAAGGTGTACTGCTGCAAAATGGGACCCTCTGTGGCGGCCATTGTGGCTAACTGGATACGAGAACTGAGAGGGGAAAATGTAAGTGATTTTTCGGATCAAAGATAGGTAAATGTGCGATGTGATTTGCTGGAGCTTGCTGTGTGTGCGTATTGAGCTGCTGCTTGTCGAACAAACCAGATTGAAGCATCTCGCCTGCGGCATAGATATACAGCACCCCGCGGTCGGTTCGATTCGGAACCGCCATCTGATCCGACGGCTCCCCCGTCACGAGCGAGTTTCCGTATCTGGTCGCGAAACATGCGCTTGTTCAGCTCGGCCAAATAAAACGCCCGGGAATGGTCATCCCCAGATCTCTTCTCCAGAGTGGGGGATGCAGCTAATGCGCCCCAGAGCAGGGTTCCCCGCAAACCCAAGATGCCTAAATAAGCCAACCCGAACCGATTCACAGCAGTATAAGCGTAAAATGGCCTTCGGGGGGCAGCTTTCGAGCTGAGCTGCCCGAGGCTCGGGGCGCCGTCTCGGTTCGGTTCGCATCGTCTCAAAGAGGAAGCGAGCTAGGCAGTTGGAGAAGCTACCCCGAGATGCGGCAGCGAGTCGGCATGACATGGGAATACTTATTGTATCATGACATGATGTCAAGGGTCTGGTCTTTTTTTCTCTTCAGATTAGATTCATCCTTTACTCCCTTGCCTGTGCTTCTACCTAGTTATCCCAGATCGTACCATCAACTACACCTAAGCACACAAGTCAGACCACAATAGCACGATGCCCAACCCCGTGCAAGTAGCCACCAAGCGCATCAAGCTCCCCATTGAGGGAGAGAACGGTTATGTCGGCTTCCAGCCCGGCAAGACCGAGGTGCTCAAGGCCGGTGCAAACCCCTTCAATGCAAAGGCCATCACCAGCGACATCCGAATCGACCATGACGTCGAGGTCAAGATGCGCGATGGCGCCCGCCTCTACATCGATGTCTACCGACCGGCCGATAGCACTGAGAAGGTCCCCGCTGTGCTCAGCTGGTCCTTTTACGGCAAGAAATACAGTGCCCTCGACATGCTTCCCATGTGCGTGTGGAACTGCTGCGTGCCTCGCTCTGACCTGAGCGGCCTCGAGAAGTTCGAGGGCCTTGACCCTGCGCACTGGTGCCCCAAGGGCTATGCCATTGTTAGTGTCGACACCCGCGGTGCCGGCCACAGCGATGGCCAGATCTGCGTCATGGGCAGCCAAGATGCCGAAGATGGCTACGACGTTGTCGAGGCCGTTGCCGCCATGGACTGGTGCAACGGCTCCGTTGGCATGGCGGGCAACTCTGCCCTGGCCATTGCCCAATGGTTCATCGCCGCGCAGCAACCTCCCTCGCTCAAGGCCATTGCCCCATGGGAGGGCATGGCCGACATGTACCGCGAGCAGTTCTGCCGTGGAGGCTGGTTCTCCATGAGCAACTTCGACCTCATCGCCAACGCCATCGTGCGCGGCCAGACCGACTCAGGTCTCGAGGACTTTGATGCCATGTACCAGCGGTCGCCCACGCAAAATGTTTACTGGAAGGACAAGCGTGTCGACTTGACCAAGATCCGCTGCCCGGCGTACATCAGAGGTTCCGACGTCAGCAGCATCCACACCATGGGAAGCGTGCGTGGCTGGCTCGAGATCCCCCATGACAAGAAGTGGATTCACTGGGGCAGCAAGCAGGAGTGGTACGAGTTGTACAGCACCCCCGAGTCCATGGAGGAGCTTGGCGTCTTCTTTGATCGCTACCTCAAGGGCGTCGAGAACGGCTGGGAGAAGCACACGCCCAAGGTGCGCTGGTCCGCGCTGCAGTTTGGTGACCGTGAGGCCATCGACGACATTGTCCTCGAGGACTTCCCCGTCCCAAACACCGAGTACCGCGAGCTCTTCCTCCACCCCGACAACAAGCTGCAGGCCGACCGTAATCCCACGCTGGGCAATGTCTCATACGACTCAGAAAAGTTCAAGAGCTTCTCCGAGTTCACATACACTTTCACTGAGCCCGCTCGGTTGATTGGTCTGCCCAAGGCCATTCTATACATGTCATGCGATGCGCGCGACGACTTTACCGTCTTTGTCATTCTGCGCAAGAAGGACAAGGACGGCAAGGACCTGATGCACTTGAACTTCCCCTTCAAGGCCACTCCCGTCCAGTCGATTGCCGAGATCGCAGAAAAGGACCAGGCCAGCTTGAACCTGCACCTCGGTTCCATGGGTATCCTTCGAGCGTCCCAGCGAGCCATTGATGAGTCGCGCAGCATCCATCCCCAGTTCCCCTTCCACCCTCACACCAAGCAGCAGAAGATTAAGCCTGGAAATATTGTGAAGCTTGAGATTGGCATCTGGGCCATGGGAGTGGACTTTGACGCGGGCGAGAGCATCAGTCTCAGAGTAAGTTGATCCCCAGCCACTCGCTACAAAAAGGAAGGGTGCTAACACAAACCAGGTTGGAGGTCAGTTCCCCAGTCTCGCCGAGTACAAGTCCTTCTCAAGACCTCGACCGGAGGAAGAGCTCAACCGCGGCGAGCACACGATCCACTTTGGCGCCGAGTACCCCAGCTCCGTAATCCTTCCATTTACACCTCGATCGTAACGGCTGCGAGTGTACAAATAGAAATGGCATTTATGTATTACATGACATATCTCGGTGGCTGGTTAGGCACAACTCCATAATCATTGCAGGAGATAGCAAGGGTTGGATGAAGATGGGAAACACGGTGCTTTGATGACCAAAAGATTATCCATGGCATAGACTTTTGCTCGAAATTATATCACTGTTCAACGAGGCAGCATCTCCCGCGTAATATTTTGGTGCCTAATTCGAGATGAACACTGTAAAAAGAGATTGAAGTATAAATCTTATGTATTTTTCCCATATCTATTCTCTCGAGGATAAGCCTCTAATGCGCCTTAACACGCAAAAGGGACCTCATTCATCATTCAAAATTATGATGATAGACCCTTGTTATACAAACGCGTATCTATGCTTCATCCGCAGCATCAACTCATCAACCATCTATCCTGATACGAAATGTGAAACGCCGGCTCTTTTTTTAAATCCCCAATTCCCCAATGCAAACTCTTATTATCTCAGCTGATGCTCCCAGAGATCAGCCCAGCGAATGTTGACTATGTGAAGTTGAGGACTTGCTCTGACTGGAAGCGGCGCTTTGTTGCCCACAAGTAGCCAACTAACCTCCCCCCAGAGACACGAATGACATGTAGTCTAAGTGGAGGCCGTGGAAGCCATGTCGGAATGCAAGGAGTCGAAACGAGCTGGCACGCAATTTTCATGCGGCCAGACAACTTTGTACACCCACGCACTTTGGACACCTCATAGGGGCGGGCCAAATGGATCATCCGTCTTTTCCAACTTGATCCTCTTTGTATCCCTCGCAAGTTCGTCACCAAACACGGCACCGTCGTCGTTTGCAACCGACTTCTTGTCCTTGTTCAGCGCTTGTTCACGTCTCGCCCGCTGGAGGTTGACCAGGTTCGCTCGTTCGGGGTCTCGGCACTTTTGGAGCTTCTTTCGCAGTGGCTTCATGGATTTGACAATCTCGGGCTTTTTGCATGGTCAGTAACTGCATATAGAGGTTCAAAAAACAGGGACAAACATACAGTGCCCCAGTAATCCGTCATACGCTCCGGGGGTTCCTCCTCGAGCATCGTCCTACAGCTGGCAATAGTGTCGAGAATCTTTTGGCGCATCGAGGCAAGGGTATTATCTCCGTTCTGCGGCGGCACTGGTATCAAGACATCCAGTAGACCAATGTCGACCATGGAGATGGCAGCCATCATGATCTGGCTGGGCGTGTAGTGAAAGTAGGCATCCGTGACCAGCGGGCTGAACTTGAGAATCTCTCTGGCCTTGGCGTGCGCCCTATTGATGCGCGACTCCTCCTCGACGGGAAGCTTCTTGCGCAACTCGAGGATGGCGCCCTCGAGCGCGCGGAAGGGGTGGCGCACATCAAAGGCGAAGCGAATGCCTTGGCAGAGCAAGAACTCGCCCGCGAGGATCTGCTCGCCCGTGGTGTTAGGGAACTTTTCCGAAAAAGCGCCCAGCTTGTAGAAGAAGCCCTCGGCCTTGCACCCGAAGAAGAGCGACGTCTTGAGCAGGTCCGTGGCCGGGTACGTCATGACCGAGTTGGTCACGTAGAAGCGGCGAAGGAAGATGGCGGCCGTGGCGCGGATCTCGGTCGGCAGCTCGCAGAACTGCGCCGCGCGGATGAGCTCGACGGTGAAGAATTTGACCAGCCGCACCTCCTCGTCGGGCGTCAAGAAATCGGGCGGAGGGTCGGCCGAGAGGCGAGGCGCAATCTGCTCCTTGGCCAGAGAGTTCGTCTTGGCCCGCAGCTCTTGCAGGCCAGCTGGGGAGAAGGACCAGAGCCGAAACTGGCTGGATTGGCGGTAACGCTCGTCTTCTGTCACCATCATGAAGCCGTTCACACGCCGATTCGACAGCAAAATGGCGCAAGGCAGGGGGAAAGGGCGCGAGTTGCAGCCGATTACTGACCAAGAAGCCTAACAACATGTGAAGCCATCTCAGCCACCCACGTTATCGTTATCATCACGTGACCGACGCTGCCGCCAAGTGGATGGCCGTTGTCTCATTTACGCGCTGAGTTTACGCACCGCAGTTCACGGCAGTTGCAGAAATGCAGATGCACGGCAAAGCAAAGTAGGATCGGCAAAAAAAAAATCAATTAGTCCATTTCGTCCTATTTGGATGAGGCAACATGATAAGTCGCGTTCAACGTGACGTCTGACCACTCCCGTAAATCCCAATTATACTCATTATCGCCGTCCGAACACCATAATGATTTGACCCAGATGACCTAATACAAACATTTATGAAAAATACATGCAATCTGAACACACACATAGCTCGTTAATATCCCAGGCTCTCTCCTCTCCTGGCGGGAGGAGGAGGCGGGGGCTTCTTAGAACGGTTGGGGGGAGGTGGCGGAGCCTTCTTGCCGAGTGCGCTCGTACTCCTGCTCATGCTTCCGTAGCTGGTGGCGGGACTGGCGCTGCGACGGTCTTGCCAGTCAGGACTACCGCTCCGGCTGGTTGAGGACACATCGTCGAAGACGTCGTCACCGCGGCTGTAGGCACTCCCGTCAGTTGCGACACGGGAGAGAGGTGCCCCATTTCCGACTGGTCTCAGGTTCACGCTAGCCAGGGGTGTGGCCGCGGCAGCAGAGGCTGATCGCGCATCGAAGGTTGAGGCTCGCGCAATGGTAGGGCGGGGGTTCTGAGGGGGAGGAGGAGCAAGACGGCGGCTGTTGGGTGAGGATCGGGTGGGGGGGATGCGGACGGGCTCCTGTTGCAGTTCTGGTTCCGGCTCTTCGTGGACGGCGGTGTGACGTGGCTCCTGCCACGACCGAGCCGTGTTAGAACGGCTACGGGTGCCGTTGGGACGGGCACCGTAGGTGGGTGAGGGTGCAGTGGCAGATCCAGCCCATGATTCACGAACTCGGCGCAATTCCTCGGCGCAACGCTCATGGTAGTCGAGCTCTGCATCAAGGAATTGAGACAGAGAAGCAATGCTGTCAGACTCCGACTCTTTAATGTCTTGCATGCGGCGAAGGACATCCTCGGTGGACTCTTCAAACTTGGCCTTGTTCATTCGGACCTCTTCTTCGACTCGGAAGTCGTCACGTCGAGCCTTGGCCATCTTGGCGGTGCTAGCATCGTATGCGAGACGTCGGTTCTCAAGCTTCTTGCGGGCAGCCTGCACAATCACATGTTAGTCGCAAGCCTACACAGCGTGTTAGGGGAAGGTTAGCGTACCTGATACTCCTTCATCATGGCCAGACTTCGCTCAAGGCTCTCCATCCAGGTAGCAGTAGCGCAGTCAACGTAGGTCTCCTGGATGCCACCGATGCGCTCGTTGGCGCGACCAAGTGCAAGGAGGCAGTTTCCAAACTCAGAGTCTTGCTCAAAGTCCTCACCGTGAGCAGCCATGCTGCGGCCCATGGCGGACACGGCAGAGCTCTTCTCCTTCTCTGCAACAAGCTCGCTGCGACGGGATGCCCACTTAATGTAGGCGCCCATTGAAAGGTGAAGACGTTCCATGCCTGTGAAGCAGCGTGTTAGTGACTGTCGTCCTGGAGGATCGCCTTGCATGTGGGGATGCAGCATAGAGCAGGGGGACTAACCATCTTGTCGGAGATTCATCTCAGTCTCGAGGTTCTTGAACTCGTCCGAGTGCGAGGTACGGGCCTGGTTGCCGACCTTTTCGCCAGCCCATTGAAAGGCGCGGTCGATTTTCTTTGTCAAATGCATTTTGGCGGTTGACGTGTGCTGTGTCGATAGTAGATGCTGGTTTCGTAGGATCGGAACCAGTCCGAGGTCCTGGATATCGTTCTTGTTTGTCGTTTACAAATAGTTGGTCGCAGACCAAACGGGTGGCAAGCAAGGGTTGGCAGCTACAGCAACAAACGACAACAAAGGTGTTCACCTTGAGAAACAAAACGTCATGAGCAATGGCAATGGCAATGGAATGAAGAGGTTGAAGCAGAACAGCGAGCGACGGATAAATGAACAAAATGCCCCCCGTCCAAAACCAGGGGGCAGGAGACATGCTTGCATGCCCACGTCGGGGGTCCCTTTGTGGCAAAAGGGTCGGTTGGGGTTGGAGCATCCCAGCATGCGACAGAGGGGGGGTGGGGAGTGCGTGTAGCGAGGTGCCAGGCACCATTTTGTGAAGGGTACCTGCGCCGTGTCGAGCGTCCAGGTAGCCTGTCACCCGATTCAGGTGACCGAGATACTCCGTGCCTGACAATCTCAATGTCCCCTGCGGCGGTTCACAAGCTCTCCCCAGTGGCTGGGAGCTAAATGCTACGGTACGCCGCACTAGGCGTGCAGCATTAACCAGTCTATGTACCGACCTGTCACGGGCTGCAGTAGCGCAGCATGGCCCTGCGGCACCTCATCATCGGCGACCTTCTTTTCTTTTTTTTTTTCTTCTTTTTTTTTTTTTTGAGGCGGGACGAAATACAGTCAGAGTCAGATGGCTATTCTTTTTATATGCTCTGCTAGCGCGTTTGGGGCAGAGGAGGACAGAAAATAGCACGCCTTGCAACGCCGCAGGGCGCTGTGCGGTGTGCTGGTCCAGTGAGCCGGGCTGCTGCTGTGTGGACGGTGCTCTGACGGTACCTGTATCATGTACCCGCTCTACCGCTACGGATACAGGATACAGGCCACACGAGTTAACCTCTGGTCCCCTGGAATGTGGCGATCGCATCGAAATGCAAAATGCAGGACGCTCGTGTGCATGAAACAGCAGCCCAGACATGGGCACCACAAAAAACCCAAGCGACCACACACAAAGCAAGCTTCTTTCTTCTTTGTTGACGCTGTGCAGGTGCATTATTCGCCGCTTTTTTTTTTTTTTTTTTTTTTTTTGGCTCTTCTGTCGGGCGCGGGATAGATTCGCATCGTCTCTCTCTAGTCCCTCTTGGAGCGTGGCCCCGTCGAAGCTTGGCATGGCCTTTCTACCATCCAGATCCCTGGCGGGAACCTAGAAGAAATCAGTCTGTTGGGAAACCCAATCTATCTCCGCCGCTATGTTCGCAGTCGAATTTCCCCAGTGCTACGTCAGTAATTAGACCACATCGGCATCACGATAGGACGAGGCTGGACGTGAGCGGGCGGCTGTGAAGGCAGCAGGTCGCAGGCGCAGGCGACAAGCACGCCGAAATCTTAAAAATCTTTGCCTCTTCTGCCCGCGTACTCGTATTCTCACGGCCCTTTGTGCTTGTGCTTGTCGCCCACCATCACCACCACCAGCAAATGGCGTGGTCGGGCGGCGGCGGCGGTTATCCACCACAAAACAGTTACGTACCACTCTTCCACGGCGACGGACGAGTCTCGTGTCTTCTCTCCTTCGCCCTCTCTCCTCCCTCTTTCTCTTACGTCGCCCTCCGATACGAGTACGCGCCCACACCGGCACAAGCGCACACGGACGACGCGGAATACATCGCATTGTATCGCCCTCCGCAGCGTGGGATAAACCACCAACCATCCCATCCCCCCTGGTGTGCCCGCTGCGCCAATCATACCCCAAATCTGACCACACCAACCCACCGGCCGGTTGGAATGAGTGCTGTCTCCGGCCTGCCCTGAGCACTACTCGGCTACCTTAACAAAGAAGCCAAGTTTCCGTCCCTTTTTTATTCCCACTTCTCTGGTTGATCCCTTTGGAACCGGCCTCTTATGGCTGTCGGTTGACATGCTCCCCACATTCTGCCCACCAAAACCCACACACCATGAACATCTAGAATCCCACCTAATTACTATCTGGTCGAGTCCCCCTCCACGACCCTACATAAGGTACCTACTATACACGGATAGTGCACAATTGCCAACCCCCTCTTTCTCCCCCAGACCCTGACCCAGGCACACGCAGAGACGGACGCCGAAATGGCTCACCAACTTCCGAGTCGCCGGTTTAACCATCTCGAGCCAAGATGCTCTCCCTGCTGATTCTTTTCGGGCTACATGCCCGCATCCAACCAACCCCAATCATTGCCCAACTGGGCAGGCCATTATGGCACCCCATCATGGCACTGTTCGGACGATATCAGCTTACCACTGCAAATAATACGCCAGTACCACCCGTTCCAGAGCACATCATCTTAGCCTGGCCCAAACCTTGGTCGCTTGGTTGGTCGCCAGAGCTCTCCACCTGCGACCGCTTTCCCACGCCTCTTCCGCAGCCTGTTGCCGGCCTGTTCTAGCCGCCAAAACCCGTGTCGGCAGAAAAAGCAGCCCTCTGTCGCCTCTCCCGGAACCCCTCACAACAAGTTTGGCGGGGTGCAGGGAGGCATCGCCTGTAGCCCGCCCTGTCACCGTCTTGGGAATGGCCCCAAAGCTGCCAGTCGAGGTCTCGTCTCCGGCCCATCTGGCTTGTTCCACTCCACCGGGACCCAGACCGTTCCTCCACCTTGAGCACGTCTTAACTCTTGCGCAGGGGTTCCCAATGCCACTAACAGGAGAGGGAGACCCGGCTTGCGTAATGCTTCGTCGTCACTTTCCCAGCCATTGATTCAGAGGCAATCCCGTTGCAATTTCACCATGTGCGATCATCGTCCATCTACGATTAGCGATCTTCACCGTCTCGTTTCAGCCTCGCCGCCAATCCAACGTTGGGATCCCTTTCCAGCTGTCTCTTATCTTACCTCTTCCCTCTCCTCCCCCTTCGCCGATTTAGACGCAGCGCAGCCCGCCCGTAAAACACAAGCTCCGAACAAGCTCCAGAACCTAAAAAAAGAAAACAGTCCGCCACCATCCAACCGTCCGCGGCTACCGAGCGCAAACGTCAAAGATGGCTCGTGTTGCAGCCAGTCCGGTGGCCCCAAACTAAAAATAAGAGGCCATCTGTTGCCAAAAAATTGGACCCGGTCCAGTTTTCCATCTCTCTCACACTCTGCACTGCCTCTGCAGCCCAGAGGGGGTGTTGATCTGCAGTCCTCGTCGTCCGTTCCCCTTGATCATTAGGATCCGCGTCTCCAGTGAAACAATTGACATGCAAGCGCCAAAACTCGGCACCGGACTCGAACCACTCCGTGGTACCTGCTTCCTTGAATTCTATTTGCGTCCGAAATCGACGCATCATGGTTGGTGCAGATCCGGGCCAGAGGGCTAGAGGGACACGCGACGCTACGCTTTGATGCAGTGCATAAAATCACAATCATATCACGGCCTTTTTCCATCATTGTTCTTCAATAATGTTAAACCATTCCCATATAGCCTCATCCAGCCTCTGGTCCTGTCTCAAACCCCACGCGCCAACGTTCTAGCGCCCAAGGCGAGAGGCGTGAGGCGGCCGGTATACCTAACTGCTCCAGACACGGACCACCGCGCACTCCGTCCCGACGGTTTCAGCCCAACCTGAACTGTCTGCACGTTGCACCATTCAGAGCCACCGCTCGTCTTCGCAAGCCTAACTCGTTGTTCAGATATTAAGTTTTGGTGTGCAGCAAATCGATTGATTCCGCTACAACCCAATCCTGACGGTAACGGAGGTACTTCTCCGCGTAGTCACTACACGCGATATTCGCCACAGCCGAAACAACCGTAGTATCCAAAACAAAAATAATCCCAAGGAGAATCCTAAAAAAAAAATCCCAAGACATAATCTCAGAGAAAAACTTAGGAAAAGAATCTTAAAAGAATATCTTTAGATCAATGTATTTATCCAAGTATTATTTATCCGCATTTTGGTCAGAAATGCTGAGACGTAGTTTTCTTGCAGGGATCCAAAGTAGCAAAGTATCGAATTGACAACTATTCCAAGGATTGTATTGCACACTACGTCTGACAATCTTGATCCCAAAATCTCAATATGACGTTCTCTCTCAGTCGTACAACCCTTCCGCGTCCGGTCCGTAGTCACACCTTCCACAGTACCCACAATCCTTGTCGCAGGCTGTGTAATCCAGGGCTCCATAATCGATGTCATCATGGTCACTGTCATGGCCAGAAGAAAAGCCGTTGACATAGCCGTCGTCGTCGTCCAAGTCAGCAGCCCCCCTAGGCAGTATAGGGCTGTCCCATTCACCATCATCTGAGCCGGGCTCTGACAAGGTTGCCCTGCGCAGCCACGCCTTCCATCTTTCCATGACAGCCGCCGACAAGACATCGCCGGAACCTGGTACCTGCTTGCGTATCTCTAGCGTGGTGCTGTCGGGCTGGTATACGACCTCTAGCTTGCCATCCCGGGCGCTGCGGACCCGGTTCACGATGAGGTGGAGCAGGCCCGCGAGCCGCATCAAGTCCGCCTGGTTCTTCTCCTCCCACTGTACCACGTCGTCGGCGACATTCTTGATGCTGATGTCTTGAAAGACGGCTTTTTCGTGGAACGCCAGGATGAATTGCTGAATCTGCGATATCCAGAGCCGCGGGAGCTGTTCTCCCAGAGTGTCCTTCCCCCGATGGAAAAAGGCCGATCTCGTCTTGAGGTCGAAAATGTCCTCCTGCGGCACGATTTCACCGCCATTCACCACTTGAGGCTTGGTTTGGGCGCCGCGAGATCCGCCGATTGGCTTTCCAATCATCAGACTCGACAGGTCGTCTGGGAGGAGGAGGCCGGGATCGCTGGTGGATACCCGCGTCGCGGCCTGCTCGACATGGGGGGAGGGATCGATGAACCCATCCCCCTCGAACCGAACCATCATGTCTAAGCCACCGAACTTGTACCGGATAACTCGCTGGTGGGTGGTAGACCCCTTTGTTTCCTTGTCCCACGTGGTGTATGCTTCCGGGAACGAATGCCCGAAGCCTTTGACGTTGGGAATAAGCTCCTTCGGGCTTTCCTCCCGGCGAATAAAGTGCACAGTGTCCTCGACAACCTCGACTAGCATACGGAATGTTCTATCTATCTTTGTAGAGTTCACGAACCTCAATAGGTTCCCGATGGTGCTGCCGCAAGCCACGATGTTGACTGGCAGCGAATGGACCTGCATCTTCATAATAGAGACGATCGCGGCTTCCAAAGGATGGTCGGGAAACGAGGCCGAGTTCACGTCGCGGTAGTAAATTCCAGAATCGTGGGAGAGCTGCGGATGCTCAACCGGGGGCGTCCATTTTGGCGGTTTGCCTGGTTCTGTGAGCATGGTGCCAAAGCCAACCCGCTCCGTACATACCTGGGATCATGATCTTGGCTCCATTGCCGATCCAGTTGTAAGAGGCCATAAAATTTGTATCAGTAATCTTGGCGCTTTGGATCCCGGTGGGCGCTTTCAGGCCGTCTCTAGAAACTGTTTCAACAAGGTCGCCAAGCGGTAGGGTCGAAAATTGAGGCTTGGGCGGAGCCTGAGTGTAGCGCTTCTTGGCAGCGCCTGACTTGTACATGGCTGACAGTGACCAAAGCAAATGTATCCCTACTCGATATTGTTTTTTACTTTAAGTGGTTTTTAAATTGACCAGCTCTCTTGAGGGGGCATGGCTGGGTTATATGCCGTCCTTCACATGCTGACAACACGATCGGACCAGGAGGCCTACCACATTCAGCCCGCACTTCAACATGAAAATGCGCATCGGCTGCGCTGAGCACGAAATTGTTTCTACTATCCTTATTTCTACTGGTTAATTATCATCGTACGATGCAGCTTGGACCAATGAATCGTTAGTTTTTTGCAAGTCAGCATGCGGGAGGCCAGCCATTTTCATGACTGCGTCAAATCAACGTCCCGATACGACCACACCAAAAACAACTTGAAGTTCGCATATTGTGTTCCAAAAATTTACTGTGCAGTTTGGGGATGCAGGTAGCATCCCGCCCAGATTCAGATAAAACGTATTGACGATTGACCTGAGGTTTTTGCTCTGTAATCCTACCCTAGAGGCAGCCGGATCTGTGGCAACCATCCCGTTTCTCGCCTACCAGTCACGTTTGATAGGACGACGTTTTGACCTCCTACAAATGCATGCTGCAAAAGCTTCTCGGAATCATCATTAGGTGAGGGGAACTGTTGGTAATGAAGCAGAACAAGGATCAAACTGACCTTGCAGGGCTCATTTATACTGGCCAGGCGAAATAGCCAATATTTATTCGCATGGGTATGACGAAAAGAAGAATTTGGATGAAAGAGGAGTACTCTTAACTTAAAATTGACTAGGAGCCTAATTTAATGCGGCTTCCAGCGTGATAAACCAGGATAAGTCCGAGAAATAACAGCTGCGCATGTTTGACCCAACCTCAAGTACGACGGCCTGGAATCCGACAGAAAAAAAAGAACTCTGAATTAGTCCAATATGGAATGATGATGGTCAAGGGACGTTGGTATAATACAAGTGCCCGAGTGGCCATCAGATAGCCGGACCCTAAAATGATGGGGTTCAGATAATTTCTAAGGTTTTGGTTTGAGAAGTTTTCTTGACTCTTAATTCTGAGCTCCAATAGGCTTTTCACAGGTTCATGTGAACAAATTCAAATGGATCAACCAATTTAGAAGTAGTCTTTTGTCCGTCACACGTAATATGAACACGGGGTTGAGAAGTTCAGCTCTCATGACAACTGTTTTGCGTTCCTCGGTTATGAGCAGTTCCACGATTGATCCATCTTTTCTTGAGGCACAACGGGCCTGCGCATCGTTCATGCGGCTGTCATAAAATGTAGCTGACACGCTAGCCAATTATCGTAGCTGATGCTAGAAACCTCCCGCTAGGTTTACATCCCCATTTGCGGCGAGAGGTCCATGGAGGTTTGTCAAACCTGGCATAAAGATACCTGAATCATATCTAGAGTTAAAATGACAGTATTGCTCGTTAACAGCACGTTGGTCTGGGGAAACCTCCAGACGACATTCATAGATGCGACCCACTTGGTATCGCATACCCATATTAAACGCGGTCGTATTTGGGCCGAGGATCGATTACATATTGCCGTTGCAAGAACTTCGCCTTCATATAGCCAGGGTGAGCGCCTAGAGACCGCCTTTTTCTTCTTTGCGGCAGGTCTTGACCCGTCGTAATGCCCCAGAGCTTCATTGAAGCCAGCCTTGCTATTCAAGCTCTGGTCTAATTTTGGGCCGTTGATACAGGGTCCTCCATGCTTATGAGGCGGTAAATGGCTTGGTTATCAAGTTTCACACCGATAAATGGACACGAGTTAGACAGGGCGGTGTATGAATCTGCTAAAATGGACGTGCTCTTGGGATGAATGAAGGAGTGTGATGAGCTGGCCCGAGAGGGCTCCAGCGGGGCTAGCGGCTGCGGTCATCAGGGTGGAATGCCCTATCCCATTGCACCAAAGGGCACAAAGATACGTATTGAACAAGCTGACCGTCAGCTTATCCAACTAGCCCTATAAGACAGGAAGCTAGGCACGGGCAAAGCTCGAGCCGGTAACAAGGAGCATCACGCAGGCAACGTGCGTGATCTTCGGGCTAGCATAGGTCACACCACGCATCTAGCTCAAGACCTAGCCGTCCAACATGGCGTATCCCAATACAGCCGCCGCGGATAATATTACTCATTTGCGTCGCCTGGCTTGACCAAGCGCCGCATCACAAGTTAAAGCCGTGTTTGGGCAACAGATTCACCATGTTCCGCGGAGCCCGGCCGACGATTGAGTTTAGACCCACCGTGAACAGGATGGTTGTTCTCGATTAGATTGAATCCACTTCGGAAAACGCGATCCGAAGAATTGGGTACCTGAGTACGAGAAATTTATCCGATCGTTCCACGTATAGCCGGAGGTGAAAACTTAGCCACGTCTTTATGTCAGCCGGGAACGTAGATGATTGACAATGCATCATCAGCAGAGCACGCGGGAATTTTGTGCCTGGCTTGGTGCCACTGCGATGGGCTAGGTACTTTTCATTCCAAACTCATCCCCTCAAGAACTTGTCCGTAGCCAAAAGTTTTGGGACAGGGCGGCTCCGAGTTATCAATCACGAATGGGGAGGGAGATGGGTGCAAGAGTCTTAAGGAAAGGAACCTGCTGCGATATTTTGTTGATAAAGCAATGGGAATTTTGGGATGGGTGGCTTGAAACAGTAGAGTAAGCTGGAGGAGGGGCGGCGACTCTTGGCTTCCATCGCTAGGCATCTCCGTTGATGCTTTTCCAATGCATGTTCGCGAGGTTGTCGCAGACATCAAGTTCTTGTTGGAACCCTCACGTTCATGCGCAGAGTTTGGGTCTCTTTGGAAGTCTCGCAGGCCTGCACAGTCTTTCGGTGTTGTTCGAAGCCTGCCGACCCAAGGGCAGTAACCGTAGTCATATTTAGTCTTCCAATCTGTCTGGGCGCGGGGTTCACGATCTGGATGTAGCCTTCATGCATAGGCTCTAAGTTGCAGCCAGCATAGGCTTTAAGCTGCGAACCAAGAATTGCAAACCTCAGCTCCGTGAAAATCTTTTCCAAAGTGAGTTGTGCATTTGCCATACGGTATTCGTACTGCCAAATTTGCATTCAATTACTGTACCTCAAGGCACGAGGGGTTGCCTTATCTATTGCTCTCATTGATGCTTTGCATTGAAGTGCATTGTCTTGATAGAAATAACCGACTCGGTAAGCTGGAGGAGGCTTGGCCGAAGTTATCGATTCAACACGCCAGTGTGTAGATAAAACTTTGCTCTCCATAGCCATGGCTCGTGAGCGTGAAGATTCCCTGTTCGGGCAAAAGGCAAACTACTCTAGTACCATAGATCATATTCACAACTCGAACGTGGAAATTGAGATGCACCAATTTCGGTTGATGGGTTTGCTTGACAAACATTCAGATACTTTGGTTCAATACAGTGGCGACTGCCAACGCTGATATCCAGGCCATGACATGAATTATTTCGGTTCTTTTACACACTGCTTTATATTTTTCACTCTCCATCCTACAATCATCCCGTATCCTGCCCAGCACGCAGTCGTCAAGATGAAATTCGAAAACATTTACCTGTGTCTTGTATTCGTCGCCATCACCCTGGTTTCTTGCTCCTCAACCACTCCACAAGATTGTGTAAGAGACAGATTCTATTGTGGTAGTATTGTTGAAGAAATGATTGGTATGCAGCTATAAGTCAAGTCGCAATTGTATCTGCTAAAATAAAATTAGGAGACGCCAATGAAGTCGAAAATCTTGCGCGCAAAGGAGGGTTTGGAGCTGGAGACACTAACGCCTACCTCTTTCGCTGCCGTTATGATGAAGCCAAGCAACGCAATGAGCTGGAAGTGACAAGGTATTGCGACCATGACTGCCATCAACGCAATTCATTTGAAGGTGGTCACTGCAGGCAATCCATGTTGTTATACCAGATGGTGAGAACCTACGGTATGTGAAGATATTTGTGATTGCCAATAAAGAAGCTGACATGCTCAAGGTATGAGATACGGCGGTGTTGGTATGTCACCTATAGAGGCAAGGAAGAAAAAGAAGGTGAAGCCAGGTTTGAGTCTGGCGGTTTAGCCAGCGGCGGAATTGGGGTTGACACTCGAGGAATTGCGGCTTGAAGATCAATGCGGGGGACGAACAAAAGGCGCGAGACATCAAAGCCCAGTTGTATACTTTGGCGTCTGCTACCCATTTAACCGGAAGCAATACTGAATATCTTGCTCCTCAACTGGAACACATTGCATTCAATACTATCTGCCTCACCTATCTCCTCCATGAGTACCGCCAAAAGAGCCTTGGACAAGAAATTATGAACTTGTGATGATGTCGCGAGTGAGTAACTCCAGACTTGAGGCCTGCCACTGCAACTTTCTCTCTTTCGGTTCCTGAAGCGATGTGAAATGAAATTAAGGGTCTTCTAGAAGGTTCTCACACTGTGCTGGCAGCTGCCCGCGCAGTGCAAATGCCTGGCAGCTGGCGGCACCATCCAGTGCCTTATTTCTTTTTCAAGCAGGCTCCGACTTGGATTTTTTCTTCTGCGTCTTCCACTCCCATCATCACCAAGATTTTCGAAATCTCTTTTCTTCGCATTACGATGACTACCCGACGAGATATCAGCGAAGATTCGGTGGCCTCGATGGCCTCAGTTGCCTCAGGCTACTCGGGCGGCGGCCCTCCTCCATCATTCCTCCGCCAACGCCATGCTCGCGACGGCGAGTCGGGAACGCTTCCCCAGTCTGTGCGTGGACAACAGTCTCCGCAGCAGCTGGAGGAATTTCTGGAGCTGCGAAAGCTTCTCCAAGCGTTCGCCCTGCAATGGGAGGAGAAGATGGGCGCCGTGGTCAACGAGCTGACCCAAACGCGGATGGAGATGCGACAGCATCATCAGCGGGAGGAGCAGCCACTGCCCAAGGAGGATCATGGGCACCTTGGGGAGATCCTGGTGACGTTTGCCGGGACGCTGGCAGGCGCGGATCTCGCGGCTCTGTGTACGGATATGAAGACCGACACAGACAAACTGCTGTGTATCATCAGCTTTTGCATGAGTTCTTATGCACTAGTTGGTGGTTGGCTGATTTGGGACCGCACCCCTCCCGAGGGCCGATTCGGACGTTTTTAGAAACGATGCCTGATTTGGGCGTCCATTTTCCTTCTCCTTGGAGGTACCGTTTTGCTCATAGCATCGGTCTCATGGTCCAGGCATCGCGCTTTTGCCGCTGCTTGGATCACCTCCTTGGTTCTGCTTGCCTTGAGCCTTTTTATTAAGGCCAAGACAAAGCGAGCAGCTGTTGTGGGTTCAACCCATCAACAGGTTTAGGGATGATCGGTTTTCGACATCCCGACTTGCCTCGTCACTGAACCCCAGATGACACCAGAACAGTCTTACGCTGATTCTTGGCCGAAGGCAGTGTGGTTTTATGTCTTGTCCTCGTCCGAAATAGAGCATCTGAGATGGATGAAAGAGGCGGACTTTCCACACAAATTTTTTTTTCTTTTTTTGTTTTTCCGATTAATAAAAATGGTTTCTTTTTTTACTGTTTCCCTTGCTCTAAACGTGACATGTGCATGGCGTTCGTAAAACCTGGCTTGTAGTTATTGCCACCCAGGAGTGAGTTGGTCGCGCGCATTTCTCTGTTCGTTTCTTTCTGCCACCCACCCCATTTCCATTGATATTTTGCCGCCATAACAGAACCGTTTCTGTTGATATTTGATGTCCACGCGCGCGCGTGTGTGTGCATGCGTAGGTAGGCATGCTTGGCAGTGCCGACAGCTGGAGCTGCGCACATCTCGCCCACTACAATGCAAATCCCTTCAGCGAAATTTTTGATCCTTTTTTTCTCCCTTCTTCAGCCCTCCACACAATCGTCAGTCATTCCCCTCCCAAGCAGCCCCCGTCCTCTTTGCGCACGAATAGAGTTGACCTTATATATTTGAACCAGACCTTCGGCTTCAACCATTCGTGAGTTCTTCCCGACATCCTCCCTCTAGAATTCTTGTCTCCTCTCCCGAAAAGCTCCCAACATGCGAATCTTGAGCGCGTCTGAGAGGCCCTGCGAAACGCTGCGAGATGGCCAAGCTAAAAGTATCACAGCAACTCATCACTAAACTTTGGCACGAAAGACCCTCCAAAAACCAGTAAGTTCTCAGATCCCAGCGACAAGCCTCCATCTGACTGTGTGTTTTTGCTGTCTAGTGGCTCGATCTAAGTCTGGTATGTATTGCCTCTTGCGTGAATCCTATCGAACATCTGACTTAACTTTGGTAGCCGGCAAGAAGAGTGAGAAATTTTCTTGTTCTTTTCGCGTTGTGTTAGAATGGCTGACAACATTCTTGGTCCAGAAGCTACCGCTCAAGGTGAGTTCGGTATCACATTCCAAAACCTCTCCCCTGTCGATGCTAATGTTGAACAGTCCCAAAGACTTGTATGCAATTCTCATTCGTTTGGATACATCTTTACTAACAGTAGCATGCTTTGAAGCTCAGGACAAAGTCAAGAAAGGTTCGTTCCCCTCTCATCATGGAGAATTTGCTGCTAATATTGTGCAGACAAGTCGGTAAAGCGCCTTGACGTCAGTTCTAGAGAAGCAAATGTTGACATTGAGAAGAAGTGCACGCTCTGTGGTCGAACCGACCACGCTGTCGAAAAGTGCTGGTTCCGACCAGCGGTAGGTATTTGCCGTCAGGGTCGACTTCTTTTTCTTGCTAATGCTCAGAACAGGTTGAGGGAGGGGTGAGAATCTGCAAACAAATGCTTTCAAGGCTGAAAACGTCCAGGGTGCTAATGAAACGCTCTCTTGTGCTAGCCGCCTGCGGCCCTGGTATGTGGTTTGAACTTCCTGTTGGATAAATGTGTCTTTGCTAATTAATACTCCAGAACTCCAAGCAGGTATGTTTTCCAACCAAGATCTCACCGGGAGCGTTACTAACTGAGTTCTGCGATGTAGTTTTGGTTGAACAAAAAGGCTGTATGTTCTCGAGCCCCGTCCCCTTTCCCTTCGCACCCCACCAGCCTTTGACATCATACTGACTCGTGAGAGAACTACATGGCTACCGCTCGTGTATGAACCGAAACAAACATGCTATTGTATGCTTATACTGACGGCGCCTTTTCCTACGTGCAGCTCAGGGACATCGAGATCTTGGTAAGTAATGGCCCCCATTCACGTAAGAATTGAAACCAAGGTGTCATCCTAACCCCGTTTGCACCATCGCTGACATTGTCTCCTTCTGTGCGTAGACCAAACAGTGTGAAATCACTGTAAGCTATGGCCATCATGCCCGCAGGATATAAAATAACCGCGTTTTCCCGAATCTCCTTGAACTATACTGACAACATCTTTTCCTACGTGTAGGCCAAGCAGCGTGAAATCGCTGTAAGTCTATCCACATCGACACAGTGTTTCTCGACAGAAAACCTCTAACTTTCGACTAGGCTATCGAGGCGGACCGCACCGTTAGTACCCGCCTTTTTTTTCGTCGCTGGCTTGGAGCAAGCTGATCGGACTTCTAACGTTCTGTAGAAGCTCGTTCAACTCGCTGTCGTAAGTTTACGGCTTGCATATCCACGCGCTAGTGCTAATTGCTACAGGAGGCAGACAAGATGTCCAAGGTTTGTTAGGAACGCCACTTGTTCTCCATTTCGTTGTACTGATCTGCGAATTTAGATTGCCGATAATGAAGCGAGCGGCGCTACCGTATGGGCCCTCCATCTGTGGTGTCGTGATGAACATTACTAACCCTAGCATTGTCCCGGCAGAACCAAAACTCGGCTGATGTAAGTAGTGCATCAATCTATCCCTGAGTAACATCCACTAATATTTTACCAGGCAGAGTTCGCCCGCCTTGTGAGTCGCATGCAAAATTACAGACAATCTATCTAGCGAATTCTCAGTTGCTGACGCGTGCATGACATCTGATTTAGCAAGCCGAACAAGTCGACGTGGCTGAGGACGTTGAGGACGCTGAACAGGCTGGCAGAGCCGGCGATGCTCAAACGTAAGTAGAGAATGGCCCATGGCAGCCTAGATCCTTTTTGAAAGTGTACTAATTGGTTCTGGAGGTAGTTGGTTGTTCCCGACCTGTCTAGGGAGTCAAAATTTAGGCTCCGAATAAGCTGGTTCATGTGCGCACCTCATTAGTTTCCATTCCGTAAGTGTCGCCAAGTCAATCACAATTTCCAGCGGCTAATTCATGGTTTGTAGATTAGGCGAGAAGAATAAATGCAATGGAATGCATCTGATACTTTGTTCCTGCTCATGAAGAGCCAGGCGTGTCAATCTACCGCTTACGTGACCGTCGTGTTTCATCAGGATTGGTTGGTTGATTAGATCCGACGAGGCTAGGAATTTAAGTTGGGCGCGGGCCGTTATCAGGCCGACAACACGTTTGACAGTTGGTGCATGGGGCGCTCGCAGAAAGACCGTAAGTCTTCGCAACTTTAGCTCAGAAACAAATGAATAAAACATATTTAGTCTAAGATAATTACTTTGGTTTTTTTCTTGGGATTATATCCGCCTTGGACATTGCAATTATTCTAGCTGAACATTGTGCAGCAGCCACTGGAGAAGTCTCCGCTACAACCAAACCCTTCAATGCTGGATTGTATAGGTATGCAATGTCTTGAATTGGCTGCGCCACCCCCTTGTAGCAGGAAAAAAAAAATAACGACCTCAAGCCTGTCTCGTCTTTTTTTCTTCTGAGCTCATCTCTTATTTTTCCTTGCTCCTTTGGTATTTTTAGCAGGGTCCGGTCGTTCGCGCATGGGGCACACCAACTAATTTCCCGACCCCCCCGGCTTATGTCATTTTGTTCCTTTTTTCCCCAGCTTCCTCTTCCCCGGTCCGTAGGGGGGAGAATACGCTACAACACAACTGTCCTGTAGATCTTGCCTCCTCCGTCGCCGCTCGCCATGACAGTACTGGACCCGGATCGGAAGCGCTCGTCGTCGTCGTTGGCATCGGTCGACATGGAGAGATATGACCTGGAAGACGGCTCCGACAGCGAAGGCGCGCGCTTCCTGCCTTCCGATGCAGCCGCCCCTGAGACCCCGGGCGCCTCCGGAAAGGTGCCCGCCACGGCCACGCAGCGCTACGTCGTCATCATGTGTGTGCAGTTCCTCTTCATGATTGAGTTCAGCCAGTTTATTATGGAGCCGCCTCTGCAGATGATTATGGAGGACTTTGTCTGCCACAGCCAGTATCCAGATCACCGTATGGGAGTAGCGCAGCTGCAGGACGCCCGATGTAAAGACTCTGACGTCCAGCGGACACTCGCCATGGCCAGGTCGTGGTTGATGTTCGCCACGATGCTTGTTCGTAGGTAACCCCGGCAGCGGTTTTTCTTCTTCTTTTTTGTTTTCAATGGTCTAGTCGCTGATATCTGTTCTACGTAGCCATGATTGTCCAGGTCCCCTATGGTATCATGGCCGACAATCACGGACGCCGCCCCGTCCTATTTATGGGGCTTCTCGGCATTCTACTTGCCGCGATATGGCACATCATTGTCTGTACGTGTGGTGCTCCCCATAAATTGCCCTATCGTCTTGTGTAACATCCCTGACCTTGCTTCCGTAGTGCGACATCCGGATACCTTCTCCATCTGGCATCTGCTCTTTAGCTCTATCCCTCTCCTCATTGGCGGCGGCGGGTCTGTTGTCAGTGCCATGGTGTGGACTATTCTGACCGATGCTGTCCCCGCCGACAAGCGAACATCCGTCTTTTACTTGCTGCACGCCATGATGCTCGTCTTGAGTGCTGTCTTTCGTCCGATTGCAGGATGGCTGATGAGCATCGACCCGTGGCTGCCAATGTGGCTTGGCTTGGGCGCTCTCATCCTCAGCACGCTTTCGACTCTGCTTGTCCCCGAAACCCTACATCTTCAGAAGTCGGACGATGCAAAGGGTCAAGAGGGACTAGCCAGCAGGCGGCAATCGATGGACGACAAGCCATCGTGGACTAAGCAAACTGCGCTGGAGAAAGCATGGTCCAATGCGAAGAATGATCTTGCCAAGACCTGGAGTTTCATGCTGGAGTTGAAGCATCTATGGCATATCATTGCTGGATACTGCTTGTGCTTTCCAATTTTCGTCGCCTTCGAGATGAACCTCCTCCAATATGTGACGAAACGATTTGGCTGGGACTGGTCCACGGTAAGCACAGCACCATGCCATCATTTTTAGTTCCATTCTAACTGTGCACCCTAGGCAGCCTATTTCACCACCATCTCAAAGGTTACTTCTGTAATCGTTCTACTAGGCTTCTTACCCGTAGCTTCCTGGTTCATCACCAATCGTCTCCGCTTCAACGCCCTGGCTAGAGACTTGTACCTATCCCGCGTCTCCGTCCTCTTCCTCGTTGCCGGCAATGTCATCACTGCTGTCGCAGCAGCACCTTGGCTACTTGTGGTAGCCCTCATCGTCCTCAGTTTCGGCAACGGCTTCTGGCCCCAAGTCCGCGCCATCTTCTCCGGCGTTGTAGAGCAACAGAACTTGGCTACCATGAACACGATCATCGCGACAGCCGAAACACTTACTGGGTTGGTCACGGTTCCAACACTCGGCTGGCTACTGAGCAAGGGAATCGAACTTGAGGGCTTCTGGATGGGCTTGCCCTATGTGATGACGTCCATTTGGGTGACAATAGCCGTCGTGCTGATGTTCAAGTTCAGACTCCCTCAAGGAGTTGAGAATGTCGATGGGCGGTATGAGCTATTGGATCGGCACACGGATTAAGGCAAGGTCAATGTAAAGAGGGTATTCATTTATAGAAGACACTGGCGACTGGAGCTTACAAATATGACTGCATGGTGTAATGTGTAAGAATTTTTTAAAATATCGATAGAATGGCATAGAGATCTAAATCCGCCCGCACTCTAAAAATGGTGGGCACTCCTGTTTGTTTTTGGTATAATTACATGGGCTGTCGCAACTCAAATCGCATCGCTCATAGTCTATGCCCCCATGTACGGTGCAAAATCCGTGCTGCACGCAATCTTTCCGAGCGTCCTCTCCTCTGTCAAAGACATAAGCTTGGCCTCTATTGACCTGAAGGAGTCGCTTCCCATCGGGACTCTCAACACTTGCTTGTATCCCTGCTCTGCCTTGTCTTTGGCCAGACCTGTTTTGTCGACGATTTCCACAATTCTCTTCGCAGCGAGTTGCGGGTTCCCTGGCTGATGGCCCGCCAGGCTCTCCATCACAGAGACGGTTGTGTCCGCTGGCCCACCGACGTAGGCATCATTGAGGCCTGCTTTGGGCTTGCTGAAGCTGTGGAGAAAAGATGTGCGGAAGACGCCCAGGTCAATCAGCACCACGCGCACACCCAGAGGCCCAACCTCAGTCGCGAGAGCCTCTGACATGGCATCCACGGCTCCCTTGGATGCTGCGAAAGCTGTCGTTGCGGCGAATGGTACTTGGCAGAGGAAGCTTCCGATGTTGACAATGGTGGCTCCCCCCTTCGATCCCAGTGAGCGAAAGTGCGGCAAGACACCTTTGGTGCATCTCATGGTGCCAAATGTATTCGTGTTAAATTGCGCGATGAATTCCTCCTCTGTCATGTCCTCCAGGCTTCCGAGGAGGGCACAGCCAGCATTGTTGATGAGCACATTGATTCCGTTTTCTTCCACGACTTGTGCCACGCGCTGCTGTGTGTCGGCGCGCGTCACGTCCAATTCCAACCAACTCCCACCTAGATCTTTCACCTCTGGGTAATCTTGCGAAGCTTTGTTGGGGTTGCGTGCCCCTGCCACGACCGAGTGGCCCGCCCTGAGGGCTTCGACTGTGAGCTGGAGCCCCAAACCGGACGATGCTCCCGTGATGAGAAACGAATACTGTGACATAGTGAAGAGAGGTGACCAAAGGCGGAATAGAACAGAGAAGGTGGTTAAGAGACCCTCCCCAGCTAGTATTAATTGGGTGCTTGTGGGGAAGATACCGAGGCTGGGGTCCCTTCCACGGACATTTAAAGCCAAGACGGAAACGCGGGAGCGTTGCTTTCTGCGGCGCACCCACCCCTGGCTCGCCTCCCAGGCTTCACGGATCTAAACATCTAAGTTAATTGGAAACGAGTCTATGGGTACCGACGGACGATCTGCCCAGTCTTGGCGCTGCCGAGGGACGCACGGCAAGCACCTGTGGCTATATTTGGACACCCGCAAAGCTTGTTGGCACTCAAGATCGGCGGGTGAAAAACGCAACGGGTATTAGCACCGAAATGATTGGACGGGTCAATTCGCAATCGCATCCAGGCCAGTCTGTTACAGATCAGCGCCACAGCCACGCTGCGGGAGGAGGGCGGGAAAAAGTGTCACTAGAACCGCGGCATCGTCGAGCTGCCAAACTGGCATCTGAATAAAGGTTGTCACGGGATATACCGCCTTCATACTTCTCCTGTAAGTTATGCCGGCATTCCAAAGTTTCCATCTTTGAGTCGCTTAACTGCGCGGTTTCATGACGTGGAGCACCGCGTTACCCACACGAATAAGTTCACCAGGGCCAGCGATTATCTGGCATATCCTTGTCAAACTCGCTTATAAACAACTCGTTTGCAATGGGAATACCGTCCAGCCGCTGGCAATTTGGCACAGGTGATCCATTTGTTTCCGGACAACTCAACACAACTTTAACAAAGCACCAATGGAACGAACACATGCGTCTTTGCGCGAAAACTCTGCTATTCTGCCATTCTTTCCAAAGTCTCTGGAGCAACCTCATCCAAGCCTCACCAATCTACCTCATCAAAAAGAATGCAGAATCCATCAGCAGATAACCTCTCCCGATCCTTGCAACCCAAGTTCTGTTTGGTGGGGATAGCGGGCAGTAAGCCCGATAAACATCCACATTAGGCGATTAATTTTATCGCACAATCTGCCAGTCTACTGAAATCGCAACCTCCTCCGAGAACCTTCCATTGTGACCATGACGTGAAAACTGTCCTCGTGTGCGGGACAATCAGCGCTGCCCAGACTGCAGGGTTTGCGAGCTCTTGAACCCTTGCGCCTAACCTCCCTGAAAGCGAACCACGTATCTAGACTTCCTCGATCGAGAAACTGTTGAAACATGCGCTCATGTGCGGGGTGGTCACCAAAGTAATCGCTTACTTTGGTTATTTCTGACAAGTCAGACATGCTGCTAACGGCAAAATGGAACTGTGCGGTACTCGGTGCCACATTCGAACTGTGCTTGGGAGAAGCATCTGACAAATCAATCAAATCAATTGATGCATTGAGCCGGCGTCGCTTTTGTCCCGAGTCCTTAGCCGTGAAATCTTCAAGAGATGTCCGCAGTGATGCTGCGACTGCTCGTTCTTGTTCGAGATCTTTTAAAAGCATCTCCTCTTGAATCCTCCTCTGACCAAGTGCAGCCTTCATGCTCCCAACCCGGTCGCCGAGTTCGTCGTTTTCGATGCTCAACTTCGACACCACCTTGAGAGCGGACTCGAGATTTTGTTCCTTGTGATGAAGCAGCGCGTGGGCTTCTGCCTCCCGACGCTCGTGCTCGCGGGCTTGGTTGAGGGCATGCTGGGCGTTTTCCTTTGCGACGCATACTTGTTCGCGACCCTTGTCGAGCTCCTGTTGAAGACGCCTGATCTTGTTCTGCGCATCTTTAATTTCTGTCGCAGCTTGCAGGCTGTCTTGAATTTGATGATGAATTGCATTGGCCAATGCTTGTTGGCTTAGGGCAGCATCCAACTTGGCCTCCACCTCACGGCGGATTCGCTTCGACTCATCAAGAGATTCATGGAGGGATTTCAGCTCCTCCTCATGGCCGCAAACGGCGCTGTTCCTCATTGTAGCCTGCTCAGTGGTATTGCTAGACCCGGCTTCACAACTGCATGCGTTGGAGAGGTTCTCGTATAAACGCTGGACCTCTTCATGGCATCGAATGGATCGGGAAAGTTGGTTTCTGAGATCTGCATTCTGTTGTTTGAGATCGCCGATTTGCTCCAAATGGCTCGTTGCCCTCATCTCGGCGTCTTCCTTTAGCCTTTGGGCGGAGGCAAAGCTTTCAGCCAGTTGAGTCTCCAATTTGCCAATGGCTTCGGAATGTCTAGCTTCTGTTGTGAGCAGCTCTTGCTCCATTTTTGACAGTCGAGCTCTGAGTAATTCGACCTCGTCTTTGGTGTCATTGACATCCGAGGTTGAAGACTCCAAATGACGAGAGCTTGATGTCAAGGGCATCTCACCAAATAGTCCCTTGAGCCTTTGGGTGAGATTTTCGCGGCGAGGCTCCGACTCCTGACAGTCGCTCTCACCCATCTTGGCGGCAATAGTACCAGCATCACAAATGGTTTCCGTAATATTTTCATCCTTCTTTTCCTCAAGAATTCGAGCGCAGGATTTCTCATACGTAGCGGAAAGTTCGTCGGAGTCGGCAGGCGGTGCAATCGGCCATGGCCAGGCTGCAGGCTTGGCTTGGGTACCTTTTATACTGTTGACTGCTCATTGTCAGGGTTTGCCTCAAGAAATTCATCGAAATCAAGATGCTCACAGAAATGATGCCACACGTAAAAGTCGACGCACCATTCAAAGTAGCTTGTGACACATTGGGAGACGCCCCATGCAGCCAACTCTTTCGAAGCTGCTTTCTCGCTTGCCTCCCTGATTGAAGATTGCACTCGAGAATTGAAGTTGTCTGGTCCGACAAGGTGGATGAAATATGTGGTCATGTACTCCCTCCTCTTGCGGATGGTTGGAGTTGGACCGATCCATTCCACGTCGAAGGTGGCGTCCGGGCTCACGATAGAGCTGTATTCTCTATGGCGAAGTGCCGTATCCTCGTTGCTCTTGGATGTCATGGCGACTGTGGTCATTTTGAAGGATGCATTCGTAATATTCAGCATGGGGTCGGGAGCGAGGTGTTTTGTGTTGCTGAGATGAAAGGCGTGCCTAACCTGCCGCGTGACTGGCAGTTGCTCATGCCCGTTGCCAGCTGACACCGCTAACCACCAGAACAACGCCGAAAGATTGATTCAAGGGAAATAAATTGTGGGCAACAGTCTTTCCTGCCATATGTTCAAGGCCTTATGTTGAACTCTAATGAAGGTATAAGCGACAACAAAGAGAGGCATGACCGTGATACGGAAGTGGTCGTCAATTGCCTAACCTAATACCTGCTAAACATGCGCAGCCTCCGAGCCTGGCGTTCACTCGTTCATTCATTCCACCACGTAATTCGAATCATGATTCACTGTCTCGTCACCCATCCAAGCCCCTCACAGGCAAATGCCAATGCAGTCTGCACCTCCGGTCTTGGGATTGCATTCGTCGTTCGGATAATCATAGCAGTAAGTTCCCTTGGCGCATGGAATCCCAGCAAACCCGCCGCACTTGGGTGTCTTGTCGGGAATACAGATGCCCGGCGCATCGCACGCCATTCCGCAGCCGCCAGCCGCAAGACTGCGGGGGTCGTCCATGCACGTAGAGCCCTTCTTGCACTCGAGAGGCGTGACGCGCATGCCGCCGCAGTAGGGGAACACCTTTTTGTAGTAGCAGGTGCCCTTGCACTTTTTGGGGTTCTTGCACTTAGGATTGTTGGGGACGCACTTCTGGTCGGATCGACAAGGCGCCATCTTGAGGCCGCACGGAACCCCAGAGCTGGGCCCAAGAGTTGTGGTTTGGGCAGCAGAGAAGCCAGTGAGGCCGAGGGCGACCACGGTAATGAAGTTTTGCAGAAGCATTGCGAGTTTGTAGCTTGACAAGCAAGTATGGTAAGTAAGTGCAGTTGTGGAGGATGTTGTTTGCTGTTGTTTGCAGGGGTTGTGTAGATGCGAAACACCAACTACTTATACCAGAAGGGCAAGCGCACACGCGACAATGCCTCATTCCAACAACAATAATACAGCCCTCAGCTTGCACAGGTACTCGAGCCAAATCCTCCGCTAGAGCCCACGAGCTGAAACCAGCTGAGACGCTCGGGGCGCAGAGGCGCAGATGGGATGCCAGTTCGATCATCCCATCTGTGCCGTGTTGATAACCTTAACTTCAAGCTAATTGGACGTGGAACCCGTGGAATGCAGTGACTCAACCCTATTCCCACGGCGTAAGCTGACGCTCCAATTGCCCCGACGGCCCATCTCAAAGTGCTTTTTTAAATTGGACGTTCTCCCTGTGGCGCATCCCCCGCCATTCCAGGTGAAATGATCGGCGACGACGCCCAATCGCGCCCGGGCACTAACGAGACCTTCCAAGAATGTGGCTTCCGCTATATGAGACCGAAAATAGATCTGCCGGAGCTTGCACCACCGCATTTGTTTCCCCTGTGCTGCCCGAGATCCGCACGTGGTCCAACTGCCTTGCTGTGTTGGGTATCTGATCCTAAGCGAGGTGATCGGCCGATCGGCCGGCTATCGCCATCTATCTCATTCACGGGTCTGTATCACAATCACATGGGGCATCGGACGACCAAGTTCAAAGTTGGAATCAAATTATGACATGTCGAAACAGCTCGGCGAGCGCCGTTTTACACTGTACACCGCATCTTTGTCTCACATCGCGGAGGTGGGCAGCGGCGCTACTTTCTGCGCCCTCGGCCGCTGAAGCCCCAGCCAATTTGGTTCGCCATCTTGACATCAACACCCAGCTCATCCGCATAGGCATACACGAGACCGGGGTTCTTTTGGAACCACCTTCCACACATGATGACGTCGAGGCCCTTCTGAAGAATCTCCTCTGCCAGAGTTCCCGTGCTGATGCCGCCGACGGCAGAGACGACCATCCTCCCCTTGACTGCCTCGAGAATCTCCAGCGCAAAGCCCGCCTGGTACCCCGGGCCGGATTTGATGCTGGTCGACTGCTTCGGGTGGACGCCGCCGGAGCTGACATCGAGGAAGTCTACGCCCCGCTCTGCAAGCAGTGGCGCCAGCTTGCAGGAATCCTTGACGGTCCAGCTCTCGGGGAATTCATCCGTCATGTTGTCGAACCAATCCGTCGCGCTGATTCGGACGAACAGCGGCATGTCAACGGGAATGGCCTCTCGCACGAGCTCGGTGATCTCGAGCACCAGTCGGACCCGATTGTCCCAGCTTCCTCCGTACTTGTCGCTGCGCTTGTTGCTAATCGGGCTGAGGAATTGATGGATGAGGTAACCGTGGGCGGCGTGGATCTCTACCACGTCAAACCCGGCCTTGATCGCCCTTTTTGTCGCATCCACGAATGCAGTCCTGAAGTCCTCAATCTGATCCAGTGTCATCTCCTTGGGGTGAGGGTATGCGTCGTTGAAGGGAATGGCAGACGGCGCATACACTTCGTCTGGCCAACCACCCACCTCTTCGGGGGCGGTCGCGTTCATGTGAATGAAGGGGGGTGAGGTGCTTGACTTTCTCCCCGCATGGCTCAATTGGATGCCAATCTTTTGGCCCTGGGAGTGTGCAAAGTCAACGATGCGCTTAAGGGGCTCGATGTGTCCGTCCTCCCACAGACCGATATCTTGAGGCGTGATGCGGCCTTCCTTCTGGACTGCAGTGGATTCCATGAGCGAAAAGCCGGGCCCTCGCTGGATGATGCCCCCAAGATGCGTCAGGTGCCAGTCGGTAGCGTATCCATCCTTGGCAGAGTACTGGCAGAGAGGGGCCAGGAACAGTCTGTTTTGGAACGTAACACCGCGGACGGTGAGTGGCGTAAACAACTTGGGCAATTGATGGCCATCCCTGACGCCTCGTGCAGTCCCCGAAGGAGGGTCTTGCTCCGGCGTGTAATACGGCGCACCTTTGGCTCCAACGTTGGCGAGTGGCGATGCGGGTGCAACCCCGCCCTTGACAGATTGCACAGTCATGGTTCAAGTAGTAATTTATTGATGAACAAGGTGTTGTGATGGATAACTCGAAGCAAAACAGGAATGTATAAATGCAGTCTATTTTATATCTATCAGAAGATTCAGGCTCTGCTATAACAAGGATTCGCTAGCATCATGAGCTATCCCGGTGGTCAGGTTTTTCGCCGAGCGACTGGAAGCGGTCCAAATGAGCTGGCAGAGAAAGGATGGAACTAAAAAAAATTTGCATCGCGTTAATTTCCAGAACATATGGATTCATTCGGCTAATCTTTCTTCTGTGCTCGAAGTTCTCGCGCCACTAGCTCTACCCCTCGGTAAAATGTCAGGTCGCCGAGCATGCACAATGAACTTGATTGCGGGGCGAAGTGATCACATCGCCGCTCATCATACCCAAAATCCGGTTTCCCAAATGCATTACTGAAGATTATCTTAGCACAAGATACTTTTGTTCTCAATCGCACTGCTCTTGCCATGAGTCGTCCCGTACCTGAGTCGTACTGTCAAACGGATTACATGCTCCCTGCATGCTGATGTGGTGGAACAGGCGGTCGTTTTTGGACACAGCACAACGCTCATCGGCTTCACCGTCCTTGTCTTGATATTTTCACGTTCTTGTTGCGTATAAAATTATTAGTCAGTCTGTACTTTTTACGAATGTACTTTCACTTTTTTGCCACAATGATTTCTCTTGAGCATTCGAGAATGAAGCAAAATCTTCTGTTGAAGTCAACGTCAGGCTCGTAATTTCATGCCATAGATTTAAAGTATTCTATTTTAATATTAGCAGCAATTCAGGTCAGAGAACCAACTAGTATTCGCTGTTCAAGGCTCACCATGAAATGACTCCGGCCGAAACAGAGGCCTGCCGGTGACCAATCTCGAGATATATATATCGGTTTGAAACAAAGGACGGAGATTTTAGAGATTTTCCACATCGATGGCTTATTTGTTACATATGACGAAGTAAAGTGTCCTAGAGTGTAGCGAAAAACGAACCTCTGTGCTTAATGCGTCCATGCCAATTCAGACATGTTGCTCAAACTAACATGACACGGTGAGAAGCCCAAGTCAGAACGCCATCTCGGATATAATTAAATGGTCTTAAAAATAATAATAAGAAGGCTCACCCATAAATTTTGCGTTTTGTTTCGGGCGGGCATATGTTCCTGACAATCTAGCTTTCGGCCCCGATCACAACAAGCAAGTGCATGCCAAGAAAGGACCAAAAGTAATACACGGAAAGAACAATTCGAGCCTCTTCCTTTGACAACTGTAATGGGTAGTATACTCGCTAGAGATGGTGGTGGTCGCCTGGAGCTGCGCGCCTTGGAACTGCTGAAGTCGCAAAGGTCCAATTGCGGCCAGACGACGAGAAACGGAGGCGATGCAGCCCGATCATGGGCAAGGCTTTGGCCAATCCGGTACCAGCCTACCAATGTAACTCCTTTCAAAACGCACTCCCGCGATGATCAGCACAGCCCAACAGAAAGCGTCTTCCCGGTATCAGCATGGGTAGCGCGCGAATAAGTTACCAAAAGGCATCGCGTTTTGGCATGCCCTTTTTTTGCCACAGTCAGAATGCCCAATGTTAAAATGAAATGATACTATCTAATTTAGCCATTATACCATTGTTATAGGCCCGTAACTAAATAGAACATACTCCTGTTGAATCCTTCTGATCGTATTCGATTGTGCCAGGGGCTTGCAATCTTTTCAGAAACGTGGCCATGTCTGAGACTTAGAAACTCGTCGGTGATGCGGTTGTTCCAGGATCTTGTTCATAGGGTACATGAAGCAGAATAAATAAATTTTAACAAAATCACTAGCCTGGCATTGGAAAATAAGTAAGACCTCTGGCAATACCAATCCGGAGCCAAGTAGCATCATCTCCAAGACATGGAGATCCAAGAATATGCTGAATAATCAAGCCCCAGGCCGTGAGCTAGAAAATTCGAGCTTTTTAATGTGACTTCCTGAGCACAGGTTGATTTGCTGGGGCTTTTTAGTGCGACACTGGCACCACTCGCTGTATCTTTAATAAGACGACCAACTTCAACTTTGTGTCGCATTCAACATATCCGCGTGACCACCCTTGCGGTCACAGCAAATACGGAAAATTCCTAAATTTGCTTATTCTTCATTTGCGATCCCCGCAGAGTTGGACTTTTACCATGCGCAAGGCGGTTTTTGCCCAACGTGGCAGCAATTTTAGGTGTCCCGTGTAGGGTATTTGACCCGAAACCTGCTCACAGTTTACATATTTCAAGCAAATGGGAATTTGATCACTGAATCCATCATTTCCAACCTATCCCTAAACTTTAGTCTTGATGTGAAAATTTTCCCAGTGTCCAGGTTGAGTTTATGCATTCTGCAGTCTTAATTTGGCCGCGGCATCTCCCAGAGTGAGGCGCCCAGCGCATCGATAACCTTATGGGCGACACGAGACCGCGATTACTTTGGTGCATTTCTTTAAGCGCGCCAAGCTTCCTAGTATGAAGAAATTTATGGCTTCTCTCGAAATTTTCTGCTTCTCCAGCCATCTACCTAACCGGCCTGTCCGTGAAGGAATAACCGGCAAATACTCTAGAGCCATTCCTCGCAACCTGACCTGCCCCTTGCAGCTAATATTTTATGGTAGTCCGCCATGAAGCTTAGGGAATTGATTCGGATTCTTTTGTGCGCCTCTGCTGCTTTTGGAGTGCTGGCAGATCGCGACGACAGCGACGACAAAGACGATGCGAAGACGGACAAGCAAGAAGACTGGCAGCTGTCTCAAGACGAGATGAAATACAAAGATGTCCTCAAGATCATGAAGGTTAAGGATTGCTTCAACCCGGACCTGATTGAAGAGGGCGAGGTCAATATATTTCTCTCGTTGGGCACGAGCACACAATGGACTAACGATGTGTAGGAATTCTACGGATGCGTGCCAAAGATGAAGTTGAAAGAGAACAGAACACTATGCCCGCCGCACAAGGACTGGGATGTAAGGAAAAAGAATTCTCTGGGCGCTCAAGGTTGACGATGGATAGTGTCAAGGATTCTGCGAGGCATACACCTACTGGGACTACGGCAAAGAGGTCCCCTTCGACACCAGCTTTTGCGACAAGGGTCCCTGTACGCTCAGGGGGGGCCAGTACGGCGCCATCATTCCCGCAGACTGGACCCTCTCGGTCGGTAGCCGATTCGTCCATTTCCACACGTACTTCAACTACAAGAACCCGAACCTGACAGTCGTATCGAGCTTGCGCGACAAGCCGAAGGAGATGCTGGATGAGTGCGGCTACTGGGCTTTTATCCCGTTCCGAGTGCAGTGCGTCAAATCATTTATCCTAAAGAAGATGCCGCACTAACAAGTTAACCAACCACAGCTCCTGCGCCATCACCTCGACAGCAAGAAAGTGGCGTGCCTGGTTCATGGCGTGGTGCACCGACGCGAAGCACGATTCGGAGTGCGCAACCACCATCTGGCAGACGCAGGACCAGGAGCCCGGCGGAGAAGTCATCTTTGTGGCCACAGAGTGCACCGATCCCATGAAGAGACGGCCCTTCTGCAAGCAGAACCCCATCTATCTGAAGGAGGGTGTTTCACTGGACCCCAAGGTGCATGATGACTACCGGCGGGCTCTGCGAGACGGCGACCCAAAGAAGGAGGTGGTGCCAGAGCATCTGGAGGCATGCCTCCAAGGGAAATGGCGGATGTAGAGAGAGAGAGGCAGAAAAGGAAGAGCAAGAAAAGGAAAAGCCACTTGCCTTTCAAGGAAATGGGGGCGCTTTTAGTCAGGGTCGCGCGGAGGAAATGTGGACAATAGGGGCTTAAAAGTCGTTAGAGCAATTACTCGATTAGGAAATGCGGACAAGAAGCCCATGTGTGTCAGCCCAAGTCCTCTCTCCACTCACGCCGCGCGCCAACAACAAGAGCTGGTATATGGGGGACCAGTGTATGAAGGATGCACGGGAAATGTGGGCGGCCAATGGCCAAAAGCAGCCTGGCAAGTTGTGCGGCAAAGAGCGCCAAGAAAGTGGGAATCAAACCCAGGGGGCAAAAAGCATGGGCTTAACCCAACTGCATAGCCCTCTCCTCGCGTGGGCTCACGGTTACAGAGGAGCCTCAGCGCTAGAGATTAGACAATTAAACAACTTTGTTGTTGTCGGCAGCTCGGCTCTACACTTAGACGCACTAGCTTGGCGCCGGACCGAGGCCCCAACCCCAAGGCAGCTGTGCCGGGGGGCCGACGGGGAACCCAGCTCAGCATGTTTCAGGATAGCAGCTGATGGAAGCCTCGGAGAAGGCTGTTGATTCATGGGATATGGGTTCGTCCGAACTGCTGCGACCAATTAAGACAAAACCCGTGTGGTGTTTCAAGATTCCCATCGGGATAAGCCTGACCTCCCAGGGTTTAGCTTCCGGTAGCGCTGTTTTGGTCCTTTCAGCACGAGTCAAACCATGGAAGTTCGGCATTCGAGCTTCAGGGTCGAGAGCATGGGCCTGGCTCGTATCATTTTTATTTTCTTTTGGTGGGTGAATCTGAGTGTTGTCACCGTGTATCAGCTACTGCGCCAGCCCATCGTGGACGGCACCACGGCTTGCTCTGGCCATCAAGGTAAAACATGTCGATTCGGATCGACCCTCATCATTTTATCGTGATTTACTTGTAGATGACAGACGGATTAGAGCCGAGGCATCTCCTATCTCCGTTTATCATGCTATGGAACCTCCACTCCCGGGACTGTGCTAGTTTGTCGTACGGCACAGCATTTGCCAGATTGGGGACTCCTTGCGAAAGAAACGCCAAGGACTGTTGCCTTTGATCCGTTGTAGCAGCTTCAGTCTGTCACAGGAACCGTTGATCGGCGAGATGCTGTCATGCGCACGACCATTCCAACTATTCCATGGTGTGGTTTGCGGGGCCAGCCTAAGAACGGGTGGCTTGGCTTGGAGGCCGACTGGGAAAGGGGACCATCTTGATAGCTTCGGTAGCAGTTGGGACTTTTTATATAACGTATGAGATTCTCGCCTTCAAGTTCTGGTTGGCATCACTCAGCATCTTCATCTTCATCTTCATCTTCATCTTGCCTCCATTCTCATTCACACAAAAGCATTTCACATTCCATTTATAATAAACCCACATCAACACCTTCAAGATGAAGTTCTTCATCATCCTCAGCGTTGCCGCTTCTTTCGCAGCTGGACTGCCAGTCAATGAGGAGGCTCGCAGCATTGAAGAGCGCCAATTCGGAATCACTGCCAACGATCTTGATCAGGGTTCCTCCTCTTCGTGCCCCAAGGCTATCTTCATCTTCGCTCGAGGCAGTACCGAGATGGGAAACATGGTGAGTGGCCCTACGCCCTAAAGGCCGGTATGGCATAAATACTGACACACCTCTTTAGGGCTCCAGCGTTGGTCCTTTGGTCGCCCAGGGTTTGCAGCAAGGCCTTGGCCAAAACAATGTCTGGATTCAAGGAGTTGGAAATGCCTACACCGCGCAACTTGCCCCCAACGCATTGCCTGCTGGAACGGATCAGGCATCTATTAATGAAGCCATCAGGCTATTTACATTGGCCAACACCAAGTGCCCCAATACGCCAGTTGTGTGTGGTGGATATAGGTCAGTTCCAACTAATCAACCTGGGGGATGAAAGGTAGTATGCTGCTCTCACATGTCAATCTTTGTGGGGTGAGCGGCATACTCTTTTCTCTTCAGAGGTCAATTCCTTCAAGTGAAAGCCTCCTTCTAACATCTTTGCAGTCAGGGAACCGCCGTCGTTGGCAACGCGCTCACCAATCTCGACTCCAACATTGCCGCTCAGGTCAAGGGAGCCGCTCTCTTCGGATACACCAAGAACCTACAGAACAACGGGCAAATTCCCAACTTCCCTGCCGAGAAGACCAAGGTCTACTGCAACCCTGGCGATGCTGTCTGCACTGGTACCCTGGTCATTCTCCCGGCTCACTTGATGTACCAAGGCGTGGCCTCGAGCGATGCCCCCCAGTGGCTCCTCAGCCAGATTCAAAGCTCTTAAAGCACGTGCGGGTCATGTGATTTGCGAATATTGTATTTGTAAACGCGGTTTGATATTTGGATCTTCGTTTTAGTACATGTTTCCATAGTTTCCTATGATCGCCTCACCGTTTTAGTGCGGGGCCATCGCTCAAGGCAGCTTAGCCTTATCTTGTCAATAAAGTAAAAAGTTCGGCCAATTTTGTTCGTATGTGTTTGCCTTCTGGGTCAGTGTGATTCTTGGCTTTAGATTGAATGGCTAGTTCTGTGGGCACTGGCTTAAAGACACTCGGACAGCTTGGCCATGCGGTCATCAGTAATTGAGTTTGCTAGAAATGATGGTCTGCATATTTTGGCACTTAACGGACTTGCTAAATCTTCGCCTTAGCGCGGTGTTGATCAACATGGCACGTCCGGCCCACCCTCCTCGGGCCACCACGGACAGTAGCACGGAGAATCGGATCCAACACGGAAAGCGGCGCTCGTCCTTGACCGATTTACCGATCGCCTCTAACTCCAAGAGGCTAAATAAACAGAAATGACGGCCTCACTTACAGGAATAAGCACGGAAACTATACCGACTTTTGCCTCGATGGTTTCTTCCTCGATCACGCCGGGAACGTAGTAGCCGTTGCCATGACCAATAGTATTCATAGCCCCGCTGCTCGCCGGCCCAGGTCACATTGCTAGCTAGTGCTCCGTAGTCATAATCAATAGCAGCGACGCCCTTGTCGGCATGAAGCCTCCGGACCTTGATCTTTTCCACATGTCCGACCGAAACTTGGAACGTGGTATTCTCTCTCTCAGTTGTGCTAGTATCGTTGTACATGTTCATGTTGACAATTGCCACTCGCTGAAGGTTATTATAATGGTTGTTGTACATGGCATGGCCGCTTACCAAATCATGGCTTGTGCCGAGCTCCTTGATTGCGGATGGTTTCTTCCCCAGAAAGTCAGCAACAAAGATAGCCGCCGGGAACGGAGCTCGGACTTGAGGTCCGGGATTGTTCTGGCCACCGGAATCGTCCGGGATCCAGAAAACCCGTTTCTCAACCGACCAACCGGCAAGATTGGCCACACGGACCACGCCTCTCGACATGGCAGCCATTCAAGTCGACGCTCCGGAGGCAGTAGCCAAACCTACCGGAGAAGCTAACGGGAGCACCACCGAGCACGGCCGCATCCTCAATCATTGCATACGGAATGTTTCGTTCTCGAGAAGCTTTGATTCTGGGCTCGCAAGAATTGAAGCGGGCCGTGATGGCTGTGCGGTTGAGCATTGACGCTACATCTTTTAGGTGTGTTCTTGCAATGACACCATCTTGACGCACTCTGCATCTCCTTGTCGGCCCAAGGGTGGTCTGTTTTGGTACCAGTGCTCGGGTTTCGTTGAAATACGGCTATTTTTGGTGGTGTTAGCATTTAGGATATCAAGGCTAGCGAGTTAGAATTCATAGCAACTTACACGTTGTAATTGTCATTAGATGTACTAGTTCCGCTAGCCGTATTTTCAGCCTCAAACAGAATAGCCCATCTCCGCTCAGGCTCAATTTTTTCACAATGGCCTGCTCAATAGTAAGAGAGGATTCTATTTAGCCTTGAAGAGCTAGGTGGATAAACTCGGGATCATTTCCGAGAGCAATGACTGCAACTCAATCTCGTCCCGGATTATCCCAAGCGTTCCACACATATGTCAAGCTATTTGTGAGGCTAACGAGTTTCTCGACAGGAGCTTGGATTGTCATTTTGGCATCTTTGAATCGCTTATAGTCTTCAAAGTAACTGGGCCCGAGCAAATATGTTGCATCACGGCCGTTGGGACAATCTCCCTCGAGGCAGACTTTCACCTCCTCCTGGTTAGGGTAGAATAAAAAGTAGTCACCACTGGTTCCGCCGATACAGATAACAGGCGGCTTGCTCATACGGTTGGCCAGAGAGCTCACTAGGTTTGCCGAAAACTCATTATCGAAATTTTGAGAAAGGCCGACTCCATACCAAAGCCAACGAAGTCTTTTAGCACAACAATGTCGTCGTTAGGCCTGGTCTCTGGAGGGGATATCTTCATGGTATTGGCAACCGTCCCCTGTGTTGCCGCACTTTGGCATGCAATGGAGACAAAGATCTTCATGGATGAGTGGCAAATAAACCAAGTCGCGGTCCTTATAACCTGCGAAAATCCAGTACTATAGAATTATGCGACATCATTTCGTGACAATGCCATCTATAATCCGCCGATCGCATTCGTTTATAAGGGGCGTGGTAAGCACTTGCTCGCACCCTAGTCGACTCTTTGTCGTCTCTTTGCTTCTGAGGACTGTGCAAGGATGTTTACATTCCTGCGGTTTGATAGCTGGAATAAGCGTGTCTCAGTCTCACTCTGAGTGCCATGGTATTATTTTTAGATCAGCAATTCTGGCGGATGACGATCAGCTCATCTGACGCTTTAATCGAAACTATTGGGAGTTAGCCATGCGAAGGCAACAGACTAGGGAATTGATCTGTCCAACAGTGAAGGAGCGGATAGCAAGTATCCGGCACGACCAAATAATGGGCCGTCTTTCTTTCAAGTCACACTCGTGCGTCATACTCGACAACCGAAAATCTCTTTCAATTGGATTCGAACTCTTTATGATCGCATTTTCTTTGAGTTCGGATACTTTGCGATTTGTTCGAGCCGCCCACATGACTAAGAGCAATCGCAAGGGTTCGCACTGCATTATTTTCTTGGAAGAATTAAGAATTCAAGCCATGTGATTCATTTTCTGAGAAATAATACTGGTTTATATTTCAGCATCACATTGAACAAAGGATCAAAGTTGATTATGCTCTCAGGGCAAAAGTTTAGTCCAGTTCTGATCCACTGTTAGCCACCTCTGTGGTCATTGCATGTTACTCGACGAGAAATAACCTTCTTTGTTTTGTCATATAATTCATTATAAAACTGATCACTTATTTTACCCTAGCTCCAGTAAAGTATAGCTCCAGTAATCTATGTAGTATTATGAGTTCTAGAGTGGTGCTTTATGGCATTGCCAGACTTTTGTCCCAAGTTGATGCTCAGCGCGCCGCATTTGGTTGATCCAAAACTCGGCTCCAAAATCCATCCCATCTGCTAATTAAATCAAATTCATTAGCTAGAAGACCCAATAAGCCCTGCGCCAGATAACCCCAGTGCATTTATAGTTGTTTTAATCACTTCATAGATTTTCGACAGCTCTCACCAGTTCAAACATTTCAGTCTTAGTAAAACCGAGCCAAAGGATGGGATGGAAGCAACAGATGACTTGATAATTAGTCCTAGAAGGCTTCTATTTCAGCTCTAGTGCATTCCCAGCGCCTCCCATCTTATGCTCCTTTATGTCTACATGCAGTAGTATACAGAATTACTCCGACAAGCCAGTCGATGCAATGCGCCCTGTCCCTTTTTATGTATATCCAACCAACACCGTGTCGTCCTGTTTTCGTTACCCCTTTATAAACTCAAATTTCTTTCTGTTTATGAGGCTCACGTCCCCGTGACTCGGCTGTGTACTGTATAACTCCACGGCCAATTCACCCACCACTCGCTCCCTTCGATATACTGTAAATAAGCACGCCACCACTGTGCATCTTCGCTCCCCAGGAACAGAAGATAGCTGTGGCCGTCATCGTGCAGCCGCTCCGCGAACCGCTGAAGTCCTTCCTGCGCCAGCTCGCGACGGCGGTCCATCTCGTCGTTACGTGCCATGTTCGCCATGCGACTAGGCGCAATCACACGATCCACGTCGTGCACAATATGCAGCGTGCGCCGCAACGCCCGCACCGGCCGGGGAAACAGCCTCCAACTAAGAGGCGTGTGCGCCCGCGTCCTCTGCTTCCAGAACTTGAGCCCGTGGGAGAGGAGATGAGGGCGGGCAAAATCTTTGCCCTTGTGGTACAATACCTCGTCGACGAGGTTCGTGTTGAGCCACATGTGCACCATCTGGTCAATCGTGTCGTTGAGCTTGGACGCGGGATTCCGAAGATCGCTCGCATACACAATGCGCGACGTCATGAGCTTGTACTCGAGCTCCAGGAGGTGCAGCTGCATGTGCATGACGGGCTCGTCCCCGATGAAGAACGAGTCGCCCAGCCGCGGCGTCGACGGCTTCCACACGCCGCTCATGAAGCTCTTGACCGAGTTGTTGGACGTGCTGGACCCTTGCGACCGAGCCGACGGCGACGGGCTGGGCTCGCGCCCTATGGGGCTGCCCAGGATCGTCGTCGTCTCCGTCTGCGCGATGCGCGTGTAGTTGACGCACAGGAAAAAGTCCACATAGGTGCGCCCCCCGCTGCGGCTCGTGGGCGTCTTCTTAATGGCGTTCCGCCCGCGGTGCGCCGCAAGGTGAAAGTCTCTGCACTGGACCAGCAGCTCGTCGTAAAACGTCTTCAGGTACGTCGACACGGTTTGGTAGTGCACGTAGAACCACATGGCCGACACGTTGGAGACGCCGTGCCTGAGGAAGATGTGCGCGAGGCTCGTGCCGGACCCGGCATGGTTGTACGCCGACAGACACGCATTGAGAACCACGTTCTCGATGTTATGGCGCCCGAGAACTTTGGCAATGTCCTCGGCCTTGGCCAGGTGCGTCTGGGGCACCCGGTATCCGTGGGAGCGCTGGCCATGGCTCTGCTTGGCAAAGAGAAGCCACGGAACCTGGTTCCCATGTCTAAACTCTATTAGCAGATGCGCGTATAGGTGTACCCCAAAGGAACGGAAGCGTGCACGTACTCGTCGCTCATGATGCGGCCGTGGAGATCGAAATGGACCAGGTGGAAGTGAACCCCCTGCAGAGCCCGCACCTCGAGGTGCTCCTCCAGCTCCTCGCGGCTGCCGGGCCGCACCACCTCGAGCATCATCCGGCTCCGCAGCTTCTTCTGCACCGTCATGAGCGGCCACTGCGCCAGGTCCGGCTCCGGGTCCCTCTCGGCGCCCGTCCGGCTGAAGTCGCGGGCCACGACCAGCAGCACGCGGAAGTCGAGCGCCGCATCGGCCTGCACGTCAGCAAACGACGGTGGCGGCTTGTGCAGGAGCGGCAGAGCCCGCTGCGGCCTCTGCTTGTCGACCTTGCTAACGCGGGTCACGCGCATGCGCGGCTTGAGCGTGCAGTCGACGTGGAGGCCTTCGAGAAGCTCCCACGCCAGGCAGTGGAGTCCCGGCCCCGAGTCGCCACTCTCCGGCGTCTCCTCAATCACGTACACTTGGCAGTCCGGCGACATGGAGCTCGGGTCCAGCTGAAGCTCGTTCAGCAGCTGCACTCTGTATTCGCGGATGCGCTCCTCGAGGCTCGACAAACCTGCGTCGTGCTCCTGCAGCGTCATGTTGATGCTCTCGGCGCTCCATTGCGGGCGGTCCGAGTCGCGCAGGTAGTGTTCAAAGATAGATCGGTATTCTGATTCGAGAAAAGGGTCGGTGATTGTAGTCCGGATCACTTTCTTGGTCCTCACGGTGATCGTAACGTCCCATTTGCGTCTCGCCGCCTCCGTAGGCCTGCTGTCGTCTCCCTGCAGCTCGTCGCAAGCGGGCGGCTCTCCTAGCCCTTGCCGTCGAGACGGGGCCCCGCGCACTTCGACGATATCCATCTCCCGGTCCCGTGTTGGTTTCGAGTCGAAATGTCCATTGATTGCATATTCTACGCCGTCGTCGCGCGTGAGGGGTTCCGGTGGAGGGGGATAGCAAAGGGGATCCGTATTGCTGTTGCTGGTTAGTGTTTGTCCAACAACCCGGTCAATCAGCCAGCCTCCAGAGCGAGTTGGGTTGAAGCGCTTCACGTCAAGAAAAGGCCATCGCGACCTCTCTGAGGGTCATCTGGCTGAGGAGCTGGTTACTCTGCACATAGTCAAAGTGCAGAAGCGACAAGGCTCCCGCGACGAGCGGAACCCGGCACACACACAGGCGAATAGCCAGCCAAAGAAGCAAGGCAGGCGGCGCATCAGCCGCCGCACCACTGGGCCATCTCCCGCCCCATTTAATTAACCAGTCGCTCTGAACGCCCAGGGTCGTTGCCGCCGAGCCACCCCAGAGTGCAAGCCACCAACAAACGGCTGCTCACCACAGCGTCCGCATCCGCGGTTCCAGCGGCCCCGCCGCCACCGTTGCAGCGCAATCAAGAGGGAGGCAACAAACGCGGGGGCATAGCAGGGCGGTTCCATTCATTCATTCAGGCCGTCGCTGGTTGCGGCATGGTCTGTCGTCATTCGGGGCTGAGCATTGAAACACGAGTCGTCTGCCAAACGCTGTATTGGGCAGCTGTTGATTCGCAGAAGAAAATCTCCATACCTCCTCCATGGAGAGTATTGACCGGCGATCCTACGGGGTGCTGTTCACGCGGTGTTGAACACGAGCACGGAACACGAACACAAAAGTGGTACAGCAGCTCCAACGCTACGAAGCGAGATGTGGGTGTTCAAAGCCCAAACAAGATACAGCCTAGGCTGCTTGTGTAAACGAAATGCAGTTGAATTCACACCGGCTAACTAATCAGCGTATACTACAACATATTCAACTTGGTCCATGCGGGCGCAGGCCCCATAACACCAGATGCGTCATCCCGATTCGCCATGAGCGAAACGGACAACTCCTACCCGCCTCCTTTTCTGAACGGCTCCCTCACTGCCTGCCCTTGCAACCTCGCCCAGGGCAAAGCGCGGTGCACGTTCGGCACAACCGTAAGCCTCGCAGGAATAGGCTCACGGGATGGACCGCGTGCGGCAGCCACCCCGTCAAGCGCTAATCGGCGGTGGAGCAGACACCTGGTCGAATCTGGTCGAGTCATGGTCAAGTTGACTACACGATGCTAGCCGTAAGACACGCAGCGAGACAGCGTGTCCCAACCAAGTGTTGCCGTCCAGTCGTCCCTTTCCACGTTCCTGTGAACATTTCCTCCAACTTCACTCCACGAATCGTGCCGGCCTGGCGTGTCGTGCGGTCACTGTCCCTAACTCTCAGTTAGCTCAGTCGCAACCACAAAGCAAGTCACCATGTGCACAAAAGTTTCTGTTTCAACGTTTCCATTGAATCTCAGGCTAGTCTTCGAGAGAGACTAGAAGTTGACCTGGCTGGGTTTCACACCTGCCTGTCCTGATGATCTATCTCCTAAAACGAGTGTGTGTGTGTGGTATCCCCCAAACGCCTCTCCAGAAAAAGCAAATGAATGAAAGCCAACTTCCCTGCCGATGATGCACCTGTATATCTGCCGCCCCTCGCAACATACATTGAGCTGTCTCAAGAAGCAATGGATGAGCTTGGTGAACAAGGCAGCCGTGGTATTCAACACGCGAGCGAGCCTTGTACTGTGATCCAGTCCTTGTCGAGATGCCGGGAGCTTTAATGGTTTAAAGTAAAATGAAATGTGAAAAAGAAACCCAACGCGCCTTATATCATCCTAGTCCTCGAGGTGCCGCTTTGCAACCTCGGAAATTCATAGTTATTTCGTTAAAACACATCTCGTTTCGTTCATGTATGAAACCAGAAATAGAAGTAAAAAGAAGCGCAACCCAAAACACGACAATAAAAGACGGTATTGTGGAATACATGCGTTCTGACGCCTTGAAATGTAAACAATAAAGAGCATGCCTAAGCAAAGGCGGCCGAGTACTCGTCCGGATACGTATGGGCGGGATATTGCGAGTAGACAACATCGCCATAGTCGTACGACCTGGAAGTCTTGTACTTGGGATATGAAGAAGCGGCGGATCTCGAGTAGCTCGCGTCGCGGTCTGGCATCGCAGGGCGGCTTTCCACGACGTGGATGCCGGGCGCAGCCGTGTAGTGATAGTAGTCGGCGGGCTCAGGCTCCAGACTGCGCGAGTACGAGCTGTGCAGTGTTGCGCGGCCGTCAGAGACCTTGTACTTGTTCACGTGCTCAGCGGATCGAGGCTCAGGGCCGGGCGACCGATGCTTCTTGCTGCTGCGATGCTTTCGGTGCCGGCGCTCGTAGTCTTCATCCGACTCGCTTTCCTCAACCTGAGGCTGCAGTCTTGAGCGGCCGCGACCACGAGGATCTTCAGCATATCCTGAGAACGTCGTGGCTCTCGCCATTGTGGGAATGGGGCGGGAGGCGTACTCGGCAGGCGCTGTGTTTTGGCGACCGAGGCGGGGGGGCGAGCTGCCCATGGTAGCAGCCGTGGCCGACTTCTGCGCGTAGCGAGCAGAGGGCGAGGCATTCACAATATCGGGGTCGTTGAGAACCTCTCGCGACGACTTCTTGTAACTACTCTTTTCACCGGAAGAGCCTCGGCGGCTCTTAGTCGAGCGGTGAACGTCGGGTTCTTCGACGACAGGAGGTGGTGAGAAGGGGCTGGACTGGCCAGCGACGGGGGGAGGTGTGGGAGCTGGAGGAGCGACAGCGCTCCTGTATGCAGGGTTCTTCTTCTTGGCTGCCTCAATGTATGAAGCAGCATATTCCTCCTTTTCCGTGTAAGATCGCTCCTGGGGCGGCATTGGGGGAACGGGAGGAGCCGGCATAGGAGGCACTTCTTCCCGGTGAAGGGATCGATCTCTCTTGTCATCGTGCTTCTTACTTGACCTCTTCTTTTCAGATTTGGGTGGCTCGTCCTCGTATCCCTCGATGTAGGGGGCTGTGTGTCGCTTCTTGTCCTCGCCGTTGCGTCTGCGCTCCTTCTCCTCGGCTTTCTCGCGAGCCTTCTTCTCTGCCCGCTTTGCCTCCTTGGCCTCCTTCTCAGCACGTCGAGCCGCGTCTTCAGCCTTCTCCTTCTTCCGGCGTTCACGGTCCTTCTCTTTATCCCGTCGTTCTCGTTCACGTTCTCGTTCGCGTTCTGACTTCGAAGGCTTCTCGCTGTACGAAGACTCGCGTCTCGGAGGAGTGCGGACCTCCTCGAAAGATCGAGGAGAGCTCTCGTACGATCGCGAGAAGCTTTCGTAGCCCTTTGTCGGGGGCGAGCTAGACTTGAAAGTGGAAGGGCGAGGCTCCGCGGTGCGGATCTCCACGTTGCGAATGTCGTACTTGTAAGTCGGGGCTGCTCGAGGAGTAGAGGCCTTGGCCGCCTTCATCTGCTCCCTGAGCTCCAGCAGACGAACTTGGTCATCGTAACGTTGCCGTTCCTTCTCGTTGTTGAGGAGCTCATAAGCCTGCTGAACCTTTTGAAATTCCTCAGCCTTCTGGGCTTTCAATGCAGGATCCTGCACCTTGTCCGGGTGACATTTCAGAACGAGCTTGCGGTACGCAGTGCGGATTTCAGCTATTTGCGCTTCCTTGGAAACTCCCAAGGCCTTGTAAGGATCGGGTGGCAGCGAAGTCATGGTTGGGTGTGAAGGAGCGGGTCCGGGGTCGGCAGCTCAGGGTATCCGAGGTGCCGGCTTTATGTATGCTTGTCAAACCCGTAGGGCTACGATTGCATCGAGACGAACGGCGAGGCTTTGGTTTGGAATGTGAGGCTGAATTTCCGAAGTCGTTTAAATAAGACAGGGCTGGGTTGATGTAAGTTGGGGGCTGTCGGGTAGTAGCAGGTAAGTAATGGTGGTCTGGGCTCCGAGGCGGTGCGTGTGTCTCGTCTCCGGAGCAAGGTGTGGATGCTCTCTCAGGCTGGCAGGGTAGACAGCAAGGTGAGTGTTGTTGGATCTAGCGAAAGTCCAAGGTGGGGGGTGAGGTAGAGAGAGAAGGGGGGGAGGGTATTTACGTGTTGCAGCCGGCTGCTGAACACGAGGGAAAGTAAATAGTGCTGGCGTTGATCGATTGTTCGGTCCGCAAGGAACAGAAGAACAATGAGGAAAACAGACAAACAGATGCGGCCCCGGGGAGGTTGAAGAAGCAGCAGCGATGGATGAGGTCACGGGCGAGACTGGGACGGACGAGGTATGTGATTCGTCGAGACTGGGGTGTACGGAGGACGGGGGGCTAGAGTCGACGATCAGACACCAAAGAGAGGGGGCCGCGCCTTTGATGGAGAGAGGGGGGGCGTCGGGTCCACTCGTCGTCCACCGGCTTCGTGGTGGTTCTGGTGTCTGGTGCTTTCTGCGTTCAGGTGGCCCTGGGTGGCTCCCAATGGTCGCTGGGGGTCCTCTGCGGTCCAAGACGGCCGTCAGTGGTCGTGGATGGTCCCTCGGCCCCTTTGGATGGGTCTTCTCGCAGGGTGTGGAGCCTCTTTTTTTTTTGTTAACTGGCGCAGGACGCGGACTTGCTCGACGAGGGCTGATTCGTGGCTGCGTGTCCGGGGTTGCTGGAAGGGTGGGCAGCGTGAGAGTGACAGTGACTGATTCGAGAGGGTGTGGCCGCCGAGAGTGTGACGGCGCGCTGGGCCAGACCAGGGTCGTGAATTGAGTTGAGTAGGTACCTCTGGCGCAGGCGCGCTATGGCAGGGTACTTTTCGGCCTAAGGTGCTGGCGTGCGTGCTGCTGCGTCGTGCTGGGTGCACAGGTGGGTGCGTGTGCCTGAGGCGGCAACGACAGCGATATCACGCTGCTCTTCGACCGTGCCGTTCAGGTTTCGCCCAGGGCTTCGCCGTTTTACTCGACCAAATCGGATGCTATGGAATATGGAATGATTTGCGCGTGACTCAAGGTGATCAAGAGAGGCACCAGCCGCAGGTACGTAACGTTGTGGCGAGCACGGGAAGCGAGAAGGGTGGCTTCTAGATGGCTGTCGTCTCAGGCCAAAACTCGCCTCCTCCCGCGTCTTTTTAAACGACGTCGGGGCGGCGGCGACGATGGTGAGCTGACTAGCCACTCATACCTGCTTGGTAAGTTCTGGTCCAGCGAATGACAAGCCCGCTGAGCAAGTCGCAATGGAAGGGTATCGAAGGTACCCTTTGCGTGTGGAATGGCCCCCCCGTCCCCCCCGACAGTCCCGCCGCTGATGCAGAGCCTTTGCCGGACCGGACAATTGGACACTTCAGGGGCCGGTCCACTGAGGGCGGTGCAGTGTCAGCGAGCAAATCCACTGGCCATTAGTGAGTGCTTAGTGACTGGAGGTTGACTGAGAGGGAACGTGGGAGCGTGGGAACGCGGGAGGTGGCGTGTTGCCGCGTGGGTGTACGCGAGGATACGAGGCTGGAGCAGGAGGATACCAATCCCTGGGTGGCAGCCCGGCCGGCAACCAATGTACCTGCCAGCGGAGCCGAGGTTGCCATAGGTACCGGCTCCTGCCACACACAAGGGGGGGAGGGGTGGCTTGCCGTCGACGCCGCTCTCCGTTGCGGCTAGAAGCGCTGAAATGGCGCGCCCACAGGGGACTGACGGCCACTGTACAGAGCCCGATGAGCCCGACGGGTGCTGAGATGTGCCATGGAAGTATGAGACCGAATGCCCGCCCGCGGGCGAGAGACGGTCGGCGTTGGCGAGACAAGGGTTGGGCGTGGCTTAGTTGCAAGAGGGCTGGTTGAGTTTACGGCACAATCAGTGAGAGTTCTCAAGGCAGCAGAAATAACGCGAGGCCGACGACGAATTGGCAACGCCGCTCTCGAGTTACATTGGGAAGAGTTTTTTGAATTTTCTGCCATGGTTGGTTTTCCTTTCTCGGATCCTGCTAGCCCGTACCGTGCCACACTCGCCCGCCGGACCCAGGTGGCTGGTGAGGTGGTGGTGGCAAACTTGCTTGACTCGTTCATGTGCGAGTCCGTCCTGTCCCATGAAAGAGTCACAGGTGCTCCGTCGGTCCGGACAACCAGCCAAGGGGGGGCAAGAGAGCCAAAGAAAAAAAAAATTAACAACCAAGGAATCTCTCTTCCCTAGCGAACAGAGTGGAGGAAGCCAGTGGTGAGACAGTGCCCAACCCAAAGTAAGAGGCAGAGCCCACTTTGCAAGGTGCAGACAGACGCATCAGTCGACCGACCAGATACAGAGTCACGCACCCTCCCACAGGGACCAAAACAGCAAGCGGATGTCCTCGCAAGGAGTGTGATAGGCGGTGCGAGCCCGATCGTCCAGGACAACGGGAGCCAAGCGGACCGGGAGCGGGACGTTTTGGCGCTGCCAGAGGCGGTGTGCAAGTGGGTTGAGGCTGATCTCCGGATGCCTTACGGAGGAGTCGTCTATGTAAATTAGAGGCTCACGCGAGGAGCTGAAGCAGCTGGGCGGTGCGACTCTGCTTTTGGGCCTTTTCAGGTCATGACCTCGAAATAGCACGTCCCGGACAGATTAGCAGATATTCGGTTCGTCAGGCGACACGGGCGAGCGAGCGAGCGAGCAAGGGAACGAGGACAAGGAAGGGCGGCGTGGGCGAGAGGGATCCTCATCCAGGACTTGCACTTTGGTCTCTCGTCTCCTCTTCCTCCTCTTGACTTATTTCGGTTTTTTTTTTTTTCTCCTTGGTGATCCTTTTGCACTTGTTTGCTCGCTAGCCCCCATCCCATCAGCACGGGGAGAATGTAGGTGTATCTCCGGACGTCCATCAGCTTGGCCGGCCGCACCCAGGTTGGCCGGAACTGGATGGTGGTACAAAAGCTGGCTGGGCTACGTTGGCCCAACTGCCCAGACCCATGCCCCGAGCTTTCTCTTGGTCCGCGACCTGCCAGCGGCCAGATGTACGACATGTATGGTGTATCGTGGCCAGTGCATGCGGAGCACAAACATAAGACCAAACGCTCGCCAGGAGTCCCTTTGTATACAAAGAGTCGGTAAGAGGCCGCATATGTGATTTGTACAATTCCAATTGCAAAACACAGAGGGATCAGCGGTGCAATTGGCATTGTCAGCGTGAGGCTGCTATGCTCTTACATGTCTATCACTTTTTTTTTCTTTGGTTCCTTTTTCCCTACGCGGCCACTGTCACCCTGCGAGAGAAAAGCCCGTCAGATTGTGTCGTGCTCTCGTTGACCTGGCTTGCTGTTGGGTTGGATTGGGTCCTCATGTACGGCCACCTCCACCTGCAAACCCCCTGCTTGCTTCCCTGGTTCGATCTGTTTAAGATCAACCACCACGTATCCTTACATATGTATTCTGCTCTAGCTAGCTAATGTCATGTAATGTCTGCCGGTGCCCCCTTCTACTGCTGCGTACTGCGGCAGCAGCCGGCGAGGTGAAAGGTTCGCCTCACCATCTGGACTAACATGGCGCCGCTCGGGGCCCCCTTCGGTTCCTCGCTAGCTACATGACAGCCCAAGGTGATCCGAGATGAGCTGCTACGACGTCAAGGTGGATGCCAAACTGCCCACTCGGCTGCAGCCCCTTGGGCGATGCTCGACAGCTAGGACTCTGATGTCTCTCTCCTCGCTGCAGCCAGAAAAGGCCAACCGGTGTTACGTTGGCCAACGAGACGGCACAGGTACGTATGCGTACGTGAGGTACGGTACGGCGCAAAGTCCACCCACACCAAACCCACTCTTCCTATCAGAGCAGTGTCCCAGGCTAGTTGCAGCAATAGCCCAGCTCCCCTTGACAAGGCCGATGATGTGGGCTCTCCCTCTCTCGGGCATGCATGGCAAGGCATCACGAGGATCCAGAGCCATCCCGCAGCAGTTCCAGGTTTGACGAGTTCCTCCCCCCATCGCCGCCCCTCGCCTGGCCTGGCATGGCCTGTCGACCCGCCCGCAGAACCCCCGTTTCCGTCCATCCTTTGTCCAGTCTTAGATGTTTTGCCCTCTGGTTGCCGTGGCCGCCCATGGGTCAGTCGTGGATAACAAACAATCAGATGCACCCTGCGAGATGCTCTCTCCAATCGCTCCACCTGGCGATGCAATACACCCCCACGGCCCGCGTACGTGGAAGGAAGCTGAGCATCCAAGGGGCAAACTGTGAGACGATGCCCGTCCCGAAAACCATTGCCTGTCCTGGCTGGACACATGCCTCATCCGACGGACCTGCAGCTTCTGGCAAAGCCCGACTGTGAAGCTGTTGCATGACACCATCTTCCATCCATGCCCCCCTTCCCCCTACACCACCTGCGTAGCTCGTCACACAGGCGCTTGTCCCGTTGCTCTGGCTGGCTCTCTTGCGCGGCCGCATAGGCAAGGATGGCGTCGGCAGATTCTCGTCGGTAAATGTGCAGCCCAGTTCAAGGTGCTTCCCTGTGACAGCCCTGCCCCTCCGCCCGGCCTGATTAGTTAATAGCTGGGGGCCGTTTCTGGAATCTTTGGGGGGCCGGTAGTGGTTGGCTGCCCTGTGCTCGCCCGTTGGTCAGCGCCGGCCGCTGCTGGGCTATGCGGCCTCTCTGGGCGTCCCTGAAGGGTCTCCCTGAGGACCGCTCTTATTCCCATCAGAAAACTGGTCCTTGCTGCGCGGCAGACATGTTGGTTCTGGGGACTTCAGGGACCTCAGGGACCTCTGGGGATTGTGAGGCAGGCGGCGGGTTTCATCAAAAGTGGCAATGCATGCACCGCCGCCAATGGCAGCGATTCAAATCCGCTATCCTTTGCCTTGTCTCGCCATTCGCCAAGACCTGCTTAGCCAAAAGACTGCTTGTGTGTATCGCGTCACAAGTGCGCGCCATCTAAACCTACGGGACCAAAATGGCAACTCAAAACGCATTCTTCGAATCGAAAGTATGCGAACTTGGTTGATTGTGACTGAGGGAATTTGTTATCCGGAGAAATCGAATATACGCCTTGGGTCACGGGTGATGTAGGTAACCTTTTTCTCCTAGTCACAGTCTAATTAACACCGAGACAAAGGCTACCGTTCACATTTTCACACGCGCGAAACCAAAAGCATTGAGTCTCACACCCTATTGCCATGCCGAAAAAAAAAAAAGGCTATGAATTAACGCTAGTCATCTTTCAGCCATGTTCTCATAGCCCTGCAATGCTTCAAGCCTGTGCAATCCGTCTCGTCCACGTCGAGCATGGCCATCTCAGTGCTCCTGCACCACCGCCTCGGAGAGCATCACGAACGAGTGCGTGACCGCACTCTTTCGGTTCGGTTCGACGTCACATAGTCGAGTATACAGATCTTGTCGTCATCCCTTAGACGGGTGCGCTGGAGCCACAAAACTGGCTTTCGTGTTGCCAGATAGTATAGCACACGCCCCGAGATAGAGCACGGCCATGTATGTGTACGTGGAGCACTGTTGCCAATTCATCCGCCGCAAAATAGTCGAGTCCAACAACCCGGGTGTCGGGGACGCCTCATTTTCTGCCTTGAGAACAGCGCATACTCGTCCAGCTGTCGCTGCCAGCGTTGCCAGCGACCCTTGGTGCTGATCTATCGCTCCCTTCACCGCGAGACACCCGCTGCGCTGTACTCTGCAAGCCGAGTCGCTCGCTGTTGATCCCACCACCGCACCGCCTTGTGACAGCATCAGAGATGCTGTGGTGCACACCGGGCTCGATGTATCGAGCTTTCTGACGAGATCAGTGCTGCTTCACGCTTTACGTCACCTCTGGGTCCTTCGGTTTGTGTTTCCACCCTTCAAGCCAGAGTTTCAACCCCATTCTCAGTAACTAGCGCTTCGCCATCATGATGATGGCCAGAGTCACCCCAACATTGCGGGTCTGACTATCATCATCCGCATGGCAACGGGCTCGAAACGGGCTCGAAACGGGCCCAAGAAAACGCATCATCTGGAGTGCGTCGGGTCACCAAGTGGTTCTACGCGAGCTAAGATCAATTCACGGCTATGGCAAAGTGCCCACTCCTGCCATATTGGAGCTCTTGGGCAGTTCCGCCACTTGTACAAGTTCCTTGTTCACATGGAGAATTGCCAGGGTTGGTATCTTGGTTGCTCGAGGCGCAAATTTGCACCCTTCACGGAGTGCATCCACAGAGTGCATTCCGGGAGATAGAGTCACGGTTGGAAGGATTGGTCACAGGTGACGATTACGAACAGCGTTGCATTGGGCGAGAATGAGCCCCCCCCATCATGAATCAATGGCTGGAACTCATCGAGTCCGATTAGCAAGCCGGTTTAGCGCACAGCAGTAAAAGCTCTTGCAAGTCACAGTCTCGGGCTCTCTGAGATCCAGAGAGGCGTAGGATGAAAATTGTCAGATGGCCCACCAAAGCCGCCCCGTCAGCCTCTTGTGACTGGCCCTCGCTCACCCACTTGGAGGGATATGGGTGTCCTCGGCCACCCACAAAACCGTTGGGCTGAACAAGACACAACTACCGTTAGCGGGCGTGGGCGGGCTCCTCAGTCGGCGGACCTTGATTGGGCCCTGTCCATGGCGTCTCCGTCGGGAGGGAGCGGATCTAGCGGCGGCCGATAATTCGACGACGCCGTCCAAGACACCGGCCCGCGAACGGAGACCTAGTCGAATCATATGGCATTCAGCTGTCCACACTGAGGCCACTCTGCACGAATCAAGACTTGGCAGCAGAGACGCCATTTCCTGCGAGGTCGTGAGACGATTGCCGGCGCCGTGCTGCCATGGTCCGATGCCATGAGTGGGCGAGAAAAAAAGAGCAGAGAGGCTGCGTGAAGGCGAAGAGAGGACTGTGCACACAGCCGTGAGCAATTCGAAGCAAAATCCAGCCCAGCAGGGAACCATCAACTTCAAGCTCCGGCTTAGCCAGGGGCCTCCCCCCTTCTGGCATGCCCCGAGACAGTGGACCCCAGTTCAAAGGCAGTGGCCACAGCCTGCGATAGGAATAGCAACAAGATTCACTCGAGTGGCGCCCTCGGGTTGAGTGAGCAACCCACGATGGGGACTCGTCGACCCCGCCAAAATACCTGGCTGATCTGATCGGAGTGTGGCTTGGTGATCACTGGGTTGCGCCGGGTTGACCCTGGTTCAAGCTCGGTTTCCAAGACAGGAGCACGTTGTGCAAGTCGGTGTCGAATGCTCCGATGCCAACCAGCAAGCAGAGCAGCCGATGATCGTATTCTAGAATTCCACAGCTGGGCAGGCAAGGGAGAAAAGCGAGCGCTGCGCTGCCAATCAATCACCCGCTCCCGGGTGTTTTTTTCCCCTACAGCGCCTTTCACTCGCCCAGCGTCGTACCGACTTCTATGACATAAACAGCCCACCATCATACGGTGTCCACCAACCCCTCCGTGCCCCTCTTCCCCGTTACGGTAGGGTTCCTCGCCAGTCAACGCCCACAAGCTACTAGCTAGGTGATGGGGGGGGTGGTGTTTGCACCACGTGGGTTCTCATCAAAGCTGGTTTTTTTTGGTTTTTTACCTACTTCTTTTCTCCGGCTTCTTCATGACGTTCAGGATGTCGGATTCCACGTGCCATGCGGTATGACGAAAAAGACATGTGAGCAGGCTGGCGGTGGTGGTGACGGTGAACGCTCAATGCGGTAACCAGCTAGCTCTTTGCCAGATCCATCTGAGCGTGAGCTGACTGGGCAGCGGATGGGTGCACTTCTGCAGCCAGCTCCATCCGCGATTGGCGATGGAGGCATCGATTGGATCGCTCACGACCTACGAGAGCCGAGCACAGAGGAATATCCCGCGCCCTTAACGCTAGCCCACACACACAAACCCATCCCACCATGCCTCTTTGAAGCCGTCGTGCTCCCCCTGGCCCAGTAACGATGAAATGCCTCAGATTCTGCACTTGGCCGAGCGTGTAACTTTCGGTTTTTTTTTTTACTCTTTGGTCTTCAGCCAAGGGCTCTTCTCTCTCCACCCCGCGCTACTACACTATTCCCTCTCCAGGTTTTCGACCGTCCGCCCCCCGTCGATCAGAGATGGCGTGCGGGCCCTATGCCTTGTGGTTTGATGAATTTTCGTCTTTTGCTTTGGTCGCCAAACGCGGGGATGGTCTGAGCGCCGCCGGCCTTCGTCTGGACCAGGCCCGAGTACCACCTACAGTTGAATCTATCTTATATTGGACCCCTGGATCTTACCCAAGAAAAAGGGCCCTTATCGTGCTATGTATTAATTGCAACGCTCAGCCACCCGACGGCGCAGTTTAACCTCTTGCCGGTGGCGGTGAGTTTCCCCACCGCTGGTCAGCTTGTCAGCGGCCCCTCAATCTATCTGCGGCGGCGAGAGGGGGTCACTCAGCTCGCGCGGGTGACAATGACGTTTTTGGCTCGATGCTTTTGGTCCTCGTGGTCCGTGGGATAAATGGAAAGTAGTATTGTATACATTGCATGTACATACAGACATCGGATGTTGTAATTACCCAACAGACACCGCTGGAGGCGGGAGGCGAACAAGTTTGGTGCCCGCGGCAGCGCCCGTCGGAGCAAGACGAGGCGAGGCGAGTCTAGAAGAATGTATGGTCCGTCCATGCACGGATGGATTGACTTGGCAATCCACACGACGGAGATTGGTCTAGGGTAAGTGGTCCATATGGCATGAATGAGGCCTTACAAAGTGTCATGCGAATCAATAGCCTGCCAACGTGTCGATCTAGAGAGGTGAATTCTGACGTGTATCACGTATACCGTTCGCATTGGTGGTGCAACAACGGCCAGTATGTGGGTAGCGTTCGTCCAATGTCTTCAGGAGACGTGGATAAATACGGAGGCTCTAGAATAGCCAACATGCAAGAGCACATAGTGCAATGGCAGCCCCGATTTGCGAATGAGCTGACGCCCGCAATGGAACTAGGAAACGACCGCACCAGCTTCGATACAGAGACACGAGCTCAATTCCTACGAATCATTCGTTCCTGACGCTTGCCGAGACTTGGAGGTTCGACTTGGTTGGGCATCAATTTGTCTGTGGATGGGACATGCTACCCTATACTCATACTCATTATGTCGCATCATCCCATACCGGCAGATCAACATCAACCACAATGGGCTTGTTGAATTTTTTGCCCCCCGGATGCGGCCAGTTGCTTTTCATGATGGCAGCGTTGACCACACACGTCTCCAGTCGACCCATCCTCCCCACCAGAGCGGCTTGATCGCTTCGCGGCGATGTGGCGTCTCCTCCCAGCCCGATGCTACTACTGCAGACTTGGGCATCAAGTTTGTCAGAGCTCGAGATGAATGGAGGACTTGCCAAGGCGGACGAGGATGTGTCGTCAGAGACTTTTTCCGGGTGAGATCCGTCGTTGGCGAGTGAGGATCCCTTACGTCCGGTGAGGTCAACGAGGCTGGTCTTGTTGTTATCTTGGCCAGGATCTTGCCACCGGACTGTGTTCGCTTCCTTGAATGCCTTGTTTTGGGAAGCTAGATCCCAAGTAACTCGCTCCGATCCTCTGCTGGGGTGTACATGCCCGCTGACGGCAAGCCGAGGTCTTACCCGCCAGAGCGCTCGCCGCAGGGCTTCGCATCCGACAGCCTGACCCTCTGCTGTTTCGTCACAGTGATTTCTTGGGGGCGTATGCGTCACCACTATGTCCGTGTCCAAAGGAATGCTGTCCCAGAGATGAGTGAGGTCTGAGCAGTTGCTGAGATTCTGAGGAGCATCGTATGAGAATGCCCAAAGTCCAACTCGTGGAGAGTAAGGAGAACCAAAAATATTGAACTGTGTGTGAGGCCCTGACGAGGAGCATAACCGTATAGTTGCTGACTCATGGTTCAGGTAGGTTATGGATGGTGAAGAGGTCAACAGCGAAAGACATTCCTCGGGGGATTGAATGTTGTGGTTGTGATAGTGAAGACCATGTTGTTGGAAGAAGTCATTGTCAAGTGTAATGTCATGGTTTCCTATCCGCCGTGTTGGTAAAGTTCTCCAACATGAAAGCTGACTTGCCTGCAATGACAATCTTGGCTTCAAAGTCGGCCTGCTCAAGCCACTTTACAGTCTTGGATAGCTAAACTGATGTATGAGTAATAGCGCAAGGGACTTTGCTGGGAAACGGGACGAACTTCTGAATGACTACCCTGGTTCGTTAGATCACCGGCATGGATGAGAACATCGCCCTTCGGCAGTTTGACAGTGCAATTGTGAGTGTCAGCGACACACACGATCCGCGTTCTCCTGGTTTGCGCCATGGCAGGTCTCGGCAAGCTGGCGGGCACAAAAAGGTGATGAAGCTAGTGAGTTGTGGCAACATCCGAGGTCGTGGCGGCGGGGATGTCTCAGTCGCATTGATGAACCTGGGTGACAAGCGGAGTGGGATTCGAGGGGTAATGGATGAGGCCGCGGGATGAGGCTATTCACTTTGTGATTTGGTTGGCTGAGAAAGGGCAGACCTGAAGTGACGAGGCTGCTGCACCCATGTGATGCTGCGAGCGGCACTTTTGGTTGATCTAGGTGAGCCTGGCGGGATAAGACACGATGCAACGGGAAATGAGAGGCGTTGGAGGAGATGATCAGAAGGTAAACGGTGATATTGCGAGATGCTACGGACGATGGTGGCCGAGGAGGATAGAGTGGGCTCTTGAAGAAGAATCTTCAAAGTCCTAGATGCTAGGCAGCAGGTGGAAACAAGCTTATCGGGTCTAGAAGAAACACTGGATGCCTTGAGATTGGGAGTTGGACTCTTCTCACGATGGTGAGGCAAAGTGCCGTGACAGCTGTGGGGCATCTCATGAACTAGTACAAGGACTTGTCATGACAGTGTAGGCACTGTATGCCGGGGTAAGACGGAAGCTTCAACACCTTAACGCGTCCCCAGCTCGGCTTCATGTGCTTGTACCGTAGCAAAACGGGCCAGGCACTTGCGAAAAAGTCTGTCGCCTTCATTCCTTTGGCTTGGGAACTAGAAAATGCTAAAATCGAATAAAGAGAGTGAAGCAGTTTTCTCAGTCGCTCTCCTGTATCATGGAAAATGAGCCCGGGGGACGTGCACAAAGGAGTGGTCCATTCCCAGTACGACGGGACCGACTGCCCACCGTCTAATTTCGGCATCCCTGGCTAGGCTGTGCGGCGGTTCATGACAAGATTATCGTCATATTGCAGTCATCTGTGCCGTCTCAGTTTTTTTTCCTCGTGGGCCGCTTGCATGAAGACAGAAATGAAGAGCAGTCGTGGCGGTGAGGAGGCGACGTGTGCAGAGCCGGAAAAGAAGAGACAAAACGAAACAAGAAGCACGAGGCATGATGCAGCAACAGCGAGCATCCTGACTCCAAACATGGCCGCACATGAAAAAAGCAATTACACAGGGACCTCAAACTCGTATCCCTTGTAACGTGCGGTCGACTGGTTGGACGTGACGGGGCCCCTGTCTTTGGCCTGACAGACACGGGCGAGCATCCCAGGTGGCCAATCCCGGCGACAAGCTCTGCGAGTCTGCGTTGTCTGCGCGCCATCGCTCATTGTCTGCTCTGACGCCGATTGAGCAATCAGCGGCAGCTGGTACGGGCTCTGCTCTGCTGCGGCTGTGGCTGGCCTATGGCGACGCAGAGCTGCGCGGTGGAGCTGCGCGGATGCACCTCTCACCCGCAGTCGCGGCATGCGGGCTCCGTGATTTGCTTGTTCTGTACTTGGACTCCTGCACTGTAACTATTGCCACCTTCGCCAAGCTAAACATCGTCAACAGAGCCAGAATCGCTGCAGGCGCTGGTAGCCAACAATAGCCTTGTCGCTGTCTCTCCATCATCTCCAACTACGCAAGCCACCACCACCAGGACGTTCCCGTCCGAGCCCTTCAGCCGCCTCCGTTGGACGCTCCAGTGAGGGGCCGTGGGCACCCCGCCCGCCGCTAGTGGAGAGGCCGCTGGATTACAGGCTCACATGCGCTGCCAACGGGGGGCAAGCGGGCAGGGTATCATCCGCCGGAGCAGACAGTGTCGTTTGCATCCAGGTCCCAACGACATTTTGGCTGGAACTGTCATGGATTTAGCTCGGGACGGCTTGCAAACTACTGAGCAAGCCTAGGAAACAAGCCGGACACTGTACTGCATGTCTTGAAATTTGCTGTCTGCACGCTGAAAGCGCATGAATCTGCCCCAGGGGCCGTGCGAATTACCCCTGCCGATAGCCCACTCGCTGGTTGCGGCCTTGGCCCAGGTACTCCCTGCACAGTGCCAACTCCAAACAGGCCCACGCCATGGACCAGCCTCCCCAAACATTATCCCCTTTGGCTGCAAAACCCCCATCTTCACCATTTTCCACTCTGTCCGTCTCTCCCGACGCGCCTCGCCATCCGACGAATTGCCTCGCCAGCGCTCTGCCCGCCCGCCGAGTGCTTCATACTGCGCGTTGTGGCATCGCCACGTCCTCGTTGACGGGCTTGTCGTCGCGCCCCTCCTCCGACCCGCCCTTTTGCGTCTGCATCTCCGTCTCCGTCTCTCGTTTTCTTCAGCCGACGTCAACCACCCTCTTGCGACTCCCGCCTTGTCTTCTTTGTGTGAATAACTGCTCCGAACCGCTCTCGTCTCCTTATCCTCAACTTTCCCGCACCAACAACATCGATAGGGGGTCGCGGGCGCCATCGACATGGCCACAATGGCACCCGCACCTACCACCACCACTACCATAACTCCTCCCCGTAGCAGCCATGGAATCAGCGATTCCTGGGGCTATTCCGATTCTCACCGCGATGTAAGCCGCTCGGGCGCTTCCTGTTTGCTCAAACTGACAGCTTCAGACCTATGATCTCGAGCCCCTGTCGAACCACAACGACTCTTATCATGGCCATACCAATGGCCACTCCTATCAATCTAGCAACGAGCTGGCCTCTCGCAAGATGACCTCCAACGACAACCTGGGAGGAAGGCACGACCAAGGTAGCGAAAAGCCTGGTCTGGACGATCCGTGGACATACAAACCTCGCGAAAACGAGAACAAGCGTTCCTCTATGGCTATATCGGAAAGCGAGCAGCCGGAAGATTCAAAGTGGATTCACCGCGACAAGCTGGCCCGGATAGAAAGCGAAGAACTTCAGGCTGCCGGCATCTACATCCCCCGCTCTCGCGCCCAGAGCAAGCAGCGCAGAGACAGAAGCCGCAGCGCCATGCGCCGAGGCACCGATGCCTCCGAAAACAGCACCCACCGATCTCGCAAGGACTCGATGCTCGAATCGCGACCCGAAAACATTGTCAACAGTTGGGATATTCGTACCCCCGAAGAGATTGCTGAGGAAGAAGCCAACGCCTACTTCTCTAAACCTTCCGCTAAGGGCAGCTCTCGAATTCCTGTACCCAAGATCAGCCCGGCCCCTGCCACAGACCCCTTTGACCGCGGCTCTCGCAAGGCCACCGATAGCCCCGAAGATAATGAGCCTTTGACGAATACCAAGACTCGCTCTCGCAGCGCCAGCATGAAAGGAACTGATGCGACATCTGTGGGCAACCTCGCGGCGGCTAAGCGATCTGCCACCGATATATCCCCAAAGAAGGGCGCCCCCCGCAAGACATCGGGTCCCAAAGCGGCAACCACGGCTCGGCCTAAGACGCGATCCGGCTCCACCAAAGAGTCTAACGGCAGCATCTCGACCCGCCCTTCGACACGCTCTGGAGAACTCTCCACCAAGGCCCCCGAGGGCGACCCTCCGTGGATGATCAACTCGTACAAGCCTGATCCTCGGTTGCCGCCTGACCAGCAGCTGCTGCCCACAGTGGCCCGCCGCCTGCAACAGGAGAAATGGGAGAAGGAGGGCAAATTTGGCGATGTATACGACAAGGAATTCCGCCCCCTAAACGACCATGTTCACCTCCCCCCCGAGGACAAGCCGCATCTTGAGGACGAGCCTCACGAGCACCCCCCGGTGGACGAATGGCCCCTCAAGCTAGAGCCCTCCAAGAGCCGCGCCGGCTCCACGTACTCTACCATGCCCAAGATGATTGACACCAAGACGACCCCCGTCCAGTCGCCTCTTCCTAGCCCCAAGAGCCCCGTCCGGCCCCAGATTCCCATCGCCCCCCTCCAAGAACAGGTTGCGCCTCCACCACCCAAACCCACCATCGAGAGATTGCCAGAGCCCGCTGAGGACCCCAAGAGCGGTTGCGGCTGCTGCCTCGTCATGTAACCGATCTAAACCGACCCTACGTCCCACACTTACGACTTTACGAATTTCCTTTTTTTGCATTCAGCCACTTGTGTTATTCCACCATACAATACCACAGCCACCCGTTGAGCGACGCAACCTTTTCCTTTGTATTGCGCAAAAACACCCCCGCGTAGCCGCCCACACAGGCCGCGGCACCGGCAGGCCACACCCTCCAGGGTTCCCATCGTATGTATTTAATCATGGACATTTGAGTTCTTAGCTTTTGTTTTTTAAAAATGGTCTTGTTCTGCGGGTTCTACTTCGACCGAGGAGGATTAGAGCTAAAAATGATGGCGTGTTGCTGGGCTCAAAGACGCTCCGCCATCTGGGTAACGATCCCTCTGATTTGATGAAGGGAGTTTTGTTTCTAGCGTGTTTTGGAGAGCTGGTGTAGGTGAATAGGAATATTGACTTGAGCCATATTTGCCATTTGTAGTGACTTTTGTTCTTTGCAGCCCCACGGCCTGCGGTGTTTTCATTGTGTTTGTTTCTATTGCTTGGCGTTCGACCTGGGCTTGGAAGAGTTGTTGTGAAGGTGAATTGTGAAGGGAACAAGCTTGATGGATAGAGAGAGACTGGACAAGGGCAGGCCACGGGCCTTGGCTTTGACATAATGTTTCCATCGGCATGTCAACATGATACATTCCGCCCTGATCAGAGTGTATACCTTGAACATGCAGTAATGAGTGTCCAATATCGAGTAGCAATTCCAACCAGCCCTACAGAGAACCCTTGGCTCAGTTTCAGCTGACCTTTTATTTCATAGCTGTCACTCATGACGGTGGGGCAGGCAAACCAGGCCCGTCTGGGGAAAAGAGTCCAGCCAAGATGGTTTGCATGTTTGCTGCCCTTTGCTATGCGGCTCACCTCCCGCACACTCTTCCACCAGGTCACGCGAGCAATTGCCATAAAGCCTCAGATGGCGACAACGGTCCCCCTTGGATTCGTACCAATGATGCAACGGATCAGCTACGAAACCTCCTTTTGACGGCTAGTGTCGCGCGGCAGAAGCAAAGGCATCTCTCTAGTGCACCATGGGACTTCCGCACAACCCGAGCCCGTCTCCGTGGTCCAGCTTCGGTGGAACCAATGGCACAGCCGCAGGGGAACGCTACTCGACCCCCCTCTCCTGTCACACCCTCACAGAGAGCAAGCTGAAGGCGGAAGGATAGCCGGCTGAGGGGGAAAGGCTGATTAGAGTTGGAGGGATATAGTCCTACCGCGCTTGTATTCGGCTTAGCGGCTACGATGGGAACCATCTGTGCCTGTCTCAGCGCGGGGACTAGTGTTAGTCTGAGGGAGGAGTTTACGTGTCTGGGACGTGCTTTTTTTCTTCTCTTTCCCTTCTTTCCTGTTTGAGGGGCACAACGAGGGCGTCGTCCATTCATAATGTCGTCTAGGCATGTCTGAATCAAAGAGGGGGCACTCAGCGAGGGACGTGCTAGGAATGAGACTACTGCGTGGCGATGTTTTGGGTTTGGAGCGGAGTTAACTGAGATCGGACACGATATGTAGTGAGATGAATTGGAAATGTTTGCCTGGAGAGGGCGGGCCCAATGAGGATCCGGGCTGGACCCGTGTCTATGAGACATCTGATCCCAGATGGGGACCCAGAGTTCATCAGAGCTCTCTGGCAAGGGAGTCTGAGGTATACGTGCTGCATGTGTATTGTTTTACGAGCGCTCGGAGGGCACGGCATACCGGCTCCCGTATCCGGGACGATAGAGAGCGTTACTCGGCCAAAAGATCCCGAGCTGAGGACACTTTTGATTCCAGTACGTAAGGTGAGAAAACATGCGGTATTCGCGAGTGTATCTTTACGTCATGCTCAGGGCGTGTTTCGGACAGGGCTGAACTATGTTTGCCGCCACGCCGAGAGCACATATAAAAGCGAAGGGGAGGGAGCTCGAGAAGTAAACAAGAACTTTTCAATGCACAAAATATCGATCAAAATGCTCATAAAACTTGGCGAAGACTACAGGATCCCGGCGAGGCACTGGGTGCACCGGTGAGTGTCATGGAGGGAGGAGAGAAGGCTCGAGAGGCTAACTACTAGCAACATAGACCCGGAGCTTGGCTTCCCGAGGATCGGCGAATTCACCGCCGCTGGCTAGCTCGCGTGTGCCAGCACGTCGATGAGAACCCGCGGGAGCTTCTGCCGGTGCTACGCGAGTTTAAGGACCTGATTGAGTCGACGCCGCGCATCTACATGTACTTCACGCGGATGTGGACCGAGATCCCCAACAGCTCACGATACTCTCACGACCCCACGGGAGGTCAGCAAATCAGAGATTACGAGCAGATGCTCGATGTTCTCAACCACATCCTTCGCCGGGCTCCGGGCTGGGCAGACGCTGCTGAGAGCGTCGGCCTGGTGGGCGTCCCCATGTGTGCCATCTTTGACTATGCCATGGGAACAGCAAGGTGAGTCGAATGTCAACAAATAATAACAATAACAATAAGAAAGTAACTGACCTTTTCCAGTGGCCATGCTGCATTCCTCGACGAGGAAGTCAACAAAATGGTCAAGAAGGTTTTGCAGCACTGGGGGAAATTCCTCGAGGTGAGTTTGATCGTCCGTGTACCATTCATTCCTTTTGCTCATTTGGGAAAAGACGCCTGCATCACTCCATGTCTTGGGAAACGGCCAGGAGGATTGGTTTGGCAAAACCGGCATGGCCAATCTGATGGGCACGGCCAACAAGCCAAACGGAACCAACTACACGTTCGAGGAGTTCTACATTTGCGACCCTACCAAGGACAACTTCGGGTTCACATCGTGGGATGGTAAGACGCCTGTATCCCCTTCACGGGAAGGAAGACAAATCTAACCTACTAGACTTCTTCACTCGAAAATTCCGAGATGACGTCCGCCCCGTTGCCTCTCCATACGATGACGGAGTCATCGCAAACCCGTGCGAGTCTGCCGTCTACAACATCCAGCACGACGTCAAGCTCCGCGACAAGTTCTTCGCCAAGGGACAGCCCTACTCGCTTACACACATGATGGCCAACGATCCCCTGGCGCACCTGTTCGTCGGCGGCACCATCTACCAGGCCTTCCTCTCCGCGCTGTCCTACCACCGATGGCACAGCCCCGTGAGCGGCAGGGTGCGCCGCGCTTTCGTCGTAGACGGAACCTACTTTAGCGAGCCCCTTATCGAGTCCCACTCGACCATTGAGGTGCCGCTCGACGATGCGCTGGCGTCGGCCCAGAGCTACCTCGCGTGTCTTGCTACACGCGCCGTCATTGTGATAGAGCCCGATAACCTGGAGATTGGCCTGCTCACCTTCATCGCCATCGGCATGGACGAGGTCAGTACATGCGACATCACGGTTAAGGAGGGCCAGCACATCACAAAGGGACAGGAAACTGGCATGTTCCACTACGGAGGATCCTCGTTTGTCCTCATTTTCCAGAAGGGCGTTGATTTGGGGGGTTTACCAAGGGTTGGGAGAACAATAAACGTGCCTGTGCGAAGTCAACTGGCGGTCATCAAAAGTTAGAGTAAATATCCCGCTGCAAGGGTCTCCGTGTTGGCTCTTTAGGACAAAAGTTTTCCAGACTAGCCTGCTGCGTTTAATGTTTTTTTTTTTTTAAGATACCAAATCATAATAGAGGCTCTGGCGGTTCTTACAGGTCCATTAGAGGTAAAAAAGAGATTAAGCCCACAATTTCCGCATCTGTTTGGAATGTGTCTACACGCAGCGTAAATGTTGATAAGAGGCCCACGAGGGCCATGGCGTGGTGACGGTTGGCCAGTGGTCTCGCGCTAGGACGAGCCACGGTGGCTGGAATGGAGCCCTAAAATGAACGCATTCGCCATTCTGTCAATATTTTGGTTATCGCTACGAATGTTGTTGAAGAATGTCGTGGCTTGACGAGCAATGGGTCCGAATCATTGCGTGGGTGGCTCAATATGCAACCAGCTGCGATACATCCGGGATCGGCAGTCGGCAAACTTAAGATCCTCAAGTTATATCAACACAAATGAAGTTAAATTAAGATATAATAAGCTCTCATGCTATATGCTGTGGTGCTAGGTCTAAATATCTTGTTTATTTTTAGCTCTATAAATGAATAATTATTACATTGTTTGGTCCAACGAGGCGGATTGTGACGTGGTTCAAAACATTTGGCTTCCGACTGTTCATATCGTCGTCACATATACAGTGCAATAAACGGCCACGGTGTAAATATTAGCAAGTGTTACGATTCCATTTCCCTTTGCCGTTCGTTACATTATTGGCCTATGGTGCTTATTTGTCCTAGGGAATGTATTTCATATTTCTTCTTTCTTGGTTGTATCGTTTTAACAATGTGGGGGCTGATGATGCGACTAAATGCAAAAATCCGGCTCAAGACGGGATGTGAATAACTTTTGTTCTGCCTTTATCGTGTTATGATGCATGGCCCAGAATCAATTCACCTTGATACCAAGGAATACGACCAACGCCACGGTATAACATGTGGCACTGACAAAGTAGGGCAGTCCTAACGCGAGGCCGCCAATTCCAATGCCTCGCACCCAAAGCATTGCCATTGTCGGCGCCCCAACAAGCGAACCAACTGTCTTGATGAGCATGACGATTGAAAATATATGAGTCTCGGGATTAGCAACTTCGTCGTTGCGGTGAGGTGGGCAGATTGCGGAGGATTTGAGCAATGACAAGGTGAAAACGGGCAGTGCAGACCCCATCGCATACACCAGCAACCAGGGAATCAGGGCCCAGATCTTTGCAGAAAATGCGATGCCTAATGCGCCAACAACTGAAATGATAAGACACACGATGGCGTACAAAACATTGGCGCTGTCCCCGCTTCTAGTGCTGGAAGCTCTTCTCAACTGTAGGAACCTGGGAATCACAACCGTAAGTAACACCAAGTTGACGATGGCCTTACCAGAGAGCAGATATCCGGCCGATGCAAAACTCCAGCTGTATCGTTTGGAAATGTACTGTACAAGCAGCTTGGTATCGGAGCTGGCGAGCGAAGTGAGAAAAAAGCTGAAGAGCAGGAGCGAAAAGTTGCGAGGGTGGCTAGTGATGATGAGCTGAAGGACACGGAAGCGCTCTAACGACGATTGAAACAGGGACCGAGAGTCGTGAGCTTTTAGTTGTGGTGATGAAAGAAGCGGTTCGCGTTGCTCCTCGATGAGAGAAGGTCCCCTCTCCAAAGGCTGTTGCTGAGGCATTGGAAGTAGCTGGATGACACTAATGGCTAGCACCAATAGCAAGATGCCTATCCAAAAGGGCAGCCATAGAAGCATAGTCATTGTGGCAGATGCCAAGGCCGGGCCGAGCAGGGCCACGACGTATGAGATGGAGCTCATGTAGCCAAAGTAGATGCCCCGCAGGACCAGGTCGTCTGTGAGGTCAGAAGCCAGCGCATAGGTGAGGGAGTTGAAGACGCAGTCTCCTCCAAGTATCGACAGCGTGGGGCCGAGGATAATGGCCTTGGTTGGGAGGAAGTCATAGTAGCCTATAATGACGGCCCACGAGAGCATGAATCCTCGCGAAATGAGATTGAAGTTGAGGACAGTCCGGCTTCCTAACCTTTCGGACAAGAAGACGAGAGGAATGGTCATGAAGAAATCTAGTACAATTAGAAACCTGCGCGCGCAAAAAATATGAAAGTAAGCTTGCTCACCTCCCCCAATCCAGATGGTGTCCATGACGCCCTGAATCCATCCCAGGCTCTTCTGGACCGCGTCAATTTTGCACAGCTGCTCGTCGACGCCTCCTCCGGGCTGGATGATGCCCGGATCGGTGCTGGCGTAGTAGTCCCGACACAGCCGCCTCTCGATGACCCTGTTGAGCGGCAGCTGGTAGAGGCTCATGGAGAGGTTGACGAGCAGCAACAGGCCCAGGACAGGGATGATGGCATTTTTCCGTTTCGGGTGCTGAGAGACGCTGGAGGCGTCGGATTCCAGCACGCCCGCGTCCTCGGCGTCCGGCAACAGCCCAGCGTCGGCCATTTTTTTCTCGACTGTGTTTCCTGATGGCTTTCGGAAACCAAGTGCTCCCCAGCGATGGAGGAATCGCAGCAGCAAAAGGCTTCTCCTAGAGCGTTGTACGGGAGGGCTTTGCGAAGGGTGTGATGATGGAATGACGCTGATAAGATGGGATGTGGGGAACAACAAAAGGGCGCTAATTCGTTCATGCGACATGGGTCATGAGAACGAGCATATGCATGCACCGCGCATGGAACAGCACATGCAGTCAGTCAGTGGGTGGCCCATGTTGCTGTTCAATTACGGAAGTCTAGTTACTGGGAGCTGGCCCATCAACCGCGTCCAGGCACTTGGGCTGTTATCGCCCACCAGCGTTGCCCTGTTGCCAACCACTATGAGTCCTAGCCTTGCGCTCCCCAAGACGATATTCATAAGCCGTCCGTCACTCAGGATTCCCAGTTCTCCGCTGGCGTTGGACCGGACAGTGCAATAGACGACAATGTCCGCCGACTGACCCTGAAATGCATCAACCGTCGCGACATGGACCCCCAGCGGCCCTGAAACCATGATTTCCTTCAGGAAGCCCAGCTGCCTCGCAAAGGGCGTGAGCACCGCGATAGAGGGCGGCCCAAGTTGTCTGTGCAGCTCGCGGGATTGCACCCGGCTGGGCCCCTTGCTGCGGAGAAGACTGCAGATCTCACGGCATAGTCTTGCCTGGCCCTTGTTCGCCTTGGATTCCAGCCCAATCTCCTCTGTCTCTGCACAATCTACAAACGCCATTCTCGACACTTGCTGCTGCGAGCGAGACACTGGCCACGGAAACGCAGAGTCCGGCAGCGCCAAGTCCCTGTCTTGTTGGGCGCTGGACGCAAGTCTCTGGCTGTAAAATTCGCGGGATGCAAAGTCAGACATGGCCGCATGCGCCCCGTACTGCACATCCAACATGATCGGCGCCACCCCTGGAACACTGCTACTACTACTACCACTGCCCACCGCCGCCGCTGCTGTCGTGTATAACCTCTCGAAAAGAGAAACGTGCGCGCCCAACGGAACCGCGAGCTCGTGCGTCTTGGGCCGGAATCGCTGGTGATCCCCGACAAGCACCGCCTTCTTGCAGCCCTTTGCGAGCGGCACGAGGCTTTCCGCCTCTGTCAGCTGGGATGATCCATCCACGATGACGCAACTGAACGTTTGATCTCGGAGTAGGCCCTGCCCCGATTCAATCCAGGCTGCGAAAACGAGCCGGGCGGCTTTGATGCGCTTCTTCGATTCGTTCGCAGCGCCCGCGGCGGAAGAGTGGCTTTCGCCAATGAGAAAGTCACATGTGTACTGTCTGAGATCTTGGTCAACATTGCTGATCTGATTAAATGTTAGTGGTAGGTGAGATGTAGATAGGAGCTTGGCTTACGTCAAGTGAAAATCGTAGCGGTTTGTGTTGTGAGTTTTGTCTAAAATGTTCCTGGCCCCGACTTCGAATGTAGCCCTTCATAATGTGGTCAACCATTTGGTGAGTAGGCGCAGTGACCAATATTCTATTGGCCGTGGCCAGCTGAAGTTTATGGATGATAGCCGTAATCATTCGAACCGTTCCGGTCCAGCGTGGTGCAAGAATACATGTTACGGCGTTACTTGCTATGGCTCGTAGAGCATTGTTCTGGCTATCATTCAAGTTTGGGTCATCGACTTGTGCCTTTTTTCGGCGAGATCCTCCAGAAGTAGGCGATGCAGAATGTCTTCTAAGGATTTGGTCAATGATTCCGCAGCTTTTGTGTTCCAGCGTGGCGATCGAACAAAGTGAGTCCAGCATGACCTTGGTCCGCTCGAAATTGCCACAAATTTGAAGTTTCCACGAACACTCCTGGAAGAACGGCGGGACAGGATGAAAGCAAGCAATCTTTGCAATCCCAGGTTTACTCTCCGTCACCAGCCCGTCCATGGAATACACGTCGTCGAAAAGAGACTTTTCTGGCGGGCCCGCTGCAAAAAGCCGCACATGAGTATCGACTGGAGGCGCGGGATCCAAGTCGATTCTTAAATCGACTTCGATAATTGTTCCGATATTTTCCACAGGCTGCTTATCACTTAGTCGTATGTTCAGAGGCTCTTCCCTAGTTTTCAAATCCTCTTGCGGTCGGCTCATGTATTCTGTAACGATGGCGGTTGCATTACGAACAAAGTGTTGGATCATGTCATGTCTTCCAGCTAAAATTCTTGTACTCTGTCGCTCAAGGCACCCCAGCAAAATATCGAGCGCAGTATCAAAAGAATGAACCGTAAGTGCAATCATTTGCATGAGATGTGAAAGATCCTCGACTCGGATTTGAGAAACGTTCTCAAGAACGCGTTCGAATGGGGCACTGATCAGTTCTCCATATTGACTCTCTGAGAGAATAATGCCACGCAACAGACTTGTACCATGTTCGTTCAACAGATTGCGAAATGCCTCTGGAAGTCCATTCCAAGGACCAAGTTTCTCTAATTCGACCGAGGCATAAGGCACTTTCTTGAGGAGCCCCAACATTTCCAAAAGTATTTCCTGTCGGATCGGCCTTTGGCAAGCAACTTCCAATAGATGCTGGTAGCATTCGACTACCAGCCCCCTTTGGTGTTTCTGAGTAAGCCATTCGACAAGACAGCTAAGCTTCTTTGGGTCTTGCAGTGCTGAAAGGGCAACAAAATTGCGCTTCTTGACTACTTGGACGACAAGATCATCCTCCGTGTCCCAGCGGATGTCCGTGAGAGAAGGGAGGGCATATTTCTTGGGCTCTTGACTAAATAGCGGAAGTATTTGATCGCTATCAATATAATTCTCCCACAAATCTAGGATTCGAAGTGACGAGGTATCCCGATTGCTGATGATGTATATTTCCTAGATCCAAGTTAGCCCTGATTCCTCATTTATATTGGAAAAAACTTGCCGCAGCAGATATTCCATTTCTATTCACGCGCCCGATATGCTTCTGCAGTCTTGAACTGAACTTGCCCAAAGCAACACTGGCTCTAAAGTCAAAGTTGGTTCCGCTATTCAATGTCCGCTGTTTTGCCCTTCTTTGATCCTGAATCCGAGGCAGGTTTCGGTAGGTACTGTCATCAGTGGGGCCACGTCGAAGATGGATCCACGTGTCGCCTCGCTGGCCTTGGAAAAGCTCAAAAACATTTTGATCGCAGTACAATTTGTAATTTTTCTTGGTTGGCAGTGACACCCTACTCTGGGTTTCCGTTCCCTGGGTGTGTGGGAACGCAAAAAGTCTGACCCGATCATCAACGAGGTGATCATCAGATGGGATAATCTTGTCTGGAATATATATCGCCAGCGTCAATCTGTTTTCTGGGCGGAATAGGATCAACTTTTTGTGAAAAATCTCCATACTCCTTGTGCAAACATCGAGAAAAGTAGCCAGGCGATCCTGCCCCGAATATATTCTCTTCCAATGCATGCCGGGGTAGTTTAGATGAAATGGCTTCAGTTCAGACTCTGTTACCAAATCAGAGGAGCAAAGTGCATTGAGAACAAGGCTCGGCATCGGTGCGGTTGGTGGGGTCTGAGCTAAGACCCATGCCTTTTCTTCAGCTGTGAGAGCATTAAAATCAAAGCAATGAGCCAGAAGCTCGAACGAAGTGAATGTATTCCGGCACCATTTAACTGCCAGTTTTATCAGTTCCATTTCGGAAATGGCGACTCCATCTCGACAGAGAAGTAGTTCAACCCCATCCAGATCCTGACTCTCGAGAGCGGGCCACATATTTTTTGCACCAAAGATGAGGGTCTTTGCCTTCTTGTATAATTCATGCAGCTCATCGAGGATAAACGGAGGTGCATCATCTGAAATCCGAGGAGGGTTTCGGAACTTGTCCAAGTCGGTGGTACCAAGTTCATATCCGTCCAAGCATTGTGCACTCAGCCTATTAAGTTGCTGACACTCTGTGCTCATTGCACCCCTAGCTTTGGCCCATTTCAGATGAATGTTTTTTACTTGAGAGACCGAAATGTTGCTATACCGTGCAAAATACACCAGTCGGTCGTCGTCTGATACAGGTCTTAGGCTGGTCTTTGCCTTTACTCCAGGGTACGACGCTGCTTCAGCTATGGTGGAAGGAATGAGATCTTGATCCCAACATACCCAGACTAAATAGTGGCAAAATAGTTAGCTGGTAAATTAGGAGACTAGTTTTAATGTATGAACTCACACTCATCGCCGTCAAGATCTCCGCCTGACATCAGATCAGCGGATGGGCGTTTCCCTTTGGTTGGAAACACAATGCAGTCGACCAAATGTGCGAGCTCTGGCCTCTCCACCACTTCGAATTTTTGCAAATCTCCTGGATGCAGACAGGGGTTTCTCATCACCAAAACTTGCATCCCTTTTAGTGCATACGGCTGTCCATCTCCATCCATGGTGGCTTTCACAGCGCACTGGCCTTCCTTCAAGACTCCCCAGGAATCACACACTCCGAATAACAACCTTGACTTGAAAATGAGAATCCGACATTTTGTCGCCCCTTCGTTTGTGGATTTGAGGTACTCATTCCTGGTCTTCCTCCGAATCTTGGCTTGGACCGATTCAAGAGAGGTCAAGACAACCTGCTCAGCAAGTTCGACTTCATTGATGTAGTTGAGAAATTGAAATGCCGTCTTGGGATTCTTGTCTGCCTGGCTGAGAAAATCGAGATATTCTTGCTGCTTTCGCACGAAAACTTCTCTCTTTATCCCTAGTTCATTTAGTAGCATGACTATCTCGTCGTTCATCTTTCCAAATGTGTACGGCTAGTAGTTGTTTAGTGTTGAGCATTAACCCTTGAGGGGCCCATACCTTGGAGTAATTGATGACACAGAATGACAAATCGTCGCCACCGCTGAACTTTTTCATAGAATTTCTCAACTGGAGCCAATACTCCTTCTGCATAGTAGGATCTATCGTCACCACCCCCTTGTACCCCCTGTATCTTATTTGAAAAACGGATGGGGCGTATCTGCGGTTTCTAAAGACAATATGGAGGCGCCTGGAAACTTCTTGAGCAAAGCCATGGGAGATCAAGCCACAACTATCCGTAAATACGTAATCATTCCTTTCTATGTCGGGAATATCTTGAACTCGATCTGCTCGGACTTCAACCGCCACTTTGGCGACAGTGAAAAGCAATCCGATTCTCTTGGATTTCTTGGCCACAGTCTTGATGTGAGTAAAATCCCCCATCGCTTCCACTCTTCTGGAGATGGCAACTTTGGTGGCTGCCCAGAAGTAGCACGTGTTGGATTTCAACTGACTGTTGCTGTGGCCATAAAAGTTGTAGTGCACGTTGTTGATCACAATGCCTGCCCGAAGAAACCGGATCTTGTAGTCTAGGCGTTCTCGATCGGCTCTAGGCTGCTTGACTTGGCTGGTGTTGGGCTGTGCTTTTGAAGAACCTCGCAGAGATCTAAATTCGGCAAATGACACGAGAAGATGCTCGTTAAGAGAAGGTTGGCGAATAGCACGACTCGTCTCTGCCGGTTCGACTCGTAGCAAAAGACGATGACAAGGACCTTCGGTGACCAAAGTCACCAGTTTGATGAGGTTGCCATTGTCTAACTGCTGAGAGGTGGGAAGATTTGGCACCTCAAACACCCATTCTTTATCATCTACCGATATTTGACTCTGAAGCTCGTGCTGAAAAGACTTGGAGACTGCCATAGCAAGAAATTCCTAGAGTGTTGGTATATTCACAAAGATTCGCAATTGTTTGGTCACAGGCTTTGAGAAATAATGCAAAATTGGCTGTGTGTTTTGGGCAAATGTGGTATGCGCTCTGCATCAGGCCATGAACTTGTGGCAGTCTGCTTCGGCTTGCATTACAGGGTAGCATCGGATGCGGGAGGCCTACCATAAGATGTGCACATTTAGACACCTTCATTGACGGGTGAGTCACTACTCTTATGTCACATTTTGGAGGCCAATATGAATTCATTGGCTCTTATGCGAACATATGATTATGCACTTCAGCCTACCGGATGAGTCGGCGTCATGCAATTCGTCATTCGACATCCAATGGTCAATGAAGTGTCCCCTTGAACCCCACTCAACATTCATATTGGCGAAGACAATTGTCCAAAGACAGCAAAGACGAGTTCATGATGACCTGGAAGCAAAATTTCATGACAATCTTTCTCATTCAGACAATATGTTTAGCACCCCAACCATAAGTACAGTATGGCAATACCATGCGATAATGTCTAGTTCAATCCTTATTACAATCGGGATTGACCAGACTTTCCAAGCTTAGTCTCCTCTTCCTTGTATAGTTTTACGAGCTGTCGAATCGACAAATCCAAAAGGACATCCTCGCTTCCACCCGGAATCCTGGCTCCAGGAACCTCTCGGTACAGTTCTGCATTGCGTTAGACCAGGCCTCTCAACGGCGGATAATTCACTTACTCTCGACAAGTGCTCCTTGGCCGGATCGAGTGTAGCCGTTACCTCCAAACAAGAGAACCGCGCATTGTGCACACTCGTTTAATACGATTCCTGCGTTTGCTTTGCACAGAGCCGACAAGCCGCCCAGCTGCTTATCGGCATCTGCCTTGCTCATTTGTGTCAATTGGTAGGAAAAGGCCTCGGTCCAAGCGGACTGAGATTCTAGTATGGCTGCACACTTGGCAAGGCGGTGGCGGACTACGGGTTGATCCATTAGGGGCTAGAACGAGTTAGTTTTGCGTATTAGATAGGTGGCGTGAAGAATGCCGACTTGCCTTTCCGAATGCCTCTCGCTTCAAGCAGTATGCAAAGGCTGCGCTCAAGGCGACTCTTGCTTGGCGGGTAACGCCGATGGCAATAAAGATGCGCTCGTGGTTGAAGTTGTTCATAATGTACTTCATGCCTTCATTTTCCCGGCCGATCAGGTTTTCGCGCGGGACCAGGACATTGTCGAGCTCAATAAAAGAGGTGCCGGCAGAAATCTGTCCTGCGACCTTGAGTCGGCGCCTGGAAACGCCCTTGAAGTCTTTTAGGGGCACGACGAGAAGGGAGATTCCCTTCGCACCGGAGCCCTCTCCGCCGGTTCGAACGGCCATGGTTGCAACATCGGCCATGACACCGTTGGTGATCCACTTCTTCGTTCCATTGACAACATAGTACTTCCCACACTTGGAGATTTCGGCTGTTGTTGTAATGTTTGCTACGTCGGAGCCCGCACTAGTAAAGCATGTTAGAAGAAAGTCAGCGACCCTGAAGATTTGACATACTCGGGCTCAGTAATCGCGATACACGAGCGCGTGCGCCCGAGGAGAAGATCAGGGAGAAACCTCTCCTGCAACTGCTTGTCGCCATATCGTATAATGGGCGGGACTCCAAAAGCCATTCCAGTTGTGATGGCACCACTTGGCCCTGCAAGACCACATCGAGCCAACTAATAATGATGCATTAATAAATTTTAACATTGAAGCGGGTGCGAATTTCTGATTGTACCTCATCGGCGTAAATCGCAGCATGGAGATAGTCCCATTCCTCGACGGGAACATTTCCAGGCATGTGCGTAATCCCTAGCTTGTGTAGCCACTCCACCGGCAGAGGAGCGGGCAGCGCGGGCAGCACAAAGTTTCCCTTTACGAAATCTTGCCAAAGAGTAGCCGGAACATCTTCTGCCGTTTCCCATTCTAGGGTGTAGGGATGGAAATGCTTGTCGGCGAAATCTCTGAACGCGCGCTGGAATCGGCGATGCGATTCTTTGTAGTAGGGCGAAGGCACGCCATTCAACCACGGGGGCTCAGCAAAAGGCACTGTGGGAGACATTGTGATGGAAGGCAAGTGTCAATTTGGCGGGTTTGTTGGAATGACGTGGTTGGAAGACTCGTCGATGCGAAGGGTGAGATGGGATTATAACCGAGTCAGATTGTGACGAACAAAGTAATACCTCGGTTTGTTACGGGGGGTTTGGAGCACAGCTCAGTTGGAGACATGAATAAAATAGCCAGATGAGGATATGCCGAGAGATTTGCACCGAATCATTGAGCGGCATAGTGAGGGGTAAAGACAATAAAACCGGCCGGCGTGCTAGCCTCCTTTAAAGCCAAAGCTATGGCGCTCATTTCAAGACATAAGCATTCCTAAACACTGATATTGACCTAGGAATAGCTGGGAAGTGCGTGCTGCAGCGATATATAAATTTGACCCGAGGATCTTTGGTTTGATGGGTCGCACAGCAGGTGCCGAGGGTTTAGGGAATCGAGCGGGTTGATCCTTGTGACGTTGGAAAAAATAGGTGGCGGCATGGGAAACCAGCCACATTAAGTGAGTCCATTCCTAAGATTCAATAAACATAAACATTGAGACAAATCAGATCAAAGAGGATGGACTAATTTTTATACAGCGGAATAATGTTTACATGGACAAGTAAACACCACTGAGGCTAGCGCCTCATACTTTTGCTGCTTGTCGGGAATAGGCAGCTGCACTATTAAGCCCGGCTTAAAAAGAAACAGGAAAGGAAAAAAAAAGATGAAGGATTGCGCGTGCCGATGAACTTGTTGAGGTGACATTCAACAGTTGTCAATCTCACTGCCGTAATTGATGCTCCAACCAGGCAGATGGATTTGTTCAGCATGCGGGAGGCCCGCTAGCTGACGTTGATGTCGGCTTGCGACAAAAAGGCTCTCCATCCCGGATATGAGGGAGGATGAGGATGGATTGATACAATTTCTGAACATCTCGATTAACAACATGCCTGACAACAAACCAATTGATATTTACATCATCGGAGCTCAATCCACAGGGAAGACGACCTTGGTTGATGCCCTGGGGAAGTCGCTTGACGATGCATGCGCGCCTCCGAAAATCATCAACGAGGTTGCTCGTGGCGTATTGAAGAAACACAAATTTACGGCGGACGACATCACGAACTCCCCCGATCGATGCCTGCAGTTACAGACGCTCATTATGGAGGCTCAGTTGAGCGCTGAGAAGGAAGCTCTGAAACATGGCCAATGGGTCATCTCAGACAGATCCGGGCTCGACCCCCTCACGTATACCCGTTATCATCTGGGAGTTCAAGCAGCAGAGGGCTTAATGGAGAGCGCCACTTGGCGGGAACTTTACAACAAGATGAAGCGATCATTAATATTTGTCTGCGAGGCCGGCGCAGATTGGCTGGTGGACGATGGCGTGAGACTGATGCCCCGCGACTTGGAGGACTGGTTCCGGTTCCACGAGGAATTTTGCCAAGTGCTGGAGCAGGTAGGGCTGGACTACGAAGTAATTCCCCGCGGCATGACGGGGATCGAGCAGAGGACAAGCTTTGTCTGGGCCAAATGGCGAGAGGCAATGGCCATCAACGGCCGTGAGCATGGCCCGATGGTGGAACTGAATGGCAAGAGGCGACAGACAACATCACGTTAGTTTTGAGATATTTGGCTGCATGCATATGGACATGTTTATCTGTATCCCTGTGAGCCCGCCGCGTTGACTGAGCCCGTGCAAAACCTTGGAGGAGGACCAATGAAAGCAGCGGGACCGAGGCACCTGGTGCGCTGCGAGCAAGGAGTAGTCCGTCCCATGCGTCTCGGTCAGTGGTGTGCGGCGGTCAAGCATGACCGGTTTTCGTGATGGAGCCGGGGCCGGCTTTACATGTCCGGTGGGCGTCCTTCGACGATGGTATTGGCTGCCCGTTGGAGCACGAGTCCCGTGCAGCCCGAGGAAGAGAAAAGTTTTCGGATCGGTCCGCGGACGAAGGAGGAGAGAGCGAGAGTTGACACCTGGGCTGCATCAGTTTATTGTCATTGCTTGGGTTTCCCCTCTCCCTGTCTGCCGCCAGCTAGTGAAAGCCAGCATACAGTAGTAGCATGGTTTGAGCCCGCAGCTATCGCAGGCATGCGCACAAAAAAAATTAAGGTGTGTAAAATCACCCTATAACCCGTTGAGCCCACCAAACAGGTGAGGGCACTACCCGGGCTCCGGACTGCCTGACAACCCACACACAGCGGCACTTCACCTCTTGGACAAACACTTGCGGAGGGCAAAGACAATGACGCACTGCCTCCCTCACCGAGCACCCGTTATTAGCCGCAGGACGCCCAGAGACCAGGGCCCTCGAACCCCTGGGAGTCCTCGCCGCGGCCTGTGAGAGGCCTGTTAATACGTAACAGACCCTCTGGAGACCCTCTAAAACGCATCTCGTTCGCCGAGGCGTGGCCGACAAGGTGTACCAACTACCGCGGGGGTACGTACCGTGAGACGCAGAGAAAGTGGTGACACGTTTTGAGCATCAGACAATGAAACGGGCGATGGCGCGAAAGGAAGAAAAAAAAAAAAGAATTGTAGACAAAGTTGTTTGAAAATAGAAAAATTGTAAAACACAGGTCAATGGCTCTCACTTCCAATCACTGTCCCTTCCTCTCTCTCTCTCTTTTGAATTAAAAAAAAAAAAAAAGCTCCTGATCAACATGCCTCGGGATGCTCCAAAACACGGCATCGGTCGGAACAATGTTCCCCGGGTACACCTTTCGGCACAACAGTCTCCGTGACCTCCCGTAGCGCAAGGGTTTCTAGCGGACTTTGGTGGGCTGCCAAAGCCTTTGCAGGTGACGGGGCGGGCATTCGCAGGGCACTCACAGGGCATCCCTATTGGGTAAAGCTTGGCACGGGACAATCTTGGTACGAACCACCTCCAAAGCTCCTGGGTGTCATCGTGGTTTTTCCCTTTTGCTGCTCAGATTCAAGCTTTCTCAACCTCGCCCGCCTCTTTTTTTGCGCTTCACGATCCCCTCCTGAAGCCTCCTTCTCCCCCCTCTTAATCTCCTGTTTCCTTTCTTCCCCCCTTCGCCGAGCAAGCCACCATGCAGTCCTTCTCCAGATCCGCCGCCCGCACTTCGTCGCTGCGCAATGTCTCCCGCCGCGCCTACAGCTCCTCCCCGTATGCCCAGACCGTCAACAACCTGCGCATCAACAGCGACACCAAGGTCATCTTCCAGGGCTTCACCGGAAAGCAGGGAACGTGAGTCTACATGCTTTCTTACGATTTTCCCAATGGTCCTTTCGGTCGCTGACTCGGATTGCAGTTTCCACGCGCAACAAGCCATCGAATACGGTACGACTCCATGCCGAACACATGTCATGATGTTATGCGACAGGGGGGAATAGTTGAGGCTAACATGTGCTGGATAGGAACCAAGGTTGTCGGTGGAACAAACCCCAAGAAGGCCGGCCAGACTCACCTCGACCTCCCCGTCTTCAAGAATGTCTCTGATGCCGTCAAGGAGACTGGCGCCACCGCCACTGCCATCTTCGTCCCGTATGTCACAGATAGCCAATTCCATTGCTTGAGGCAAAAACGAAAACGCAAGCTAACATTGAGCCAAGCCCCCCTCTGGCTGCTGCCGGTATCGAGGAGGCCCTGAACGCCGAAATTCCCCTCGTCGTCTGTATCACTGAGGGTATTCCCCAGCACGGTAAGCGGCCAATTGATCAGCGTGCCCCTCCCCTCCTAGTCTAACCTGGCCACACAGACATGGTTCGCATCACCGACATGCTCAAGACCCAGTCCAAGACCCGTCTCGTCGGCCCCAACTGCCCCGGTATCATTGCCCCCGGCCAGTGCAAGATTGGTATCATGCCCGGCTTCATCCACAAGCGCGGCCGCATCGGTATCGTCTCTCGATCCGGTACCCTGACCTACGAGGCCGTCAACCAGACCACCCAGGCCGGCCTTGGTCAGTCCCTCGTCGTCGGTATCGGCGGTGACCCCTTCTCCGGCACCAACTTCATCGACTGCCTCAAGGTCTTCACCGAGGACCCCGACACTGACGGTATCATTATGATCGGTGAGATTGGTGGTTCCGCCGAGGAGGACGCTGCCGAGTTCCTCAAGTCCGCCAACACCGTCGGCGGCGGCAAGCCCGTCGTCAGCTTCATTGCCGGTATCTCCGCCCCTCCCGGCCGACGAATGGGTCACGCCGGTGCCATCGTCTCCGGCGGCAAGGGTGGTGCCGACACCAAGATCAAGGCCCTCGAGGACGCCGGCGTCATTGTCGAGCGCTCCCCCGCCAGCCTCGGAAAGGCCCTCTACGACGAGTTCGTGCGCCGTGATCTTCTGTAATTTAATGTTTCCGTTTGATGTTTCGACTCGTCTAAGCAGTCCGGCGGCGACTGAGTAAAGTCAAGAGTCTTTGGATGCGCTGCGTGGCATTTTGTTCCGTCATTTCCCTCTGTAACCTGATAGAGCAAGGATTGGTCTGGCTGGCGGGGACGCTGGATTGTGAAGCGCCGGGTCATTTGGGCGCGTGTATATCCACGTATACGCCAATAAGGTCTTTTTTATATTAAATTACTGTGAGCAGGTTTGGTCATGCCACGGAGTAGAATGAGTAAAGGGAAGAAGAGGTGTCGAAAGAGAACCAAAGAGAAAAAAAAAGAACTAAGCTTAATTGCAATGGCAGTGTTCCCTAAAAAGGTGTACATGAGCTAGTTTTGCTGCGTGCGACTGGATATGGCGCTCAGCAGATCCTACCAGAATTGACATGGGGATATATATTTCCTTCAAAACGCCATACACAATGCCCCTCATGACCATGCACTGAGAGAATCCGTTGGCAGCCTAGGTGCCAGCTAAAAATAAATAACAACAAAACATGCGAAAAAATAAGCCCAGTATCCCTTTGCCCAACTGCTTGCTATCTCTCTGTTCGGAATTCCTTTGGTCCAACCCACGCTAGCTGTACAAATGGTCGAAGCCATCAAGGTTATCGAATGGCGAGTGGTCTAATGCGATGAGATAAAAATAAAGCCGCCAGGGCCGTGAATGGCGGTCCGTAGGGGGAGGGAGGGGCGGCAGAGCTCGAGGGGCTCCGGGTGATTATTTGGTGAGAGGGTTGGATGGTGGTATCATCATTCGTAGCTCCGAAGCGGGTTTATTGTTCGCCCAACAACCTGGCAGTAATGTCCCCCATGTACGCTTCCTCTAGTTCATAGTCTTGTCCACCGTTCCTATCGATCCCCACGTATATGAAAGCCTCTACCACGGCGCTGACTTCGAAACCCATGTTGACGAAGCGGTCGACGAGGTCCTTGTTGTAGCCCATGTACCTAACAGTCGCCACGGATTAGCTATAAGCCGACAAAATGGAGCCCAAGGTGGAAACCGAAATTTCACCAGAGTTGTCGTCCATGTATCCATGTATACATACTTGTTCTCGTCACTGTCTGCCACGGGGCCGTCCTTTTTGAATTTGCTGAGGTCGAGTTCTTGCCGGGGGGCGTTGGCGTACTTGACGGCCCATTCGTGAGCTTTCAGGGCGAAACCCTCGGGGTTGTCGATGAGCATCTTTGCCACCTCGGCATCTTGGGGGTCCTTGGGGTTAGGGTCCTCGAGGAGCATCCGGAGGGAGAGCAGTGCTGTCTTAATGGTCTGCACGGGGGACCAGGCGGAGCTGAGGGTGTCGAGACAGATGGCGCCCTAGAGAGTCGTTGTCAGTCAGTCACGCGAGCTCGTGGGCCGGCGGCTGCAGCATTGCGAGGACGTACCGTTTGGCTGCTCACGTTGGGATGCCAAACACTCGTGTCGAATCTCATGGTCGGTGACTTGAAGGGGTAGTTGGTAGGGATCTGGATGTCGACATGGTAGGTGCCTCCGGCGTAGGGCGTGTCTGGGGGACCGGGAAAGGTGCCCTTGAGGTGGCACAGGTTTGCTTCGTCGACGGGGTACGCACTCACGCCCGACTTGTCCTTGTCGGCCTTGATATCGGATAGCTCCTTTAAGATGCGCCGATCTCTCGTTGTTGTCATGTTGGACGTTGGCTGTGCGTGGCCCCAGGGAGGTTGCTGCGATATGGGATATGGGCGGGTATGGGTTCGCGGACCGACGGCGAGGGCGGGGCGGGTGATGATGTATTGTCCGAGGGGCAGCGGCGGCGGGGAAGGGATTCTCTTCTGGTGATGAGGATGATGTCTCGCGGCAGAGGGCGGAAGTCGGGGAAGTGGCGGGTTGTCTGCGTCTGGACGGCGGGCGAAGGTGTTGCGTGAGGTGAAGATGCAGCTGGAGACTGGAGCGAAGCCGGTTGTGGCACTGACACCAGGTTAGGCTTTCTTTGGTAAATGGGCTGGATGAGGTGGAGTTGGAGGGTCCAAATCCGCTTCCCCCGCCCAGGTTATGGCGTCCTAGCCTCTGGTGGCAGCCTTCTGGGGGTTTCTGGCAGCCTCCTTTTGCCTCCTGGAGCGTCGCTCTCCGCCGTCATTCCACTGTGGAAAAACTACCCTTCCAGGTGCAACCCAACTGCCTCCGCTCTCCCCCCCCTTCACCCCCCTCCCTCCATGCTCGCAGCAGCCAAAGGAGCACATCTGTGTTAAGCGGCGCTAGGTGAGGGGGAGGGGAGAGGGGAGGGGAGGGTGCGTGTAGGTTGACTGCGGGGGACGGGCCATGCAGCGCTGACACCGTCACCCAGGCAAGCTCGAGAGCCTCACACCCAAGAAGCGGGCGGGTGCCCGCAGACGGGGATTGGCCATGGGGCTCGTGGCTGCTGTCTGCAACTCGACGAGGAAGGGATTCATTCGACAGCCAGTCAGGTCGGTCAAGTGAAGGAGTCCGGTGCGATGAGCAGATGATGACGGGTGGTGCATGCCAACCTTGTGCAGCAGCCGCCGGGGGGAGCATCAGCGAGCCGGGATTATCAGCCTCTTTCTCTCCGCCTTGACCGGGAGCGTCATCTTTTGCTCATATAAGTCAGTAGCGTACAGGAAAGGAATTTTGCTAGGCTCACCGGTTGTTGCCGAGGTGTGTCAGTTGGGCGAAAGCCTGTCTAAGCTGAAGGTTTGGGGCAGACATTCAGCTGTAAGTCAGATCCGACGCGGATCAACAGCAGATCCCGTCTTTTTGTCATCAATTCCTTTTTTTTTTCTCGGTAAGATTTGGCCATGTTGCATTGTCACCCTTAGCGCGTGTTCCTTCACATACATGCTGACCTTGATGGTGACATTGGCATTTGGACTATGTGGCATGTACTATGTCAAATTCATGGTTTGGCCAAGACAAGCTCCCATTGTTTTTTTTTTTTTTTCTGTTTGCTGCTTTCCCCCTCCAAAGCCTCAACGAAAAGGAGAATAAAACCATTCATATTGTATACTTTTGTTATCTTACATAGAATTAATTCACCGTACAAACTTGATTACTTGATTCCCTATCTAAAGCCATGTTTCATCCAACTCAAGCCACCAAAGCATGGCACGTGACAGCTCCAGCCACTCAGCCACATGTCCCCGCACGGGCCTGGGCAGTTGCTACGTATTTTGCCTGGCGCCTAGGCAGGGCCTCGCATTCATCATCACTAAGCTTGCCTGCATGCGTCCACGTCCTTCCGCCATCAACATTCAGCCTCCCTGCACACCACCTCAACCTCCATCCGACCATATACCAAAAATCATCCACAACACAGCGTAGAAGCTCGTAGAGCTTGACCAGCCAAGATGGTAAGCTTATTGATCTAGTCCGACACTACAGTAGCTAACCAGCTCCCAGGGTCAAGGACAATCTGGCATGGGGGGAGATGGGAGAGATGACAAGGACAAGAAGGTCAGAACAGCGCACCAACAGCTGCTGCACCCCATTCTAACATCCCAATAGAAGGATAAGCCCAAGTACGAGCCTCCGCCACGCCCTACCACTCGAGTCGGTCGCAAGAAGAGAAAGGCTGGCGGTACCAGCGCTGCCGCCAAGCTCCCAGCCGTCTACCCAACCAGCCGATGCAAGCTCCGTCTTCTTCGAATGCAGCGAATCCACGATCACCTATTGCTCGAGGAGGAGTACGTTGAGAACCAGGAGCGCCTACGCAAGGCCAAGGCCGCCAAGGAGGGCGCCGTCTCTGGACCTGATGCCGATATCGACCGGTTAGCCGATGAGCGTGGTCGTGTCGACGACATGCGTGGAAGTCCCATGGGAGTTGGAACACTGGAGGAGCTGATTGACGATGACCACGCCATTGTTAGTAGCACAACCGGGCCCGAGTACTACGTCAGCATCATGAGCTTTGTCGACAAGGACCTCCTCGAGCCTGGTGCCAGCGTCCTGCTGCACCATAAGAGCGTCAGCATCGTCGGTGTGTTGACAGACGATGCCGACCCCATCGTTAGCGTCATGAAGCTCGACAAGGCTCCCACAGAGTCATATGCCGACATTGGTGGTTTGGAGACACAGATTCAAGAAGTCAGAGAATCAGTGGAGCTGCCACTTCTGCACCCCGAGCTCTACGAGGAGATGGGTATCAAGCCCCCCAAGGGTGTCATTCTCTATGGTGCCCCCGGAACAGGAAAGACGCTACTGGCCAAGGCCGTCGCCAACCAGACTTCTGCCACATTCCTGCGTATTGTGGGTAGTGAATTGATCCAGAAGTACCTTGGTGATGGTCCTCGATTGGTGCGACAGCTCTTCCAAGTTGCTGGCGAGAACGCCCCCTCCATCGTCTTCATTGACGAAATCGATGCCATTGGTACCAAGCGATACGATTCCACTTCTGGAGGTGAGCGAGAAGTCCAGCGAACCATGCTGGAGCTTCTCAACCAGCTTGACGGTTTCGACGACCGTGGTGATGTCAAGGTCATCATGGCCACCAACAAGATTGAGAGTCTCGACCCCGCTCTGATCCGACCTGGACGTATCGACCGAAAGATCCTCTTCGAGAACCCCGACCAAAACACGAAGCGAAAGATTTTCACCCTACACACATCCAAGATGAACCTCAACGACGATGTGGATCTGGAGGAGTTTATTTCGCAAAAGGACGACCTTTCGGGTGCCGACATCAAGGCCATTTGCTCCGAGGCCGGTCTGTTGGCCCTCCGAGAGCGCCGTATGCGGGTCCAGATGGCAGATTTCCGATCGGCGCGCGAGAGAGTGCTCCGCACGAAGCAGGAGGGCGAGCCGGAGGGTCTGTATTTGTAATGTAACGGGTTATGGGTCGGCGAGATAGACGGTCTCGTAATGATAGATATACGGCTGACTTGGCCTCTGTTTGGGAGTTGTCCAAAACGCGTCTTCTTGGTGACTTGCACTTGTAGTTTGCGTTACAAGAGTGTTGAGATTGATTACAGCCAAGGGCAATTATTCATGTCATTACAAAAAGTGAGTGAATCGTAAAGTTAGCCCCGGGGCATTATCCCTACCACGCCCAGACAGCCTTTAGCGGCTCGCAAGCCATTACAAGTGAATGATGAAACCGTTGATATCCCACCCAACCCATTTCCGATATTGAACCTAACACATCCGTCCGTAACCAGTGCAATTTCCGTTCCTCAATTATAGCGAATGATTTCGTGAATCTGGAAGCTAGATGCCATTGATATCCTTCTCCTTCTTGACAGGCGCGTCGTCGTGCTGGGCAAAGGGAGACTGGTTGTACAACCATCTAGCAACAACGAAGCTTCCCACGACCCAGCTCCAGGCAAGAACGGCAATGGAGGAGGTAAGGAGGAGGGTGGGCACGAGGACCATGAAGGCGACGCCGATCCAGAAGAGCGAAAAGACGAGCGATGTGCCCAGGGCGAACGCGACGGTCGAAAGGGAGAAGGTGGCGAAGAGGAGGAGGGGGATGAAGGAGAAGAGCAGCTGGCCAACGACAAAGGACTGGAGGAAATGGTTAGCAAATATCCACCAGGTCGTCTGATGGCGAGGGGCAATTGGCGTACAAAGAGTATGGGCCGCTCCGCAGCAAAGTCGGAGGCGCTGTCGTAGGCTCGCTGGCGAGTGGCCGGGGAGACGATGCGATCCACAGACTGCTGGGCGTACGAGAACAGGCCGGTGGCAGCTTCTTCAGCGGTCGCTACGACGCCATTGAGGTTTCCATGGTCTCCATTCACGTAACCGTGTTGGTGTCCGTTCTGGAGTCCGTTCTCGGTCGACATGGTTGGCGATGGCGAGGGGGAAGCCTGGGCTTAACTGAAGCTATCGGTCGGCTGGTCGGCTGGTCGGCTGGTCGGCTTAGCTTTTTAGCTTCGGGGGGGATTTTACGCCTGTGCTATGGTGCAGATGGCCTGGGAATCAAGTGTTGGTGAATCCCGGAGTGCAGGGTTGCGAAGAAGAAGAAGCAGCATAAAAGAGCTTCTGATGGTGGAGATTACTTAGAAGCTGCTGGCATGCAGGAGACGCCATGATGGGTGATGCGGCTGCCGCACATGGAAAGTGCCGTGGGGCTGATGACGTGACGCGTCCGAATTCCTTCCCTAGGCGGAAACTGCTGCCCCGCACTCGATCTGGGACCGACATGTTTAATCAGAGCTGCATTCGTGAGGGCCCGAGGGATTCCTTGTATGGGCCACAACAACAATATTGATGCATTTAAGAGGCAGCATTGTCTCGGTAGCTTATCTTTGTGATGTTATGGTCTTTGTGCATTCTCGATATCATTTCCAAAATATGTGTCGTCGCATTCCTGATTGATGCATCATGGCCCTCTGTTCATTTACATGCTAATGACTGAAGATGGCATCATAGTAGGGCCGCCCCTGTGTGCACCGTGACCCATCGCCTCGTAGAAATTTACATAATTTGTTGGCGCCTAAGGCTTCCCGCATTTGATGAGCTCTTAGTATCCTAAATAAATGCATCGTCGAGAGGTCCAGATGAGCGGGACACCTGACCCATCATCATGTTAGACAATCACATGCCATCTCGCCACACACACACACACACCCTCTGCATAACCTCTGTAATTGACTTTTTTAACACATTGTAATTTGAAAGCTTCTAAGCGCCTTTGCTGCCATATCTACAAAGATGTTGCTATAGAGAAGCCTGCTGCCATAAATAACTCGGGTATCAACAGATATGTACAAGCCAGAGAGTGGTAGGCTTCATTTTGGGGGCGAAAGAGTACACTCCTAATTTCAACCTCTAAACCATAATATGTACTTGGTTTGCGGCCCTTGATAGCTAATTTTCTCCCTCTATCAGGCGCCTTATCAAATGCCATTCAGAGTGGAGGCGCGAGCTTGTAGCCCTCTTTAATAAACCTATCAGCCTCATTGATAATCCACAGGCTCTGCTCAACGCTTGGAGAGTCGGCCCCAAAAGAAAATTGGCGCCAGTCCTGAAACAGCTGTTTGAGATGCTCCCCCATCTTGAGAACCTCGGGCTTGATGATGCCCTTTAGCGTGGGGACCTGACACGCCGCAAGAAGAATAAGCATGGCCCCAGACATTCTGGTTTCTCATCAGTTGAAATTCACAGAAATGCAGCATAACGGAGGATGCAAGACTCACGAGAGCGAACAGATCCAGGTATCAACTAACACCGTGTGCGCATACCCCCTCAGATTTAACACGTGTAACATGCAAGCATCAATACAGGCCTTGCATTTTGACAGCGCATCTTGGCTTGGTGCGTTGGCGTTTATGCCATGGCCACCTACTTGGCTCCCGCTCAAAATCCACATCAAGTATGGGCGGTAGATCACACCCAGGCACGTCAAATATCGCTGCCGAAGAAATCCACCCGCCTCTGTGAGGGTCTCTTTTGTGTCAATGGAAAACTCAAATGCAACTGGAAGGACATCCCGCCATTCGTCGAGCTGGTGGTTCAACTCGGCCACTATGGGAGGGAAGCGAGTCGTGTCCAGTGCTGCACCGGTGTTGCGAGCATAAAGCAACTGGTGAACGCGATTTAAAAGACGTCGCATGCTGATACAGGCTAGAAAATACAATGCGGATTGCTCCTCGTCGGACCCTTTCGTGTGCGTGTTGTAGGTGCCAGGCAAGGGAACTGAGGACTCTATCCGCGCAATCCCTGAAGGAGGGCATGCAGACAACTCGGCTACATAATCACTATTCATGATTAGCTGATAGATTTTCTCTCAGGGCTAAATAACAACCTTTCGAGGATATAACAGGACCAAAATATTCGTCGTATGCGTTCTTGATCCTCGGATGTGCAATCTGCTGGTGGATATGCCAGAAGCAGGAGGCACTTGGATGCTGTCGCACTGAGAAATTCCCAAGCTTGTAAAGGCCTGGCAAGAGACGCAAAGTATATGCTGCAAATTTCTCTGTTAGTTGATGATTCAGTTTACGGCCCCATGTACTCACGCTGTGAAAAAGAGACACTGAATCGCTTCGGAGCTGACGTGTAAGTGAGCTACGTGAATCTTCTTTAACGCATTCTCAAAGTAAATGTCTCCCATGCTCCTCTTCAAGAGTCTCCTCCGTCTATCGTCATCACTGAGAGAGTTAGCACGGCGGCGAAGGCCTGCTGTCATTTGGCTGGCGCAGCCAAGGGCAAGAGTCAAAAGTGTAAGGCACGCCTCGATGGTGTCTTCAGAGGGCACGCCAGCCTCTAAGATGGATCTTATGCGCTGTATCTGGCTCTGCGACATTGTTGGATACCAAAAATTGACATTGCGCTGGAACGAGTCGAGAATGGCATCAATGTCTTCAATGGTCACGTATGGGTACATGGCAGTAGGCCTGACCTTGATCGGTTGCCTGGACTGCTCAAGGTGGAATATAGAGGTGTGGTCAGCGCGCAGGGACGGGAATGTGTCAAAGTGCGGCCATTGGAGGATTGACTCTGTAGTCGACGTGTGCATGGAATCAAGCACAGCATTGTCGAAGCTGTATCCATTGCCCTGGCGTGTTTCGCTCACCGGCGTTTGAACTGCAATACTATGGCGGCGCACGCTGCCTTCATTGTGAGGGGATCCCGAGAAGGAGCTGCCAAATGGAACATTGGGTGAGACATGGGAATGCTGTCGATCTCTTACGAGATTGGCATTCAGGTCATAAAGGTACTTCTCCACACGAAGGACCCCTTCGAGGATGAGATCACTCTTGCCCCTTCTGTGTGGATTTAGTGCCCATTCTCACATCAGTCAAGCATGGCCAGCTTACGAGTTGGCTTCGGAGCCGTACGAGCAATCTTGCTCGGCCTTGGAGCAGGTGGCACAAGGATGGCCACCATCACACCTGGTGAGAAAGCGCGTCAGTATCAGCAAATGGCCGCCGATCAAGCAATACAGACCTGATCTTGCGAGCTCTGCAGCTATCGCACTACCGCGACCAACTCTGTTAGCGCAAGGAGCAAGGAGCAAGGAGCAAGGAGCAAGGATGGCGCGGGGTGGGCGCTGCCGGCAGACGTACCGCATGCGACGTCCTGAGCCGCTTCCTCGCAGGCTCGCCGGGCGCGTCGTTGTAGCTGTCGTCCATCTGGGCGGGCTGCGGGCTGGTGGTTGGTCAATTGGAGGGCTTTGGAGCTCGCTCCGACGCGGACCGAGGCAGTGGAGATGGGGAGGAAGATGGAGAGTAGCATGTTCTGAGGGGGGCAGCGGTGAGTGCGCCACTCATGAGGAAAGAAGGTACGGCGCCAGTCACGCCGCCGCCACGTCTCTCCCGGGTGAACTTATGGGCTTCGCAATGGACTCAATTGACTGGCCGCTTGTGCGCTGTAGAGTCGACAGAGCATACGATGCTTCCAGCCAGTGTGACAGGCGAACCAGACGTTGTCGCGGGCGACCCTCCACATTACCCCGCGCTCATGGTCACGAACCATGGGCAACCATAGGCGGCCCAATTGCAGAGGGACCTTCACAAACAGCCATTTCTAACGCCCAGGGCTGCCGTCGCATTCTGCGGTGAGCAGCATCAGTTGTGGCCTCGTAATTGCAAATGAAACTAGCCTTTCATTTTCTCTCTCTCTCAGCCGCAGTTTCGTTTCGGGGAACGAAAACGAAAATTGGGGCCGAGGTTCCCCGTCTTTCTATCTTGTCTTGTGGGGAAAACGCAACCTCGAGACGGACTCACCCACCCACCCCCGTTGGCTTGGCCCGTTGGCCGAATGGCGCCACAGCGGAACCTCATTGGCAACTAGCTTTTTTCCTGCAAAGACAAGACCCAGCTAACTAGTTGCTTGGGGAAATATTCGGAGAAAATACGTATTCGCATCAAGGTTTGGCACCGGCAGAAATCTGGAAGACAACGATGCGGGCTAGCAAGGACCGGCATCGAATGCATGCATGCATGTCGTGGTACGCAAATACAGAAAGGGAAAAAAATATTAGCGTGTTCATGTTTTGAAGATCGCATCGAGTTTCTCTGCAGCGCTGGCGGCTGCCGAGACTGTCCGTCAGCTCAACTCCAAGCCTATCACATAAACACGGGACCAGAACAGAAAACCACAACTAACTAGCTAGGCTACAAAGGTGGACGAGGGGGTTATCCACTATTATGCCTCCTCCAACTTCTCACTGTCCCCCACCTTGAGGGTGTTCATGACGGTCTGGGCGCTCCTCTTCTCGAGGCTCTTAGCCACCGGGTTGGGCGCCTCAAAGACCTCGGAGAGCTCCTCAAGGGTGCGGTCCTTGGTCTCGGGCCAGTAGAAGTAGATGATGAGGGCCTCGAAGAGGTCCCAGAAGACGAAGACGAGGTAGAAGTGGTAGTGAATCTTTTCGAAGGCGGGCCCGCTGCTGTACTGGATGACGGTGGAGGCGACGGAACTGGAAAAGTTGCCGATGGCTGTCCCCTTGGCGCGGATCGACGTGCTGAGCGTCTCCGCAATGTACATGCTCTGCAGCGGCGTCCACCCGAACGAGAAGACGATGCCGAAGATGAAGATCATGGCCACCGTGGCGTTGGCCGCCGACGTGTTGTTCGGGTTGTCCAGCGCGAGCTTGCTGGTGCCCGTGATGACGGCGAAGCAGCACGAGCAGAAGATGATGGAGTAGATGAGCAGAGGTCGACGCCCAATTACATCCGTCAGCCGGGCTCCGATGATGGCGCCGATGAAGCAGAGTGCCGGGTTGATGCCGTTCAGCGCAAGCACCGTCTTCTCGTTGGTGATGCCGGCATTCTCCAGCATGGCCGGCAGATAGTACGAGCTCAAGCTGTTGCCGCTGATCTGGCCAAAGCAGCCCATGCCGATAACGCAAATGAGGCGGCGGCGTGCGCTGTGCGTATTCCACAGCTCGTGATAGTCCCACCACTTCTTGTCAGAGGCCTCGGCCGAAATCTGCGACATCATTTCCTTGATCTGCAGCTGCACCATGGGATGGTTCTCGTCGCCCTCGCCGTGGTACGTTTTCAGCACGTCGGCCGCCTCCTGGTGCCGGTCGTGGGCGACGAGCCATCGAGGTGACTCGGGGAGGAAGAGGACGCCCAGGACGACGATGCCCGAGGTGATCATCTGGCACCAGATGGGGATGCGCCACGCCGTGTCGTTGTCGATGTAGCTGCACCCGTAGACGACCCAGCTGGCAATAATGCTACCAATGTACCAGGTGCAGTTGTAGAGCCCCGTCAGCGTGCCTCGCCATGCCGGGTGGGCCATCTCGCTGACGTAGCAGGGGGCCGACACGCAGCAGAAGCTCACGCCAAAGCCCAGCACGAACCGGCCTGCCAGGAACTGCCCGCGCGTGTTGGACGGACCCTGCACGCAGGAACCCACGATGACGAGGAGGGCCCCGGTAAACATGCCCCAGCGGCGGCCAAAGTAGTCGTTGACGGGGCCCGTGAAGAAGACGGCGGCCACGGATCCGATGTTGTACCTTGGCAGTCTGTCAGTAGACGCCTCTTGCCGCGCGTTTACGAGGTGGGAACTTACATGGCAAACACGATTCCGGTGCTAGAACCTGCGACTTTCCTACAAAGAATGAGCGCCAATTCGTTGAGGCCGTCATCGCACAAGCACTTACATGCCGAAGAATTGCTGATACGAAGTCATGCCGTTCAAGCCCCCCATTAAACTACCATCATATCCGTTCTTTACATCCGTTAGATTTGTTAAGATATAAAAAATATAGATTCTACACGCACCAGACATCCGCAAAGATAGGCGCAGGCCAGGACAAGGTAGAGGCGGAACATTCTGGGGGTCCACGGCGACAGCTTCTGCGTCTCCACATCGTGGGCAAGCTGCACCGCAGTGCCGGTATCGTGGATCTTACGATCCTCGATGATTCCTTCAGCAGTCATGGCGTAGCGTGATGTCTTGCGCAAGGTGAATTGATGAATTGATGCTCAGCAGGGGGAGGGCGGGTGAGCTCACGAGCCAAGAGCTCATGGAACCCGGCAATTGGGTCCTTATATACTAATCATGACAACTGCTAACCGACTAAGACCCCTTCGCCATGGGCTGTTTGCATCCCATGATCATGGACTTCAGGCTGTTTAGCCCTGACCAACGCCTGTCGATGGCTTCGACCTGTCGTTCGGCTTGCACCGATTTCCCCGCATTCTGGAGCCGAACTTCTCCTGGGCATCCCATGCAGAAGGAACCGGCCCAGGGGAACGGGCTATACCGAACAGATCATGGTGGTTCGGCTGATGGGTGGCATGCTACATACATATTCAGCTCATCTTCACGCTCATGGCATGTCGCATGCATCCCTCACGGCGAGAGAGCTGTTGGAGTTGGAGCGGCGCTTGAGGGTTGCCCCTCTCCACCCCGGCTCCGAGATCCCCGGCGCGCCAACGGGCTCACCCCTGCAGGCACCATTGGCCAGCACCAGGAGGATCATGGACGGAAGAGGCTGTTTCCCCGGGCCACTCTTGGGCATCCCCGCAGAGTCGGGGGTGCACGGCAAGCAGCGACCAGCGTGGGTCAGACCATCCCCACGTCAATCACAAGCCTCCGGGGCTGGCGCCGGTTTCGCCGGGTCCTGCCAGTTGGCCCCGGTGGTGGGCGGCGCATCTGCGCCCTGTGAAGCAGCACAGCTCTTCCCTCATGACCTCTCAATTCTGTATCAATTGTGGAACGCCCTTTTCGAATCCACCAGTGCGGGGATCGTGAGCGAGTTTAAAAGCGTAGAGGGACTCCCGTGTTTCCCCCCTTTGAGCTCTGCCCGTGTTCCTGTTTCTGACAGACCCTGGTGGTTTTGTCATTTCCTTCCCACCTGTAAAAAAAAAAAGAAGAAGAAAGAAAGAGAGTACAATCTTTTCGTAACTTGAAGAAGAAGATGGCTGTTGGTGCTCGAGGAATCGCTCCTCGGGAGCACGAGGCGAGCCCGGACTATGAGAACGAGGCCGTCTTCCGTCGAAACTGCCTGCCCACCAGGTCCTACCATATCCCCGAGACGTCGGTGCTTCTCAACGGCTCCTGGGACTTTCACCTGGCCGAGACGCCGCTGGACGCGCCGGAGGCCACCGCCGCCGCCACCGCCGAGGTGAGCTGGGACAAGCAGGTGGTGCCGGGCCACTGGCAGCTCCAGGGCTACGGCAAGCCGTGGTACACCAACGTGCAGTACCCAATTCCCGTCTGCCCTCCCTACGTGCCCGCCGAGAACCCCACGGGAACATACCGCCGCACCTTTCACGTCCCTCCCGCCTGGGACGCCGACTCCCAGCTGCGCCTGCGCTTCGACGGCGTCGACAGCGCCTACCACCTCTGGGTCAACGGCGTGCTGGTGGGCTACGCCCAGGGCTCGCGAAACCCGTCCGAGTTCGACGTGACCGAGTACGTCGACCGCAAGGGCGCCAACGAGGTCTTCCTCCGCGTCTACCAATGGTCCGACGGAACCTACATCGAGGACCAGGACCAATGGTGGCTTTCTGGTGAGCAAAACCTCACATCAATTGCGTTGAACGAAGCAGCAGCAAAAGAAACGCTAACGAACAATCCCAGGTATCTTCCGAGATGTGCACCTCATTGCTTTCCCCAAGGAGAACAGAATCGAGGACTGGTTCCTGCGAACCGACCTGGACGCCAAGTACGAGAATGCCACGCTCCTGGCAACTGTCGACGTTCTCGCCAAGGAGAAGGGCACCCTCAACCTCACCCTCTCCGACCTCAAGACGGGCGAGGTGGTCGCCTCCACGACGGCATCCGTCGAGAAGGACGGTAAGGTCGAGATCAAGCTCGACGTCACCAACCCCAACAAGTGGACGGCCGAAACTCCATACCTCTACAACGCCGAGCTCACCCTCAAAGCCGGTGGCTCCCCTTACACAGTCAACCAGCGAATTGGTTTCCGCAAGGTTGAGCTCATCGACGGTCTCATGACTGTCAATGGCACGCCCATTCGCCTCCGCGGTGTGAACCGCCACGAGCACCACCCCTTGTTCGGCCGCGCCGTCCCCATGGAGTGGGCCAAGAAGGATCTCCTTCTGATGAAGACTCACAACATCAATGCCCTGCGCTGCTCCCACCAGCCCAACAACCCCAAGCTCCTCGACCTGTGCGACGAGCTGGGTCTGTGGGTCGTCGACGAGGCCGATCTCGAGTGCCACGGCTTCTACGACGCCGTCGCTCGTCCCCAGGACATCCCCGAGTCCATGGACTACGAGGAGCGCAAGAAGATGACGTTCCCCATTGCCGCCAAGTACATCTCGGACAACCCCAAGTGGGAAGCCGCCTACCTGGACCGCATGGAGTCCATGGTGCAGCGCGACAAGAACCACACCAGCGTCATCATCTGGAGTCTGGGCAACGAGGCCTTCTACGGCTGCAACCACAAGGCCATGTACCAGTACGGCCGCGACTTCGACCCTGGCCGCCTGATCCACTACGAGGGCGATGAGAAGGCCGTGACCACCCAGATGTACAGCTACATGTACCCTGCGCTGGACCGCCTCGAGAAGCTCGCGCTCGAGGAAGGCGTGACGGCGGACGGCAAGTTCGAGAAACCCATCGTGCTGTGCGAGTACGGCCACGCCATGGGCAACGGCCCTGGTCTGCTCGAGGACTATGAGGAGCTCTTCCGCAAGTACCCACGTCTCCAGGGCGGCTTTATCTGGGAGTGGGCCAACCACGGCCTGTGGAAGGAGAAGGAGGGATACTACGGCTACGGAGGCGACTTTGGCGAGTTCCCCCACGACGGAACCTTTGTCATGGACGGCCTCATCAACAGCAAGCACGAGCCCACGCCCGGCTTGACCGAGTTCAAGAAGGTCATTCAGCCCGTCGGCTTCGAGTTTGACGGCGCAAAGATTACCCTCGAGAACAGGTACAACTTTACCGACCTGAGCCATCTTGCTGCCACCTACAAGGTTGAGGAGTTTGGAAACGAGTAAGTGAAACCAAGGAACCGTAAACGATATGATCAATACTGACCACACCCAGGACTCGCATCCTCGCCTCCGGCACTTTTGAGGTCCCCGCCGTCAAGGCTGGCGAGAAGGGATCCGTTGAGCTGCCCGCCGAGGCCCTCAAGTACAAGAGCGACAAGGAGGTCTATCTGACGGTCATCCTGACGCTCAACCAGTCGACCAACTGGGCCGCCAGCGGCCACGAGGTCGCCTGGGCCCAGCACCGATACCAGAGCTCCTCGGCCGCCGAGGCCGCCATCCTCAACAAGCCCGCCGTCGAGCTCAAGGTCGATACCAAGGGCTCCAAGGTCGAGGTGTCCGGAGGCGACTTCGTCTTCACCTTTGACCGCGCCCGTGGTGGCCTCAAGAGCTGGGTCTCCAACGGCAAGACGGTGCTCGACCCCAGCCCCAAGGACGGCGTTGCCATCGTCCCCTCGTTCTGGCGACCTGCCACCGACAACGACGTTCCCTCGTCGCTGCCCTACTGGCGCCGCTTCGGCGTCGACGATCTGACCTCGCAGCTACGCTCGTGGTCCGTTGATGCCTCCTCGGACAAGGTCGTCCTCAAGGCCAAGACGTGGATCTCTCCTCCTGTCCTCGAGTGGGGATGGGATAGCGAGATCGAGTACACCGTCACCTCAACCGGTGCGCTCGTCATCGACGTCGTCCGCCTGACGCCCGTCGGCCCTTACCCCAAGCATATTCCCAGAATTGGTCTCAACGTGCACGCCAACAAGACGCTCAACAACGTGCGGTGGTTCGGTCTGGGCCCCGGCGAGAGCTACCCCGATAAGAAGGACTCGCAGCGCACCGGCATCTGGGCCAACACCGTGGCTGGCCTGCAGACTCCCTACGACGTTCCGCAGGAGAATGCCAACCGCGAGGAGACGCGGTGGTTGACCGTGGCCGACGCCCAGGGCGACGGCATCCGCGTCGGCAGGCTAGACGCCGAGCAGTTCAGCTTCGTGGCTAGCCACCACAGCACCGAGACCATCCAGAACGCCGCTCACCCTCCGGACCTCGTCGAGGACGACGCCACCCTGCTCCGCGTGGATGCCAAGGTGGCCGGAGTTGGCACCGAGGCGTGCGGTCCCGGCGTGAGGGAGGACCTCAAGGTCAAGACGGAGGAGATTAGCTTCAAGGTCAAGATTGAGAAGATTTGATTGGAGAAGTTTAAATGCGAATAGCTAAAATATAATGACCCTTCAATGGGCTTCCCGGTTAGAGTTGTGTTCCCCCGTGATGAACATGCAGCTCCGTTTGAGGACGGAGGTTATAAAAGTAGACATGCATCAACACCAAGATGCATATCTGTAAGATACACACGCCACTTACATACCGCGCCCGCTAGCCTCCGTGCCATTGCAAATATTCCTCGGGAGTCATCAATTGGGATATCATCTTCAATATTTGCCATACATACATAGACGGCCAAACAGAGTAAAAAAAATTCAAGTCCCTAATTGCACAAAACGCAAAAAGACGTGTCGGTGGAGAGGCTCGAACTCTCGACCTTTGGATGTCCCTGACCTTTGGCCAAGTCATTTTATGAGACCAACGCTCTAACCAACTGAGCCACACCGACTTGTTCTCTTCGTTGAAGGCGAAGACGAAAAGCTGGATTAACAATGTCCGGCTCCATGTTGGTCGTCTCGCGAAGTCGAGCGAAAAGGTGGGGAAGTGTGAGACAAATGCGAAGGCGAAAAATACCCCGTTAGCGAGAGACTTGTCAGCACGGACACTTTTCGCTGCGTGCGGCACCAGAAACACGTCTCGGCTGGAGGTACCTCGCCATCCTCTCGCGCCTTCGGCCTTTCGATCTCGCCTCGCCCATCGTCATTCGTGGGGAAGGCTCTCGCGCGGCGACACTTGGGCTTGGAGTGACACCAGCACCAGCAGCACAGGGTGCGCTGCGCCACGGAGGTCCACGCATCCCTCCCCTCACTAAGCTTGTTTTCCGGCATGCACAGCTGCGTCTCCGTTGGACGTGGCGGTCCACTCCTTTTGTTTTCGGGGGGCTTGGCCTTGGCTAATTCGGGTGCCTGCTTGGGCTTTTGCGAGTGCGATGCTATGCGAAGGGGGGGGCCATGATGGCATATAAGGATGGGGGATGAGCCCTCCCATGGAAAGTCGGAACAGAACAAAGCAGATCAAGCAAAGCAAAGCAAAGCAAGCATTCTTAAGCTTAACACAATTACACTTTCATCTTTCCTTTCCTCATCCTTGACCTGCTCTGCTCCCTGTCCATCTCCGGGACCCATACCAACACCCGACTTACACATCACCACCTCCACACATTTTCCAAAATGAGCATCTACTCGGCCTCCAACCGTTCCATCGAGAACATCGACCCCCTCAAGCAGGCCGCCCAGGTCCCTCTGCCTCCCTCCTACACACCCCGCGATGAGACAACCCCCCAGGTCCAGCGCTCTCCCTCTCTCCCACAGCAGCAGAACGAGAAGACCCGCGGCCCCGCTACCGGCAAGCCTACAATCGGAGAGCGATTCCACCGACTCAGCTCCAAGGCCGGGTGGCCTCTGAACAAGGCCGCCAATGTCATCGGCGCAGAGGGTTGGTGGCCTACCAGCGTTGACAAGGAGTGCAACAAGGCTGCTCGCATCCTCCACTCCTTCACCCGTCAGTATCACCGCTCCCCACTTACACGATAACCCATGACTAACAAACACTGCAGAGCTCAACGCTTCCGTCCCCTCCAAGAGCGATGCTCCCATGCACCCCACCGGCCTGACCAAGAAGTCCATGGTCAAGATCCCTCCCGCCGTCCTCCGCAACTGCGCCGGTCTCGCCATCTTCAACGTTCTCCGCGCCGGCGCCTGCCACAGCTCTCTGGCCGGCGGATCTGGCGTCGTAGTCGCCCGCCGCGCCGACGGAACCTGGTCTCCCCCCTCTGCCTTCATCGTCACGACCCTCGGCGCCGGCTTCATGTTCGGCCTCGACGTCTACGACTGCGTCTGCGTCCTCAACACCCAGGAGCAGGTCAACGCCTTCACGAACCCGCGCGTGTCCCTTGGCGCCGAGGGCTCCATCACCATGGGCCCCGTCGGCACTGGCGGCCACGTCGAGTCGGCCGTCAGCAAGACGGCCAAGCCCATGTGGAGCTACATGAAGAGCCGCGGCCTGTGGGCGGGCGTCCAGATCGACGGCACCATCATCCTCAGCCGCGCCGACGCCAACGGCCTCTTCTACAACGAGCGCGGCATCACCGCCCGCCGGATCCTCCGCGAGGACGTCGCCTGGCCCATGGGCGCCAAGCCCCTGTTCGAGGTCCTCCGGGCCATCGAGGGCCACGCCGACTTTGACCGCGCCGTCGTCCGCGAGGTCGGCATGGTTCCCCCTCCCAGCGACATTGTCCCCGAGAGGCGCCCATCTGCCTCGACGACTCTCGGCGAGCGCGAGCAACCCGTCGAGGAGACCAAGCCCTACACCGATGAGCCGAGCAACGAGGAGCTGCCTCGGTACAAGGATGAGGAGAAGCCCGAGCACAAGGACGACGAGGAGGATTACGACATGGTGGATGAGAAGGTTCGACTTGCCAAGTCTGGATACTAAATGGGGTTTGCTTGGGTGTTTGAGGGATTGAATTGGTCATGTTTCTTTTGTATAAGCTAAGCATGTTGTGATTGAAATGGTACAAAGGCACACATATGGGATTTTTAGATCGGAATGGTTGCATTACTCGGTTTCTTATCTTAATTTACTCTGTTCAATAAGTTTGAGTGCACATTGCTCCGACGCGAATATAGGGATTTATTTTTTTTATTATTACTTGGTAAATCCACTATTATTGGGGCAGGCGGCAAAAGATCATCATAATTTGTTTTAACATGTGATGCTGTGGTGGCGCAGGTTGATTGCGCAGCAAGGCCACCCATGTGAGCTGTCCCTTTCACCGCTGCCTGATCTCTAGTTCGCCGCGGCATCATATACGCGTAACCTATAATTCGGTGTGTTAGATAGATCATAAATATTAACATGTATTCAAATATGTCTAGGTACGGATGATGTATGTCATTTACATTCATGCCCGACTTCACCCCTCTCCCCGCCCTGACCCTATGATGCCGAATAGCTTTATAATAACATGTAGTTAAAATTTTATTCATTCGAGAAATTGTAGGCACAATTTTGGTTCAGCATCAGCGCCACTGTTCCAGTCACTATCCATTCCTCCACATCATTGGCTCCGATAAGATTGACTAAACAACTCCGCTTTGGGCAAATGTCGCACATGCATCATCCGCCTCTTCTCATTCCGCAGCACACTGCAAGAGAATTGGGAAGTTGACCCTCAATTAAGCACGTCATTTCCACTATGGCAACAGATACCGCACCATTTGCCTTCTATGGCACCATCATCCATTCCCCTACCCTGGGTAGTATTGAGATCCTCGAGCATGCCGTCTTGGCAGTAGACCCCTCCAATGGCCAGATCCTCGCTCTAAAGCCAGACACTCCCAAGGAACAGGTTGAAAAATCACTGGAGTCCCTTGGGATTTCACCAGACCGCACAACTCATCTGCTCCCGGGCCAGTTTCTCATCCCAGGCTTCGTCGACACCCACAACCATGCTCCGCAGTGGATGCAGCGCGGCCTCGGACAAGGGATGCACATTCTGGACTGGCTCTCTGGAGTTACTTTTCCTAACGAGGCGCGATTCCGTGACCCCGAGTACGCTCGTCGTGTCTACGCAGATTTAGTAGCTGGTATGCTTAGACAGGGTGTCACCACGGCGAGCTACTACGGCTCGCTGCACGGCGAAGCAACTCGCATTCTCGCCGACACTGTTCTCGAAAAGGGACAACGAGCATTTGTGGGTAAATGCAACATGAATCGAAACTCGCCAGATTACTACCGTGATGCAAGCGTTCATGAGTCACTGGACGAGACAGAAAAGTGCATCAGTCACATCCGAGCCATCGACCCCTCACACAGTCTCGTCAACTATGTCATCACTCCTCGATTTGCCATCTCCTGCGAGGCAGATCTCCTCAGCGGCCTAGGAGCCATTGCCTCTCGCAACCCTGAGCTTCCCATCCAGACCCATTTCAACGAGGCGGAGCAAGAGGTCAACGCCACGCTCTCGCTGTTCCCCGACTTTTCCAATGAGATAGATCTATACTCACACTATGGCCTCCTCACGCCAAGAACCATTCTTGCCCATTGCACCATCATGACTGATGCCGAGACACAGGGTTTGGCCGATCGCGATTGCGGCGTTGCTCACTGTCCAACGGCCAACATGACGGTTGGCGGAGGCTTCATGGCTGCTCCCGTGAGAGACTTCCTGAATCGCGGAATCAAAGTTGGCCTCGGTACCGATTCTGGTGGTGGCTTTTCGTCATCTATTCTTGATTCCATGCGGCATGCCCTCATTGCCTCCTTCTCCAGAGAGGCGTCATCAGCAGGTCGTGAAAAAGGACTGAGCTTGGAGGAGGTCTTCCATTTGGCCACGATGGGAGGTGCCCGGGTCATGGGCATGGACAAAAGAATCGGCAGCTTTGAGACTGGGAAAGATTTTGATGCCATTCTTGTTGACATGAACAAAGCCAGGGGCGGAGTCAATGCACCAATTGAAGAACAAGACGAATTGCGAAGAGTGTTTGACAAGTTTCTTATGACTGGTGACGACAGAAACATTACTAAAGTTCTAGTCAAAGGAAGAATAGTGCATACTCTATAGGGATTCTCAATAAAACACCTCACCACTCTCACACCGCTTGGTCCCCTGATGCTCCCGCCATTGTGTTCTCCTCAGTAGGATCTCTGTCCTCTCTCCGCGGATTTACTGTGTTTTGGGGCTTTTTTTGGCGCCCTCCCCATCCCGCAACTCGGGAAAAAGTGCGACCGCGGTCATAATCACCATTTTTATCGTATCGAAATGCCTCTTTTCGATTTAGGGGTAGATGATTGAAGCGCCAGTCCCAAATGGCGGCGTACGTGTTGCGGTACGCGACAAGCGACATGGCAATGCCGATGGCAGCCCCAGCGACAATGTCGTACCAGTGGTGTGCATCTCCAAGAAGCACCGATACGCAGATGAGTGAAATGTCTGCTAGAGGTAAAAACGTCAAAAGGACCTTCCAAAGGGACGGCCTGTGGTCAGCCCAAATCTTGAATTTGCCGTTCAGCCAGAGGAAAAGAAATCCGTAGCCGGCAAATGCAACCGCCGTGTGGCCGCTTGGGAATGAAGTCATGGCGTTCTTGAGCTTTCTTATATCTTCCTGAGTGCAGGCATCGATTGTGTACATGACGTTGCCGAAGCCAACTCCATCTGTCGGGCTGAATGGCGATGCCAGTTTTCCATCTGGCATGCAGACCTCAAGGAAGTATGGCCGAAGCCCTCCCACGATATGCTTCAAGAAAACTTGACAAAAGGTCGCCAGAACCACAGCCCACGTGGTGCCCAAAATGGCGTTGCAGAAATCCTGTGCTGACCTGATGAAGATTTGACCGAGCAGATACCAGAGGTAGGGCTGGAGAAGGCACATCAGTCCCACAAGCCACGATGGTATGAGCAAGTCTTGGTAAGGGTACGAGAGATGAAGAGGGCCAGTAATCACGCTTCCGTTGAAAGCTAGGGGAAACTTTCTCGCAACCATGGGCGTGGATGGGATGCGGTAAATCTGGACCGTCAGTAACCTCAACCTCGATGAAGGACTGTCAAAGCACTTACGGCAAATGCTGACAGAGAAACGGCGACCATGGTCAGGTATTCGAACAAGGTTGATCGGGCCCATTTTGAGAGGAACTTATTTACTCTTTCTATCTTCGAAGGGCTGTGAGCGTCAGATGGGTGGGAAGCCATGATTATGCGATGTGTGCGATAATGTTACTCGATGCCGTCGATGAAGGAAGAGATTTGGTTATGCTGTTGGGGAGAGGAGAAAAGAGGAGAAGATGTGACACTAGAAATACGTAGATGGAACTCAGCCAAACGTCTGGCCGGTCTTACTTGTTGTGCGTCTGTTGAAATAAGTTTGACGTCACGAGATTGGCTGTTTAAATGGAAGCCGCTCCCTAAGAGCCTAAGGAAACTGGGGATTAGGAACTTACGCAGCAGCCAGGCACCACACCACATCTAAGCACCCGATTTTATTAGGAGTTCAAGTTGCCATCAGATAAATACTGTATCGTAATTCTGATATGTATTTGCCATCTGTCTAGTAAAGTAACGAAAGTCAAACGCCGCGCCATGCCGCTTATCCCAATTGCAAGCCAAGCAGTGTCCCAGTTTTTAAGTCTAAACTCGTAAAAATATGCACAGGAAAGGTATTTTTGTTCGTATCAGTAAGAGGAAGAGGAGGAGAGAGAACCAGGGTTGGCCAAGGGCTTGGCATGGCTGCGCACGCGGCTGTCGTACTTGAGCGGCTCGTCGCCGATGGTACCGTCCTTGCTGCTAGTCGAGCCGGGCGCGCACTTGGTCTCGTTCCACGCAACCTGGTAGACCTTGCGCCACTGCTCCTGCACGCTCTTGGTCATGGCCTGGGTGTAGAAGAGTCGGCAGTGGGCGGCCTCGTAGCGGAAGTGCACTGGGTAGCCGTCGAGGTCGTCCTCGGTGTAGCCGCTGAGCGCGTTGACCCTGCCGCCGGCTTGGCCGACGACCAAGGGCAAGAGGGGAGCATCGACGAGCGGGGGTAAGACGTCGCCGGCAGTCTTGATAATCTTTGTGGCCTCCTTGTCGTTCCTGATGGCGCCGTAAAAGTCGTTTGTGGCGGTGCGGATGTCGCCAAAGTACGACAGGCGAGTGCCCTTGACACCGCCCATTGCCTGCATGGCGGATCGGAGAGGTCGACCACCGAGAGCGATGGTGCGGATCTTGTGGTTATGGGTCAGGAGACCGGTGAAGATGTTGCAAGCAGAAGCACATGTGCCGTCGGTGACGACGACAATGTTTTCGGGCTTGAAGGTCGGCTTGCTGATGACGGTGTACTTGGGATTCTCGCCATTGATGTAGGCGGGAATGGAGTCGTCCCAGGGCACTGACTTGTCGTCCTGGAACGCTTCGGTGACGTTCTCTCCACCTGCGCGGTAGGGTCCAAACCATTCCTTGCCAGACATGATCTGCTCGCCCTTGGGGTTGATGGGGTAGTAAGTGGACTGCGAGATGAGAACATTGACGAGGACCTCATAGTCAGCCTCGGAAGCGACCTCGAGAGCATCGTTGGCGCGATATCGGTCCCAGATGGTGAACTTGCCCTGGGGGAAGAGTAGACGGTAGACCTCGTTGGCAAGGTAGACGGAACCGCCACCGTTGGCAGACATGTCGATGATGAGCTTGTCTCGCTTCTCCTTCTGGGCCTTGGCGAAGAATTCGGTAACCACCTTGCGGCCGTCAAGAATGAACTCGGTGAAGTTGAGCTTGGCGGTAGCCTCCTCATCCAGACCAATTGGGAGGAAGCTCAGGATGGAAAGGACTGCAGTGTCCTTGTACTCGTCACCCTCAAGGAAATATCCGGCAATAGAGCCCATTGGGTGCTGCACAACAGGCTCGGGGAAGCCAGCAAACTTGTCGCTTGACGTGGAGCGGCGGAACTTGGCCTTGGAATCACTCTTGGTGTCGTCAGAGGGGATCTCGAAGGCCTTTTGGAAGTCCTCGCCAGACCCAATGTCTGTAAAGTCGGCAGTCGGGAAGAAGATGATGCCGTTCTCAACAACACGCGAGCTGCCGTTGCGAAACTTGATGGTGTACGAGTCGGGAATCTCAAACGACGAATAGGTCGAGGTGCCAGTGCCGCCTGCTGCAATACGTTGGAGGGTCGAGAACTGTCCGTTAAACTGAGCATCGGGATCCTGGAAGTTGGCAACGTTGTAGATAGCGTCGTTTTCAAGCCACTTGTTGATAGGGATACCATCAACACTGGAAACAGCTGAAGGGCGGTAGTCCAGCTCGCCCTTGTCGCCACGTAGAACATCGAGAGTCATGAACACTTCGGGCAGTCGGGTTCCATCGGTGGAGAGGGACATGAAGTCAAGATCCAATCGTACAAATTGCATGGCGTTGAGAATAGCGGGAGGATAGTCAAAATGGTTGTCATTGGAAGCAACAAACTGACTTGTTAGCAAGAATTGACCCATGAGAGCAGTTAAACTTACAATAGATCGTAGTTCGGTCATGAATTCATACTGGGTCTTGTACCCGTTCTTTTGGAGCTTAGTCTTGATGGCCTTGAGGCCACCAAAGACATCAACTCCAGGGAACAGGTACTCCTCCGGAGGGTTGGCAAGCACCTCTATGGTGCTTTGGAACTGGATAAAGGGCTCTAGGTAGTCAATCAGGGCAAGATTGCGCTCCTTTGCGAGAGGCACCGACTTGAGACAGGCAATGCCCACTGAAGGAGGAACATCTACGCTGAGGGCCTCTCCGAGCTTGCCACCGCCGGCTTTGTACGCCTTAGCAAGGACCTTGCATGGATGAGCGTCTCGATCTTCAACATCTCGTTTAATACGGGTAACAGGCAGGTTTCGAGCATGGTGCATAAGCTGATGGGGTTCCAAGGCGGCCGCTATGCCAGCCAGGGCCAAGAAGCCAAATTTGGCAATCATGATGAGTTGACGAGCCAAAGAGAATCAAACAAACCAGGCCAAACCACTGCACACAAGAGGAGAAGGTGAGATGAGGATCGCCACGATAATCCTCCTCTGAGGGAGGCCATCCTGTATTATACGTAACCATTCTTTTTTCCCCTGCGGGTCAACGAACGCCAGCAAACGCACCACCTAGGCACGGGAGGCAGCTGCTAGAGGCAGACAGCCCACGCCGTCGTCCAGCTTGATCCCAGCTCCGTGGCGCAGACGCCAGGGACGGTTCCACCGAAAAAGCAGGCAAGAGGGGATGGCGGCAGGGCTGAGCTCCGCTAATGGCCAGCAAGCGATGCTTAGTTGTTTTGGTGCTGACCAAGAAACGCCGTGGGGACGACCCCATCTTGCACAAAGGTCACCGGGAGGCGAACAAAGATGCAGCGGCGTGCTCCATGACTGTGCCTGGCTTGTGCAGCCCTCCATCATCGGGCTCTAGCCCTGTCGGGTCATTCTCGCCGTGTCCAAGGTGGTTGTGTTTCTTTGTTTCTGCTGGTAGATCTTCCGCGCGGATGGATATAATCCAGGTTGTGAATTACACATGGCTGTGTATTCAACAGCATCACAGTCTTGGCCTCGGCCCTAACGTACAAACGGTTGCCAAGTCTGCAACTCCACATGCAGTCCCTTCAACCATGAGTGTGTTGTTGAATCACGGTGGTGAGAATTGCCCCGGGCCACCAAACTGCTGTAGCGTCCTTGGGGGGCTGCTGATGAATGGCCTATTTTTACTCCCCGCCACTCGGGTTAACGCGTGCTTAGCCCCCGCCTCGGGAGTGTCATCCCTGTCACAGTGGTCCCCGTAGGACACAGAGGGCCTACGGAAGGCCTGTCCGCATGTTTGTCCAAGGGATCTGGGGCCGGCTCGAGGCCCAGCGCCGCGGCCTAGGCCAATAACCTTGTGTTGATGGCGCATCCTTATTTCTGACGCCGGATCTGCACCGCTCTTGTTCGGCTTTTGCTGCCAGGGCACATGTGTAGCTGCCGCCAAAGAACACCTTCAAGGTCCGCCTTGGTAGTTTGGACACCGCTACGATGTCACGATCGGCTGGCGATTGTCACGAATAGCCGCCATGGTTCGGTGCAGCATGGGAGCTCCCCGTGAAGATCAAGCACCGGTCTCGTGGAGGGCCGCAGATCCCGAGCACAACTCCCTGGGCTGTCTGTCGCCGCTGCTGCATCTTTTCTTCTTTGGCGCCTTAATTTAGGGCTTATCGTTTGAGCCCAGTAAAGGCTGGACGTCACGAGTGGACACTGGGCCCCGGCCAGCCTGTCGCTGACGATTTGTCCAGGTTCCATGTCCGGATGCCTAGCCGGTTGATCCCTGGCGCAGCGCTGTTATTGGTCGCGGGGAAGCACTCGTCCTGTCGCGGTTCGAGACGACATCTTGCATGTCTGGTTTCATATGCCAGGGGGAAAAAATCATTGTCTTAGACATCATCCCTTTTTTTTTACTTCTCTTTTCTTGTTTTGTTATCCTCGATTGCTTCAGTGCATACACATGTAGCATCCCATCAGTAAGTACACTGTTGCAGTGCTCAAAATCCCGCACTCGATCTGGCAGAACAACACCTGATGCCCTAGCCCGGCCATCCCAGCCTCGCAGCCCAACTAGCGACTCTTGGCAGTCCGGTCAACTGAAGTACCAAAACTCGCAAACACGTTGCTCAACCCATCCTTCGCTCGTGTCCCGCAGCTCCACCGATGCAGTAAGAATCACCGTGTCCGTTGTGACCGTCTTGGCCCCCAATGCACCACCTACCCAGCATCTCGATGGATGTGGAAAAGCACCCGGATGAGGCCAATCAATCCCCAGCATCGAACGGGCCTCTATCACTAGGATAGCAGGCTATTCAGGTCTCGACGAGCCTGTTCAAAAGTGGCTATCGAAGCGGGAGCTGCAAGAAAATTGTGTCTTACTCTGGAAACATGGCTCTCAAGCCACCAGCCTCTCGTGCCCCAGTTGTAAGCCACCGCGCTCGCAAGGCAGACAGAAGCCCCCCGTAGCTCTTCTCAAATTAGACGTCACAAGAACCACGAAAAGTATTTTTGATATGCTTTGGATATCGCCGACTCTGGTGCAAGTTCCCGCTTTCGCGCCTGCTCGTCCAAAAACGCCTTTTCCTCCCGATCAATCACGTCCTTGCCCGTGTAAAAGTCGGCATCGAGAGGTTTTACTCTTTTGCTCTCTGTCACAAATTTGTGCACAAATATAAGTATCAAATAAATGGGGATGCCAATGTAGCCGGTGATGACGTCGACCCAGTTGACGGGAGACAGCAGAAACGCCGTGAGGTGCTTGGTCAGAGCAACAGTGCAGCAACTCACGAGGGCAATGTGAGAGCCAACGAGGCCAAAAGGAGCTACATACGGCATTTCAGCATCTGAGATGCCTTGGATCCGTCTCGCTCGAAGAAAGCAAATGTGCGTGACAAGGATGGAGATCCAGCTGAGGAGGCCGAAGATGGTGACCATGTTGACAAACTTGCCAAACACCTCCTTGGTGCTGTTGGCAACAGTCATGAATGCCAGTAGACAAAACAGAGCAGATGTGCCCAAGGCAACAATCGGCACGCCACGGTCATCCGTCCTCTTAAAGATGGCCGGTGCGTCCCCATCCGACGCAAGCCCATAGAGTGTACGGCTGGCAATGTAGAGGTCCGATGTGGCCCCCGAAAAAACAAAGACGACGATACACCCGTTTATGATGCTTGGGAGGAGTTTGAAGCCCGCCATTTTGACCGCCACGACAAAGGGCGAGGCCGAAGCCTCGGCTGATGTCCCTTTTGTCGAAAACAAGAGATCGTTTGAGTTGTACGGGATGCACAGCCCCAGCAGAAATACACTCAGGCAGTAGAAGAAGAGTATGCGGTAAAACGTGAGCCTAATGGCCCTCGGGATGGACTTGCGCGGGTTCTGCGCCTCGCCAACCGTTACACCGACCAGTTCCGTCCCCAGATACGCAAACGTCGCTACGACCATTGTCGACCACACGCCTAGAAACCTGGCCAGCGCCGGGGACGACACGTTCCAGTTCTCGTCGTAGGCGAACGCACCGGGGTTGTGCCAGTAGCGGAACCCGCGCGCATCGCCGTCTGGTCCGCCCCCTGAGACAATGACCAATATCAGGATGATGAGGGCGGTGAGGATGACGACCTTGAAGCCGGAGAGCCAAAACTCAAACTCCCCAAAGAAGCGCACTCCGAGCCAGTTTATAAGAATGATTGCTGTTAGAATCGCTGCAACGAAGACGCCGGGGTTGATCTTGGTTCTAGGGGCCCAGTACTCGAGCACCATGGCGCCGGCCGTGATTTGGTTTGGTGTCACGACGATATATTTCATGTAGTATCTGAGCCCAAGTTAGAACCATTCTTTCTCTAGATTCGTCTCTTTTGCTGGGGGATCCTTACGTCCAGCCCGTCGCAAACCCGAGCGAGGGATCGCAGAACCTCGTTGCGTAGCCCGTGAAACCTGCAGACATGGGCAACCACGCCGCCATTTCTCCCAGCGCCGTCATGACAATGTACACAAGGACTCCCATTATTGTGTACGATATGGCGACGGCCCCTGGGCCTGCAGCAGCCAGAGCCTTTCCTGTTCCCAGCAATAGACCTGTCCCCAGGGCGCCCCCGATGGCAATCATGCTGATGTGCCGCGCCTTGAGGCCGCGCTGCAGGGCAGACTTTGATTCGGTCTCGATTCCGCGCACATTTTGGTCTTTTGATGTCTCTACAGGCGCCCCGGTAGGCCCTTTTTCTGAATCGTTGTTAGGGACGTGGCATGAGGCTGGTTGGGATCCTATGTTGGACATTTCGTGCTCGATGAAGATGAGTCAACATAGGCGATATTGGCAGCAGGAATCGGATGTCTTTTCTTGGCAGAGATATTTTGATTACATGTTAGATCATATAGAGCATATAGAGTTGCAGTTTGTCTGGGTCGCATAAATATAAAGTCAAACTATACAGTTGGCGGGTGGGGTTATCAATCGTCACATGCGGCTCCAGCAACGGGGCAGATCTTTACAAAAGTTGCAATATTTTAAGGCTTTGTTTCATTTTAAGTTCACTCAATGACGCCTCTGCATAGGCGTCTTTGATCACCTCATCAGAGACGAGAGTCATGTCATATCCCGATGATTGCCAAATACTCGTCTTCAAATTGAACCATTTCCAATTATACATCAATTACAATCTATACATGAGTGAAGAAATTTTATTGGGATACCTTTAAACCTTCTGAACTTGATTGGTGAGATCGTATTCTGTTTTGGCTGACCTACAGTGGTTACCCACCCATATTACAACTTGATTTCCAGACACTACCATTCGGTTCTTGCGACTAAATTCAGCTGCTTGTCTATTTATTCATCTCAAAATGGATTTGGTTGGTATTCTCGTAGACAACATGGTCGCTAGTGGTTCATGATACTGTCGAGCAAACTGCCCAGTTCCCAGCCCTCGTTTATGAACTTGTGTAGGCTATTTAGGAACGCAGGTCTGGTACGAGTGTGCTTTTTATTTAACTGGCACAAAATCACCAACTATGCTTCATTTGCGATGGGGCAATGGCGGTTCGGGGCAGAGAATGTCTACTTGACTCCGCCACCTGAGGTTGACTTCAAGGTCCAGATTCTTCAACCCGCCACTAGAAAAACCAATGTGAAATAAATGGACAACTATTTCATATATAGCTTTCCAAGCTGAAAGTTCATTGCAGCACTGCAAGAGGAGATATCCCATGCCGCTAGCCAGAATCCATTCTTGCAAAGTCCATTAGCTGTGAGTTGAAGCAATGTCGCCCTAGTGTGTATCTCTTGGGATCAATTTACGGACTCTTTTTTAGCATATTATACTACTGTCTGTAAAACAACGGAAATAAACATATATACACGAAACAAAAGCTCGGCTGATCTGGCCACTGTTACACCATGAGTCTAGGTTCACATTATTTCAAGCGCCAGCCTTCGTATCAGCAGCCAGAGTAGACGGTTTCTCTGCAATGAATCCCATCCCTCGTATTTATGTCCTATGCACAGAACGACGCGTTTTGCGTTGCAAAATGAAGGTACTCCTCGACGAGGTTACGGCGTGGGCATTTGGTAGTACCAAATGCAGAGAGATAAATACGGGTACCGCAGATTTGCCTTAGGCACGTGCTAATGATATGACGAACCCTCTTCGCATGACGCACCAGTGTCAACCTCATCATCGATCCGAACAATTCTTGATGATTCTAAAAAGCGCAACACGCCATCGAATATTATCGCACTGCGTACGTGCCCGTGTTCTCACAATGAATCACAACACTACACCCAAGGGCGATCCGGCAGCAAAAGAAAAGAAGCCGTGCCCAGACTGCGGGGATACCCAAGGGCATGCGCTCCTCTGTCCGAAATCGCCCTATCGCAATCGGAACTGCTGGGTAAATCCGCTGATGGCGACCCAGCAGAAGGAAAGAGAGGCGGAAGCGAAGGAGGCGGAGAAGCAAGGATCCAAGTAACATGGGATTCAAAGGATGACTGGAAGCGCTGGTGTGGCTCGAGATGCGAGTCCATAAAATGTATCAGCTGGCTACTCTCCTCTGTAACACGTCAATGATGAAACTCAGATGGCACTGCAGTTTGCAGTCAAGACCTTCATACTAGCTGGAACCCGTTTGACACGACCCAAAGCCAAAGCCAACAGCGCATCATCGTGAACACTGGGCATAGATCCCGAAGATGCTCCGGACGATCCCCCTCTCTCCAAACAACGTCACCTGTTCATTGCGAGAGGCATTTAGCGAGGCCTCCTTGGCCTTTTCCCGCAGACAAACTGCATCTGGCCATCGCATCCGACACCTTTTTCCGATCCAAGTGTGAGCGACGGAGCACTGACCAGAGAGAGGCATATTAGGAGCCTTGGCAGGGATGAACTCTAACGGGAACCGCGTGTTCCAAGACTCTTCTGATGTAATGCATGCGAATCCTCTCTTTCATTAAACTTCCTCTAGCGATGCATCCCAGCAACTTCGTCCCGTTTCACCCACTACTACTCATGTTTGCACAGTCATGCTGCCGCCACACCTGGAGTGGCCCAAAGTGCGTCCCAACCCACCATCGCCGTTCTATACACGGAGGAAGCTTTCTCTCACCATCCCGACCTGACGTCAACCAGGGGATTAAGATTCGCCGCTAGCCATTCGATATATGCAATAAACGCTTTTTTTTTTGTGGGAAATGCCGGTCGCGTATATCCAGGCGCCAGCCAAGACAAGCGCCCAGAAACTTCATCTATTATCAGGTTAACCCCCCCCTCCTCCACCGGCACACGATGCTCGCCAAGGCTGCGCTTCCGACGCCCTTGAGACCTCAGCCACGATGGGTGTCTCAGGCCGTGTCTACGCTTTTTTCGGCTTCGAGAACGGCTATGCAAGATTAGCCTGGGCATCCCGGGGATTTAATCGCGGGAAGTCAAGGAACGCTTGCCCAACCTTGTCGAGATGATGAACGTCCGAGTGCCAGTTAATCTACCTGGAATCGCGTGTAAGAGCCGCACATCTACGACTGCTACCTTTCAGATTTCAGATCACGTATACGCAAATGACTGAAGATCAACTCAACGTATATTCATTGCTAGTAGAGAGAAACCCCCATCCACGCGGCATCTTCACCTCACAATAGATATATCCCTCCAGAGCTTTTTAAAAAGAAAAATCATTTACATTTGCAAATATGTCACATTGAAAGTACTGCAAACCACGGAACGGCCTGTCATGCGCCCACGAGTGGCATTAAAACGTCGTACACTACCTCGTTCTAACCACACAACGAGCCTTGCTAAACACCGCCGATGCTCGACACAAGAAATCAAAACGCGCAATCCAAAGGAAACCCGAGGCTAGGGAAATTCAGTAATCGATTCTATTCGACCCAATCTACCCATTATTTAATCCATCGACCCATGTCCCCGTTTACAGGAGGATCATGCTGGCACCAACACCAACGGCAGCAACCATGTAGGCACCGACGGCAACGTTGCCGAAGGAGAAGACACGGGCAATGCCAGCAGCGGGGTTACCGAAGCTGTCGCTGCTGTCACTGCTGCTGCTGTTGCCGCTGCTAGAACCGCCACCGGTAGCAGAAGTAGCAGTGGCAGCAACAGCGTTGGCAGAGCTGGCAGAGGCAAGAGCGGAGCTGCAAGAAGACCCGGAAGAGCTGCTCTGGGTGGTGGCCTGGCCGTCAAAGTCGCAGGCAGTGGAAGCGGAGTCCTGGTCCTTGTAGTAGGTGTCGAGAACGTAGGCGAGCTTCTGCTTCTGTGTGCACATGCTGTAGGCACCGTAGATACCAGTGGTGGCGTTGCCGTTGATGCCAGCGCAGTACTTCTCGTTCTCACCGCAGATGTAGCCGAAGATCTCACCGTAGGCGCTGGACTTCAGGCTGCTGGCAGGGACGCAAGTGGCGGCCTTCTCCATGCAGTCGCAGAGGTCGGAGTTGGGGGTAGGGGGAAGCTCCTTGTTGGCGACCCAGTTCTCGGAGATGGCAGGGCAGTCGGAGTAGGGGGTGTTGGTGGGAGAGTAAGAAGAGGACTGAACACCAGTGGGAGTGGCAGAGTTGACACGAGACTTAAGCTTGTCGAAGTCCTTGAGCTTGGTGGCCTCACCGTCTTCAACCTTCACGACACCGTAGTCGTTGTCCTCCTGGAAGTACATGTAGACGATACCACCGCTGAAGACACCGGTCATCTCGTCGCTGTAGAGAGCAGTGGTCTCCTGGAAGATACGGCCGGCAGCACCATCGGGCTCGTTGCAACCGTACTCAGCAAAGAAGACGGGGACGGAGTAGTTCTTGAAGTACTCGACGTGGTCGCTGTAGCCAGACTTCTGCATGGTGCTCTCGCCACACCAGGAGTAGATGTTGTAGCCCCAATAGTCAATACGCTCAGCGTCCTCACCACAGTTGAAGTACTGAGAGATCTCGTCACGGATGTCGACATCGTCGTTGGAGGCGTAACCAACACCCAACCAGCGGTCGTGGTTCTTGGAGATGTAGTTCTTGGTGTCTCGGACAGCGGCCTTGACAAAGGCGGAGGCATCGGTGTTGCTCTTGTTGTTCGAGACCTCGTTACCGGCGAAGAAACCGACGACGTTGTCGTACTTGGCGAGCTCGTCAACAACGGAGGTGTAGCGTTCATAGAGGGTCACGTCCCAGAGAGGGTCGTCACGGTTAATGGAGGTGCTGGGCTCAGACAGATCAGAAATGACGTAGATGCCAGCATCGTCAAGGAGCTTCATGCAGGCAGAGTGGTCCTTGGTAGGATCAATGGCGTAGGTTCGGATGATGTTGGTTCCGAGCTCCTCGAGAAGAGGAACGTCACGCTTGCAAGCATCCTCGTCGGCAAGGGGGTCGACGTAGGTGCTGTTGGTAGTGGTGGCGCCGGCGGCAGCGGTGTCCTGCTGGTAGGCAACACCCTTCATGAAAAACTCGGTGCCGTTCTTGTAGAAAAGCTTGCTTCCCTGGATTTCCTGCGGTTAGGCGCAATCCCAGAGCCGCGATGCAATACACACGTACCTTCATGACGATGGGCTGGAGAGCGGCCTGGGCGGTGGCCGCCGTTGCGGCCACGAGAGCGGCGGAGTACTTCATTGTGATTTAATGTCGACGGACGGACTGCAAAAAGAGCGTAAAGAAAGCGATGGAAAGCGGACCAAACAGTCGCAAAATTGATAAACGCGTAAAAAGTTGTCGAGGGTACGAAGCTGCAAACCCTTGGCCTATCGGCGTCGTTGATGGAAAAGGGTGACTAAAGGAGTGTCGGGAAATGGAGCAATCAGCCTCGGATGAGGTTAATCGCAACCAAGAAAGAGGGTATAAGGAAGAGAGCGAAGGATAGAGAGAAAGAGTCGTCCTTGATCAAAGATGGGGTTCAAGATGAAGAAAAGAGAGTGAGAGAGCTGGGGCGGCGTCGACTTTGAGTGAACCCACATCCGGCGACACCCCTGGTTCCTACCGAACAGGCACCCCCTTCCGAGTGGTCCCAGTGGAGGGCCCCTCCCGCTGAAGGAAATAGACTCGCAGGGGTGTGGGGGACCGCAACAGGGGGCGGCGAGGTTGGCCACAGCGGTTGGCCACAGTGAAAGCGCTGGCGCAGAAGCTCTAAATGGAAGCTCAGGGGAACGGCCAACCGTGGTCCAATGGCGCCTGTAGCGCGCTCAAGGGGCCTGGCGGGCCAGGGCTGGTCGGCCCCTCGGGCGACCCTACGGCGCAGCACGTATCTCGCAGTCGCGATCCTTACAGTGTGGTCCTAACCCCCCCTCGTACTCCGTATTAGGGCCCCGTTTTAGAGGAATAACCCCTGGCCGGGTCAGGGGCGCAGCAACGATGTAAGCTTGTTTAGAGCCTTGAGAGGGTGGGAACCGCCAATCAGGGACCGGGATTATCGGAACTCATCTCGGTGGCGGCGGTGGTACCGTGTTCTGGAGCCGAGCGAGCACTGTCGCAGCATCTGGGGTGCACTAGCAGCCGCTGGCAAAAGCACCACCATGGAGATGAACAATCTCTCGGCTGGCCTGTTACGACGGCGCTAAGCGGTCGCGCCATACAGCGCCTAGAACTGGTGCGCACAGCGAGCCAAACGGCGGATTCGCACGGCCCCCAGTCACCGCCGCTGGTGTGATCTGGTCTGGAAATAGGAGACAATCTCCACCAAATCTCATCTCCTTGGCGAGCAGACAGCCAAGAGGCCTTTGGCTTCATCGGGATGACGACGCTCGCAAAGGCCAACCCTCTGTGCCTCGTGTGCTTGGATGCTTGGCAGCTTGGCAAGCAGCTTGGCCGAGCAAGACGAGTGGCTGGCCCTTCGGTGAGCGATGGCCAGCGACGAAAGCTGTCGTCTTGGTGCGCATGCGTTTGAGTGTGTCCAAGGATCCCGCGGACAATGGTGTGGGTACGAGCGTCAGGGTCACAAGAGCATGTCACTACCGAAAGCGATGCCAGCCTCGAGATTACACTCATCAGTCTCCTCGTACCAAGACCAGCCAAGCCCACAGCCGCGAGGTGTTTACGCATGGCCAAGGGAATTTCATCTCATTGTTTTCACCAAAAGGAAATGATTGTCTTTGTCGGAATAATTTTGGAAATGCGGCATGCTCCATTTGCTTTGCCATGTTTCAACCCGTCCGGCGTTCCAATCTCCAATCTGTCTATTTTCATCCGCCGCCCTTTAGCCTGTTTCCCGAAAAGTCACGTATGAATCTGTACATCCGGAGCAGCTCCCCGGCTCCTCGTCGTGTCTGGGTGCAGTGCCCTCACCCTCCCCTTTCTGCTGGCTGCTGCTACTGTTGGCGGTGGCGGCTTCTCGCCAGTCTGAAACTCGACCCGCGGCGTATGTGCGACAGCGTCCCTGCACAGCGACTGCACATCACTGGAGCATCGATGTCATGGTGCGCCTGTGGTTGAGCTTCGGAAAAACTCATTCCTCTACGCCCTGCTTGTTGGTGGCCTCTGCTCGCGGCGCCTGCTGATTGCTGATTGCTGATCACTGTTGGTCCTCATTTCTGTCTCAATGCTCGGCCTTCACCTGCATCCTCATTCCTTCCATGGTGGCTGCGTCGCATAGGCTGAGTTCGACTCGCTCTCCCATTCCGCATATCCGTAGTTCCCCTGTTAGGCAAAAGCCCAATCTGGCTATGGTGCCGGTGCCGACAGTCTAGACTCGCTGAGAGCCGTGTGTTCCGGCCCTGCCAGACACTCCGGCCCGTTCAGAGCCGCATTCCCGGTCGCGCTTCACCGCCGTCGCTTCTTGTCTGTCGCTCGCCGGCCTTGCAAGCTGTAATAGGCGCTGCCGACACCGTAGAGCACTCCGTCCCAAAGCTCATATACTTTGTGCCACAGCCCATGTTGGCCGCGAGGCTGCCTCGTCCGAACTCGATGGTAGTGCCCGTTGTGATAAACAAGCTCAGCCATTTCGAATGTCGTTGGATCAATGTTGTTGGACCGTGCGGACCATCACTCAATATTAATTAAAGGACCCAAAGGATTGCTGTTTCGCATACATTTGTCTCATTTATACTTCATTCACCCATAATGATTTCATTGCAGCCTGCCATCGACTCTGAATAAGCACGCGCCAATCCGTCCGATGATCACAACCATCATGAGCCTCAGCCTCGTGATGCTTCGGCGCAGCGGTGGCAAATATTCACTTCCTGTCAGCCCTGCGTGTCAGCCGACTGTCAAGTGGCCAACACATTTTTAGCGACCTCATCTTCGTTGCTACATCTGAGTGTAAATTCCAGTCTCAGTGTAGCATTCTTCCCACCCCATGTTACAGTGCAGAAGTGTACTCATCTCTATTCTTGTCACCGCCATCGTTCTACTCTGTTTGCCAGAGAGACTGGGTAGTAGCATTCATTGCACGTGAAGCAAGTCCAAAGTTAAACACCAAATCACCCAATAATCTCCAGCCTCTTATCACGATTTTCCATCAAGGCCCCTATTTCTGAAGCCATGCTGACGATGTGATGTAAGGTAAAACAGAAATATCAAGAGTCTGGTTGTCAACTCGATATTTCCAATACAAAAAAAACCGAATATGACAATCTCTGGTCATAATATTACGTAGCCTGAGGTCTCTATGGAAAAATATAGCCCTATGACCGACCCTATACCTCTTCAGTGAGTTTCAAGGTCAAGTTGTACTCGTCGCCAGCATTGATCTCGGGCGGCCATATGATCTCAACATTCCGTAAATGTTCCCAGTATCGGAAGGGCGATACTTATTTCAGATATGAATGCCCATCAGGTGACAAAAAAAATCGCCAGGTGATATCCACGTATATATTAATTCCTACCCATATCACAATTTTGGTGCCAGAAAAAGCATCATTCAACCAAACAAGATCAATCTGAACGTATCTCGACCTTTTGCATAAATTATAAATCACAAATAATTCATCTAATTCAACTGTCGGTTTTTATTGTAGTGCAGCGGCCTCGATCACGGTCTACAAAGTGCCACCCTAAGCATGAAAGGGCACACAGCTTGCAACCAGAGGATCAGCACATGTTCTCTATCGATCATCAGCGAATAAATTCATCCCAAGTGTATTGTTTCTATCAGTCTGAATATAGTAAATTTTTTTTCGCAACACAAATTTCTCACATCAGTTCTAAAACATTCTGACAACGAGGAATACCATAGCCATGTACTCTTTCAGCACTTTTGGAACCTCTACGTGGCTATCCACAACAGTTCTGGGGTCAATCTGAGTATAAAATACTTATAAAAGCTCTGTAACATGACTTTTGTTTGGTTTTATGGAAGTAGCCTCCAGAAAACCAAGCAATCTTGTAGAGGCAGTGTATCCGTTGTTAGGCTAACGCTGAGAAACCTAACACAACTGATGCGAGTATCCATGTTATGAATACCAGTGGATTAACCCATGCATTATCACATAGCATTTTACAATCATTAAGGCATTATATGATGCAAATATTCCCTCTCACCAATCAACCCAAGTATTTCTGGGCATGAACCCCAAGTTCATTCACCTCAAGAAGCAGGACCAAGTAGAATAGCGAAATGCCGGTATTAGAAGTGCGGCTGAGAAAAGCCCGATCCAAAAATTTTACCGCATCCTTCGTTTTGGAATGGCCGTGCTGGGTGTTTTGGGAGGCTCATTGAAACAGACGTAACCAAGAGCACACATTGTTTGACCTGGCAATAGACATTCCCTTCAATTAATCACAAGTGTCGTATTCAGGGTGCATACACTTGCAGTGATATTATTCCATAAGTTAATAAAGAAACTACGCCAAACCGAGCATTAATAGTGAGTGAAGTGAAGAACTGCAGGCGATCTCCCCTTGAATAATCGATGACATTCACCGTATTCATGATACGACTCAACCAACCGAATCAGCATTTGCAATATTAGTGTAAATTGAAAATTATACCCAGTAAGAGCTTAAGAAGTTTTATTAGATTAATTCTCCCTTTGGTTAAATCTGTCTTGCGCCGCCACTTCAACATCCACAATTTGCAGTGCCCTGCCAGCCATCAATCATCGCACGGCCTCGAAGTGCAAATAAAACATACATTCAGGGGGCTTTTGAAGCATAACACTAGCTATTATGATATGACAGAGCCAAGGGTCTCAATATAAGTCGCTGTGATGGAAATGTGCCCAGCAATAAATGCGCCTAGTCAAATAAGACCACACTCAGGAAACCAGTGGTGACGTACTCATTCAACAGACCCATCTTTATTTTTCTGTGTGAGATCACATGTTTTTCAACAATATCATGTACTTGGAGCTTCTCCTTATACCCACGGCCGCGTTGGGTTGGCCATCAATGTCGTAATATCACCAAGGTCTCGAGCATCTTCCATTTCTTGGTCGAACCTCCATCCAAGTTCCTCTTTTTTTCTTCCTAAAAACACTCGCCAATGTCAATCCTTCCTATTTAATTCGCCGCGGTTGATCATGATGTAATTTAGGTCCTCTATTGCTGTTAGTTGAGGATGAGATCAATATGTAAACGTCAGAGGGACAGGTGAAATGATGTCATAGAAATCGCAACATCGCTATATCAATACCCTATGCTCTTGTCTACAGCGGCCAAACTTTACCATTGTCTCATTAGTATTTTCTTTTGCATCAAACACTACACGCAAATATTCAGAAAAGATGTCTCCCAATAAGGCCCCCAGTGCTGGTACCAAGGTATGCAAGAAGAGTCCTCTTGCAACTTCGTGGTGAAGAAACTCATGATCCCCAGGTTGACCTTGGCCAAAATGCGCCCGTCGTTCAGGAGGGTGCCGGAAACGTCGCTTCCGAATCCCTCGCTGCCGAATCTATTCAGGAGAATGGTGGATTTGCTGCCAACCGTGGAATCCGTTCCGAGAATACCTCCAGTTCCAACCAAAGTTCAGCTCTTGAATCCAGTCAAGAGAGCGAGTCTAGATCCGAAGGCGCTCCAAAATCCTACGATGGCGCTGCACCGACCTACGTGAACAATCAGTACCATGGAGATCCCGCGGGACCCCATGGCAAGAATCTGAAGGAAGGGGGTTGGGACGATTCAAAGGTAGAAGATGGGCTAAAGAAGGCATTTAATGCTGAGCCCGGTAGTGAGAACGATCCGAGTCGGCTGGCAGAGCAGCAGTTTCAGTTAAAACAGAATGCGGGAGGCCGAGACACTGGGCCCAAGCAAGGAGACATCACCAACAAGACGGTCTACGACGCTCTTGGTGCAGAAGTTTCTTCCTAAACTATGAAATAGTGTAGTAAATAGACAGGCGCAAATGCTATACACGCCATACAATCGCTTCTATGCTGGCTGCTTGGCCTTGTTTTATTGACATACGACGCTGTTGTCCGTTCATGTGCAATGAACAAAATCAATCAGCAGTGCCTCACATTGATCATATTTGCCTCATCTCATTCGCCCACAGATGAGTCAATGCCAGGGCTGACGCAGCTAGACCAGGATTGTGCTGAGAGGCAGGGTTGGCAGGGCTTACTTGCGTGGCGAGGTCAAGAGCAAAATCAGCCATCGTCGTCGCGTTGCAATCGGTTACTGTCACCCTTTGAGCCGGATACTTGATGTCGGCCACTCCTTGGCCTCGTCCGAATGAGAGTCATGAACTGAGCTGAAATCTCACCAGCCAATCAGGACGTCGGGAAACATGACGTCAAGGAGGGTCAAGGCCAGGGTGCCACCATGTCTAGGGCCCATTTTTTGGCTTCACGGATGAGACACAAAGATAAACTTGCCCAATGTGATGGAAAAGAGAGAAAATGAGGAAAATTTCAGGCATCAATTTGACTGAGGGGCCAAGAGACGTTCGCTCAAGGGTCGATAATCCACTATCAAGCGCTAGTGTTGAAAAGATTATGCCTGATGTCAGTCATAGATGATTTTTTCGAGGCATCTGCGGCTTCATGCGCTACATTACTTGATGCCTTAGATTGCTGCCTGATTTCATCCAAAAATTTGAAAAAAATGTGCCCCACCAACGAAAATTCACCCCGCCGCCTCCAAACACCACTGAAGTGCCTGGACTGGATTGGACTGGAACCGCCACTCTCTTGTTGCTGGGTCTTTTTTTTTTCTTCCATTGCTGGTCGCCTTCTTTTTTTTTTCCTTTCCCCCCATCCCTCTCCAGCCATAGAACGGTGATTCTAGGCTCTATTTTTTTCTCCTCTGGCCTGCATTTGGGACGCCTTGACACTTCCGTTACGGCCCCCACCATCGATAGCCCCCGTCCTATCGACCCCGCGGTCCCTCCGTACATTCGTCATCCCCATCAATCATCATCAACATGGCCCCTTCCAGCTCCAAGGAGAAGCGTCTCGCCAAGAAGGCTGCCGAGGGCAAGCTCAAGGGCAAGGCCGGCAAGAAGAAGACCGAGGAGGTCCAGCTTGATGCCAACGGCAACCCCATCAAGGACGATGATGGCCCCGCCACCTCAGGCGATAAGCTGGACGAGGTCAAGCGTCTCGCTGAGCAGATGGACAAGCACGGTATCTCCGACCGTGTCACCACCGGTGTTTTGTCCTCTACCTTCACCAGCAAGGACGTCAAGATTACCAGCGCCAGTCTTGTGTTCCACGGCCGTGTCCTTATCACCGACTCAACCCTCGAACTGTCATACGGCCGACGATACGGTCTTCTCGGTGAGAACGGCTGCGGAAAGAGTACCATCCTGAAGGCCATTGCTGCTCGCGAATACCCCATCCCCGAGCACATTGACATCTACCTCCTGAACGAGGGTGCCCCTCCCAGCGAACTTGGTGCCCTCGAGTGGGTTGTCAAGGAGGCCGAGAATGAACTGGAGCGCCTCGACAAGCTGGCCGAAAAGCTGCTTGAGGATGAGGGCCCTGAGAGCCCCGTCCTCATGGATCTCTACGACGTATGTGATCTCCCTCTGTTGTGAATTTCTATACTGACACAGGACTACAGCACATCGACAAGATGGATCCCTCCACATTTGCCACCCGCGCTTCACTGATCCTGACGGGTCTTGGTTTCAACAAGAAGACCATCCACAAGAAGACCAAGGACATGTCTGGTGGTTGGAGAATGCGAGTCGCCCTCGCCAAGGCTCTTTTCGTCAAGCCTTCTCTGCTGCTTCTCGATGACCCTACCGCTCACTTGGATCTCGAGGCCTGTGTGTGGCTCGAGGAGTACCTCAAGAAGTGGGACCGCACCCTGGTCCTCGTCTCTCACTCCATGGATTTCCTCAACGGTGTCTGTACCAACATGATCGATATGCGAATGAAGCAGCTGATCTACTATGGTGGTAACTACGACTCGTACCACAAGACCCGTGCCGAGCAGGAGACAAACCAGATGAAGGCCTACCACAAGCAGCAGGAAGAAATCGTGCACATCAAGAAGTTCATCGCCAGTGCCGGTACCTACGCCAACCTGGTGCGACAGGCCAAGTCTCGCCAGAAGATTCTCGACAAGATGGAGGCCGAAGGTTTCATTCAGCCCGTCGTCGAGGACCGAGTCTTCAGCTTCCGATTTGCCGATGTTGACAAGCTTCCCCCTCCTGTCCTGTCTTTCGACAACGTCACCTTCTCCTACTCCGGCAACACCGAAGATGACTTGTACCGCAACCTTGACCTCGGTTTCGACATGGACTCACGTACCGCCCTTGTCGGTCCCAACGGTGTCGGCAAGTCCACCCTGCTCCGCCTCATGACCGGCAAGCTGTCTCCCACTGGCGGTTCCGTCACCCGCCACACTCACTTGAAGCTCGGTATCTACTCGCAGCACAGTGCTGAGCAGCTTGACCTTACCAAGTCGGCTCTCGACTTTGTGCGCGATAAGTATTCAGAGAAGTCCCAGGATTACCAGTACTGGCGTCAGCAGCTCGGCAAGTACGGTCTCTCTGGTGACTCCCAGACTGCCCTGATGGGTACCCTTTCTGAGGGTCAGAAGTCGCGTATCGTCTTTGCCCTTTTGGCTATTGACGGCCCCAACATGTTGTTGCTGGACGAGCCTACCAACGGTCTAGATATTCCCACCATTGACAGTTTGGCTGATGCCATCAACGCCTTTAGCGGAGGTGTCGTTGTCGTGTCCCACGATTTCCGGTAAGTGCTTCTGCGCCTCGCTCTCCAAATTCAGACTAACGGATGATAGATTGCTGGACAAGATTGCCAAGCAGATTCTGGTGTGTGAGAACAAGACAATCACAGAGTGGGATGGAAGCATCTCCGAATACAAGAACTACCTGCGCAAGAAGATGATTTCGGCCGGTGCCGTCTAAGGATTTTGAGATTTTATATGATAAATTGACCTATAGAGGCTTCCATCGGCCAAAAAAGTTGTCAGGGTAGTATTTTCATGGGAAATAGGAGCGGGTGACAAGTCGTCCGCATCATGATGTCCAACGCTGTTACGACGTATGGGCAAGGCCTCATAGAGAGGCAAAAAGAGTCCATGAAGATGTGGGTATTGTTACGGGATAGAATTTTGCTTTCTTTGGGTTTGACTGCCTAGAGGCTTGATTAGTTTGAATGCATTGGGTCAGTCCCACCGTTTTCTTCGTACAATCAGAAGCGACGCCGATGTGGTAATTTAGCGACTCGGCTGGGCGTGGCAACATGTGCAAGTCGTGCAATAGCCTGAGATATGATGCATCATAGAGACCTTTTTTTTTTTAATTGTCATGGGTGGTTTTGGCGTGCCATCCATTGTGGGTTCTGTGTTTAGGTGATGCTCGGGCGCCATGGCCAAGGCGCGAAGTAAAGCGAAGTTATCGCAAGATGATTCTCGTATCCGAGTTGAGTTTTAATATTAGGTAGTAAATGCCAGTCACAAGGCCGCCGCTTTACAAATAGCGAAAATTACCTATAGAGATAGCATTTTATTTCCAGTGACCCCGTCAGACTACACAGCACCTGTGTAGCTGCACAGAACGCCTAAATGCAGATGGCAACAAGTTCGTACCGTGGCAAAGGACTAATTTGTGGTTCTGTCACGTGATGTTCGCCTCGCAATTGACGCCGTTTGAACGTGCGGGCGTTGAAAACGTAATGTAAGCCCCAGCTGGGGGGGGGGGGGGCAAACCGTCTTGGTAATTTGCGCGATCAAAAACGTCCTGATTGCAGATAGCAACGCTAAGTAGGATTGATCCTACAATAGTAGAGATGATACAAACGTAAGGGTTAAATGATCCATGAACGCCTTGTGGTAGATGGCAAGCCTTATAGTGTGTTCAAAGTGACTGGTTCGGTTCCTTGCAGTTGGTACGACACTAGTAATAAAAATAGGTAATGAAAGAGATTGAACAAGAAAATTGATGAAAATGAAGAACAAAATGATAGAAGCAATGTAATTCTAGCAACATCAGCAGTCTCCTCGGAAAAAGACCTTTTAATCTATGATTAGGGCCGAGTACCATCTCGTCCGCGTCACTGTCCAGGTTTACCCTACACTCGTACAACAAACGTGTTCCAACACAAGGCTCCCGCCAGGTCGGATTGTGAGATCTTCCCCACCCAGTCCCGCGGTGCCCGAGTGACGGACTGCCAAAAACAGTTTAACGTGCTTTGTTAATCCCCGACCCACATGGGGCCGGAGACGAACGGGAACAGGATTGCAACCGTGAGGGACAGGGGGACAGACAGGCAGGTATGAGACTATGAGACGCGGGTTCGGGGGGAAGCATCGGCAGCGCAGAGAGTGCTATGTAATTGTCTGGTCATGGCTCCAACCTGTCTAGCAAGGCCGTACCGTCTGCGGTGCATGCAGAAGACGGGAGGTTCCTGTCCAATCCGCTGAAACCTGATCCACGGCAAGCCCAGCCCGCCCCATTCGCGTGGAGACGTGGAGCGGCGTGGAAGCGTGGAGACGGAGGGCGGCGACAGCACCAAGAGTGGCCCCAGCCAGGCCTCACCTCCAACCGCCCGGCATTGTTGCGAGAGTTGATGACGAGGACGAGGGCGACGGCGACGGCGCAACGCTGCCGGAGAGGCACACAGATGTGGATGCATACTAGATGCTACACAGCAGCACGCCAGGACAGCAAGAGTAGCACAGGGCTGCACGCACCCCACGCACGTATCCTCGCCGCACCCATTCGGCCGTCTTCCATGCTCCCATGTTCCCATGCTCCATGCTCCCAAGCTCAGCTCGCAAATCATCCGCACGGCAGATCCAGAACCGCACCCTCACCAATTCCATCTCCCGAATCGTGCGGCCCTCACTTTGGCAAATTTCGTCTCCTCTCGTCCCCTCGTATCTTGTCCTCCTCCTCCCTCACGCTGCCAATCGCTTTTTCCCCTCTCCCCTCTGTCGTCCCCTTTCCTCCCCAAGCACCACACACACACCCACATGGGCGCGGCGCATCATCACCGTCGCATCCCGGATTCACATCCCCCAGTTCCCACCAGCTAACAGCACCTCCACCCATGCCCATAGAAGCCTTCCACCCCCCCATATCATCGCCCTCACCAACTAAAATCCTTGTCCCCGTGCTCTGCTCTGCTTGTCTGCACTAGTCAATTCTCTTGACGGGCCTCACTAAAATCTCTTTCTTTAACTTTCAATTCCCCAACACCGCACTCGGCGCTTGCGACTTTTTTTTTCTATCAACGCCTCGATTTGGCTCGCGTGCGCATCGCGACTTAACAAGGCACGCGCATACTCTGTTCCCCCCCACCTCCGAATCCCCTCGCCGCGTCGCTTCAATCGAGCACATGGGTTCTCTAGCCTAGAATCCCTTGTGTGTCCATAATACCTTTTTTTTCTTCTTTTTCTTCTTTTTCTTTTCTTTTTCCTTTTCTTTGTCTTCGACGTCCCTTGTTTGCGTCTGCCCTAGCGCTGGACAACCGACATGGACAAGAACGGCTATCACTCGTCGGTGCTGCAGCCGCCGCTGTATAGAGACGACGACGAGCGAGAGCCTCGCAGCGGCAACGCCAGCGCCCACAACCACGGGCACAACCACGGGCACAACCACGGGCATCACCACCACCACCACCATCACAGCCACCGGCGCGACGTCATGGGCGGTGCGGACCCGTCTCACGGCGATGCTGGCGGTGCGACGTCGACTTCGGCTTCAACGCTCTCGAATGCGACTGCGACTGCGACGGGGCCTGGATCTGGATCTGCGAATGCGCACCGGCACTCCACCTTTAGCCTGCGCTCCCCCAAGCAGCAACCGTCCGAGTTCCGGGCGCCTCCCTTTTCCTCCCCCAACCATAATCACAACAACGCTACGTCGAGCAGCAGTTTAACCAGCAGCAGCCTCGCCCATCAGTCCTCACCTCGTCCGGCTCTGCCAAATCCCTACATGCCCTCGTCCAACTCGGGCGCAGCTGGCGGCCCAGTCGCTCCTCCCTCGCTGCCGCACTCCACGGCACTGAGCCCCCCGTCTTCAGCAGCACCTCCTGCCCATCACCACCACCACCATCACCATCACCATCATCAACATCAAACCGGCGCTCCCGCACCGCCCTCTGCATCGCCGCTACACCCTCCGGCCGGATACTACCCGCCGCCGACGGCCGAGTCGCAGCACGCGCGCGACAAGCCTGCTTCGCGCGCGTTTTACGATCCCACAACCGACACCACCAAGGAGCGCCGGGTTTCTGACGCGGCCGGCACTTCTTCGTGGCACAACGCGCCCCAGGCCTCTACTCCCAAGGTACGTAAGGGGGGCAATTCGCCTGCTTTTATTTCCTCGCATTGTCTTATCCTCACATTGTGCCCCTTCGTGGATGCGTTTTTGGCGCGTTGGCCAATGAACCTCTGTTGCATCCACTCAATCACTGCAGCTTAGATCTGCGCTGCGCTGCGCTGCTCTGGCCGCAAGGACGCCAAAACGCCAACGCCAGATTTGCTTGTGCTGGCCTCAAACTCCCCCATCACGTTTTCCCTCCCCATTTAACCCTTTGCCTCCCAACTCCCAACTCCATCAATGGCCGCACCATCCCGCACCCCGTTTTTTTCTCCCATTCCATCCTCCATCCCTAACCCCAGCCAATCTTCTCCATCTCCGTCTTTTCCATCTTAATCTCCCTGCACCCCCCGACTAATCATTGCCTCGCCTTGATTGCTGACTTTTTTTCCTCTTCTCCACCAGCCGGCTCGTGAGCCTTACGGTTATTCGCAGTCTGCTGACCAACAATCCTCATCGTATTACAACGGATCGTACACGTCGCCTCGCGCATCCTCATCATTCAATCGCCCCCGTAGCCCAGTCTCCCATCCACACACGAACCCGCCTGCAGGGTCCAACAGCCCCCCTGGGCGCCAACCACACATGACTTCTCCCGGCTTGAGACATGGTGGTACGCCCAGCATGAGCTCGACTACCAACGGGGCGACCGCCCTCCCACCTCTGGGGAAGTCAGACCTGGCTGCTCCCTCACCTCAAAAACCCGCCACAACAAGCGTAGGTCATCAACGCGAATCGAATGTATCCAAGTTAACACGTCAAAAGACGCCCAGCCGAGCCGCGGACCCCATGTCATTTTCCAACATTCTGTCCAGCGCGGAGCCTGCACCCAAGCCGCGGGAACCTTCTCCAATAGCCGAGGAACGCGAGTCGGGCCCTCAAAAGGATATCAAGAAGGAGAAGGAACAGGAGCCCGAAAAGATTGCCGAACCCGCCGCCGATCGCGATGATACTGAGGTCGAAAAAGAGGCCGAAACGGAGCCCGAGGTTGCTCCCAAGGAACGCCAACCCGTTGTCAAGAGAAGGGGCGGCCGCAAGTCGACCAAGGGTCGGGCGTCTGACATCCGAGAAGCCGCGACACCTAAAAACGGACGCAGATCATCCATCAAAAAGGAGTCACCCACGCCACGCCCCCCCGCTAAGCGACAGGCCAACGGCCAGCCCAAGCAAAAGACGTGGTCGACCGAAATGGAAAAGAAGATTCAAAACGAAGAGGCCCGAATTGACAACAATGTCACGTCTCTCGACGCTGATGAATTTGATGAAGAGCAGTACAAGCAACGGGCTCAAAAGCGCCGGCGCATCATGGATGAGCTCGACACCGAGCAGGGACGTGTTCGACGCGACTTGTATGCTGCTACGGCGAGCAAGAAGCTTCTCCAACACTCTGACCTAGGCAAGCGACGATACGACGACATGTTTTATGATGATGCTCTTCACGAAGTTCGCGAGCAAGAAGTGTATGCCGAGAAGGAGCGCAAGAAGGACATGCAGCGCAAGCGGCGCCGCGAAAAGTCTATGGCTGTCACCATGGAGCAAAAGGAAGCTGCCCTCGCTAGGGCTGAAGCTGCCGAGGATGAGGCTGAGCGCCAGAAGCATCTCCGTGATGCTGAGCGTGCCAGTAAGAAGGCGCAACAGACCAAGCTTATCCTCCAGAAGGGCATCAAGGGCCCCGCGCGCAACCTGGAGCTCAACTTGGAGGGCGGCACCATGTCCTCGTTCCAGGCCTCCGACGCCGAATCGGGCACCGCCACTGGCACTGGTCGCAAGGGTAAGGGCCGCGGTGGACCTAGACCCAAGAAGTCTAAGGAGCAGAAGCAGGCTGAGAAGGACTCTGCGGAAGCTGCACAAGCTGCCCTGGATGCCGGCGAAGAGCTTCCCACCAAGGAGGAGACGCGTGTGCGCATCAAGATCAAGAAGTCCAAGGGTGGCGATGCCGAAACCGACAAGGACAAGGAAAACAAGGAGCCCAAGGAAAAGGAGGAGAAGAAGCAGAAGAACAAGGACAAGACCGACGACATCCCCGAGAACGAGAAGCGATTCATGTCCAAGGGTTACAATCAGATTTACGATCAGATTTGGCGAGACATGGCTCGCAAGGATGTCAACAAGACGTTCAAGCTGGCTGTCGACTCCTACGCAACCAAAGCCTCCAATCTCAAGAAGACGGCCATTCTCGCCTCCAAGGAGGCCAAGCGTTGGCAGTTGCGCACTAACAAGGGCACCAAGGATCTCCAGGCCCGTGCCAAGCGAGTTATGCGTGATATGATGGGCTTTTGGAAGCGCAACGAGCGTGAGGAGCGCGACCTTCGAAAGGCGGCCGAGAAGCAGGAAATTGAAAATGCCCGCAAGGAGGAAGCCGATCGCGAAGCCGCTCGTCAAAAGAGAAAGCTCAACTTCCTTATCTCCCAGACTGAACTGTACTCTCACTTTATCGGCAAGAAGATCAAAACGGACGAGGTTGAGCGAAGCACTGATAACCCTGATGTCGCTAAGGATCCTCATCAGATCCAGCAGCAAAAGTTGGATGTCAAGGAGCCTGTCAACGTCGGCGCAAAGGTCACCAACTTCGAGAACCTTACCTTCGAGGAGGAAGACGAGGAGAAGTTGCAGGCCGCTGCTATAGCCAATGCCCAGAACGCTATCGAAGAGGCACGCAAGAAGGCTCGCCAATTCAACCAGGAGCCCGACATGGATGATGAAGGGGAAATGAACTTCCAGAACCCTACTGGTCTAGGCGATGTCGAAATTGAGCAGCCCAAGCTCCTCAATGCCCAGCTCAAAGAGTACCAGCTCAAGGGTCTCAACTGGCTTGTCAACTTGTACGAGCAAGGCATCAACGGTATCTTGGCTGACGAAATGGGTCTTGGAAAAACTGTCCAATCCATCTCCGTCATGGCATACCTTGCTGAGAAGCATGACATCTGGGGACCGTTTTTGGTCGTTGCACCGGCTTCCACTTTGCACAACTGGCAGCAAGAAATTGCCAAGTTCGTTCCCGAATTCAAGATCCTTCCCTACTGGGGTAGCGCTGGCGACCGAAAGGTGCTTCGTAAATTTTGGGATCGAAAGCACACCACCTACAAGAAGGACGCTGCTTTCCACGTGTGTGTGACGTCGTACCAACTTGTTGTGTCAGATGTGGCCTACTTCCAAAAGATGAGGTGGCAGTACATGATTCTGGACGAGGCTCAAGCCATCAAGAGTTCGCAAAGTTCGCGTTGGAAGTGTCTCTTGGGTTTCCACTGCCGAAACAGACTGCTGCTTACTGGTACACCTATTCAAAACAACATGCAGGAACTTTGGGCTCTTCTGCATTTCATCATGCCGTCGCTGTTTGACTCGCACGACGAATTCAGCGAGTGGTTTTCAAAGGATATCGAGTCGCACGCGCAGAGCAATACCAAACTCAACGAGGATCAACTCAAGCGTCTGCACATGATTCTGAAGCCATTCATGCTTCGTCGTGTCAAGAAGCACGTGCAAAAGGAGCTTGGCGACAAGATTGAGCTTGATGTGTTCTGTAACCTCACCTATCGACAGAGGGCGTACTACAGTAATCTGCGCAACCAGATCAACATCATGGACCTTGTCGAAAAGGCTACTATGGGAGACGACCAGGATTCCGGTACGCTCATGAATCTCGTCATGCAGTTCCGAAAAGTGTGCAACCATCCCGATCTGTTCGAGCGCGCTGAAGTTAGGTCATCATTTGCCTCGACTTACTTTGCCGAGACGGCCTCTTTCGTCCGTGAGGGTAACAATGTCACTGTGGGTTATTCGACCCGAAGTCTGATCGAGTATCAGCTTCCTCGTCTAGTCTGGACGGAGGGCGGTCGTCTGCAGAAGGCGGGCCCTGACAACCAGAAGGCTGGGTGGCGCAACAAGGCGTTGGGTCATATGCTGAATATCTGGAAGCCTGAGAATGTCCGCGAGAGCAGCCAGGGGTCAGATGCGTTCTCTTGGCTCCGCTTTGCCGATACGTCAGCAGGCGACGTGTATGATGCTACTCACCAGAGCCTGATTGTCCGAGCCCACAACGAGCTGCAGAAGCGGGATAGAATTGGCCAACTCAGTGTTGCCTACTGCGATCCTGCGGACGAAAAGTTTACTCCCGCCCATGTGCTTTTCCAGATCCGAGCTCGACAGAACCGCGAACCCGTTGCCAACGTTACCGGCGAAGGCATCCTCAGACAACTGATGAACGTTGCCCGCGCCGAGTACAACGAATCGGGACTCGGCCGCCTGGAGCCCGCCGGCAGACCTCGTGCGTCGGCACCGCCCATTGATGTCTTGTGCCTCAGCCGTGCTGCCGTCAACGAGCGCGAGAACATGCTGTTCAGCCCAGCCATTCGCCAGATTCTCTATGGCCCAACTGTCTGGGACGAAAAGGCCTTGGTCGAGAAGAAGGTGCCTTTGGATCTGTACCCCACCGGAGAGACGCTTCCAAAGCCCGACCACGAAAAGAGGCGTTTCACCAACATTTCAGTTCCGTCCATGCAGCGGTTTGTCACAGACAGCGGCAAGCTTGCCAAGCTTGATGAGCTACTGTTCAAGCTCAAGAACGAGGGTCATCGTGTCTTGTTGTATTTCCAGATGACCCGCATGATTGACATGATGGAGGAGTACTTGACTTACCGCAACTACAAGTATTGCCGTCTGGATGGTTCAACCAAGCTGGAAGACAGACGAGACACGGTGCACGACTTCCAGACCCGTCCAGAGATTTTCATTTTCCTCCTGTCTACTCGTGCTGGTGGTCTCGGTATTAACCTGACGACGGCAGACACTGTCATCTTTTATGATTCGGATTGGAACCCGACCATTGATTCGCAAGCCATGGATCGAGCTCATCGACTTGGTCAGACCAAGCAGGTCACGGTGTATCGTCTCATTACCCGTGGCACCATTGAGGAGCGTATCAGGAAGCGTGCTCTGCAGAAGGAAGAGGTGCAACGTGTGGTTATTACGGGTGGCGGCTCAAGTGTTGACTTCTCTGGTCGTCGCGCTCCTGAGAACCGCAACCGCGACATTGCCATGTGGCTGGCGGATGATGAGCAGGCTGCTATGATTGAGCAGCGCGAAAAAGAGATGCTTGAAAATGGCGAATTTGAGAAGCAACAAAAGAAGAAGGGCGGCAAACGTCGCAAGGCCGAGAATCCGGCCAGCTTGGATGACATGTATCATGAAGGTGAGTAATCCTCCTCAAGCCAGCAAGATGTACGTGCTAATGTGAACAGGCGAGGGTAATTTTGATGATGGCTCCAAGGGGGTTTCAGGGACAGCCACGCCGGCCACGCCGGCCGAGAGTGAGCCTAAGGGTAAAAAGGGCAGAGGAAAGGGATCGAGCAAGCGAGCTAAGACAGCGAAGCAACGGCTCGCAATTGCAGATGGTAGGATTGACGCGTAGACGTGGACTCTGCGTCGAGTCAGACGGCGCGTGTAATAATAGGGAAGCATGGGCTACAACAGCGGAGTGACGGAATCATTTGTATTTTGTTTTTGACATTTGCAGGGCGAGAAGGTCTTGGCTTGAGCGTAGCCTCGACAGGAGTTGCTAGATGTGGACAATTAAAAGCCAAAAAGACGGGGCCCATTACGGTCATGGTGTGTACTATTAACCATAGACGGACGATATATTGCATTGAGAGCCTGCATTTCTTGTCAGGCACACTGGTGACCCGTCGTAATACACCAATATATAATTGCCAAAATTGTTCTAGACTACGTATCGTGTATGCTGTCCTTGCGGCTTTGTTAGGTGCGACAATCATCTCGAAAGTCAATCCGGTATGGTGTAGTGGCTAACATTTCGCGCTCTCATAACTTGAGAAATCAGTTCCGCGGAGCCCAGGGTTCGATTCCCTGTACCGGAGTACGCTTATCTTTTGCCGGCTAGCGATTGTGCAATTTATTTTTGCTTGGGTTTGCTGTGCTTTCTTGAGGTGAACCTGTGTGGATAGGCGTGGTGGGGGTTTTGTGATGAGGGGCAGAAAAAATTTTTATTATGAGGAGCATGAGCGTAGCAAGCGAGGTGGGCACAGTTGGGAAATTGAAGAGTAAGATGGGTTATGGCGTGATTTCGAGATTGCAAATAGCAATATGACAGGAATCTTTGTGTTGGGATTCTGCCCCCTGGCATTTGTCCTGCGGTTAAGCATCTTGCTGTAGAAGGGGCAGTAGTGTGCTTGCAACTGGGATGATGATACACCGCGGTTTACTTGGAGTCAATCAACCTCACCGATTTCTTTCCGATTTCTTTCATTTGGGACAACCCGCGAGGCTTTATAGTACAATACGTTTGATGAAGAACGCTTGTGATGAAATTGTAAGTGGCGTACGTCTGATGCCAGACGAAGTTGACAAAAATAATCATGTTGCCTTTAAGCAACCCAGCTAGCAAGACACAACAGCCACAATAAGCAAAAAGAATAGAGCACAATACGTTCTCCGGTACAGGGAATCGAACCCTGGGCTCCGCGGGTCAAGATCTCTCAAGTGTTTTGAGAGCGCGAAATGTTAGCCACTACACCATACCGGATGGTGGTTGTTGCGATGTGGGTTGTGTGTTGGTACTAAGAGGAGAGCCGGCCGTGAGCGGTTGAACCGTGTGGGACCAGTTGGGTTGGGCAAAGAAGTGGAGAATAGTACCAAGGACGAGATGGTCGTGAAAAAACTTGCAATGCTCCGCTAATCCACTTGGATTAAAGTCAAAGCCTTGGCTAGATCAAACAGGGAGGCGATGGGTGAGTTGTAAGTCAGCCAGGGCTTCTTATTTGGGTATGTCAGCCTATACTTGAAATGTTAGCAAAAATGACCTGGTGACACTGGGTTGTATAAAACGCATCGCTATGGTGAATTGAAACGCGAAATATAAACTAAGCCACCTGCCTTTGTCTTCGTATTTGTTAAAAAAGAAGAGATATTCCGACCGGCACTGATATGCATCGCATCCTACTTTGATAGAAGCAAGTACGGGCGATCATAACTCGGTAAATAAAAAGAAGAACTGACTTCAAAAAGAGAATTGACTCCGGTACAGGGAATCGAACCCTGGGCTCCGCGGAACTGATCTCTCAAGTTATGAGAGCGCGAAATGTTAGCCACTACACCATACCGGATATTGGTTGTTGAAGGTGGGCTGTCCAATGTGCCGCTAAGGAGAGGCGCGGACGGATGTGCGGCATGTGCGGGGTCGACGGTGATGGCACAAGGAGGTCCAGCTGATGATCAGGTTGCGGAATCGAGGTGGGAATTCGTGGAACAATGCTGGGATTGATTGACACTAGATGCTAAGTCTGCAGCAGCTGGGGTGGCCTGATGCTTCGGCCGTCAGCTTCTAGCCGAAGCCGTCATCATGGGCAAGGACATCAAGACCCTGAGTTCATTGCCCGCACATTGACAGCAAAGCCCAATTGAGGCGCTGCCGAATCAAAGGCGAACTTGAAACTGGAAAAGAGATTAGACGTCTCAAGTGGGTTTCGATTGTCGCGTTCGAGCCTCGGCGTCGTTGGATTAACCTCCTTGGTGTCCGTGTTGGTCAAGTTGTGATGGGTGGGTGGGTGGATGTGTAAAAAGGTAAGTTGGCATCTATCAGATGAAGCAGAAGCAAAAAGACAATCCACTCCGGTACAGGGAATCGAACCCTGGGCTCCGCGGTACTGAGTCCCTCAGGTTTTGAGAGCGCGAAATGTTAGCCACTACACCATACCGGATTGTGATTGGCTGTTGATGCTCGGTAGTGGCAGTCGAGTATGATATCCCTTCGCCGTGCTGGTCGTGAAGACTTGGCCATTTGAGACAGTTGAACAAGTGTCTCCAGGGTATCTATTAACTCGGAGCCAGCTTAGACGATTGCCTATATATGGATCTTTATTTTACATTTGATGGGTAGTTATTCTGAGCTACAACGGTTCGAATCCTCCACAACGCAGTCTCGAATCAGAATCCGTAATCTCTTTACGGGCTATCATACCCCTGGAAATTGCCTGCCTGGATTCGCCTTCAACGTGGGATGTGTCAGCCTGTAACATTTGGTATACAGGCCTCAAGCTAACAAAACGAGCAATTGAATCCATTGGAAATTTAATTCTCTCTTCTAAGATGCAATGCCAAGCTCTCAAGGGCTTTGGCTTTGTGGGGTATTGGTGACTGATCTGGCAATGCCGACACAGCCGGGTGTGGTTAGCCGCGTCTCAATGGGTCGAGAGTAGACGAAAGCGACCAGGGAAAAACGATGGTGGTGGTCAATAATGCAGGGTGACGCGTTTTTCCAGCAATGCAGATTCGTCTGCTGTGGTCAGCACGACAACGCTGTGGGGACCGGGATTGCGAGGAATCCGACGTTGCGACCAATGCGTGGCAATGGCTTCTCGCTTGGGAGGGCCTTCCAAAGGGTGTTGCCCGGCCCTAGCCTTACGATGGATCGTCAACCTTGGACTCAGCGGTAGCCAGACATGGGGGGGACCTGGGCGGCCGCCCGCGGCGCCCGGCCCGTTTTCATCACTGCTCATATTTAACATTATAAGTCATATTCCCGCCAGTTGAGCCGCAAAAAAAGGTGCATCTTGATCATTTTCCAGCTTGCGAGCCTGCGAAGATGACTGCAACCACCGCAGAAAAACCTGCCAAGAAGGCTGGCTCAAAGCCTGAAGTCCTTCGCAAATTGGGCTCGCTGTAAGTGGTTCCACTTTGACCGAACCGGCTCCAACCTCTTACACGTTTTCCCAGGGAACGATACCAGACAGCTTTGTACGCTTTGGATTTTTACGCTGGCACTATTATCGGGTGTCGGTATAGTATCCCCGATGAGCTCAGCGACGAAGCTCATTACAACAGGCTGGTGGAACACCTGGAACTCGCAGTCGCAGACACGGTCCTCCAACACCCGCTTCTCCAAGTTGGCCTCATAAATGAGAAGTCGAGAAAGCCTTCTTATGTAAAGCTCGACCATGTCGACCTGGCACACCAAATAGAGTGGGAGGTGGTTGAAGGTGATAAAAACTATCAGGAGACTTACACGAGGGTGGCGTTGGACCAGATTGACACCAAGTTCGCCAACCCAATAGCACGCCCGGCCTGGCGCCTTGCTGTTCTGAGGTTTGGCTGGACAAACCTGATCGATGTCCTGTTTGTCTGGAACCACAGCCACTTGGATGGCACGGGTGCCAAAATCTTCCACCAAACCCTGCTTCAGTCCCTAAACAAGACGGACCTGGCTACCCGTATATCGCTGACAAATCACACCCTCACGCCGAATGTCACAACGAAAAACATGCCCCCATCACAGAGCGTCTTGATCAAGTACCAAATATCAGCAGGGTTCGCTGCCAGCGTTGCCTGGCAGGAGATCAAACCTCCCATCCTGCAGGGCAAGGTCAAAAACGCGCTTGGGGTTCCGCACAGCATCGTGCCCCGCGAGACGGGTATGGTGAGCGTTTCGGTGGACAATATCACGTTGCAAAAGGTCCTCGATGCTTGCCGGGCCAACAGCACAACCCTAACGGGCCTGCTGCACGGAATTGCGTTTGTGTCGCTTGCCCCGCAGGCAGCGGAGAAGGATGTGGCGGAAATGGGCTCCGAGACTGCGCTCAACCTCCGACGATTCCTCGAGGAGTCACCCGAGAAGTACCCCTGGATCAAGCCCGCAAGTCTCCTGGAAAACTGCGTCAACAAGATGTCGCACAAGTTCTCGAGGGATCTGGTCGAGAAAGCGCGCGGCTTGGTAAAGGGCTCCACTACTACCGAACGCTTCAGTGGCGCTGCCATCCAAGAAGTCCTGTGGTCCGTCTCTACCACCGTCCGGGGCGAAATTCAAGAGTTGCTGGACAGAGGCCTCAAGGACGACATGGCCGGCATGATGGGGCTCGTTGTGGACTGGCGGGACTACGTCAAGGACATGGCCAAGAAGCCGCGAAAGAACTCGTGGCTTGTCACAAACGTCGGCGTGATTGATGGGGAACCCAAGGAGCCTGCTCCCGGCGGCGGGTGGGCTATCAAGAGGAGCCAGTTTACGTTGAGCGCCGATGTCATTGCGCCCGTCTTGAGTATCAGCGCTGTTGCTGTAAAGGGGGGAGACCTGAGCGTGGATATTACCTGGCAAGATATCGTTGCTGATGGCAAGCTGGCGCAGCAATTGTCTATCGATATGGAGTGGTGGTTCCACCATATCGCATACCCGCCACAGTAGTGTTTTTTTGGGTGAAATTATAGTAGAGCGATGCGGTTAATTTATGGGTACTGGTTATAGAATAGCGATTGATACAATTTGATTGAAATTCCACCTACCGCGTTCGACCAAAGAGTGTTGTACTGGCATGTCTGGAGGGTGCTAAGCTCTGTCGTAGCGCAGGCGGGTGGTCTCTGAGTTAGGCGGCGTCATCTTCCCTGAGCAAATGACATCCGGTATGAGAACTACAACTAACTTGGCGTCCTTTAGCCTTCATCCTCACCGCCTCTGGCGTCTATTAGGCCACATGAACCGGGGAGTAGCACTGAGGAGACATGCATGCCCCCAGCTAGGTACATAAATTGGCAACTCTAAATGCGCCACGGCCCCAAATCTCGTGATCGACGCAGCGTCCCGCGTCCGACTTGTCTCAAAGTGGTGATGGACGGCCTGGGCCCGTGCCACACTTGAAAAGAAGCTTAATCAAACGCGTCGTCATCGCATTTCCCTCTGCACCCACCCGGCGGGCGTTCCCTTAGCCTTTCTGCGCCCCAAACTCACTCGATTGGCATTCTGTGCGCCATCAGCATTCCATCGCAGGCCCTCAGCTCAGCTTGCGCACCATGGCCACGACGAACCACGAGCGGACCATCGTCAACGGCGATGAGGCGGGGAGCCACGAGACAACCCCGCTCCTCCCGACCACGGCCCACGACAGCCACCGAGGCATCTCGAACCACGTTGGCCACGAGGACGAGGGCGAGAGCGGCAGAAGCGGCTTCCACCCGCGCCACTTTCTCCAGGTCCTCTGGCGCAGCTCCTGCACTGCGTCCATGCTGGTCAATGTGCTGTGGCCTTTTGTCCCCGTTGCCATCGTTCTCAATTCCCTCCCGGGCCTGCCATTATGGAAGTTCGCCACGGCCTACGTTGCCGTCGTTCCCTCGGCCAATCTGCTCGGCTTCGCGGGACAGGAGTTTGCCCGGAAGATGCCCAAGGTGGCCGGCATTCTAATTGAGACGACGTTTGGGTCCATCATTGAAATCATCCTCTTTACCATTCTCATCGTCAAGCACGATGCGGGCTCGTCCGAAGGCAGCGGCAACGAGGGAAACTTGATTCCAATCATCCAGGCTGCAATTCTGGGCAGCATCTTGACCAATCTGCTGCTGTGTCTAGGCTTGTGTTTCTTCTTTGGCGGACTGCGCCAGGCGACACAAAAGTTTCACGCAATCGTGTCCGAGGTGGGCACTGGTCTGCTGTTGGTGGCTGCCTTTGGTCTTCTCATCCCAAGTGCCTTTTACTCGGCTCTCAAGAATGAGGCGGTTGCCGAGTTTCCCGGCCTTCGTGTGCTTGAGGAACACTTCACCGAGGGTAAGCTGCAGGAGGATGTGCTGCGCATCAGCCAAGCAACGTCCATTGCCCTGATTGTGGCCTTCCTCTTGTACATCTGGTACCAGGCCAGCAGCCAGCACAGCATTTTTGACGAGGTTATCGAGATGGATGAGCACCAAGATGCCGACCGAGAGGCCGACATGGAGAAGCCCAAGTTTACCATGACTGAGGCCATTCTTGCCATTTTCATTTCTCTTGTCTTTGTTACGCTTCTCCTGGTGTTCCTTGTTGAGAGGATTGAGGATGTCGTCGAGAGCGGTGTTCCTGACCAGTTCTTGGGTCTTATTTTGCTGCCTCTGGTTGAAAAGGCTGCTGAGCACTTGACGGCCATTGACGAGGCTTGGGGTGAGTACATCTGTTACCGCTGAGGATTACTCTAATAGTTTATAGACGGCGTTATTAACGTCGCGCTCTACCACTGCCTTGGACCATCCATTCAGACGGCTCTGTTGAACGGACCTCTGGTTGTGCTCATCGGTTGGGCCCTGGGCAAGCCCATGGATCTCAACTTTGAGATTTTCATGATCGGTCTGCTGGTGCTGTCGATTCTCGTAGTGGGCAACTTCCTCCGCGATGGAGAGTCGAATTGGCTCGAGGGCGCTTTGCTCGTGGTAAGTAATGTGCTCACGGCCACATGAAGGGTTACTAATATGTACAGATCATTTACGTCATTATTGCAATTGCATGCTGGTACTACCCGAATCCCGACGTGGCCACTTCAAATGGTATCGAGGGCACCGAATTGGTCAATGTGACCATGAGCGTCGACACCTTGAAGCAGCTGCAACAACTTTTGGCCGCCCAGCTACCGTAGACTCGCACCAAAGCAGTCCATATGGGTTGGAAATGTAATCTTGATGAAAATCCGGTAGTCAAAATCGCGATGGGTATGAGGGTGCCGCAATGCGCAAGAATGATGATTGGAACGTGCCAAGGGCTGATGCTTTCGTTGTATTCCATTGGTATGATTGTTGTTTGGCTTGATTGTGAGCAGCTTGTAGTTAGCGTTAGCGAACGACATCACGAACCCCCCACTACAATGGTTGTCCACAACCATCAGTCTTCCGTAGTATAGTGGTCAGTATGCAAGCTTGTCACGCTTGAGACCCGGGTTCAATTCCCGGCGGGAGAGACGCCACATGCGAATACGCATGGATCATCTTTATTTGCATTTTTATTCTACTTGTCGGGTTTATTGTGCAAAGTTCGTGTGTTGGGTTGAGTCACGGTTCGGATCCCGTCATGTGTGGTATGGTGAAGAAGTAGAGCTTTGAGGATTAACCAACAATAACGCTAAGTAAAAACAGCATGCGTCATCTAAACAGGGCTTGACGTACGCCACGACAAACCCAAACCTCTATCCGACCATCTAAGCTGCTTCCTCTACCGTGTCCCGGAAGTTGTAATCCATGTACTGCTCGGGCAAATAATGCCCCGCAATCTTGGCCCCCTCCACAAAGCGTCTAACCTCTGCCTCGTCTTCATCAGTCAAGTTGACATTGAGCGCGCCCCAGTTGTCCTCCAAGTACTCGATGCGCTTGGTACCTGGGATGGGGATAATGTCGCTGCCCTGCTTCATCAACCACGCGAGGGAAAGCTGTGTGGTGGTGCAGCCCTTCTTTTCCGCAAGCTCCTTGAATTGACTGACGACCTTGACGTTGTTCTCCTTGTTCTCCTCCAAGAAACGGGGCATCATCCTGGGGCGGAGATCCTTTTCATCACCAACGGGCTCGCCGCTAGCAAAAGTGGGAGTGATCAAGCCTCGCCCGAGAGGCACGGCGGCAACGACGGCGACACCAAGCTCGCGGCAGGTGGCTAGGAGGTCAGTGCCGGCGGAACTTTCGATATCGCGCATAAACGGCGAGTATTCGGTCTGGACAGCGGCGACGGGCGCAATCTTGACAGCGCGGCGGAGGGTGGCGGATGAGATGGAAGACAGACCGATGTACTTGATCTTACCTTGGCTGGAGGGTGTTAGTCGTTGTAAACACACCAGTCAATGCGCTTACGCTTGGAGTTCAGCTAAGGCTCTCATGGTCTCCTCAATAGGCGTCTTGGTATTGGCGTGGTGCATGTAGTCTAAACCGTTAGTACAATTAAAGGTTCTGGAGAGAGCTGGTCACTTACACAGGTCGATGCAATCGATGTCGAGCTTCTTCAGACTCAATTCGATAGCCTTTTTGCAGTATTCTGCAGAGCTGTCGACTTCAAATCTCATGTTTCCCCTGAGTATACCAAACTTGCTAGCGAGAAAAATCTCGTCTCGCTTTCCGGTACGCTTGAACCACTTTCCGATGAGTTCCTCACCATCACCGTACAGACTACACAGTTAGCTCGAGCTCACAAACAAACATGGAGGACTTACTCGGCGCTGTCCCAAAATGTGGATCCAAGTTCGTAGGCCTTGTCAAGGATGGCAAACTGCTCCTCCTCACTGGGGATCGAACCGTAGGATGGGAAAGACATGCCCATGGTTCCAAAACCGAGAGCTGCCACCTTGGGACCATTCTTGCCCAGAGTAGTTTGCCGGACGGTGGTAGGCATGTTGATGAATGGATGAATGAGTTGGTTGATGAACTGATTGACTGAATGGATTGTTTGTCGTGATGCAGAATGAAGAGGCTAATCAACAGAAGATTCTCTCAAGTTATATATACTCGCAACAGCACTCATATTCCCGTCCATCATCTCCCATTTCTCTCCGTTAACGCCGTGTCTCATAGCGTCTCCTACTCGATGCTAGAAACGCCCTGTTACACGGCAGCCAATCAGCGCGCAGAGTTTCCGAGCCCGCAAATGGCAAAGCTGGCCTGACGCCTGATCTGGAGCCCGCTCAGCTTTAGCCCAAGCAGGCAAGGATGATCGGCTGCTGACGTCCCACCCCTGGGACCAATCAATGGGCTGTGTTTCCGACCAGGCGAATCCAGCTGGCGCATCCTTACAAGGCGGACGGGAATACGAGGACCGAAAGCTCACCCTCGATTTGAGTCAGCACCGGAAAGCGCCATGGCGAAGAAAAAGGTCAAGTCGGGCTGCCAGACCTGCAAGTGAGTGCCCCGTCCAAGCTTCATCGGTGGTCGATCCCGTGGCTCATCCCCCGCCAGGATTCGCAAGGTCAAGTGTGACGAAGGTCGGCCGGCGTGCTATCGCTGCGTCTCCACGGGGCGCGTCTGCGATGGCTACGGCATCTGGGGAGGGGGCAGCCTTCGTCAGCAGCGCCGTCCCGTCCCGGAAAATGAAATAGCCCGGCCGCTCGCCTCAAACATCCTCGCGGGCTCCAAGGAATTGGGCTATTTTGAATGGTTCAAATGTAGAACCGCCACAAAGGTGCAGGGCACTTTTCTCTCTGGCTTCTGGAGTAGCTTGCTGTTCCAGGCCAGTCAGCGCGAGCCAGCTGTGCTCCACGCTGTCCTAGCTGTGAGCTCCATCCACAAGAGGGGAGTTTTCAGCAAGACAGGTGGCATAAAGAAAATAAACAATGTTTTAGACGAGCAAGAGCAGTACTCACTGCAGCAATTTTCCAAAGCTGTCGACCATCTGCGGCCTCATTTTTCAAACAGCAACAAGGAGTCGTGTCGTATTGCTTTGATCACATGCGTCCTCTTCATCAGCCTAGACTTGTTCCGTGGGCATTTCCAGACGGCCCAAGTCCACCTTCAAAGAGGGTTGGATGTGATCAAGGAGCAAAACTTCTTCAGGGACGGAACTTTATACGTGCAAAGATCCAATGACATGACCGACGACTGCATCGTCGAGGCATTTGTAAGGCTTCATCTGCAGACCGAGCTTTTCAAGCACAGTCATCCGCATCCGTGTTTCGCTTTCCAAACATCAGAGACTTTTGGAGACGAGCTTTCATCTTTCAACATGGCCTGGCGGTATCTTCAGCAGCTCTTCAACGACATATTCCGCTTAACTGAGCAGGCCCGACGGCAGGTTGTTGAATATCAATTCCCACATCACCCTCCGGGACTGCCCGAGCAGAAACGTATACGTACCGAGCTTCTTTGCTGGTTTTCCTTGTATAACACGTTCCGACAGGGACTTCGGGCCATATTGAACGAAGAAAAAGTCATCTACAAGCTGCTAGGAACATACCATGTCATGGCCACAATTATGAACGAAACATGCCTGTGGCCAAACGACGAGTCCATCTACGACCTCTTCTCGGACAACTTTGTTCTGTTGTCGCAGTACTTGACCGACATGTGGATATTAGCCAGAACGACACACGCTGCTCCGGCTCCGGATCTCGTCGTAGACATGGCACGGTCTACTATCGATACCGGCTGGCTTCCCTTGCTTTACTATGCCGCCACCAAGTGTCGAATTCATCGAATCAGGCTTCACGCCACCATGTTGATAGAGAAGTGCCGCCATAGAGAGGGGTTCTGGGATGCAAAAACAACGGCCTGTATTGCAAGAAAAGTCTTGGAGATGGAGGAGGGAGATTTTTACCAAAGCCTTGGCGTGGTGGACGACATTGACCTCTGCTCCCATCCAACACAAGAAGACATATTGCTGCCACCTCTGCCGGAGTCGCACAGGATACGTCACCTTGAGCCAGTTTTGTTGGGCACCCCTTTGCATACCATCTCATTGTACGGGAGGTTGGGCCAAGAGAACGATACGAGAACCCTATTGGCAGAGTACGATATCCCATTGCAAAAATGGAAAGACGTACAAATCACATGTTGATGCCTCCGATTCATCCGAGGCAACAATTTACCTTTGGCTCGAGTATGTATGAATAGAAACATCATTGGTCGGAGAGCGGGTGCCTCGTGCGGGCGAGGAGCTAGCTCTAATGACCGATGGATTGATAATCAGCCGCCCCAATGTCTATGCTAGATTGTTCATGAGGCCTCGTCGACTCAACAAACTGATCCTGCGTAAGCTTAGCAGAAACCAAGGTATATAGCCAATAGCCCTGCTTCTTTCACGGGCTAGGCCTGGGCTAATGAAGGGCGCCAAGTACCCTAACAAAGGCCGATAAAGTCCGACCCGGACGCGCGGCAAGCTCAAGTTTTTGGAGTTTCCACATATGCTCGGTTGGAATCGTGATGGTGGTGAACCGAGTCGTCGCAATCAACACCATCTCAGCGATTACGACGTAACCACCCATCCCAGCGACGCAAGGCTCACAAACCCAAAGCGAGTGCGAGTATAAAAACTCCGTTGGACTTTATCAGAGCCCTACCACTAAAGTAGCGCCAGGCTGCGAGCCTCGGCATGGCGTTGCTGGCTCCACTGACCAGGTTTCGGTGGAGCCGATACTGTTGGGAATCTCAACCTCTGGCAGCGACACATAAAACTGCCAATGCGGCTCAATTTTTGAGATTCACACTGCATAGCGTGAGGCTCTTTTTGAAATTAAGCATAAACTTGGTTCCCCCCCGCCAGTTGTCTCGCCGCCGTTGCATCGCATTCTACCCGCTTCGATCTACGTCCTGCAGTCATGTCCAAGAAGGGTCCCTCCATCCCCGGCTTCGAGGCCGTTTCGGACCAGATCCTTGTCCGGGAGAGCCCAGACGACTCGCTTCGACCTGCAGATCACCCACACGCGGTGCTCATCTTCGGCTGGGGCGACTGCCTGCCCAAGCACATTGCCAAGTACGCCGACGGCTACCGCGAGCTGTTCCCGCACTCCAAGCAGGTCGTCGTTCTTGCGCCAATTTCAAAGGCCTTCTTCTCGGACCTCCAGCAGCGCACCGAGAGCATGGTTCCCGTCCTCGAGTTCGTCGACTCGCTGCAGACGGCCGACGGCAGCAAGCCCAAGATCCTGGCCCACGCCATGTCCAACACGGGCGGCACAAACTACGCCGCCGCCCTCAATGCCTTCCGGGAGAAGCACAACGAGCCGCTCCCCCACCAGCTCATCGTCCTCGACTCTACGCCGGGAAGCCCCTACATAACGTGGGGAAACCTCAAGCGCTGGTCGTGGGCCATGACGCTGGGAACCGCTGCCTTCTTCCCCTGGCCGACGTTTGTGACGCAGACCCTCTGGGGCGCTGGTCTGCTGGTCAATATCTGCGTTGAGAAGATCATTGGACGGGAGCCCGCGGCCGTGTTTAGCATCCGGGCTTTTGACGATGAGGCGTACGAGACCAAGGAGTCGAGAAGGCTGTACTTGTACAGCAAAGAGGATGATTTGATTCTATACTCGGATATTGAAAGTTACCGCGCGGAGGCTGAGCAAAAGGGATACGCGACGGATGCAGAGATGTTTGAGGGAACCGGCCATGTTGGACACATGCGAGCGTTCCCTGAAAAGTATTGGAAGGCCATTGAGACGTCGTGGAAGGCGACTCAGGGACAGCAGTAATGATAACGGATTAATAATGCATAGATGAGTATAGAGCGACAAATAACTAGCGCTAATAGACTTGAATCTTTTGAGAAATTGTGTCTTTTGCAGTCATGTACTACTTTATTCAACTTGTGTTTGAAAATACTACTCGCAAGACTCTCGCAATTGACAACGAAGTATTAATTCCCTTCTCACTCCCTCAACACAAACAATACCATTATCCTTGGCCGCAACTATACACTACAGCTTCGCTGGAACTTTCTTATCCTCTTCCTCATGACTGAACCGATAAATCACATGCTCAAAACTACCTTCGGGAAACACATAGAACCATTTAAGTGGCTCGCTTCCGCAAAACACTCCGTGTTCAGCATCTCCAGGAATCCAAAGAACCATGTCTTTCGAGACTTTGTGTCTCTTCCCATGAATCTCAACCTCTCCAGTGCCCCCGAGTATGTAGTAGATTTCGGCTTGCTTGTGCCGATGCAGGGCAAGGGTGCCGTAAGGAGGACACACGGCAACTCCGCTGCTCATGCAAGTCGTGGGTGTTGTTGGAGAGGAAAGAAGAGTGTGCCATGTGGTATTTCCACGGGATGATTCGTCAAATGATTCCGATGCTGTCTCTGCCTTTGATGAGACATCTATGAGGACTGGGTTCTGGTCACACATGATGAAGAAGGATGTATGATGTTGTCGATGTCATGGGAATATCCTTGGAACAGCAACTAATATTTACTTTTTCGATGCGAAGTCGGCAGTTGGCCTACCGAGGTATACTGAATTAGGCCAGGGTCTGACTTCCTATTATAGTTCAACTATGCGGATTCGACTTATTGGTGGTTGGCGGGGTTGTGGATATCATGTGCATCAATCGTGGCCTATGGGCGAGGACGCGATACGACGAATAGGGATGGTAAAAAGAGAGCACCATGTGTCAAAGATAGACGACGGTGCGCTGGATTCCGACAAAATTTTCCCTGTCGATCGTTGCGTGCACTGTCAACTCAAGACAAAATTTACACAGTTGCATGCCCATTCCTCGGGCGAACATTCACATATTAAGCAGTAGATTATTGAAAAACCTGGACAACATGCCTAAGCACAGTGATATCTCTTGAGCGTGCATAATAACTTCCGGGCAACTGGTATGTCTAGCCGGGATGACGTGGACTGGCATCAGTGGTCACTAAGTCTAATCCGAGCATCGGGGACAAGATAAGCTCCCGGCTTAATGCAAGATACCACTTGACAAGACCTCCTGCTGCTAAACAGGCGGAGAGCGGGGAATAGATCCTATCACTAGCCGAGCCCGATATGATAAAAATGCGGGCAAGCGTAATGAATAACGGATGGATGAACAGCGGAAGTTGGAGTAAACGATAAATCATTTCCTCAAGTAGTGGCTATATACGATAACTGATCCTCGAACCCCTATTTTCATTGGTGAGGGCCATGGATAGACGAGGCCTTCAGTTAAGTGCAGTCGTGTAAGTGGCATTCAAAAAGGAACCAACATGCCGTGCAAGAGCAAAAAGTAACTCCGGTACAGGGAATCGAACCCTGGGCTCCGCGGAACTGATCTCTCAGGTTATGAGAGCGCGAAATGTTAGCCACTACACCATACCGGATTGTGGTGGTTGTTGGGGTGGGCGAACGAATTTTCGTTCAGAAATTAACGCAGCAGAGGGTGTGACGTTGTAGGTGTGGAGCTCCAAATCCTGCCAACCACAGCGGCTGGTAGAAATGATCAGCTACCCTACACTTGGGCCCGGTGGTTGCATTCCGATTTTCGTTGTGTAAAGATTGATGTGCTAATATCATGTTACTCTGGTCATTATCTGGTAATGTCAAACTAAAGCTGCAAGTGAATGCACTCTCATAAACATGATAGGTTTCCTTAAGTAAGTGTATTAATGATGCTAAGAAGAGCAATGCTCTACGATTAGGGAATATTTTTTAAAAATCACGAGCGAAAGAAAACATAGAATATAGGGATATAAAACACGGGGCAATAATAATTACCTACGCACTAGCTCCCCCAATGGCAGACCCCATTAACCCAGCTGCTTGGGTTGGTGGTGTGGCCATTTTGCACTGAATTTTTAACCTCAGAAGCATACGTTGTAGTGAGGTCCTAGGAATACACGCCACACCACCCCTGACGTTCATTCCCTCCCATAGGCTGGAGCAATGTCAAGGAACAGTTCAACATGAAAAGAGAAAACAAAGAAAAGCGGTATGTATTCATTTAGTTTGGGAGAAATATGAAGAGCTTGTTTCTGTGCATTCAGCCCACGCTCATTGTTAAGTGGCACCAGTCTTGCAGAGAAATACACCACACTGGAGGCGTTGCACAAGACAGCAGAGGCAAAAAGGAAACATCCTCCGGTACAGGGAATCGAACCCTGGGCTCCGCGGATCGAGATGAATCCCTCAAGTTTTGAGAGCGCGAAATGTTAGCCACTACACCATACCGGATGTTGTTGAGATGGTGGGTTCTTAATTGCGCAGATGCAGAGCCGGCCGCGGGTCACTCGTCATGGAAATCGTTGTGGGTACTGGCTTGGTCTCGTTTCCGAGGAAAAAGAAAGATACAGGGAAGTTTATGTCAAATTTAATTGGAACTTCAATGGAAATGTTCCAGTCTTGAAACGGTTTGTTGCATGGCCTTCCCTCACCAACATGGCGGAAGGCCTCTGTGATGCTTCATATACGAAAAGATGTGTGCAAATTATGCATGTGTAATTATTCTCTATCTACTATGAAAGCAGTAGCAAATTAAGACACAGCCTTTTGATTGAATGCTGCATAAAAGAGACTTGGCTCCTGTTTGCTAGCGGGTGGCAGTCGCCTGTTTGCCAGTGGCCGTTGCAAGGCAAACTTCACTAAGTTCACAAAACTTGACCACTACATCTACTGACGAAGCTCTGAAACCGAACTGTTCAGAGAGTGAATCCAACAACTCGACCTCGACGGGACTTTGTTCCTCAAGCCCGAGGGCTCGCATGCGCTGTGAATGCAAGTCAGGACAGACGAACCTCTTTCAACAACTGCCAGCCCAGCATCTTGAGCGACAAAAAGACCGCTATAATGTGTGATAAAACTGGGCAGGGCTCCGCAGGCAGCACGCAGGTGTCGCTGAATCACTTTGAATCCGCCCCCAGCGGCTACCTGGTGCTCACGTCGCCGAACCCTGGCGAGAACCTGACATTTTCCTGCCCTCACCATGGCTGCGATGGCCTCTTTTTCCCAAACAGCGAAAAGTGCATCCAGCACGAGCGTGAGTGGCATAGGGGTCCGTACGGGTGCGCAGAGTGCGGTGCCATGTTTGCAGCCGCCCCAGCACTGCGGCGTCACGCGAGAGCGAGCCAGCACGAGACGCAATGGGTGAGCGGCGAATCAGAGAGTGTGGCAACTGACGAAGACGTTGTGTCAAAAGGCGTCTACTAGGAGCACGCGCCCTACTCGACGTCCCATTCTGAAGTTTCGCCCTCGAAATCGAGCTGCATGATTGTCGAGCTGCCTGTCCGAGGTACCAGCCCAACCACAATCGTTGAACAAGAACCCGACGACGAGATCCTGTACACCACCACGAGACAGCCAAACCGCCCGCGAGCAAAGCGCCAGACAGAAGAATACGTCTGCAAAGAACCGTGCTGCCACCGGATCGAAAGCGATTTCCGCTGCGTTTCTGAATGGAATCGACATGCTGCGGCTCCCACGCACCAATCGGCTGTTGCCATTGGGCAGGCCCTTCGCGAGATTCTCGCTCCGGGAAAAAGGCTGGACTTTGAACAAGATGCGATTCGAAAGAGCACATGCACCGCAAAGGAATGTCCCCTCTTTGGAAAATGGTTCCCGACGCTCCGCAGGTTCTTCCACCACTTGACCGAGGCCGATCACTTGAACGGAGCGGAAGAAGATGTCAGAAGAGCCTTGTACCAAGGCTTTGAGAAAGCCGAGTGTATTTTTAAATGTACGAAGCCAGGGTGTCCTAAGAAGGACGCCATGTTTTGGACCGCAGCCAAGTACAACAAGCATGTCAACTCCAAGGTGCACCAGGAGGCAACAGAACCTCAGAGCCCCCCTCCGAACCCCCCAAAGATGGAGAGCCTGTTGAAAACCCCTATCAAAACGTACACGACTTCGTTTCTGTCGCCAGCAGAGCCTCTGAGCCCGCTTCTCGACAGCCCTTCGGTGGGTCGAGGATCTCAACCAAAACTTGGCAAGCTGAAGCTGCGCCCGACCGCAAGGAAGCGCGAAGAGGTGTTGCAGGAGAGAGTTCGACAGCTGGAGAAGCAGCTGCAGCAAATGAAGGATGAATTTGGAGACAGACTGAAGCGGTTGGAGGAGAGCATGTCTCGGCTCTGATTGGTATTTTGCTACAAGAGCCTTGAAGGAGAATGAAATTGTGAGGATGGGTCAAGTTGTGGGAATGAGCTGCGGATTGAGATACAGAAACTGCGATAGTATTTGCGCCTAGCATAATTGATCTCCTTTCTTGTGCTCTGTAGAGTCTTGATTGTGACATAAAATGAAGACGAGACTTATTCCTCATCGAGATGCCCATTTGATTCGATCCCATCTGATCCATTGACCAAAATCTTGTAATACTGACAATGATGATCCTCCCTCTCCCTCCCCTTCCCAAATACTTCGTCATACTCGCACTATTTATGGCACCTAACTTAATGCGCATGGGTTAAAGATGAAATAGCGACAGGATAATCACCATCGAAAACTGCCGTCCTCCTCCTCAAAAATGGTGCTGGGTGAAGCAGAATCAACCGCATCTTTGTCCCCAGTGACCGGGTCCTCTGGCTCCTCAATGGTAGGCACAGGGTGGAGGAGGAGCTTGCCCTGGGTGTGCATGAAATGGACCTCTTCGCCGTCCTTGACCTCTTCGACAGAGAAGAGCTCCCCCTTGCAACGCACCTCCATGTTGGGGAACTCAAAATCTACGGCCTCGTCGGTTGCGTTCCAGTACTCGTACGACTCCCGGTCGACAGCCAACTCTGCCTCGAGGAGATTGCCCAGGCTGCTGCAGTCGCTGTCGTACTCATCGGCGACAAAGACCTCGAGGTCGACAGTCTGGGCTCGCGACTCGCTGACCATCTGGACGTCGTGGATGATGTTGTGGGGTTGGTATTGGCGGAAAAATGCGAAGTTGTCGGGAAGAGGCAGGTTGAGAAGCAGAGACTCTTCCTCGGCAAAGGGATTGAGGAGTTCGGAGATGTTGCAGTTGAAACTGCCTAGATACTCAGACGACGATTCAGAGGTATATTGGGTTGCGGATTGAGATATGTTAGGAGACAGGGATGAGTCGCTGCTGTCAGTCAAAGTCTCAATGGACCCAACGCTGGGCACGAAGGAAGTGTCGATTTCGACGCTGCTTGGATCCGTTTCGTAATCAGTCTCATCATCTGAACTGTCATCGTCAATGACAATGGGAACCTCGAAATCATCCCCGGGCGCCTTCAACTCTGGCAAGAGGCTGTCTCCAATGACCATCTCATCCAGGCTTTGGTCCTGTTGTCGAGCTTCGTCCAGCTTTCTGTTGCTTTTGGAGATTAGGTCATTTCGGAACAGGTCACCTAGGTCCTGGGCATTCTGGGCAGCTGTGGCACGTTCTTGGATGGCCGAGTGCAACGATCCGGACGAGGGATCCCAACTGAAGCTTGGCCAGACTGGGAGGCAGTCCTCGCCGATCGAGATGCTAGCGAGGTCGATTCCTTCTCGTCTGGCAAGATCAAGACGGGCGTTGGATTCCCAAATCAGAGATTCTTTGACGTGCGCGGGTAAGAGATTGGTGGGGAGGTGGTTCGCGAGAAACTCGCTCAAGGTCGCATAACTTGAGGGAGGATTTGCTGAAGCAAGGTCAGAAAAGTGATGGCCGCAGCAATGGAGGAGCTTACAATGCGCTTCTCGAGCTGCGTCACTATCTTCCTGGTGGCGACAGGCCTTGGTTCGACCGATAAACTCATTGTCGGAAGCATCTCCATCACCAGAAATTTGGTCGGCGGGGCGCTTTGGGCTCGACATGATGGGTGGTGAAGGTAAATATTGGTGCAGGCTTGGGGGAAGAATAATGTGGTCAAAGAGAAGTAGAACCAAGTGAGTGAATCGATGTAATGAAGACGAGACGAGGATTGACTGGCTCTGGGTGTGGTGATGGCGGATCAAAGAAGAATGGGAGAAAATATTCAGATTGAAAAGATGATAATTGGAAGTTTGGGAGCGAAGGTAATTTACAAAGTGACTGGCAGCTGTCGATTTGATGTGAAAGTGAGGTGAGAATAAAGTGAATCGAGGCCCACAAGTTCTTCTGAAAGTGCTTTCACCACCCGCAATGAATTCACGGAAAGAGCCAATGGAGGCCAAGTATTGAATTCTTTTTGGGACTGGGTTCTGCTCGCTTCGGTGTTGGTCAGTTGTCAACTAAGTAGCCAGCCAGGTGGATTTGCCAGGTGATGACATCTCCGATGGCAGTGGTCCAAGTGACGGATGTTCTATTTTTGGACGAGAAGTGAACCAGTGTAGATCGATAGAACACCATTTGTATGCCACCCTTATGGCCAGTTCCTGTATCACCCAGCCGAGCCTACCTCTTGTTATTCAACGAGAAATAAACGAATGATAGAACATGCCCAAGTTTATTTTCTGACACTGATGGAGAGAGACGGTGTTGCGTGCTTGGCTGATATGCAAGGATGCGGGAGAGCGCAAACAAACAAGATCACCGTTCTGCTGGTTTCACCACTTATGTACTCTGGAGTTTTAGGGTTTAGGTGATTGTTTGCCAGTGGGCTGCGATTCAATCCTAAAGATCCGTGAGTTGCGTTCAATGCAACACCTTATCCCAGTCATCAGTGTGGTTTCTTAGCTGTCTTCACGCCTAGCCTAGGTTCATTTTCTACGCATTATGTTTCCTTGATCACTACTCTCGATTAACAAAACCATGTGGCACATAGATTGGACATCCTCCTTTGATAGCTCTGCTGCTATCTGGGTAATCACCGCTGACCTGTATCCTCAAAGGGCTCAGCTTCTTGCGCCAAGGCGACTCGTACGCCGGGGAGAGATCTGGTGGCGCAGCCTGAAACCGTTTGGACAACTGAAAATTCATTTTTTTTTTCTAACCGATGTGCCATTATAGCCTGTCCGTACCGCGTCTTTTGTTAAGAAATATCGTCAATACGCCTGTGGTGTGTCCTCGCGCTTGCATCTGTCTCTGAAAACTTCCGACCTCGTTCGGTATCGTTGGACGCTCAATCGTCGACGCACATAACAGAAAGTCTCCCCCCCCTCCCCCCCTGCGACATGAAACGTTTATTGAATCTCCTCCATGACCACCTCCTCGGTCTTCTTCTCCTCGGCTGCGTCTTCGGCGGGCGCATCTAGTTCGGGCAAAGTTAGCAAATCTCTAGCCCAACGAGCAACTCAATCTGGGGACCGCAAGTACCCTTCATCTCGGCCTCGCCCTCGGCCTCCATCTTTCGCTTGAGGGCGTAGCCCATCTTCTTCTCCAGCTTCTTGGCCCTCTTGCTGCTGATGCGCGCGCGAGGTCCGCTGGTGGGCAGCAGGCCGGGTCGGGCGCCGCGGGTGGTGTCTGCCTTGGCGACCTTGTCCTTGGGCGCCTGCGAGCGCTTGCGGCGTTCTTTCTTGGCCTTGGACGCTCGTGCGGCCAGGCGGTTCTTGGAGGGACCGTTGGGGTTCTTGACGGACGGCATTTTCGCGGCTGGTTCCCGGGCGCAAAGATGGGCGTGGACCGTCTAGTAAAAATCTAGAGGCGGCAAAATATTTATTTTACGGTCAGTCTCGGTGAACTTGCGCTAGCCCCGCCATTTGCAGCTGCGGAGCCTAGCGCCGGCATGGGCTACCCACTCTGTTCCAGACTCTCAATCTGCGACGGATCGACTTGACATTGGGTAATCATTCCTTGTTTGATATAATAATATCTGCTTGTCTAGATGCTCAAATTGTACCCAACCCCCATCTATTAATTTTCCTGACTACATATGTACAAGCCGTCCGAACGCCATTCCGGATCCCAATCATTTGCTCGATTACACGTCATACATCGTCCCCAATTGTTGATTAGTGGACTCTGGTCTGGTTATTCTTGCCCAGAGTGCTAGGCGTGTCGATGCTCTGTCGGTCGAGCATGCTTCGGCTGGGATCCTCGTCATCGTCGCTCACCAATCCATCAAGCTCGAACTCCTGTGCATCTTGAACCCTGCCGTCTTCAACCGCGCGACCGTTCACGTGCGTGTAGCCGTTGCTGAAATCCTTGCCACTTGAAGGGGGGTTTGCAAGCCGGTCCCAAAGGCTGATGAGCATGTTGGCAAAGAGGAATACGAGGGAAGCGAGCGAGAAGAGGATGAGAATGTATGAGACGTGGTCCATGCTAGAGCCGGCAACAAGAGACATCTGCTCCTCAGTGGCACCCTGGAACATGAAACCTGCGGCATACAGGAGCTAGGCGTGTTAGTTGAGTCGAATTTTAGTCTTGGTAGGTGACTTACAAAAACGGGAATGTACTGGAAGCTGTTGATGGCACGTCCATCCTCGGAGACGGACTGCGCATCCCTCAGGATGAAGGCGATTTCGATAATTCGAGTGATACCAACAGCCATGAGAGTGTATCCAAACATGCTGTGCGTCACCGCGCTGACGTGGAGTTCCTGGGGGTGCGCAGACATGCCCCAGCCGGTAATGAAGATGACGAAGCCGGGAATAAAGTTGCGCTTCGGGTTTCCATCGCGATCCTTGCTCAGCCAGATTCCAACCAGGCCAGCAGCCCACCAAATGACACCCATCGTGGTGTGCTGCCAATCGTTCTTAACCCAATCGGTTCCCCAGCGGTGTTCGGTGAATGTGTTGACGCAGCCCCATGCAGCAATGACGGCGCTGTCGTAGAATTCCTGAGATCGGCCGCGCTTTCGAATCCAGTTCTGGCCCACGACGAGGATGATGGTGAGGATGATGCCGTATGCGATGAATGCGCCTCCCATGATAAAGTGGGCTGCGCACTGGCCGACGTGCTCGCCCTGGCAGAAGCCGAGGGCTGTGATTCCACCAAAAATCATCTGCGTCCATGCCAAGACGGGCATGAGCTTGCCAATGATGGAGTGGAAAGGGCGAATCAGCTTTCGAATCTTGCCATTGATGCCCTTCTCCCAGTGACCCTTGAGGTAGAGTCCCAGCACTACCTGCGCGGCGAGGAGGAGTTGCAGAACGTGCGCAAAAGTTCCGTGAACGTGGTTAGGGATGAACTCTCGGCCCTTGTGTGCGTGGCCGAGGAAGAAGCCCAGAATAGCGAGGATCGTGCCGAACGCCTGGAGAGGGACATGCCATCGGTTCTTGGTCATCTATCGAGAGTTAGCAATGTTTCCCGAGGGATCCGGGCGACATACACCAAGAACCATGCCGATGGGGAAGATGACGCCGTAGGCGAGCATCTGGATGAAGATGTGAATCCATAGTACGGTATCCTTGGATAAGTTAGTCGCTGTCGCCCGAGAGAACCGCGAAATATCCTACTAAAGGCTCCATTGAGACTGTTTGACCCTCGGGGATGTTGCTCGTGTCGTGCTCGTGAGCCTGCGCCATGCTCAAGAAGCCCAGTGCCACACCGGCAGAGAGCGAGGGCGCAAACGGCCCTCTATATCCCACAGCCATGGCTCCTGTCAGATGTGGTGTTTCAACTGCGGCAGGGTGTCCTTTGCGGCGGCAATGGTTCGATGTTCCCTCACGTCGCAGTGAGGCACGGCGTGTCGCAACGATTCGTTTCAGCTGCTTCCCAACGGTATTGGTGGAGTCTGGCGGGTAGACGGACGATATTTTGGAGGGGGAGGCGTGATAAGCGAGGGCCGGGGTTGCAAAGCAGAGCAAGCGAATGACTGCGCCCAGCAAAAGGGAATCAAGAGGATGGCGTCGCAGCGAGAGGAACAAAAAAGGACGGAAAGTAAACACAAAAAGTCAACAGGAGGGAGAGGAAAAGGCATAGGGGGCCCGCCGCAGGTATGGGCGCCGCCTGACGTGTAAAAGCCGTAATCTGGATGGATAAGGCCTGCCGAAGATCCGCGAATCCCGGAGACGACTGCTAGCGCCTGCGGAGCTGTCGTCCCTGCCAAGTACATGGCATTGCAAAGGGCGGCAGCCACTGCAGCTTCCATTACACTAGCGCGCTGGTGATTGGCTAGCTCGGGTCACCACACGCACGAAACCATGGAAGACCGGCCGAATGTGGCCGTGGCCGGGCTTGCGTTGCCAAAGTCTACCAGTGAGGCCGCGAGGGCCCCCACCAAACTCTAACAAAAGCAGACAAAGAGCTGCGTTCGGCACCCGCATCCAGCTCGTAATATTAACAGGTGTCGTCAACTGTGCAAGCCGTGCTCATTTCTGCCTCCGTCCCGTCCACGTCCTCGTCCACGTCGTTAGCTGTCGTTGTCTAAAGCACGCCGCCAGCAGCCGCGCGCACTGACCCGTTAGACTACATCCGGTATATCCGAGCGTGTAATTCAACGAGGCTGGAATGGGGCAGATGAGTTGACCATGACCCTTCCGGCCCAGCGATCCTGGTGTCGCAAATTCTGGCTGTTCGAGCCTCCCTGGGCCTCACTGGTCGCTGCCATCCCTTGCAAACCCAACCCTGCAGCGTCCTGCAAGCCCCCTAACGACATGCAGGTCTCTAGCCAACCTACCGGGGTCCCCTCTCCTGCTCTTGGGAACTCAATGCCCGCTGGTGCTAGTGCTTGCAGTGCTCGTTAGAAGGCTGGTGCTATGGATGCTCTTTCATCACAGTTTGCAGAGGATCGTGGGGCGTTGTTTGCGAGATTATGCAGGGCATGAGTGCGGTAATATTTCACTTGTCCCGGGCCGCACATGGCGTACCCTCTTGGTGTCGATCGTCCAGCGCGAGCAACCCAAAGCTGACCACTATTCCAATTGGTTTCATGTAATCGCCCGACTGCATAAACGAGGCTCCCTGCCAATACTTTGGTACTGGCAGCTGTGTTTGCCCAAACAAGCACCACCAAAGTGAGACTCTAGGGTGGGCATCCCGTAATATTATAGAACAAGGCCATTACTGAACCGATCTTTTCTGCAAATCCAAGGACGAATCACTGTGATGACCGCAAGTCTATCCCCAACGCCAAGCATTTGCCCATTTTGATGTAAACAATCTTATTCCATCACACCGTCTTAGTCCAGCTTCATCCCCTCTTCGTCCTTCTCCAAAAGCCCCTTGGCCTTCCCCCATAGTTCAGCCTCCATGTCTCGTTCCACTCTTGTGCCGCGGCTGTTTAACCATCCCACGTCCAGGTTGCCAACCGCACCCGCTCCATTCGGCTTCAGTGATGGTTTGACAGGACCATTAGGATCTTGACGCTGCTGATTGGAAAGGTTGACAATGCCGGCCTCCTCGAGAGCCATGATCTGGCGCTTGATTTTAACATCAACCGTGTGAAGGGTAGTGAGAAATGAGTCTGTAGATGTGCGAAACGCTTCTTTCTGCGCGGGGGGGTTCAAGGGCGTGCCATCGGACCCATTGCTGGTGCCGGTTGAGTTGGATGGGATGGTGAGGGCATTCAGAGCCGTTGCGGTGTGGCTCATGAGCTGAACGATGCACTTATCGATTTCGTTGAGCTGATTGATGTTTTCTTCCACGGTGAAGGGCTCGTGTTTGCGAGACTCGCTGTCTCCCATGAGAGCATCCTGTGGAGACGCCATGTTGGGTGGCTGGGTTTAGAGAGTCACAAGCAACCCTGCGTATGGCACAGGTCGCGAATATGGCCTATCGCGAGAGTAGAGGTACGCGACTGAGCCTGCGAAAGGTTGTTAGGACCTCGCTGTGCAGTGAGTTGTCATGACATGTCGGACAAAGGCGTAGAGAACCTCATAGTGCAATGTACGTGCTTCGCGTGGTCTGTGCGCCGCGTCCCAATCGCGATCGTGTTAATGACGACACCGAATCTATGTGATCTCAAGGATGTACACAGGGCTAGAGGGGTGCGGTCATTCACATGAAGCCCAAATAAATGGGATAACACATAGAGGTCCTCATGAAAACTCTTTTGAAGCGTATTTCGATCAACCACGGTTGGGAGTTCAACGTTCGCTTAAATGTCGGCTAACCTCATACCGACTTGTCGACGCGATCAGGCCTGCTCGAGCTTGCAACAACCACATTCAACATCAGCCTTGCCGCCCTTGGCGTTCGACGTGTATTTTGTCGGCATTCCATTCAAGAGACTCGATCTCTGCGTTGTAGGCAAGCGCTTCAAGTAAACGGGCTTCTCTGGCCATCCCCAGCCGCTTAGTCAAAGTGTGTCGCGCACTCGGTGCATCTCATCCCAGGCTGCGTGGGGATCTGCAACGGCTTGATGCAGGCGCATTTGCTATGAGCTCTCATTAGGCCTTGTCACACCTGTTCTGAATCTACCTGCATATTCATCACCTCCTACCACATCATGTCAGCCCCGGCTCCCACACCAGGCGCAGCTCCGCCTGGCAGCTACACTGGCCAAGCAGCTACACCTCCGGCCGCAACGCACACAACAGCCACCACCGGACAGGCGGGCACAACTGGCGGGGCCATGTCAAACCAAAATCTCAACCAGATTGTAAGTTTGCATCCTTTGTTTGCTGTTCGATCGAGTCGCATGCGTTGCAAACGCCCGACGTCACTGGGTCGTCACGCGACCTGCCCACCATGGCGTTTCAACCCTCTTCATCCATCACCGTCACTCAGGGCTCGGCATCCAACATGAACTCAAGGGCCGTGACCTGGGCGAGATACCGATATGGGTTCGATCCTATGGCTGGACATGTCTTAAGCACCTCCCGTACCCATCTGCCAGCCGCTAACACCCTCTAGGTCACAGACTACCTCCTCAAGAGAGGCTTCAACCGCACAGAGGAGGTCTTTCGCCAAGAGTCAAAACATCTTGGCCCCGATGGCAAGCCCATTCAGCAACTTGCCATTCTTGGCCCCAAAAAGTACACAAAAGCCTTTAACCTGTTGCGAGAATGGGTAGAGAACAACCTGGAGCTGTACAAGGTATGTCTCATCGCTGCCTATTGGGACGCAAATTCACTAACAGTTTCAGTTTGAACTGGCCAAACTTCAATGGCCCATTTTCGTCTACTCATATCTGGAGTTGGTCAACAATGCCTACACAGAGGAGGCCAAGATATTCCTCCGCGATGTTGGTCCTCACTTTCAGCCGGTCCATGCAGATGACCTCAAGACCTTTGCCACCGTCACACTACCCCAACACATCGCCGAAAACTCCGTCACCAAGCTCTACCGGGAAAACAAGTATCGTATTCCCTTGAACCAGCATGCTACTGGCGATTTGTTCAACTTCTTGGAAAGAGAATCTGAGCAGGGCGGTGCTGTCATTCGTCATTTGCTGGTATCCTACTGCCAGGTTGACTCTACCGCCCGTGGACCCATCACCCCCTTCAGCTTCGAGGCCGTCTATAGGAAGTCGCGAAATATGGAGATTGAAGAGGTTGATGCTAACGAAGGTATTCCCGGCGTCAACATTGGACTCTCCAACAAGGATGTCCTGGATCCAACCGCCCCCCTAAAGCTCGGCCCTCTGCCTATGGATGCCGATCTCCGAGATGATGTGCGGGCTGAGCTTGAGGATGAGGAACGAAGAAAGCCACCCCCTGCCGGCAAGACTAGTCTCTTGGATGAATTTGACCAGAAAATTAAGCGCGAAGAGAGTGCCGATGCACCTAGCAGAGCCGACCTCCCTCTTCCACCTTCGAGGCCTCGAGATATCATGCTTGAGATGCAAAAAGTTCGAGAGAATCGAGATCGGTTCAAGATTGACGCAGCTACTGGTGGCGTGGGAGTGCCCATTAGCGCATGCATGTTTACGTTTCACAATAGTCTTGGAAGGTGAGTTACCAATCCTGTTTGTATTGCCACAACTAACAAGCCAGCGTTGCCTGCATGGACTTTTCCAATGATGGTCAGATGGTTGCCGTTGGTACAACCGAGTCGTACATTCGAGTGTGGTCGCTCGATGGCAAGGCTCTTCCAACGATGAACGCTCACGAAAAGGATGCCAAGTTTAACAGCCGCAAGCTCATTGGGCATTCAGCACCCGTCTATGATGTATCGTTTTCCGATGCCACCTCAGGACCTCCCCAGAAGCTGTTTGGAGACGAAGGCAAGCCAAACCCCGCCATTGACACGCGGCCCAAGCTTTTGCTCTCGTCATCGGCTGACGGCCACATTCGCATGTGGTCGCTTGAGTCCTGGAGCTGCCTGTGTCTTTACAAGTCACACGACGGTCCTGTCTTCCGATCTCTCTGGGGTCCTCATGGACACTACTTTGTGAGCGGAGGCTACGACAAAGCCGTCCGTGTGTGGATGCAAGACCATGCCTCGCCTCAGCGATTGCTTGTCGGACACGACACGGCGATTTCGGCCTTGACCTGGCACCCCAACGGCATGTACGTTTTTTCGGCATCTGATGAGACAGACAAGTCGATTCGAATGTGGTCTGTGGTGACGGGATCTTGCGTGAGAGTCTTTACCGGCCACACTGAGTACATCAGTGCTCTTGAGTGTGCGCCAAATGGAAAGATTCTGGCTAGTGCAGACTGTGCTGGTAACATTTTCTTCTGGGATATTGCTAAGGGCACTCGCATCAAGCGATCTCGCGGTCACGGAAAGGGCGGCATTTGGTCTCTCAGCTTCAGCGTCGAATCCAACGTGTTAGCGTCTGGCGGCCAGGACGGGACAGTGCGATTGTGGGATGTTGAGCTGCCGGCGGATCCCCAAAAGGCTACACAGCAACAGTCTGGACTAGACGCATCCACGGCCGGGCCCGATGCCAACGCCAACGCCACAAATGACGCATCCCGAGCTGGCGGTGGTGCATCTGGGCAAGGCGGAACGACTGGGTCAACCGGCACCAAGAAGAAGAATAAGGAAGTAATGATTACGCCAGACCAGATTAGCGCGTTCCCAACCAAGAAGACGCCCGTTATGAAGGTGAAATTTACGCGGATGAATCTGGTCATTGTGGGAGGTTGCTACGATCCAGAGCGATAGGAGACCTCCTCGAGCAGCATATACCAAATTGGGACGAGCACAGAGCAAGACACAGGATCGGGCCGGAAGCGAGAATGAGGTGTTGGCATGAGCCTAGGTTAGTTGACGGTATACCATTTAGTTAGTTGTACAATAGAAAAACAAACGGCTCGGGTAATTGAGATATATCAAAGCGCCATCCCCAATATGATTCCTCTGCACGTTCTCCTGTCAGCCCAAGTCGGGTAGTGGACTTACAGTGGGGCTGCACTGACGTCTGCTTGCTAGGTGGTGCCTTGTATCCACCACGTTCATCCTAGGCCCCAAGCTCCAGCCGCCTCAGCCAGCCATTACACTGCAGCAACGACCTCATCGCATCACCTCACCGTCTACGATTCGCGCCTACTCGCGGACCGCTACGTCTGCCCACACTCACAGCCATGGACGTCGAAGAGTCGCCTTGGGCAGATTCGTCTCAGCCCTCGCAGACGTCTCAGGCTGAGGCGGCGCCCGCCGCGCAATCGTCCGCCGCTCCCGCTGCGTCGTCTGCCCCTCGCCCGTCCCGTGGGCCTCGCCGCCTCGTCGCCCAGCCTACCCGTCTCGAGGCCGTCGAGGATCCCCTCGGCCCTCTGGGCGCCGCCCCGGACGACAATGCCCCGGCGCACGATTCTCCCCCGGTGCCTCCTCTGAAGGAGCAGGTGGTGATTCGTACCACCATGCCCCAGCAGCAGCAGCAGCAGCCCCGACGCCCCGATCCCCATCGCATCGAAGACGACGACGCGGACGGCCCTCGAGGACCCCGTCCCCCGCCCCCCGTCGATGCTGCGACGCCCAGCAGCGTCCGCTCCAGCACGCAGCCCAGCGTCAGCATCGAGCAGGCCGCCAAGCCCAACTTCCACATCACCGTCGGCGACCCGCACAAGGTTGGCGACTTGACTAGCTCTCACATTGTCTACTCTGTGCGAACAAAGGTAAGCCCCGTGCTCCCGCTTTGCTGGCCGAGCTGACCAGGTAGACCACGTCCAAGGGGTACAAGCAGCCCGAGTTTGAGGTCAAGCGCCGGTACCGGGACTTCCTCTGGCTCTACAACACTCTCCACGGCAACAATCCTGGAATTGTCGTGCCACCCCCTCCTGAGAAGCAGGCCGTCGGCCGCTTCGACAGTAACTTTGTCGAGAGCCGACGGGCTGCTCTGGAGAAGATGCTGAACAAGACGGCTATCCACCCAACTCTGCAGCATGACCCCGACCTGAAGCTGTTCCTCGAGAGCGAATCATTCAATGTCGACGTCAAGCACAAGGAGCGAAGGGAGCCCATTCCCACCGAGAGCAAGGGTGTATTTGGTTCCCTGGGTCTCAGTGTCGGGGGTGGAAACAAGTTCGTGGAGCAGGACGACTGGTTCCACGATCGCAAGGTTTACCTCGATGCTCTCGAAAGCCAGCTCAAGGCCCTGCTCAAGGCAATGGAAACCATGGTTGGCCAGCGCAAGATGATGGCTGAGGCTGCCGGCGATTTTTCTGCCTCTCTCCACGCCCTCTCGACTGTCGAACTCTCCCCCTCGCTTTCCGGACCCCTGGATGCTCTCTCAGAGCTCCAGCTTACCATTCGTGACGTCTATGATCGACAGGCCCAGCAGGACGTCCTGACCTTTGGCATCATCATTGAAGAGTACATCCGTCTCATTGGCTCCGTGAAGCAGGCCTTTAGTCAGCGCCAGAAGGCTTTCTACTCGTGGCACTCTGCCGAGTCGGAGCTACAGAAGAAAAAGGCCTCGCAGGATAAGCTGCTCCGCCAAGGCAAGAGCCAGCAGGACCGCCTTAACCAGGTCGGGGCCGAGGTCGGCGAGGCGGAGCGCAAGGTGCACCAGGCTAGGCTGCTGTTTGATGATATGGGACGTCTAATGAGGAGCGAGCTGGATCGATTCGAGCGGGAAAAGGTGGAGGATTTCAAGAGCGGTGTTGAGACTTTCCTCGAGAGCGCCGTTGAAGCACAAAAGGAGGTTAGTAGCCATGTTTCACATTTATTCCCATGTCACAAAAGGCTAACTTTTACAGCTCATTGAAAAGTGGGAGACGTTCCTGATGCAGCTGGATGCCGAGGACGACGAGACCGTCTTCTACAGACCCCCCGTTATCCAGTCCAAACCTGCGGGCAACACTGCTATTGACCGGGCCCGCGCAACCATAAACGACGACTCTGACTAGCATTGATCATGAAATTTCATAGCGCAGTGGTGGAGATTCCAATCAAGGACTTTGTTCCCTTTATATCATACAAGCCTCGAGGCCTATGCTGTTGTACATATTGAACTACCCATCCATTCGCTTTGTCGTGCATTTTGATACTTGTGATCTTGACACAATGAATTCGTGATACTGCTTCCTGTGGCGTTTGTAGCAGGTACTCCTCGCCCTCAGCTCGAATTGGTCGAGGAGTGACTATTTCATCCTTTACTTTCTCTTCTTGGGCTGCTTCTTAGGGCCCGAATCCTTCATTGTCGCAGCGTCCTGAGCAGGAGCGTATCCTGTGATGAGGTCTGCGTAGCCATCATCCACAGCACCCTCCTCGGAGGTTCCAGCGTCGTAGGCACGACCGAATCGTTCACGGAAAGCAGCGAGCTTACCAGCCTCATCCAGCTCGACGTTCTTCAGCGACTTTTCGCTGGGCTGCCAGAGGAGCGTGTTGCGGGTGTCCTTGGTGGCTCGGTAGATAGGGAGGGGCGATGTAGTGCGCATAGTGTAGGCAGAACCGTCCGAGAGGGTGACGAGCTGGGTGAAGGTGTAGGGACGGCGAGGTCGAGGGATGAAGGTGGCATTTCGCACCTGGGTTCGAGAGAGTCGAGCGATCTTTGTGGTTGCCCGGGTCGGCGCGAGGGCCACGGGCATGGCGCGGAGGCTCGCCATGGTAAACGGGGGTACGGTGCCCGAGCGAGTCCTCGATGCGACGCTGGCGATTGACGAGTGTCTGGGACGAATTGGCCCGCTGGCGGCGTGGTAATTCGAGTTGTCGTTGGCGGCGTGATATGGCGATATGTCGGGTAAAATTTGGCAGGTGGATTGCTCTGCTTAGCTCTCTCGGCCGCCGGCCTGTGTGTCGTTATCGATAAGGCCCACCTCGCGCAAAGTTGCGGAAAGCGACGACAAGAAGCCAATCCTTAGCGGCAGATGCGACTCTTATAAAAACCAACCGATCCGTCTAGTTTACGGAACGTGCTATCGGTTGACGAAGACAATGCCCTTGGGATTATGAAGGCCTCTAGGGTGCTGCTGCGCAATGGGGGGACGGTGCTGGAAAGACTCCAGAGCACGGGGTCAAGACGATGGAGCTCAATGAGGGCAGTCGAGGCAAGGCCAGGGATGTGTGCGGGATGCGGACGCATACAAGCCGGCCATTTGAAAAGACAAATTGTGCATAGTAAGTTTCTGCAGACTGTCTGGTTGGCGTTTTTAACCATTATAGAACCCCTATCTCGAAGCATCAACACATCCGCCGTCCCCAACTCCTGGCATACATCCCCCGCCAAACCCCCGAGCTCCCATCCGACAACCTCTGAACCGCTCCCTGAGCAGCTTCGCTCAATCATGCGACTCTTACCTCATTCTGTCGTTGTGTGTACCACCCGCGGATCCGACGGCGGCATCCGAGCCATGACAATGTCGTCCTTTACGTCCTTGACGCTGTCTCCGACACCGCTCGTTACGTTCAACATTGCGACGCCTAGTCGAACATTCGATGCTATATCAGAAAGTGGAGCATTTACTGTGCATATACTTGCCGGAGACGCGACTGGCGCAAGTGTGGCGTCACACTTTACACGGGGAAATAAGAGCAATGCACTAGAGGGCTTAGACATGACATGCGAAGGGGATATACCGGTGCTACGAGGAGAAGGAGTCATGTTTGCGCTGCGATGTAAGATAGTCAAGGATGCGTCCGAGGGGGGTCTCGTGAGGGTCCGCGATCATGTCATTGTTATTGGAGAAGTAGTAGAGATGGTGCCTGTAAAAGGAGAGCAAGGATTTGGGCTAACGTATGGAGATCGTAGATATCGCCAAGTTGGCGGGGTATTAGAGCAGGAATAGCCAAGTGTACTACTAGCATAGACCTAGGTTGGGCATAGACCATGTCCATGACCATGTTTACCCTAAAGCCGAAAATACTAACTGTCGTACAGACAGAAAGAAATGGAATTCGCCCCTTTGACGGCGCTTGTAGCGGACCTATGGCGGTGAAAGACCAAGAAGACACCAGAAGATGTTCTACACCCGTGTAGCACATCCTAGCTTGCAAAAAACCGGCGGGGCCCCGCAGGATGCAAACATTACGAAGACATTCCAGGGCACCCGATCGGGCCGGGAGATTTAGTGTGGTGGACTTTATGGAAGAAACTAGAAAAAAGGCAGCTGTGCCGCCGTATCTGACAGGCCTCAGCGAGGCATCACGGCTTATACCTGGGTTGCGGACGAGAAGGTTTGCGACGGGGCGTTCTCGGCCGGAGAAAATCCGCCTCACTTTTTTTCCTTTTTACTGGGCCCCCCAGGTTGGGGTAGTTTGGCCATCAGCCTCGTGTAAGCCGTGTTGGTGCGCCTGCAGCAGCTGGAGCTCGTAGTTCAACAGCACACGCGGGTTTCATTGGGCCACGGGGGCAAGCACAAAGGAAAAGGATGGGCACGGATGGCCTCAGACGGGGCACAAAACTAGAAGATTCGATTCCTCCTATTCCTCCTGCTGCTGCTGCTGGGCCTTTGGAGGGGCCAAGGCAGGGTGGCACGTAACAACCCCTCCCCAGCTAGGTAGCTAAGAGAGCCTGAGACACTGTTCCATTGTCTTCTGTGCCGTCCCCCCAACTGAGACCAAGCCACCACCACCGCCACTACCCACCCCCGGAAGGATTGCACCTGGGTGCATCTGCGTGCACCTGCGCGCGCAGTGTCAGGGGGCCAAAAAAAACACAAACAATCCAGCACGTTCGGTTCCATTCGTCGCCCGTCCAGCCCGTGGAAGACTCTAGCACTGGGCCAATCAGTGGGGCGGCAGCGCTTTGCATGTGTGTCGCGGGGGGTTGTACTTTGGCGGTCACCGCAGGCCCCATAGAGGGGAAGGTACCCCGCTGAGGCTCGCGCACTGGCTGGGCTGCAGGGGAGGCGGTTGCCTGGGTGGCCTGGGCGCTTGCGCTCGTAGAAGCTCATGGATGGAATCGAATGGAAGACTTGCCTCGAGGAGGGGCGGCCTGGACTGCACCCGCCCTCGAGCTTTTCTACCACCGCGTCGCCGCCTTTTTTTCTCTTCTTCTTCAATCAATCATCATCCTCTCCACTTGAGTAAGACGCTTCTTCCCAAGGAGTTATTCTTCTCTTGTTAATTTCCTTTCTTTGTAACGATCCCCAAGGTACGTTCCTGGCAGCAAGCACCAACACCAACGCCAGCACCAGCACCACCCAGAAGCATCCACCCCGCCTTGGCCGCCCTGGCGTCCCGCACCCAGCCTTGCCTCCCCCCCGCCTTTCCTTGCAACTAGAGCTCTAGATCTTCTGAACGGCCTCGACTCGTTTCGGGTTTCGACGAGAACATCCAGACAATTCTGTTGATTAGTGGATTCTTTGAGTTCGCCGTCGTTGGTTCTAGAGCCGTTGCTGCTTCTGCACCTTTCTTTTGCCTTCAGCCACCGTTTTGCACATAAATACACCTTTCCCCTCCTTTGCAAACTTGCAAAACTAACAAGCACCTTTTCTTTCCAGTCACGATTCTTTGATACCCGCCACCATGTCTGAGACTTTCGAGTTCCAGGCTGAGATTTCTCAGCTTCTCTCCCTTATCATCAACACCGTCTACTCTAACAAGGAGATTTTCCTTCGTGAACTCGTCTCCAACGCCTCCGATGCCCTCGACAAGATCCGATACAAGTCCTTGTCGGACCCTAGCCAGCTAGAGTCTGGCAAGGACCTCCGCATCGACATCATCCCCGACAAGGTCAACAAGACCCTTACCATCCGTGATACCGGTATTGGTATGACCAAGGCTGTAAGTAGTCTCATCACTGCCTTTGCTTGAGAGACGCAATCACTAACTTTTCCCCAGGACCTAGTCAACAACCTTGGTACCATTGCCCGCTCCGGCACCAAGCAGTTCATGGAGGCCCTCACCGCCGGTGCCGATGTTTCCATGATTGGTCAGTTCGGTGTCGGTTTCTACTCCGCCTACCTTGTTGCCGACCAGGTCAAGGTCGTCTCTAAGCACAATGATGACGAGCAGTACGTCTGGGAGTCGTCTGCCGGTGGTACCTTCTCTATCACTGCCGACACTGAGGGTACCCCTCTTGGCCGCGGTACTGCCATCATCCTCCACCTCAAGGACGAGCAGCTCGACTACCTGAACGAGAGCAAGATCAAGGAGGTCATCAAGAAGCACTCCGAGTTCATCTCTTACCCCATCTACCTCCACGTTGAGAAGGAGACCGAGAAGGAGGTCCCTGATGAGGATGCCGAGGTCGAGGAGGTCACCGAGGAGGAGGGTGACGACAAGAAGCCCAAGATCGAGGAGGTCGACGACGAGGAGGAGGAGAAGGAGAAGAAGCCCAAGACCAAGAAGATCAAGGAGACCAAGATCGAGGAGGAGGAGCTCAACAAGCAGAAGCCCATCTGGACCCGCAACCCCCAGGATATCACCCAGGAAGAGTACGCCTCCTTCTACAAGTCTCTCTCCAACGACTGGGAGGACCACCTCGCTGTCAAGCACTTCTCCGTCGAGGGTCAGCTCGAGTTCCGTGCCATCCTCTTCGTGCCCAAGCGCGCTCCCTTTGACCTGTTCGAGACCAAGAAGACCAAGAACAACATCAAGCTCTACGTCCGCCGTGTCTTCATCACCGATGACGCCACCGACCTCATCCCTGAGTGGCTCGGCTTCGTCAAGGGTGTTGTCGACTCTGAGGATCTTCCCCTCAACCTGTCTCGTGAGACCCTTCAGCAGAACAAGATCATGAAGGTCATCAAGAAGAACATTGTCAAGAAGTCTCTTGAGCTCTTCCAGGAGATTGCTGAGGACAAGGAGCAGTTCGACAAGTTCTACTCCGCCTTCTCCAAGAACCTCAAGCTCGGTATCCACGAGGACTCCCAGAACCGCCAGATCCTCGCCAAGCTCCTCCGCTTCAACTCCACCAAGTCTGGCGATGAGCTTACCTCCCTCTCGGACTACGTCACCCGCATGCCCGAGCACCAGAACAACATGTACTACATCACCGGCGAGTCCATCAAGGCCGTCCAGAAGTCTCCCTTCCTTGACGCTCTCAAGGAGAAGGGCTTCGAGGTTCTGTTCCTCGTTGACCCCATTGATGAGTACGCCATGACTCAGCTCAAGGAGTTCGAGGGCAAGAAGCTTGTCGACATCACCAAGGACTTCGAGCTCGAGGAGACCGAGGAGGAGAAGAAGGCCCGCGAGGATGAGGAGAAGGAGTACGAGGGTCTCTCCAAGGCTCTCAAGAACGTCCTCGGCGAGAAGGTCGAGAAGGTCGTTGTCTCCCACAAGCTCGGCTCCTCTCCTTGCGCTATCCGAACTGGCCAGTTCGGTTGGTCCGCCAACATGGAGCGTATCATGAAGGCCCAGGCCCTCCGTGACACCTCCATGTCCTCTTACATGTCCTCCAAGAAGACTTTCGAGATCTCTCCCAAGTCTCCCATCATCCAGGAGCTCAAGAAGAAGGTCGAGGCTGACGGCGAGAACGACCGCACCGTCAAGTCCATCGTCCAGCTCCTCTTCGAGACCTCCCTCCTCGTCTCCGGCTTCACCATTGACGAGCCTGCTGGCTTCGCCGAGCGCATCCACAAGCTCGTCCAGCTCGGCCTCAACATTGAGGAGGACGACTCTGCCCCCGCTGAGGTTGTCGAGGACGCCCCTGCTGCTGCTGCTGGCGACTCCAACATGGAGGAGGTTGACTAAACGATATACGATACCAAAAAGTCACGGAGTTGGGATCTGGTTTTGCAATTGGGATTGATGCGGTGTTTCATCGCTTTCTAATTCTTCGTCCGATATGGGAAGGACGGGGTGTAACTCTAGCTCGATGATTATGAACAGATGAGGTAGATGCAATCGATGTTATAGAATCATGTGCCTATTTTTATTTGCTTTGTGACATGAATAATCCAATTCGTTCTCTCCAATAGTGATGCCTAGAGCCGCCTGCGGCTCGCTGTCCTCCCTATTGGCTCAAGAAAAACGTAGACTTTTCCCCCTGCATATTGCGGAAAGCTGTCCACCACATGCAGTTGTAACCAGAGTCAGATAGGGTGTTTCGTCATTGAGCCATAGGCGAGGAGAGCTCCTCGGGCAGAAACTGCGGAGGCAGATTGCTCGACTCATCTAAATCAATGGGGGATGTTTGGGTGGGGGGTATAATATCTATCTTGTGCTACTATAACTACACGCATGCTTGAGCGAGGCCGTATCTGTATTTGTTTGTTGTACATTGTTTCTGACTTAGAGGAGGACGTAGAGGGCGCAGATCTGATCGAGAGGTTAGCAGTGAATTCGACGATGAAGCGGGGGGGTAGGGAGGGGAGGGGTATTACCAAACTGAGACCCAAGACCATGGAGCACCAGAAGCAGACGTTGTTGAGCGTCTGGCGGCCGCGAACCCAGCGTGTGCGCTGGAGCATGACAATAGGGAGTTGCAACATCTGGCACACGAATCCGTAGCCGCGAAGCTTCTTGGTGATGCAGGCCATGATGATCTCGTGGCCAATGGCGGAGATGAGAAAGGTGATGACGGTGGCGGCGTGCTTGCCAATGCGGGGCCGTGAGGCGCTGTAGACGTGACGGCGCAGAAAACTGTAGACGGGAATGTTCCACTCGCGGGAGAACTCCATCCAGTCGGTCGAGTTCCACCAGTCTGAGTAGAAGTGACGGTCGGCGAAGTGGGTGATTTCAGCGAGGGCGCCCAAGATGTACTCGAAGATGACGAGGAAGACGAGCAGGAAGGTGAGCATGAAGGGGAACAGGAGCCACGAGATGGTCTCGGCGAGGATGAGGGCTGGCTCGCTGAAGGACGAGCCGGCGGGGATGGCATCGAGCCTGGTTGAGGCGTCGGTGAGAACGGGTAGGATGAAGTCCTCGGAGATGATGGTCAGCAGGAAGATGCAACCAAAGGTGGCAATGATCTTTGCGATGAGGGAAGTCCAGTTGATTTTGCGGGTGCGGGGGTACTCGATCTCGTAGCACAGCGTCGGACAGAAGAGGTAGTCGACGTAGTTTGTCCACGTCAAGTTGCGCGGGTACGTGATGTTGCCCATGGGGCTCGTAAGCTCACGGGCGAGGTCCTCCCGCAGTGTATCAACCTCGTCGCCGCTGCTGCCGCCGCCCGCGGTGGGGTTGCTAGTGTGGTTACCGTTGTCGTTGCCGATGGGGCTGCGATTGCGGCCGTTCGTCTTTTCGTCCTCATTCTCGGGCTGTGCCTTTTGCTTGCGCCGGTTGCGTCGCTTGGTAGGAGCGGCGCCGTTCGCAACCAGGTCGGTGCTAGGGTACACATAGGCGGGACGGCGATCCGAAGCAGCGGCGGCGGGGTTGTCGAGGGCACGCAGGCGCTTCTCGGTCTCCGATAGGTGGCCGTTGTAGAAGGCGTATGAGTGCATTTTCATGAGGAGCACCATGGTGTGCAGCAGGAAGAAGACCTGGGCGGTCCAGGTCCATTCAAAGAGGAAGGGCACGACAATCCACCAAGCCAGCCAGACGATCTGGTAGGTGCTCTGAATGGCCACGCCTCCACGGCTCCAGGTCATGCCGCCATCGGCCGGGGCGGCGCGAGCAGCTCGGTGTAGGGGCAAGCTCACGGCGGTGGTAGCGACCATGAGGAAGTCGGCGACGGCGAGGTGCCACAGCTTGACTGTGAAGAGGCTCCAGATCTTGAAGCGGAACGGGAAGCCCGTGTCATTGATGTTGCGCAGCATGGATGTGATGCCCATGATGGCCAGACCAATCCAGAACAGGTTGAAGAAGCCATGGAAGTCGCGGTAGTCGCTCTCGGGATCGAAATGGCTGACGCGCGATGCGAACTCGATGGTGGGAAAGATGCGGCGGCGCTGCTCAGCGCGGACCTGCTTGCGAGCTGACGACAGGGAGACGACGGAGGGGGGGGCATTATCGGGGACGGGAGTAGAACGACCACTGTGGGAAAGATGAAGGGTCAGTGAATGAATATTTTGTCAAGCAAGAGGGAGGCTCACCTCGTCATGCCGCTGGTGCTGAAGCCATCTGGCGCAAGGTGTCCGTCTCCATCGCTCATGGTCGACATGCGGAATTGCGACACATGGGCGTGGTGAGGCTTGCGCGGCCTCGGGCGAAGGACGTGGTCGTCGTTGGTGGCCATGACATCGGTGGAGGTCATCTACCGAGAGTATGTGTTGGTGAAGGGGACGAGGCTGGCGAGGGTTGCTTTCATGAATTAAATGTGCGCCGGGAGGTCCGGTCCGCGAGGAAGCGTGGGAGATTTGGGTTCGGGCAGATCAAAGCCGAAGACTCCGGCGGGCGGGGATTGTGTGGGTTCTGGGTTATGCGGCGGTTTGGAAAACAGTCCGGCTCCGATGCGATCGTGCGTGGTTCGGTCGTGTTGTTCGTAAGGACAGTTTTTGCGTGTCTGTCGCAGATGGGTGGGAAGCCAAAGTGTTAGTCCTCTGACCTGGGACGGATGACGTAGCTGCTATTTGGGGTAACTAAGGAACCGTCCGAATGCAGCTTCGCGCCCCTTCGCCCGCCGTTGTGCATTGCGGCTCAGCACTGGAGCGCCGCTTTGGTTGCGACCCTTCCGAAAATCCGATCTTCGACGGTCCCGAGTCTGGGCGCCAATAATCATTTCTTTTTCCTTTGGCTTTTTTCCCTTGCTGGGCGCACTTTGTCGTGCTCCGCGGTGCTGCAGTAGGGCTGACGCAGATAAGCATCAATTGCCTTTTCAGCTCCTGATCTTTTTCCCCATAGGGGCGAAACAGATGGCTCAGCCACAGCTGCTTACCAGGGACAGGGTGCAAGCCTGTTCATGAAAGGGGAAATTGGATCTGCATTGGGATACTGCGCCATTGGACTCGGCTGACTGACAGCTCCTTGATAAACGAGGTGGAATTCATTGGCCAGGTCGAGCTCGAGACGAAATGGCTACCCGGCAGGAACGCAACGGTGAAGCACCCTAGAGACATGACAATTCGGCAGGGGCTGGCTGTCCAGTTCACCAAGTGTGTAAGTGACGGCAGCTGTGCAGGGTCTTCCTGATCCGTGCGAGCAGCAAAGCCGCGGCAGCTGGCTCCACATGGACGAGAATCACGACAAGGGTGCATTTACAGGGGACTTGTCCTTGAATTGGTAACGAATTGTTGGCCGACGCCACAGCACTAAATCTACGGCATCGTCTTGTTGATTCGACAGCACCAACGGCCCGACATGGTCTCTTGGCCAGCCGCGTCTGTGGACATATGAGCGGAGCCCAGATGCGAGGCTAGACAGTTGACAGGGCGCTAGTGTAGCGCGCTGATCTGATGCAAGCAAGTCCCGACGGTTGGGACTCGTCCGAGCCAAAGCCGATGGGCTAGCCAGCTGCGATAGCAATAAGGCAAGAAAGATGTTTCTTCTCTTTTTAAACCTGACTTCCTTGTGGAAACTTTGGGATTACTTTGAGTGATGACTGGTAGGAGATGTAGGTTAGATATCCAATCCAGGCTAACAAATCTCTATTGCACAAAGTGGTTTCATCATGCGATCTGAGTTGAGCGTCGATGGAGGCGCAAAGAGACATCTCCCGAAAGGACATATCCGATGCTTTCAGGGTTAGATTGAGCGAATACAACAATGAAAAGCTTTACAAGGAATTTCTCGACCACATGCAGAGAAAAACATAACAGGGTTTGGGAGGGCGGAATTTGCGGCCTCTCGGTCTCTTGAATGCACCACGCCTTTCAGGCTGCTTCTGCCATCGCATCGCTTACCCCGGCATATCGATTCGAACGATGCTGAATGACATCGAAAAGCGGACTTTGGAATTTGCTTTAAGAAAATGCGCCAAAGCTATGAGAGAAGATGCCGAGTTTGAAGACTATGCAGAGGCACAGGTGTATCATCATTCTCATCCTTGAGGTGACAACAGCTGCATGGCGAGGGTTCGCCTCAGGCATGTAGGGTTTATAGATTCCCCCGCCTTCACCTTTCTCCTTTTCTTCTTCTTCTCTTCATCCCGGAAAGCAGACTCGCCTTAGACACAGACCCGCGTCACAAAAAAAAAAAAAAAAGGACTGCACAACACGGACACGAACCCGTCACGGTAAGTCTCGATACTCTCGACCTTTGGACCGTGAACCATACTAACTGGAAAGATGTCTCTATTCATGATTTCACTTGGTAGCCACAATGTCTTTGGTGGTGGCGCTCCTGGACCCCCCCCTTCCCACCAGAGTGAGGGCAAAAAGAAGAAATTCAAGGGAAAATGCAGACTGGTTAGTTTTTTTCGTTCTTCGCTCTTTGCAACTTTCACTGACATTATCCAGTGTAAAAAACGAGGGCATGATGCCTGGACTACCCCCGCAAGATGACAGTCTGGGCCAAGAAGGGGGCTCCCCCCTCCCACGAGGAGGATGAGCGGATGACCGAGATGGTGGAGTTCGTGCTCTTTTTCACAAACTTGAGGGGATGCCGTTGTTTTCTTTGCTGCTTGGTTGTTGAGATGCTTGTGTATAATTAGTAAGTGCCTGGCAGATTGTCAGACGAAGAGTGGATCAAGTGGTATTACCCTGAAAAGCCAGTACGAGACCATAGTTGAATGCCGAAATGTCGTCCAAGTTATTTAAGGCGCGTTGTGCTACGGTTGGCTGACCATGTGGCGAGTCCACCAAGTTTTGTCAGCATCTCCCAGTCTCCACCAAGGAGCAAGATGATGAACTTCATCAGTATGACTCGGCATGCGTCGTAATGAGCAGACATCACACGAGCGCTCACCCAGGTTGATTCCGTGCTCAAATAAATAAAAATAATAGCTAAATAAATTTATTCTTCTTAGGATTATTTCTTAGGATTATGTTTACTTTAGAAATAGGTATTATTTTGACCAGGCCTAGTTGTGCAATGGCCAAAGTACCTCTATGACCGCCATTCAAGGGTTGATGCCACTGGTACCATTCAAGACCCACAAGGTCCGGTGGGTGACAAGAAAAGAGGGTCGTGAGTGCCGGCGGGGTTGTGGAGGGACGGAACGATGAGTAGCGAGCACAGCCGCAAGGAGTCTTCGGGGTTGTCTAGTCGCCGAGCCGACTTGCTTAGCAAAGCCGGCGCTGAAGACGCACTGCAGCAGGATTGCATTCCTAGCTCACGGCGCCATTTTGGCGTTTGCGGCTCTTGGTCGTTCGATTCTGGCCCAATTGCGTTGCGTTCGCGCTCTCGCCATCCCGCCTCTGCTTCCCCGCATTGTGGATTTCTAAGCTTCCATTCCCAGGTTCCATTAATAATGTTGCACTGCTGCTCCCCTCGCCTGGGCCCACTCATGTATAAAAGCCGCTCCCTCTACGCAGCCAAGCACATCACCGCACACCAGTTCGCTCCATACCACCGCCGCATCTTCACCATGGCCAAGACCAAGACCGACATCACCCTCTATACCGTTGGCACCCCCAACGGTATCAAGATCTCCATCCTCCTCGAGGAGCTCGGTCTCGACTACAAGGTGAAAATGCGCCGCTCCCCAGGCGAACTCTAATTAGCAAGAGCTCACATCCGCTGCAGGTGTACCCAATCAAGATGACAGAGAATGAGCAGAAGGAGCCCTGGTTCCTCGAGATCAACCCCAATGGAAGAATCCCTGCCATTACTGACAAGTGGACCGATGGAAAGCCCATCAACATCTTTGAGAGCGGTGCCATCCTGCAGTACCTCGTGGACCGCTATGACACTGGGCACAAGGTTTCGTACCCTTACGGTACAAGGGAGCACTGGGAGACTACTGGCTGGGTAAGTTCCTTATCTTGGTTGAGTCTGGCGAAGTTGTCTGGGTTGTCTTAGCTGCCCGAGGACGAGCAAACACGAAAAACAGTGCTAACTCAAACAGCTCTTCTTCCAAAATGCCGGATTGGGACCCATGCAGGGACAGGCCAACCACTTCAAGCGATATGCGCCTGAGAAGATTGAGTACGGCATCAACCGATACGTCAACGAGACCCGCCGCCTCTACCGCGTGCTGGACACGCAGCTGGCCAAGTCCACCTCGGGCTTCATTGTCGGAGACAGACTAACAATCGCCGACATCACCTCCTGGGGCTGGGTCTCCTCCAGCAAGTGGGCTGGCGTCGACATCACCGAGTTCCCTCACCTGGAGAAGTGGCTCTACAGACTGCTCGAGCGCCCCGGCTTCGAGGCTGGCCGCAACGTGCCCACGCCTCACACTGCCCTGGACAACAACAAGCTCAGCGAGGAGGAGCTTGATGCCAAGGCCGAGGCATCTCGTGCCTGGATCCAATCCGGCATGAAGGAGGATGCCAAGAAATGACGGTCTGCGTCGTTGTGAGCGTGGGTTGGATGGGGGATAAAGCGATAAACGAATTTCTTTTTTGCCCCCCCCCCCCCCCGAAGGAATTAACGCAATCAGTTTGCGCAGTGAGAAGTGAGAGAGAGGATCAAGCTTCCTTCCGCCGGCGTCAGATTACGAAATGATGAATACCACTTTTGAAAATTGGCCAATCGTCGACGTTCCTGTTTGTCTAGTGAGGTTTTGACGAATCGGTTCAATGTCGCCACTGCGGGGAGTTGCATTAGCTGCCACTAATAAGCTAAGCACGTAATCTCGGAAGGATTCTTTGCTAAAATTGTCCGTGACGTGCGCTGAGTAATTCGGCATCGGACGCCGACAATGACGCGTCCAGGATGAGCATTGATGAGACGTCGGGGTTTCAGGCATTTTGACATGTGAGAAAGAAAGCAGTTGCTGAAAGCGAAGTCTTCAACGTCGCAATGAAAAGACTCAATTATTGACCAGGCTATAGCAAATTATTCCTATCGAGCCAAGTCAATCTACTCGGAATGACCCAGAGACCCAGTTGCAATTCACCAGGTTCCTCCAATATCTCGGGGATTCTCACACGGGAACGCCCTATATCGTTGTATACGTGTTAGAGAGATTTAAAAAATGGACGAGGCGATGGCACTTACCAAGTCACGCCAGACAATTAACCACGTCTAGCATGATATCGAACAATTGGCCAACCGTCTTGTCCAACGTCATGGGTCACCACGATTCTGAGAGGCTCTGCGCTCTGGTCCTTCTGTTCCACCGGATCGGAACTTCGCTTGAGCACGATTCTCTTGACCGGCCTGTCTTGTATCGATTCGGCCACACGCTTGAGAGACCCTGGTGGAGCAACGGTCAACGTCTCCTGCGGCTTCTTAGCAGCCTTTAGCGCCTCAAACCACATATCATATGTTTTGGAAAAGGCTGCGCCAGCCTCCGGGCTAGGCTTTCGCCATGGCCATTTCGGCTTGGACTTGTCGCTTCCATAGTCGTCAACTGCTAAAGTCAGCATAAAACGCCGAGTGCTGTGAGAGATGAGAAGGGGGGGGGGGGGGGACACACAAAATAGACGCCAAACGGCCTTGTCAACAGCGTACCAGAAATGGTCTTTCAGCACCCTTTCTTGTCCTTTCTCAAAGAAGCGTTTTGCCGCCGTCTTCAAAGACGCTCTGAAGCACCTGGTGAGATGCTCTCGAGGCTTCTCCACTTTGCGCGCCCATAAAAAGTACTTTACCAAGTACTCGCGCCTTTGAGCTATGGTTGGATGCTGCCCGACCCAGGGCTCGGGGAAGCTCTCCCCTGAGTTGGTTTCGGACGAGTGATCGCGGTGCGATGGCTCTGTGTGGGGTTGGGACATTGGCGTGATGAATGGAACGGGAGGGGAGAAGGGAGAGTTGGAGATCCTGGCAATTTATGGAGTGCTTTTCCTGGACGCGCTTCGTGAATATACCGCAGAACCTCTTACAATCATTGATTCACTCACTTTCTCGGCTGGATTGACCCTTCACGACACTCTCGTCCCAGACGTAGCGGAGAGTCAAAGTCAATATTCCTTTTCCCAAGGGAACCAACACGCATAAAAGAAAGAGAAGTTTCATTACAGTAGCATTGTGCAATATGACATAGAGCTGCCCTTTGTTGTCATTGCTTGTCTTGTCATGCAACTGGGCCGAGATATAGTAGCAATCCTTGCCCATCTCACTCAAACCACTGTGTCAATGGAGGTGGTGCTGGTATCGTCGTACTCGACGACGACTTCGTGGGTAGTATCAGCACAGTCTCCGTAGCGTGGGGAGGGCGTTCTGGGTTTCAGGGGTAACCTGGATCGCACGATCATTCAACGTGTCGCTATTTTGTTGGTTATCGAATAAAGTATTCAGTTCTTTTTGGCCTTTTTCTGTTCTGAGTTTGTATTCTCTGACTACGCCGACATATACAAATCCTTTCCTCCTAGTTGGCCTTTGCTTTACCCAGTATATTATAAACACCCAATATATGTGATTTACGCAAACCATTGCAAAGGAGCTCTTTGACTACGGTTAGCTTAGACATGATGAAGAATTTTAGAGCAGCGAAACCACTTTACCTCCGCGGGACGTTTACGTTACTTCGCAGGTTAGATCGGCAACAATTTCTACAAGAGGAAGTTTTTATACCATGTCACAAAGCACAAATATTAAATGAGCAAAGTATGAGACCACACAGAACAATTTTTTTTTCATTTAATAAAATGTAATCCCCCCACGGCCATCCTAGGAACTCATGGTGGAGTGGTGGTGGTGTCGGTGGTGCCAGTGGTGGTGGTGCCAGTGGTGCCAGTAGTGCCGTTGTTGTCAGTAGTGCCGTTGGTGTCAGTAGGGCCGGTGGTGGTGCCGGCAACTATGCCCTCGGCGTGCACACTAGACGATATTAGTGGAAGTAGCAAAGAGTAAGAGAGGAGGAAGACTAACGATTCGGCACTTTCCATTGAATTTTTTTTTTTCACCCGTTGGTCGCGGGGAGGGGTGGTGGGGCACCGCCGATCGTGTTATTACTCCCATTCAGGGAGATAGTGAAAAGCGACGTCTTAGGCAATTAGCATGATTCACAGATAGCAAATAGCCGTCAGGACTTACGGTTGAGGCGTGTCGGCTTTTCTTGGATGTGTTTGTGTTTGAGGCGTGCCGGCTTTTCTTAAGTGCGTTTGTGTTTGATGCGTGCCGGTCTTGGGGATGCAAAGAAGAAAAAGAGGAAAAGGAGGAGGAATCGCTGTGTGGGAGAATTCATAACCCAACTTGCCTGAGGCAATCACCCGCAATCAGCTGTTGTCACTGGCCATGGTCACCTGGCGGCCGACTGGGAAAGAGTCATGGAATCAGTCAACCCAACCAGACGGACCTGGCAGTCAACTCGGAAGGAGCTTAGAGTCTGCGTTCAACAAATTTGCTGCGTATTGAACTGTTGGGGAATGATGATCAACAAACCGCTGGAAACGCGGAGCCAGCCAAGGGAACAAATGCCTTGCTCAACATTTACTAGTTTCCAGTGGTGATTAAACAGTTTCCATGGGCAGAGAAGTGCGCTCTAGTCGGCAGGTTTTCAGCTTGGAACACGATGTGGGCGCTTGAACAAACTACAGAGCTATGAACCGCGTCAGAATAGGAAGAGTTTCCCTTGGATTAGGTTGCAATACAATATTCTGGTTTTGAATCGAGCAATTTTCAGCATAGAGGCGGGCTCTATTTCTTATTCTACGAGTGATTCGGCCGCTTGGAGATCAAATCCTCTTTTTCTTGGTGGGCTGCAATGAATGTACAATTACTAACTTGGTCCATTTGCCATGGCCACAAGTTTGGGGTTGCTGCATGTTTCGTGTAGGAATACAGATCATTCAATGTGCTGGTTATTAAACAACGAATAGCATGCAAAATTAGTCTCATTTTTTGGTCGTTGTTGTGGGTGGCTTGGATGATTACATTTAATGTTCAAATACTTGCTTCATGGTTGTCGTTGAAAGTGGAGCATGAGGCTTGTTAATGAGGCTCTGTGCGGATGGGACCATCACGTCCACCCATGGCACCCGAACCACTGGACCACAACATTTCGTCGCGCATGCAGACTTTTTTTCTAGACTTGTGCTTGTGTCTGAGGCGTGCTAGCTTTTCGAAAGCGTGCTACCACTGTGATACAGGGTGTTAATTCTCCAGATGTGTTGAAGATACAGCATGGGTTAGTAATCAGCAGTGGTGCTCCTCAGTGCCAAAATAACGCTGTCTAGCAGGTGTCGCAGAGCGCTCTGTGACTCCCGAACTTATTCTCCTCTCCTTCCACACACCTGAGCGACTTGTTCGGATTGGTGGCTATGCAATCCTCAAATCTATCACGGTTCATATGCAGAAGTGATGTAAAACCATTTCTCAGATATGGTGAGAAAAGAGCAACGTAGAAACGGAGAAGATGATATGTATCGCAAGAGCGTAAATAACCATGTACAAGTAAATAACATAATCTAGGGAACGGGGGTTATAATGGGAAGGCGTCTCTCTTGGTGATGAATAGCAAGGGCATTGCAAGTCTCACGAGAAAATGGCCTAGTTGATATGATCCAAGTCTCCAAAACCCCGCTTTGCCACGTTTCCTTGCAATGTACCGCAAAAAGCCATAGGTACTATTAGTGTTTACGATAATCTAAGTTTAAAGCCAGCAAGTGACAAAAATGAAATAATAGGAAAACACGGCGATCGCTAGAGCTATCACAGGAACAGAATTCAGGTAGCTCGTGGTGGCGTGATACGATACAATGACTTAGGCACAGGTCGCGTTCAGCTGCTCAATATAGGCGTACTTATTGCCGCCGGCTGCCTATTAAACATTAGTAGGTAATATAAACCAAGGAAATGCAATTAGTAACGGACGTGTGCCATGTGGCCGCACATGGGCAGCTAGATCGGGAGAAGTCCGTCAGCATAGCGCAGGGCACAGTAATGGTATGAAACAGCACAAGATATGCAGCTGCCAAAAAATTTGGGAAATTCAAATAAACAGTGGGCATGACATACGCAAGAGGCGATGACCTAAAAGCACACTTGCACTTGAAATGGCCAGGCACCGAGAGATGGGGATCCGTAGCATCAGAATCCAGAACCTCCTTCAGCGACTTCGGATACGGGGGCCGAGCAAAACGCTCTCCAGAGAGCGATAGCTAATCGGGGGTGGCATCGGCGGAGCTAGACTGTTGAGCTGCGGCGACACTGCTAGGAACAGACTGCTTCGCGGGAGCAGGGGTGATCGGCTTCTGCTTGGTACCAGCAAAGGATTTCTTAGGAGCGTGTCAGAGATCGGACATAGGCGCTGGGCCCTCTGTCCATGAATCTCGTCTGCGAATCGCGGCGTTGGTATGAGGAGGTTGCGAGTATCCAACACTCAAAGCCATCTAGGACAGCTGATGGGGGCTCTAAACCCTGAGCCAGATGGTTGTAGGTCTAAGGCGTGCGGAGCTTCTCGTTCTTCTTTAGTGTGGCCTTAGGGGAGAAGTGGGCTCGAGTCTCGTCGAGGAGGAGTAGGAAGTTCTTTTGAGGCGTATTTCGCGGCATCGCAGAACATCAGCAGGTCGGCGGTAAGGAAGAATGTAGCGAGTGGCGAGTCCATAATGAGTGTCAGTAAGCAAAGCAGCGAGGTAGAGGATAGGTACGCACCCATGAAATGATGGGTTGCGATGTAACCTGAAAAGGGAGAAATAGGCAGAAAATGGGGAGTTGAAAAATCCATGCAGTTCAGAATCAGGGAAGGAACGGTGGCCGCGGCGGCAGTCAACCAGCTACTGTATCACATCTGGCACCCCCCGCCCGCAAGACCCAGGCGCAGTGACAAGGATCGACTACAAGGTGGCCTTGGCTGCGAGCGTGAGTCTCATGAATGCAGAGAGCTAAATTTAACCTGCAGTTCCCGCGCAGCAGGCCTGGCAACGTCCTCTGAAGGGTGTTCGAAAGTTCACGTGGGAAGGAAACATCCCTCACCGGTCCACTAAGTCGCCTATAAAGAAGCACTGAGGAAGCAGGGTTTAAAAGGGTTAGCGGTCAAACCTACAGCCACAGGACTCCCTAACTGGGCTTCCATTACGACTATCCAGCGCCCTTCACTCCTAACCTACTCGCTCGTCCCATTCATATACCTAATTGTGCTTGTGACAGTGGCACTTTTGGCGTATTTAACGGCCACTCCAAAGAGGAAAAGAAAACCATTATACCCTTGTGGTAATCTAAGCGTGGCTGTGAAGCAAGAGTTGTTGCAAACAGACCCCAAATTTTGTACCCAGTGGTTCCATCTAATTCTAAGCATGTTTTCTGTGCTCACATCAAAAGTCGTGAAATGCGATGTCCCGAATCCATCCCTGTGCCCTCCCTCATGGGCGTTTTTGTGCCTCTGATGCAGATGTCTTTTTTTAATTTTCCCCCACTCCTCCCCCTTACATCGCCACGCGACACAAAATCCTCCCGCCGAATTGTTCTCCTGATGCCCTCCAACCCAAAATTTCTGGAATGTGAAAAGGGCGGTCGAACACTTGGACACGTGACTTCCAACGGGAAAACCAAGATGCCACACAGAGACTCTACCTCTACATCTGAGAAAGGGAAGGAGACAAGGTTACTAGATAATGCACCTAGTTATAATGGAGTAATTCCAGGCTGTTATATTGCAGCTATATTTGTATAATTTGGGCTCGGTGTGCATTTGCATTTGCACCCGTGCAGTCGGTCGCTTCAATCACCAAGTCATCTAGTCGCATGTCTTTGTACAATCACAATCTTGTTTATCAATAGATTAGTAAGCCTAAACTACCAATCTTTTTAAAAAACAAATTAAGCACTGTTTTCCGCAGGTGTGGGGATCTTCTCAGAATGCTCGTGGTGAGTAATCTTGGATTCCAAATCTCCGGCCTCAGCACGGCGAGCAGCCTCGGTGGACTTGGTTGTCTTCCAAGCCGGGGTGCCAAGGTGAATACCCAGAACACTAAGACCATCCTTGTCTTCGAAAATAGACTCGACTTCCTCGAGGGATTTGCCGGCAGTTTCAGGGAAGAGGAAGAAGGTATGGATGAAGGCAGCAAGGTTGAACTATAACGATTAGAACGAGAGCCAATTATAGGATACGGCAACTCAAAACTTACCACACCGAAAATGACGTAGGTCTTCCAGCGAATGTTCTCAAAGGCATATGGAGTGAACAGGCCTTTACAGGTATTAGTAAAGACTCATGTGGTCGGATTTCACGAGGAGACTTACCCAATGCAGTGTTGAAAGCCCAGTTGGCCGAAGTGGCAACAGCGACACCCTTGCCACGGAGTCGGAGAGGGAACAACTCCGGTGGGTAGGTCCAAGAAACGGGACCCCAAGTGGGAGCGTACGACGCAACGAAAAGATAGGTACAGGCAATAAGTCCCTTGGCAGGGGCGCCAGAAACGCTCATAGATGCCTCAGGGACACCGTTGACACCACCGGGGACAACCGTTCCCTTGGTGGCGAGGATACCAGCATTGGCAAACATGAATGTCATCATCAAGACCGAGCCAATAAGAAGCGTGGGTCGGCGACCCCATCTATCAACCCAGAGAAGAGCTGGCACGGTGGTGAAGACGTTGATGACGTACTGGATGGAGGAAGCCAAAAGGTTGGCGTTTCCGTTGTAGCCAGCCATTTGGAAAATGTAACCGATGTAGTACACTGGAACTGTTAGAATCGAGATCTCTCTATATAATTGACATCAGTGAAGTACTTACTCATGACATTCATCCCAGTCAACTGTGCCCAGACCTGCACCATGGCGCCAGAAATGGTACGGTGGAGCATCTTGGGCTTGAGAAGATCGAGGTAGGTGACATCTGAGTTCTGTCGCTCGAACTCGCACATATCCTTGATATCCTGGAACTCTGCAGTGACGTATGGGTGGTTAGGGTCACCCTTGCCGTGAACAAGAGTCAGGACGGCATGAGCCTCGTCCCAGCGGTCCTTCCTGGCAAGCCATCTAGGTGACTCAGGGAGGAGCATCATCATGAAGAACAAGAAAACAGCTGGTACCATCTGGATACCCCAAGGTACACGGAAAGACGCGGTGTTGTAGCCAGTAGAGTTCTGTTCTCCAATAAAGGAGCACCCATAGGAGATGTAGTACCTTTTTAGACAGTTAGCAAAGTACTTAGGTGCAAAGATTTGGACAGATACATCGCCAGTGCTTGCACGACCCACCTGGCGATGATCTCGATCCAAACTCAACGTAAGAATGGACTGACATGATCAGGATGCCCCACGTGATAGCCCATTGCTGTAAGCCTATTAAACGACCTCTTTTTGAAGCCGGCGAGAGCTCTGCGATGAAAACGGGAACCTGGGCGCTTTCCACACCTACTGAGACTCCGTTGATGATACGGCCAGCAATAAGCATGCCGATGTTCTGAGAGGCACAGCAAATGATAGAGCCAATAATCCTGGTGATAAATATGTTAATTACTAGTTCATTGCCCCAAGGTTGGCTCGTAAGCTCAATTATTGGTTCAAACGTCCATCGGCGGTCGTTCGTGAAAATGGCACTGGTGTTTTGGTATTAGAGTTCCGGGGTGCGGCCGGGCCACGGGTTTACCCGCGCCAAGACGGGACACCGAAACTCTAACCACTTCCACCGAAGAAAAGGAAGGAGGCAAACTTACCAGACAATGCATCCAGCCATGATGGAGTACTTCCTTCCGAGCCGGTCAGACAAGGGGCCAGAAATCAGAGCACCAAGCCACGAGCCAGCGGCCATGGAAGCAGTGATACCGCCCTGGACGAGGGAACGAGGACCACTGCAGTCGCTATCATTGTTGAATGGTGGGCCAGAAGGTCCTTGGTTGAAGTAACACTTGTAGGAGTTCTCGCTCAGCTGGGCTGATACGGAAGAAATATCGAAGCCGAAGAGGGCTCCTCCAATAACGGAGGTAGCCGCGATCACGTAGATGTTTCCAATCGGCATAGTGAATTGAGGGCCAAATGGGCTTGAGAAACACCTCCTAAGACACTCGACGATCGCGCCAAGGGGGCGTCCTCTTATATCAACGGCCGCGGCATACGTCCACGAGAACAGTCCTACTCATTCTCGTGCTCCCGATATTATGTTCCAAATAGGCAGTCCCGCTACGTACCTAACGGCCATCCTCCGTAGTGCCCTATCTCCACTTAATCACCCCATGGGCGTTCTCAGCTTCTCCAACCTGGAGTCAGCGGAGACGAAAATTGTTTTAAAAAAACTGGTTCCCTGGGGGGGTCCCCAGACGCCCCGTGACCAAGAGGGCTCCTGATAGAAAGTGACAAGCGCTCCAGTCACCCTCTTTTCCAGGGGGTTGCCGGCAATGCCCTGGACGTTTGCCGCCGAGCATTACGCCGGCATGGGTTGGGTGAAAAAACGGGGCCGGCTCAAGGTCCGCGCGGCACCAAGATGCCGAGCGACGGCCTGATGACGACATGTATGGGCGGCGTGCCTGGCAGACGGTGCAATCACACGAAGAGGATTTCGGAAGAGTAGATACGAGTTGAATTCATGCTTGGGAGAAAGAATTAAAGGGGCAATTGCAGTCGTCAATGTATTACAAAACGTTAGGAACACATGAACAACTCCATAAAAAAACCTTTACCACATGGTGCCCCGAAACCAGTCAACGGCCTGAAGGATGAAATCGCTGTCGACTTTTTTCTCATGTTTGTTTTTTCCTTCCCACCTGCCCCTCGGCATGTTCTCAGTACCAAACCTCTGATACGTGCGCAAGACGTCACCACTTAATTCTCCGTGTGAGGCTCCACAGACGGTCCGATGTCAATTAAAGAGATGGGCGGGAAAAAGTGGAGTGATGGACAGACTTGGTGGTGGACTCCGACCAGAAGGAGAAGAACAGAGAGTGCCTACCGCTTACATGATGCTACGCAGATAAGAGACGTGGCGCTCGATTCTTCCCGAGACAATGTGCCGATGAGTCTAGGATGAGCTTAAACAGAGTTTTCGGCATTTGCTACAGATTGGGCGGGTTTTGATTGAGACACGCAGACAAAAAGCCGCGTGAGAAACGAAAAATATGAAAGCCGCCAGCTGCTTGCATCAGCTTGGGCCATTAGTTTCAAGCTGGTACTCGCTCCAGGATTCGTTTCCAAGTTTCCGATGCATCACCTTTTCTCGGCTGCGGAATCATCAACCCTGTGGAGCTTGGCTCCGGTTTTTTCCTCCTCACATCAGGTGCAAACCCATTGTTTTCCCCATACATTCGCGTGCTTGAGAACGGATTCCCGGGTCAGGACCAGCGGTTTAAGCTTGGTTGGAAAGTTGACCCCAAATCTTTGCAACACCTTATCTGGTAGTTTCTCGATGACCCGTTCTCTGGATTTCTGGGGATATGCATTTCCAAAAAATACAACCATAACAATGAATGAGTAGACAAGTAAATAGACGAAGAATAAACCATTAAAAATGAATACTACGGGTAAGTAAAATAAAAAACAAAGTGAGCTAAGCCTTTAACCGCCTAATTGGCCAAGTCCAGCACTTCTATTGTTTATCCGTCGGAATTGAGAAAACGCCAACCCAACACATGATGAACCGCGGCTTACACGTAACCTCGTAACCGAACGTCCCCTGCCCTTGATTCCTACCGCAATCAATTACTCTCCGCGCCTCGTGACGAGGCAGAGTTTTTTTTTCGCCCTTCCGAAAAAGACAGGAAAAGGCAAGTTCTGGCGCCCTCCGCAAATCACCCAGCTCTCCGGCACGAGCCAGAAAAGACAAAATGTCCCACCGCATCTCCGTATCCCCATAATCTCTCCACAGCCTCCCACAGCACATGAAATCTCATGCCACAATATACAATCAAAACCCACGATGCCGAAACGGCGGGCCCTCGTGGATATTTTCCATTCGGCCCGGGCTCCACCCGCCGGGGGCCTCGTCTCCATCCCGAGCGAGGGGAGGGGGCCTGGTCTGCGCATCTGTGCCTATGGGAGGCTGCCTCGTGCTCGTCCTTCCCTTGTCGGCATCAGGGCGGCCGATCGAGCGTCACGGAAATAAAAAAGGGCTGTGTATGGACAGGCATGGCAGGTGCTTCCGGGTCGGCTTACGACGATAGGATACGAAGGGGCCGGTCACAGCAGGAGATGGTCCCCGGGGGAGGAACGGGGATGCAAAAAAGGGCGGTCGAAAACCCGGCACATGACGTTGAACAGGAGAAGCAGAATAAGAATCTCGAGATGGCAAGAACCGACTCCTTGGGTCGTTTGACAGTTGCGTTGTTGAGCTCGCCACCGGGAGAAACGCGTGCAGCCTTGTCCATGTAATCGGAATCCGCGACCCGCCTTGGCAATCTTGATCGTGGCCCTTGGCGATGCGGCGGCTCAAGTGGCCCAACATCTAGTCATCACGCCACCATTACCGCACCGCAACGGCTCGGAACATCTGCCTTTCCCAATCGCCTCGCCCGCTCTCCATGGAGCTTAGTTGCATCCCCAAACTTGTCTCGCTCCAGCATGCGGGGAGATCTGGGGATGCGTCGATCCCAAGCTTATCCAATTATGGATCGGTAGTTTGGAATCACCTTGCATGACCTCATGATATTCTGAGTCTTATTTCCGGTTGCCATGATGAGCTTGGCCAACCTGATGATCAAGACATGAAAACGTAAAGACTTGTGGATCGTTTCATTTTCGTCTAAACAATAGAAAATTTCTAGCTGAATAGCTGGGGCACTGGTGATTCCAGACTCATGCCGCCTAATCATAAATCCGCAGGTTCCTAGCCATGACTCGCGCAAGCTACCGAGACGTCACTGGCTTCACCACACAACAATGAGTTGAGCCAAAGGTGAGAATTGAAGCGAATCCCAGGCGCGCTAGTCTACGAAAATACCCGTCTAAAACAAAATTGCTCATCAAATCATAATTGCCACCCGACTCACCCAAATCAAGACGCCTGTCCTCATCGCATCTTACAAGCTACACGAAGCGAATCTCGTCAAACAGGCCTGCGCGCACTTGCACCAGACTAGCCAATTCAAACATGAATGACTGTAGGATGATGACGTTGGTCACGACGTGGGATACGGAGACCATTTCTTGCTCTTCCTTGTCGTTTTCTTCCTTCGTCTCCTGCTTCTCGGCGTCTCCACTCTTGTCTTGGTCATCTTCCACGACAGCATCCTTGGCAGCCTCTTCACTAGCCTCAGTAGCATCCTCGGTAGCATCCTCGGTCGTCTCTTTAGCAGCCACATCAGCAGCTCCCTCAGAGTCCTCAGGGGCCTCTTTGGTGGCCTCCTCGGTGGTCTCTTCGGTAGCCTCTTCAGTAGCTTCTTCAGTAGTCTCTTCAGTAACCTCTTCAGTAGCCTCTTCAACGGCCTCTTCAGCGGCCTCTTCAGTAACCGCTTCAGTAGCCTCCTTGGAAGCTTCTTCAGTGGTCTCCTTGGTAGCCTGTTCAGTGGTCTCCTCGGTAGCCTGTTCAGTGGTCTCCTTGGTAGCCTGTTCAGTGGTCTCCTTGGTAGCCTGTTCAGTGGTCTCCTTGGTAGCCTCTTCAGTGGTCTCCTTGGTAGCCTGTTCAGTGGTCTCCTTGGTAGCCTCTTCAGTGGTCTCCTTGGTAGCCTCTTCAGTAGTCTCTTTGGTAGCCTCTTCAGTAGATTCCTTAGAAACCTCGACAGCTTCGTGCTCATCCTCTTCAGTCTCGGTAGGCTCGGGCATGGGCTTTTTGTCAAAGTTGAGGGGAATAGGTTCGACGCTTGGGGCTGGGAGACCAACGCGCCTGGACAGAATAGTCTGGTCAATGGCCGCGAATGCAGCCATCTGACTTGCTACAGCCTCGTCTCTAGCTCGAGCGCCATCATCAGCTCGGCTCCGTGACTGGCTTCGTCCGGGCGAACCCGTACTGCGCTCCCTGTAAATCTCCTTGGGCGGAGCCAGGCCCGGCTTCGAGCTCGGTGTGGCATTTCCGCTTCGGTTCTGCTCCTTGCGTCCTCGAGGAGTGTTGGCGCGGCTGGGTGTTCCCAGCTCCGAAAGCAGACGGTGAGCCAGGCCCTCGAGCGCAGAAGGCCGAGCAGGCGATCCGCTACGGGGTGTTTCCTCCAGACTGCGACGATCGGGCGTCTCTTGCTGCGCAGGCGTGGCCTTTTGGGTGTGCGCCGCGCTGCTCAGCATGGCGTCGGCCGTCTGGAAAGCTTCACGTCGCTGCTGCACCAGCTCATCAAACCGAGGAATCGTCTTTTTGTAAGACGACACTTGCTCCTGCAAGTACTTGAGGACATTCAGGATACGAGGTAATGACGTCTGGGCCCATTGAGGCCGCTGCCGACACCGTCCCATTGCAGCCAGCTGTAGCTCTTCTGCAGTGGGCGGCATCTCCAGCTCATCTTCGTCATCCGATTCTGCATTTTCGTCTGCGTTGTTGGACTTTTTGCTTTCTTCTTCTTCATACGCGTATGAGGCAGGGTTTCGGGATAGCCATCCCTCAATCTTCATGTGGCCGCAAACAGCCAAGTCCACCAAAGTCTCCGTCACTGACAAGTTCGTTTCCACTGGGTTGATGAAAAAAGTCTCAAGCAGGTCCAGCAGTGCGTTCAGCAGAGGATCGTCCGCGCGAAGAGTGTGGTCCATGACCTCCCTAGGGGCACCTGGCAAACTGTCGGGAACAGGCGGGCCTCTTGGGTTGGTAAGGGACACCTTTGGAGCAACCAACTTGACAGAGCAAGGATGGCTTTCCAACCTGGATAGCGTGTCCTGGAGAACGCTCTGGTAGACTTCGTCAAAATTGTCATGGCCGCCAATGTTTCCGGCCAGTGCCATGATGTACTCCACTTCCTGCTCGTGAGCGCCAATTGTTCGGCGAGAGTCAGTGAGGGGAACAACATCGGTTCTGAGGAGCGTGATGATAGCGTAGCGGTGGTGTCGCTTGAGAATGGCCGACACAAGCTGCAGCGTGACGTGGATGGTTTGCTGGTTTCGTGACCTTAAGCAAGCGAGTATAAGATCCACCAAGTTGAACAATAACGGTGAGGCGGTTATTTCCGTCTTTTCAGCCAGCATGGTGGCTAGATCCATCGACTTGCGTTTTCGTGCCATGCTCACCAATGAGCGTGGGCCACCTTCTGCCGACGGGAAGTGATCTGGCAGCGCCAAGAGATAGTGGAGAATGAGGTTAATCATATCGGGGTGGTCTAGAGATTCGAGGATGCGTCGAAGGTATGTCAATACGGCAACCGAAGAACCTCCGTCGATATCGGAGGATTCGAGCAAGGATGGGTATCTAAGCTGTTAGACGAGATTACCGTGCGAAGGGGGGGGGAGGGGGCTCACAATAACTGCTGCAAGAAAATAACTTGGAAATGCTCCAGTAGCGTCGACTTGACGTCCACTGACCGACAGTGGTTCAAGACGTCCTGCCAAAACAGCAGGTGTGATAAAAATGTTTCGAGATGTGATTGGAACTCTGGTGAGCAAGAGCTGATGACTTCGTAGTTGGATGTGGGGTGCTCGTAATCAGAAAAAGCGAGGATGGGCGGCAGATCGTGGGGGAGATGATCAATCACAAGCTTGCGGCTCAGCTGGCTGTACAGCGCACCCAGCCCTGTAGCCATGAGCGTGGACAGATCGCTCTCGACGATCCACTGCTCCAGGGGTGCAGAGTTGGAGGCAGCTTCGATAATGTACAGCAGCCCCGTGCGCGCAAAGTCGCCCACCTTGCCCTCGTGGTGGATGTAGTCCATGAGGATGTAGAAAAGGGGGAAGTCGGCACGCTGCGTACGCCCGACAAACGTGTCCAGTTCCCTGTCGTCCGGCTCCTCTCTGCTCGACCCAGGGCGCTGCGACTTGAACCATGCTGGCAGGATGTTGGGCTCGAGGCGGATCTTGGTGGTAATGTTGAAGGCGAGCTCAACGACACGGGATTCGGTGTCGAGGCCGAGGCGCACGCTGTTGTGGCCGGTGATGCGCACGAGGAGGTTCGTCAGGCTGGCGGAAAAGGTGGGGTTCTCGACAAAGGCCTCCTCCTCGCTCTCGATGAGGGTAGCGAAGAAGAGGACGGCCTCCTTGATGATCCACTCATTGTATGAGGTTGTGGCGATCTTGCCGATGGGGACGTAGATTTGCTTGATCGAGGCGTACTGGATGCACGGGTGCGGCAGGGGGCGGCGGCTCTCGTCGCTGAGGATGTTGGTGAGCTCTTGCAGGCGAATCTCGAGGTTCTCGGCGGCGTCATTGTCTTTGGTCAGGTTGCCAGATGCCCTCCATGACGACTGTTCATCCCACGTCAGTCCAACTGTCGCACGGGGCGCGGCGCACGGTGAGCTCTTTTGGGGGGAGCCCTTACGAGCAGGTGGCCGTATTCCTTTTCGAACCGATGAAGTCGCTTTGCGGGATCCTTTGCCTGGTCTTTTCGGGAGGACCCCGAGGAGAGGGGGCTCAACAGGCGCGACCACTGCAACGAGTCGAGGTTAGCTTCCACGGAGCTCACGAGACGGTCGGCGAGGGGACTGACAAAGTCCATGGCGGTGATGGAGGCATCTCCAGCTGTAGGACGACTTGGGGAACGGTGTAGGATTCAAGTTCCAGCTCTATGCCATTCCTCAGTGGGGGGGGACAAGTTGGCGTTGCAGTTGCGGATGCAGATGCGTTGTTGTGGATATATGCCGTCGTCTCCTGGACTAGGCCTAGTGGTGGCATTGATCATGGCCTGAAGCATGTTCCCTTGAGGGTCTGTGGCTTGACTCGGTAGCAGTTCATGGCTCCACTCTCGGCACAAGTCAATGCAGGCACGGGTGTGGCTGAGAGGCGGTGTGGCGCGACCTGTAGGGTAAGATTGAGCGGCATCAGGCGATAGTTGAGTCCATAAAGTGGAAGGGGAACATTTGGAAAAAAAAAAATGAAGGAAAAAAAAGGTATCGAATGGGTTGCTTGAATATTAATTTGTCGTTGAGCGCCAATTTGTGTGTGACTGACAAAGTTCGCTTAGTTGGCGAACCAAAATAGGTCACACCAAGTGGCAACTTGTTCTGCACACAACTCCAGGTCACATACATGTGTCTACCATGCCAAGTTAATCCATCCAATGAACACAACTGTGCACAAGCACCGTTCTCGACGCATAAAGGAAAATCTCCTAAACACCGTACATCTCCTTGTCATACCCCTGCAACTTCTCATTGACCCGGTCCTCAAACCTGTCCATCCTGCCCTTCGTCTTCTCGAACTCTTCCTCTATATGCTTCATTCGGCGCAACACTGCTCCACCCTCGCGTCTCAGTTGTTCAATAGCGCTATCCGTAATGAGCTCGTTCCTGTGATATCGCTCCATTGCCTCTTTCTCCCAGCGACGAATCTCGAGCTTGGCTTCGATGATCTTTTCGTCCAGCAAGTTCCGCGTGCGCCGGTGAAAGGCCAAGTTGCGATAGTCGAGTGTTTCTACGCGATGGTAGTAATCGCGGTCCTAGATATTAGATAAATGGTCAACAAGGCACAAATAACTCGAGGCCAGAAGGAACAAATGGAGCGTACACGCTGGCGGCGATGCTGGCATCGACGCCGTCGGGGTCTCGGGACAGCCTGGTGGGTAGTTGTAGCAGTGTCTGCATCTTGCTGAGGCTGGCTTGGGGCTGCAGCCGGAGCTTGAGAGGCCGGGCCTGTTGTTGAAGGGGTATTTGAATCGGGCAGGGCGAGTGCTTGGTTTCCCGCCTCAAGACAGGCGATTGCGAGCCTGTCTCGAGCAGCCTGCTTTAGACGTGCTTGTCTACGTCGACGGGAGCTGGGACGATGGCGAGACATGGCGAGCGATGATGGTTATTTTGAGATTGAGGAAAAATAATAAAAGAGCAAAGCTAAAGACACAAAATGTTGAAAACAAGGCACACTATTTGTTTATGCTCGATCAAGTTTGGATCGTTGTTGTTTGTTGGAAACTAGGCGTGCAGTCACGTTCATCTCACTTTCACCTCAGCATGAATCACTGAAGAGCAAACGGCTTGAACAAGGCGGGGCCTAACCTAGCTGCAAAGCGCTGTCACTGTTTGAACAGAGCTGGATTCTGGTGTCGGCTGTCAACAGCTGGGCACCTCAATGCCTGCCTATATAATCTTTCCTCCCCCCCTCCTCTGCCTTCCCTTCTTTCTTCCTTTATCACCACCTTGGTTCTTCCATCCTTGATCGACATCTACTCTTCTACTCCTTGTTGGTTGTTACAACATCCTGGTCCTTCACACACACACACTTGGCCTTCCTCTCTTACTTCACACCCAGCTTTCACCTTCTTTGGCTTCGTCTGCACGTCATGTCATACACAGAAGACCGCGCTCGTGAGTTTCCGAGACGTGAGGCTCATGAACAGCACTTGAGAGAAACCGGGAGCCCCAAGACTCGAAATGAGGGCGCACAGGAAGAGGTATGTCTTGATCGAAGCCTATTATATGTTTCCTCTGACTGACCCTGTAGCAGGATGCTGATATGAGCACACCCCATTCTCCAACCAAGGTATGTCTGCATTTTCTTTTTCATCCACCCTCGACTTCACTCCCCGTTAGGGACCCATCTTCCCCGTTCGTGATACAGAGGCACAAAGTTCCCCCGGTATGGCGACCAAGTTCAAGCAGTCCTGTTCGTTCGGGGTTTCTTCTTGGATACCGGGGTCCTGGGATGCCACTATAGATGTTGACAGACAAACTTGTTTGTTTGAATCGGCATCTCCAAGCATAGCTTGGATCTGGCTTCCAGGTCGCTTCCAGGACGCTTTCAGACAAGGCTCAAGACACCCGGTTGGTTCGGGCTTGTAAACGGACGGGCTCGACCGCGACCCGGTTTGACCACCAACGGAACGGTGTCTTCCAAGCACAGTCTTGGACTTCATTTTAGTCTGAGCGTTCGCGTATCATGCCAGTGTATTCGAGCGTACAGTCCACCCTAGCCTATAGGCGTCTATGGCTTTGGTCCCTTGCGAGCGACACTTGTGGAGCCTGTCCAGATGTCACTTGGTGTGTTCTGGTGCTGGAGCTCGGGGTTCAGATGTCGTGTCTCGGGAGGATTCATAGTGCGGTTCGAGCGGGCAGACATACTCAGCTAGGGATCCCTTGGCTGACCGGATGTGGAAATACAGGACGCTGTGGTGGAAGCCAACCAAAAGCTCGCCTTTCTCGAACAGCGACTCGACAATGTCGAGAGCCAGACCGAAGAGAACCACGCAATGGTCACCTCGTGCGGCAACGAAATCTACCAACTGCAGCAAGAAGTTACCTGCGAGGGAAGAGAGTTAGAGGAGGCCAAGACAGAGCTGCGCGAAGCTGTGCGGGAGTTGCATGGCAAGATTGACGATTTGACCAACATGGTCACTGTCATGAATGGCAAACTCGATACAACAGGAGACAGGCTGGATGTGGTGGAGAAAAGATTGGACAAGGAGGAGAAGGCTGGAGAGGAGCGCTTTCGCAAAGTCCAGGAGCTGCTCCTCAAGGTTCTGGTTGACAATACGACCAAAAAGGTGGAAAATATGGGGATTTACGACTGCTGAGAGGGAACGGACTGGATAACGGTGGGATGGCGTGGCGTTTAATTTCGTTCATGCAAGGAATCAGAATCATTTCTTGTTTGGCACCAACATGGTTGTTTTGAGATTCCAAATTTGAACCAAGCATCACAAAAGTTGTTCTGCATCAAAGGGTTTCCCCCCCTGCGCTTTCATTGATTGATTCATCGCGTGGGGTTCCTGGAACCACTGTGAATTGCACCAGATCTTCAAACAATAGCTGCCATTGTTTGCTACTGATTGATTGATGACAAAGGATAGCTGCCATCCCATGCAGGACAGCCATCTTTTCATTGCTACCTTTATTTTCGTCCCCTTCTAAACGATTCTCCCGCACAAATAAAATAGTATAAATAAAAAAGTTTGAGTTGAAAATTTGATTTCCTCGATAGGTGTGCTTGAAACAGGCGGGTGTTGGCAAAGAAGCGACCAAATCGACGGCGACACACCTACTGCAAACCCCAAGTGCAATGACTATGGCGCAAACTTGACCAAAACCTCGTGGTCAAGATAGGGAGTTCTAGGAAAACGAGGTATTCTCTCATCAATGGGTTCTGCGAGCCGGCTTCACGTGCTGACGGATCAAGGGGCTCATCTCCCAATCGACACTTTCGGGGCAGCACAGCCCGATGGCAATGCCGGGGGGAAATTCTACATTCATGTCACAGTCATCACATACAACCTCACTCATACACTACAGACAAAGGTATAAACAAGTCACTACTTTTTTTTTTTAATTCTGCAAAGCAATATTCAACAGCTAGTTCATCCATCCATCAGCAGCCGCCTGTGCAAAAGGCATGGGCTCCCTGCAGGGAAAACCTATCTCGGACTCGTCGGATCGCCGTTGCTGCCACTGCCACTTCCGCTGCTTCCGCCTCCGCTGTCACCTGTTCTGGTGCGGCTCGCCCAGATGTGCCGGACGCGGTGGTGGTCCATTGGCGGGGACCCGAGGTCCTCACCGCTGGACTGCGTGAAGCCACTCACATTGCTGAGCATGCTGGAGCTGCGGCCTCTTGACCGCGTTGCTCGGGGCTCAAAAGGGGGTGCGGTAGGTGGGGGTTGCCACAGGGAGGTGACGGGGAGCGTTGGCGCTGACACCGAGGGAAGCACCTCGCTCGGGCTATGCCATAGGCCAGTCGGGTAGTGGGGAGGAGCAGCAGGATTTGGGTTCCAGGTGCCAGTTGTGGGCTGAAACGGCGATCCCAGCGAAGGGTGGCCGGCCTCGGGTGGTGGTCCCATCTCAAACGGCATGCCATTGGCCGAGTTCATGTAGTCGTGGAAGCTCTGGAGTTGGCTTTGCGCTGTTCGAATGTGCTCACCCCGGGTTGCGTTGGCCGCACGCACATGAGCCAGTCGCTCGTTGTAGTTGGCCTCGATCCCTGCAACGTGATCCTGCCACACAGCTCGCTCCTGGTTCCGACGCTCTGCCTCGTCCAGGCCGCGGTTGTTGGCATCCGTGATATTGGCGAGCTCGTTCTCGACTTTGGCGATACGCGTGGCAATCTTGTTCCGGCGTGTGTTGAGATTCGACTTTTCCACTTCCTTGGCCTTGACCTCCTTTTCCAATCCAGACTTGTGCTCCTTGAATGCCTTCTGTGCCGCGTCAAAGACCTTCTTCTCAGAAGAGTACAATTTCTCAATTTTCTTCTTCCTGTCAGCGAGCTCCGGCGCGCTGTCAAAGTTCTTGAGCTGGTCGGCAATTTGCTGTGTGTCACGTTCCGCCTGGGCCTTTTGCGTCTCTTGCTGACGAATCTTTTGCTTGTACTTTTCGTCGTGGTTGCCGGCGGATGAGAGTTGGTTGTCAGTCAGCTCATTGTCCTTTCTGAGAGCGTTGGTTCTCGTCTTCCACTCCTTGCGCAGCGTCTTCAGGCGAGACTTTTCATCAGCCAGCTTGGCTTCGGCGGCAGCAATGGATGTCTTGAGCGTGGTGGCAGGCGAGTCGGGTCGAAGAGAGCGCTGGCCGTTGGGAAGGGCAGCTGAGGCACCGTCGGCTTCTCTGAGCGTTTCCTGGACGGTTCGGATGCTGGTGGTAAAAATGACCTTGTCGGTATGGGTATCTACGAATTCACACACATACTTGGATGCTGGCCGCAGCCCGTAAATGTCTCCCGTCCAGCGGGTGCCGTGCTCGCAGTTCTCGCCGGGTTCATCTACGGGGAAGATGCGCGTAGGTTGCCACACGGCATTGTTGACTCTGACATAGAACGGCTTGGAAGTGTCAATGCCCGAGGGCCGCGGTGCGTGGCCATTGGCCTGGGAATCGTCTTGGTCGTCATCGATTTCGGGAAAGTGGCTGGTGCTAAAACATACTTCATCACTGCCAATGTAGGATATCCAAATCTGGCCGGGCTGGCTGTCGAAGGGGGCGTTTCCTAAGTTGTGAATATCGGTCGCATTCGACCCCGCCGACTCGGATGCGGCATGGGAGAGCTCGTACTCTTTCACCATGACAATCTTTGTGCTGGCGAGGGCTGCCCACAGCGGCTGCTGCAGGCGGACCTGGGTGCTCTGTTTTCTTCTTTTCTTGCTTGTAGATATGTGAGGCGTCGGCTGGTAGCTCATTTCGGTGTCTGGCGTGGCGAACCCGCCCTCGTTAGCCGTGTCGCCGGCCACGCTGGGAGGCTTTCCTGCCTCGGGATCGCTGACACCGGTCGAGGCATTGGCCTTTTCCCGCCTCAGATACCACTCTCGAATGTAGCGAACAATGCCCTGGGTCAAGATGTGAATCGCCAGGACGCTCTTGACCCACCCGTATGCACTCCTCTTATCGTACGTACTGGTGGCAGGCTCCAGGGGGTTGCTCAAGACAGCAGGCAGCCGCCAATGCTCGGGGATGTGGCGTACCACGCGCCCCCAATGGGCCCTGGTCCCACGGAGGAGATGGTGGCCGACCACCCACATGAAGCACGTGGTGATGCCGCGAGAGGTTCCGTCCCTAGTGCTCGTTCCCCCACCCAACGTAATGGCAATAACCGGCTTGGCAAAGTCGAGAATGGCGTCCTGGATGGGGCCCCACAGAAACAGCCATATCAGCAGGAAGAAAAAGTCCATACACAGAATGGTGACGAGCGAGGGCATGGTCGAGTTTCCGTCAAAAATCTCGGCGAGGTTGATGTTCATGCCCGAGCTGGTGGTGACGGGAGGGACAAAGGTGAGAAAGGTGAAAACGGTGTAGATGGCGGATAGGGAGAGAGGAGGGACGTGCATGAGGATGATGAGGATGGCGAGGGTGTCCTGCACGGGGAGGGACTTGAGGACGGTGGTGGCGAGATCCAGAGGTCCAGAGTCGCGGTGGACGTCGGCGTTCTTCATGGCGTTTACGTCGATCTGGCGGTGGCCGGCGTCGACAATGCCATTGGAGCCAATGTTGGAGTTGCACGACTCGGATGACGTCTCGGAGGCGAGCGAGGAGCGGCGCAGGGAGTCATCGTTGGAGCGGGAGCGGGAGTCGGTCGAGGAGCTGTCGAGGATGTGCTTGGAGGAGCCATTCGCGAGGCCGTTGGGGGCCATCGACGACCCTGCGGCGCCGGCGACGCCATGGTCGGATCGGCGAGCAGGGCCGTCGAGCTGGCCGGGGCCTTTCTTGTCTGAGAGTCGCCTGGCCGGGCCTACAAGACCATTCTCGTGGCGGGTGTCGCGGTTACTGGCGGCGCCTTGCTGTCGCTTGCCCGAACTCGAAGCGCGAGGCATGCGCAGGGTCTTCTAGCCTCTCCCACAGTCTGACGGACCCAGGAACCGTGCTAGGGCAGGGCCGGCAGCTGGGGCGAGCCTGTCGAGGGGAAGCAGGCCGGGCGAGGGGGGGCCGGGAAGGCGAGTGTTGACTTGGTTAGAGCAGATGCAGGTCGAAGGGAGCGTCGATGAGTTTGGGGGCCGTGAGGGGGCTGGAAGGGAGCGTCGCAAAGGTCGGTTTGTAGGCTGACATGTGCGTTGTGAGGGTGATGATATTCCCGTGAGAGCCGCGGGACGGGTCGATGTTTCGACGGGGGGTGCCGCCGTGGCTGACGAAAGAAGACAAAACGATTGTGGCGAGAGCGAGTGTCTCGAGGACCGGGCCCTGGGCTGCGTGGTGGTGAGACTTTTTTGGAAAATCCGAGGAGCAGGTTGGTGGTTTTTGCGAATGCGGATGCGGACGTGAGTTGTGGATAAGTGTGGTTGGCAGAGGTAGGAGATTTTTGGAGGCCACGGCCAAGCCGGTCGATAAGTAAGAAGATGGAATGGACGGCCCAACGCAAAAAAAAAAAAGAATTGGACGGGAACGGGTATGGCGGGGGGCCTGCTGGGGCTCGCACTGTGTGCCTAGGGGGCCTGGAGCCCTTCTGGCGTGGTCCGACGCGCCCACTGAGGCCACTGAAGCTTTTAGTGGACGTAGGGGGGAGCTTGAGGGAATCCGGCCCGCCGCCAGGTACCGATTGTGCGAGAAGAGGGGTTACCTGGATCTACTTGCGAGGCGCTAGTGGCGTAGTTTTGCGGGTGGGGATCTGGAGGGCTTCTGCAGGACCGACGAGTAGCGAGTGGGTACCGAGGCTGGAGGAGGCTTTTGGGGTGAGGGGGGGGGGCAGCTAAGCAGTGAGGCGGTTGTTGTGATTGTGATAATGGAGACAAAGAGGTATAATGGCCATTATTGGTTCCCAAGCGACGCACAGCTGCTGCAGAGCGCTCTGCTCCGCGGCAGAGGATTCGACTACAACCACACACTACCTAATAAAAGATAGAGCACCTCTGCCAGAAAAGACCCGACGTGGGTCAGGCAAGGATCGGGTGAGATGAGACGAGAGCTCGGCGCGAGACGAGGCGCTACTCTGCGCTGACAGCGTTTCCAGCTCCCCTAGCCTATAGCGTGTGTCCGGTACAATGCTCCCCGCGCAGTGGCCCTGTGATCTACCCATTGACCAATTCACAGCATCCCGATTGATTCATCGGTTCCTACCGTTGCATTCTCGATTGCACTGCTGTTTGTCGAAAGATAACGGACCAGATGCCCCCGTTTGGTCCAATGGTACCGTCTGCACGCGCACTGTGTAGTGTGTGTGTGCGTGTATGAGCAGCACAGCCAATGCCAAAAACTCAAAAGCCCAGGTTGAATCGTAGAACAAGAGGCGATGCCGCCCTCCAGTCCATATCCGTCACAAGACGGGGGGAGGCGCTGATTCGCGAGAGCTTGTGCAATGTGTTTACCCAGTTGCATGGCCAACACAGCCTCTAGTTACATCATGCCCTCCGCATCGTGATACTCGCCGCCCACCGGACGCCCGGCGCCAGCCAGCTCATGCCCGTCGACACATGCCACATACATACGAGCCGAGCCTGTGGATTCCTGCTCTGAATGACGTGAAGGAAAAAAAGGACCCCTTAGCAGCTAGTCAAGGCCAGACAGCGCGACGCGCGCATTGCCCATCCTCTCATCCTCCCCACAGCCAACAAGCCTATGCGGAACAAGGTGCATCCCGGGACCGCGCACCCTCTTCCAGCCTCATCGTCACGTCGCTCGCCAGACACGGCGCTGACGGCGGGGATAACCCTCCCAGCGGCAGCTCTTGGGTTTTGAACGACACTTCGCGGTATGCGGAGAATAAGTCTCTTTTGCTGAACTGCGCACTTTGAGCGAATCACGGTCAGGGGGCTCGTCACGTCTTAGTGTTCGGCGCGTGGTTAAGCTTTGTCGGCGCCTTGCTCACCTCACTTTTTGCACCCCATCCGTCCATATGCTTTTTCCGCTTTTCTGCTCGTTGTCGTCCCGATTGGAGAGAAGGTCGATCAAGGGGGCAATGGAGCACATGGAAGACACACAGACGAGGTCACGGACGGACACGGACCCCTAGCCGGCCCCCTGATGTGCCAAGTTTGTGCAGGCAGAACAAAGAATAAAATAGAGCCGAAACACTGTTTCCAAGGCGAGATTGGGGGACTGGCAATAGGCAATAAGCGTGGCCTCGCGAGGGACGACAACGACGTCACTGGAACTGGTCCTTGCTTAGCCAGCGGGAGGTAATGCCGAGCCCAGAGACCAGGGAACCCGGGATCCGATCTGCCAAATACATGACAGTTTATGCCCTCTCGAGTCAGGGCGAGCGAGGTCAAGACTAAAGCGAGACCAAATTCGCAGCCGTGTGTATAATACCTACTGCAGAGCCCCGTGCGTATACAGTGCCCGAAGTGCAGCATCGCATCAGGATCTCAACTCGGCCCCGGCAGTTCACTCGGCCGGCCACTCTGATCCTCAGCCTCTTGACGCGATCTTGACTGTTTCCGTCCAGGGCCAACTCCACCACACCAAGCTCCGAATGCCAGCGCCTCCACTGCCCGGGATTTTTTTCAAGGCCTAAAAAAAAATGCTACCGAGCTTGAACACAATGGGCAAGTCGAGGCCAGCTGGACTGATTTGCAGCACCAAGATGCACGGCATGCCCGACCTGCGTGGCTCTTGACAGATGAACCATGCTGCCTGCTGCAGTCGCGCTTGCTTGCAAAACAAGGGACGAGAAAACCTGCTTTCACAAAAAAAAAAAAAAAAAAAAAAGCAACGAGATCTTCATTACCAGCATCTCAACAACCAAACGCCGCATCCTGTCATACTACCCAGAGCCAATGACACGCACGACTATTATAAACCCAATGGCATCTCGTACTGGAAATATCAAACCCTCCCCTGCCACCTCTAATCCGGTGGATCCCGTTACCACCCCGTCTCATCTCCATTGCCCATCTCGGCCCGCCGCAAACCAAGCCAACCCAGGGAACAACCGCTTTTCTTAAGCACGAGGCGCTTGCATTCGTTCGTTCGCCTTGCGTAGATTCGAGGGAAAAAAAGAAGCGGAGAAATTTTTTCGATTTCGTTCGACACTATCCATTGTTTTGTGTGGGTAAGTCTTTTTTTAAGGCTAACATGTATTGTTATTCCCCTCTCTCCTCCTCTCTTGCGCGCTTCGCTTCTCGACTAACCCCTGTCTTACTCGATGGGCTTACCCACACACACACGCACACCACGCGAGCAAAGACCCTGGCTCGTTCCTTATTTTGGAACCGTTTCGAAAACTTGCATCGGTACATGCACAGTACTGCGGCACAGTGAAGAGATTTTTTTTCTTTTGCGTGTGTGCGTGCGTACTTGCTGATGATGGATGATCCGTGGACACTAATATGCTGTATCATGCTCCGACGCCGCGCCGACGGTGCCAGGGATATGGTCTCGAGCAAACGGCAGACCGCTTGATTTTTTCCTTGACCGTCTTTGCTCCGGGTAAGGTTTTTTTTTCTCTTTTCTTTTTCTTTCTTTTTTTCTAGTCCTTCGCTTTTGACAAGTTGTACTAGTAGTAGACATAAAAAAATAACCGCCGCCGGGATATTCTTCGAATCCCTGCCATGTATCCCTCGGGTTGTAACGTCAACCTGCTCAATGCCCTTGGTGGGTAATTTCTACGCCCTGCCAATGCCTTTTGGCCCCCCCTGGCCCTCTTCGGATCCTTTTCCTGTCCTTGATACGATGGCTGGTCTTGTGGTCGACCTGTTGTAGGCTACGGTAGCATCAACTTACATTTGCAATGTCCGACGATCCCCCCCCGATGGTGCCCTCCCCGGTCCCAGAACGCCCAAGTTTAACCACCAGACCCGTCTTGGCCAGCCTATCGTCTTGGCCTATTGTGCCATCGTCGATAAGTGTACCACAAACGGAGTAAGAGTGGACCGGTTTTTTTCTTCTTCCTTCTTTACCTTGCTCCACGACCGGCACTTCTTTTCGTGTTGGGGCACTTTTTTTTCTTGTCATGGGGAGTCAAGCCCTAGGCCCCTGCACATCATCCCCCAAGCTCGCCTAGGCTCCGCTACTCACACGCACAAGGCGCACACGTGCACTGTGGGTGCCGGGAAAGTCTTACACATGAGAAATACAGGCCCTCCTTTTTGTACAGAGCGGGGATGGACTGGAAATGACGGTGTGCGAGCTAGACCTACTTGGACATGTCGAGGCCGTTGTGCTTCGGGAAGTGATTTACAAGGCTCGTGAGTGGCCTGACCACCTCTGGGGCCCTTTTCTACACGACCATTTGCTCATCACCCGGACCGTAGAGGAGATCGCCGCCCTCCTCGCCAACGGCCGCCGGCCTGATGTGCGCGCATCCTCTCGATCGACCCTTTCCTCTCCGTGCTCTCGCGGGTCTCGACCGCTTTCGCAGGCGGGGAGGGGGTGGGAGCCCTGTCGTCGCCCATCCCTCCGGACGGCACAGGAGCGGGCTTGACGTCGACCAGTGCAACACTGATATCGCGCGGGATGCGCCGTGCGCGCCATGGGGTAGCGCCGCCACAATGCAGCTTTGCTGCTCGCTCTCGCTCGGGAGTGGCAGCTGGTTGGGCATCGGCAGGCAAGAAGCTCCTGTCAAAGTTTCAAATGCCGCGTCCCGGACACAAGCGGTCGAAGTTGATGCGTTGTTAATCATTCGTTTGTCTTGGCTGCTGTCATGTATTTATTTTTCCGGGAGAAGAGGAGGAAGAGGGGGGTTTTTGAATTCTGGGTCCTCTCCAATCGCCGAGTGACGTGCAACTTACACGACAGAGGCGAGCCTGCAAGGAGACCCTGGCTGCCTCTCGTTAAGCTGTATGTCTTGTCTCTTGACGTAAAAAGAGTCTGGGGCTGAGACAGAATATCCTCATCCATCGTAGGCTGCCGAATCGGGCCATCCGGTAGCCTCTCAGCTGTCCCTCATTGAGACGCTCTGTTTCACATAGCAGCGGGAGGATGTGCCTCTACATTCTCTGCCCTCCTCCCACCCTCCATCATGACAGACGTAGGCCGCTATGCATCATGTTCAATGCATCTGCATCCGGCACTGCCCTCCTCCTCCCCACTTCTCGCCAATGATCCTCGCCCAGCGCACACCCAACACAAACCGCATGTACCACATCGAAATCAGTCACATCACGATACCACGCTACACCAAGAGGAAGACGTGAAAAAAAAAAGAGTCCCCCAAGTCTTAGCCCCCCACGTCTACACCAGTCAGGAGCCTCCTCGACGCTCGGCTAGACGTCCCGTGCAGCTGCGCCCGCAGCCGTTTTCTTTGACACCGTCATCATTCTTTGCTTTTTCTTCTTCTAATCGCCGGTCCGCCGACCGTCGCCGCCAATCCCTGGTAGTGCGCCCCAGCCCGCCGTACAGTATCCGCAACTGTCCGAGCCCTT